>JAIOJX010000028.1:183103572-184303572 GCA_022376925.1 Tragulus kanchil
CTGAATCACTCTGCCATACACCTGAAAGTAACACATTATAAATCAATTACATTTCAATAATAAATAAAATTAAATTTAAAAAAGTATAAAATGTGTCTGTCTTCACAATAAGACTGTAAACCTCTTAAAGCAGGTATCATGTTTCTCATGTATACTCTTTCTTCCCTAGTGCTAGCAATGAACTTGACCTGGAACATAGCACATGCACAACTAATGCTGAATGAAATTAATGCATGAAGGAGAGATGTCTGGCTTGTCACTGTGGTTGGTGAATGCCCCTTGCATTAACATATCACTCTCAATCCCTTCGATAATTACATGCCCTGGGTTTTATTAAGGAACACAAAAACTCTTCACTTTCACAAATGCTTAAAATACTTTGTTCCTCTGGTAATACTGCTAATAATAATGAAAACTGAGGTGATGTGACTATTATGCACACATTCATTTATCCAATACTCACAATGAATCTGTAAGGAAGTAGTTTTACTACCCTGATTTCCATGTAAGAACAAGAGAGTGAGTGCAGTTAAGGAATTTGCCCATACCAGCTATTAACAAATGACAAGACAGATTTAAAACTCAAGTCAATTTGATGTCAAAACTCACACTTATTCATTTATTCATATATAAGTCCCATTCATATGAGAAAAATGAACTTTTTCTCTTTAATTCATATATTTTTTTTACAAGAATCTGGAATCTTATAGAAATTACTCTACTGAATCCATAAAATCCTGGAAACTTTTAATGACTTAATTAATTACAAAACTAAGCAAACCTAACTGAATGCTAGCCTATTCACAGACTGAGAAAAATATCAAGAGTGTTCTTCTTGGTCACTAGGTTTCCATTGGGCTTACTTGTCTAAAACTGTGTACCTCAAAATGCTATTTTTATTAGCACGATTGGATCTTATGGTACATTTCCTTGCAATTTCATCTGCTGAACAACATAAAATTTTTGACAAGTTAAATTATATTTTCCCATCTAGAATACTGAAATTGAAATATTTACCAGCCATTGAACTCTCAGAAATTGAATGAGAGAGCTCATGTCCTGGATTTCTTTCTGTGGTGTCTCATGCGGGGCACGCCATAGATTGTACACATAGAGGCAGTAGAAGTGTTTGCCGAAGAGAATTTCTATAAGGAGGGATTCATGTCATAGTAGGATTCCACAGTAAGCCTATTTAAGACTGAAAATATTTACCCTGTCTAATCAACCAAAGGATTGAAGATGATTTTCTTTTTTTATCCACACCTATTTCTACTAGGAGAGGCATCTCTATCATTTGGATTTATCTCAGCAAGAAAGTAAGACAAATGAAAATTTGACAAATTGCACATGGTGAAATCACATCAAATAGCCCATCAGAATAATATGGCCTGAAGCTTCCGTTTGCACAATAGTCTTATCTTTGCCTAAACTATCAAAAATTTCACATATTTGGATGACCGGAAGAAACCAAAGACATACAGCTGTCACGGTGCTCAAATTAACTGATACAGTCATGTAATAACTGACTCTATTCTCAAAGTGGTTTTGCAAACATGCTTACCCAAAATAAAAGACATCTAATGACAATAACAAAAACCCAAATTTACTACTTAAAAAAAGAAATTCTCAATATCAATGCATGAGTGTGTGTGCATTTTAAAATCATTACAGAATGGTACTTAATTCTTGCATAAATGGTACTGTTGCTTACCTATAAAACACATGAGTTAATTATGAAATAATTACGATTAACACAATGATCTGGACAGTTCAAAGCAATGACTTAAGCTTTCTGAGAAGCAGTTTTTAAGTAACAAAGCTTTTAGAATTTAGTTTATTTCAAACCATCTTTAGCAAAATAAAAATCTTTGTTTGGAAAATATTGTAACAAACTGGAAGATTAAATCTTTCCAACAGTAGAAAGAATTGAATTTCAGAGCTTTTAGACAAGTATAAGCTAAAAAAAGAGAAGGCCTATATGTAGGAAGGTGGTAAATTACTAAATATTATAAAACATTTACCTTGCACTGAAAAAAAAAAAAAAAAGTGTTACTTCTTTTAATCAATTGTTTTAAACTTACTGCTTTTTTTACCTAAGGTTTTTTCTGTTTATTTGTATTTCAGTACTGAATCAGATCTCTCTTTATACTTCATTGATCAGAACAACTGAAAATTTGTATGCATATGAATCAGAAGACAGTGACTAGAAAAAAAAATACACTTTGCTATTAAGAAATAATATAGTAGTTGTTGAAAAATGCTGGCAATTATTGTTTTTCTTTGTTGCTAGATTTCATGACCTATATGATATAAGATAAATACTGTATACTTCTTCATTTAATATTTTGAAGCACCTACTCTGGTCCAGACAATGCTCCATCTGGGGATTTCATTTCACTAATGCTTCCTTTAATCAACATTGTTGCAGGGGGGAGAAAGGAAAAAGTTAGAGAGCTCTGGAAGTGGAGCTAAAACAAATTATTTGAGGACAAACATATTTCTAGCTTCAGAATCTCTATCTTTCTTTTGAAATGTCCAAAGCGAATGGTATATTGATTTTTTGTGGCATACCCTGCACTTTCCACTGATTGGTATCAAGGTTGTGGAGGCATCTGTTAAGTGAGCTCAAAATTCTCTCCTACGTGTAAACAAAATCCACAGTTTTAATCAAATTTAATGTACTCTGGCCTATATGTGTCTTGTGAAAGTCACGGCAGTGTATGTAACAGAAATGAAAGCATATATTACAAAAACCCTCACCTTTCAAATCTCTTGAAAGCAGAGATTATCAGAGGCAGTGTCTGTATGTGCTTTTAAGTCACCTCTGAAGAGGCAACAGGGGCATGGGGAATGAAATTTGCATTTCAGAGCTGGAACCAAGATAGGTTACAGAGATATGATGAATTACAATACATCTATATCTGAAGGACAATGAGATCCTGGGCATAAGAGTTCATTTCTTAGGGTAAATAGCATGAGTTTCAGTTATGCACATCTCAAGGTCCCATCTCAAAAAGCTCCCAGCAAGGAGGTAAAAGTGCTACTCCTATACTGATGAATTCTCCTTGTCCTAAAATGAGCTGACCTTACCCCAAACAAAACTTGAGAATGACATCCAAGCAGAATCACACTGGTGTGCTCCTCAAATTCTGGGAGTACTAATTTGATGTCCAGTATCACAGAGTATGTTTTACGAGTAGACTGGATACTAGAAAGAAAAGATTTCAGCACCATTACTTAGTCTTTACATTACTTTTCATTACATTACTTAGTCCACTTAGTAAAAAGTGTAATTCCTATTTAGTATATATCATAAACTTTCCCTGAAAATTTTACTAACAAAAATGTCTACTGACACGAACAGGAAAATGGCCAAGTATTGTCAACAGGATTATATAGGGAGGATCTGTAAAAAGAATATTAAGCATTCATGTAGGGGAAAGGAATTTGGGAGTTTGTCCAAGAAAGATGGGAATATGGCACCGAATTGGAGCAAAGATAAGCTTTCTGTATTATTCTTTTATGTAACCCAAGACTAGACATAAATACTTACAGCAATCTTAGCTTTCTTATCTGTTAAATTTGGGTGATAATTTAACTGCTCAACAGTTGCCATGAGAAGCAAGTTTGTTAATGCATAATTATTTTTATGGCCATAATTTACTGCACAGAATTTTAAAGTATTTAAAATATATATTCTTATGAATTACTCAGGCAAACCCTATGACCTATTGAGTACATTAGAGAATAGTGTTCCCATAATACCTCACTTTCCCCTAGAAATAGCTTACTAGCCATTTGGTACTGAAGCAGCAGCCTAGATACCAAGTGGGCTCCTGTAATATCACTTCAGAGCACAGCTTTTAAGCTGTCATGATCATCTCTTAGCTTGGGAAGGAAAGTAAAATGGGAAACAGCACAACTTCTTTCCATTATTAAAAGGAACATATTGGTGCATCTTCATAAATCTGCTAAGGGATCTCACTATCTTTTGGTATCACTGACAGCTTTCTGCATACTGCTTCCACTTTCCCACACGCAGAAATGAATGTTGACAGACTCTTAACATACTACAAGACACACACACATGTATGCACATCCATACAAACATGAATGTACCCATGAAGGTCAATTTAAGTTTCTTTTAATATCCTGATATTTGTATTATTCCATATATGTATTTGTGTCTCTCCTTTCTCCCACATCCAAGCAGAATCACACTGGTGTGCTCCTCAAATTCTGGGAGTACTAATTTGATGTCCAGTATCACAGAGTATGTTTTACGAGTAGACTGGATACTAGAAAGAAAAGATTTCAGCACCATTACTTAGTCTTTACATTACTTTTCATTACATTACTTAGTCCACTTAGTAAAAAGTGTAATTCCTATTTAGTATATATCATAAACTTTCCCTGAAAATTTTACTAACAAAAATGTCTACTGACACGAACAGGAAAATGGCCAAGTATTGTCAACAGGATTATATAGGGAGGATCTGTAAAAAGAATATTAAGCATTCATGTAGGGGAAAGGAATTTGGGAGTTTGTCCAAGAAAGATGGGAATATGGCACCGAATTGGAGCAAAGATAAGCTTTCTGTATTATTCTTTTATGTAACCCAAGACTAGACATAAATACTTACAGCAATCTTAGCTTTCTTATCTGTTAAATTTGGGTGATAATTTAACTGCTCAACAGTTGCCATGAGAAGCAAGTTTGTTAATGCATAATTATTTTTATGGCCATAATTTACTGCACAGAATTTTAAAGTATTTAAAATATATATTCTTATGAATTACTCAGGCAAACCCTATGACCTATTGAGTACATTAGAGAATAGTGTTCCCATAATACCTCACTTTCCCCTAGAAATAGCTTACTAGCCATTTGGTACTGAAGCAGCAGCCTAGATACCAAGTGGGCTCCTGTAATATCACTTCAGAGCACAGCTTTTAAGCTGTCATGATCATCTCTTAGCTTGGGAAGGAAAGTAAAATGGGAAACAGCACAACTTCTTTCCATTATTAAAAGGAACATATTGGTGCATCTTCATAAATCTGCTAAGGGATCTCACTATCTTTTGGTATCACTGACAGCTTTCTGCATACTGCTTCCACTTTCCCACACGCAGAAATGAATGTTGACAGACTCTTAACATACTACAAGACACACACACATGTATGCACATCCATACAAACATGAATGTACCCATGAAGGTCAATTTAAGTTTCTTTTAATATCCTGATATTTGTATTATTCCATATATGTATTTGTGTCTCTCCTTTCTCCCTGTATTGGAGTGAAAGCTTTACAAAGGCATTAAGGAGATCTGAATATATCTGTTCACTTCTATACAGCCATCTGTATATATCAATATGTATCCTCAATAAGCACACTTGGCTTCTTTCTATTATCTTCCTCTCTTATTTTCAGGTCCTTGAAAAGAGAGATTATACCTTTTACAATTATCCAAATCCAGAGCCTAACATTAACACATGTAAACTCACACTTCCCAGGTGGCTCAGCGATAAAGAACCCACCTACCAGTATAGGAGATGGGTTCCATCCTTGGGTCGAGAAGATCCCTGGAGAAGGAAATGGCCACCCACTCCAGGATTCTTGTCTGGAGAATCCCATGGACGGAGGAGTCTGGTGGGCTATAGATCATGGGGTTGCAAAGAGTCAGACACCATTAAGCATGCATGAGCAACATGTGTCCATATATACATACACGTGTATTTATATTTAATATATATAATATGTATAACAAATACCTCTATACTTGAATTCTATGTTTTGAATCACTACCTAATAATTGATTATCTTCAGAGAGATCTGCTTACACAATGCAGACTCAGTAAGCACCTTGGCCTGACGAAACTGTCCAGTAGCAAGCTTGCTATATGGATGGTCATGCTGGATCCAGAGGAGTCAAACATGCTGATGAGACCTTAGTTCAAGGAAACCATTTTATCTCTCTGCCTAGTCAAACACCTTTTGCAAAGTCTGCCCTGAGTTCTTCCTGGCTGTCATTTAAAGGAAACTAAAGCAAATGTCCACATTTTTTACTGGATGACTTTCAATTTTAAGATGAAAATGCAGAGATATACTCATTCTTTCAAGACACAGTTATTAATAAGCTTTCCAAGTAAGACCAAGTAGACTCTTAGGATCATACTCATACTTTATCTTTCTTTCCTTTCAAACCCACTTTCATCAAATGACCAGACAGAGGATAAGGGTTAATTTGTATATAGCTGGTCCTCCTCATGGTAGGATTTGCTGGCCTGTATTTGTGGATTTAACCAACACAGATAATCGAAGGATGCAGAATACAAGGATACAGAGGGCCAACTATACCAAGCCAGGATATATAAAAAACTTGAGCATCTGCAGATTTTGTTCTCTGCAGGGGGTCTTGGCCACCTCCATGGATACCAAGGGATAGCATCATACGCTCTGACTGGAACCAAAGTGTTGATATTCACCATAGCCAGAAACGGATATATAAAAATGGTCAGATTTTGTTTTTTTTGAAAAAATTATACCTTTACAATTATCCAAATCCAGAGCCTAACATTAACACATGTAAACTCACACTTCCCAGGTGGCTCAGCGATAAAGAACCCACCTACCAGTATAGGAGATGGGTTCCATCCTTGGGTCGAGAAGATCCCTGGAGAAGGAAATGGCCACCCACTCCAGGATTCTTGTCTGGAGAATCCCATGGACGGAGGAGTCTGGTGGGCTATAGATCATGGGGTTGCAAAGAGTCAGACACCATTAAGCATGCATGAGCAACATGTGTCCATATATACATACACGTGTATTTATATTTAATATATATAATATGTATAACAAATACCTCTATACTTGAATTCTATGTTTTGAATCACTACCTAATAATTGATTATCTTCAGAGAGATCTGCTTACACAATGCAGACTCAGTAAGCACCTTGGCCTGACGAAACTGTCCAGTAGCAAGCTTGCTGTATGGATGGTCATGCTGGATCCAGAGGAGTCAAACATGCTGATGAGACCTTAGTTCAAGGAAACCATTTTATCTCTCTGCCTAGTCAAACACCTTTTGCAAAGTCTGCCCTGAGTTCTTCCTGGCTGTCATTTAAAGGAAACTAAAGCAAATGTCCACATTTTTTACTGGATGACTTTCAATTTTAAGATGAAAATGCAGAGATATACTCATTCTTTCAAGACACAGTTATTAATAAGCTTTCCAAGTAAGACCAAGTAGACTCTTAGGATCATACTCATACTTTATCTTTCTTTCCTTTCAAACCCACTTTCATCAAATGACCAGACAGAGGATAAGGGTTAATTTGTATATAGCTGGTCCTCCTCATGGTAGGATTTGCTGGCCTGTATTTGTGGATTTAACCAACACAGATAATCGAAGGATGCAGAATACAAGGATACAGAGGGCCAACTATACCAAGCCAGGATATATAAAAAACTTGAGCATCTGCAGATTTTGTTCTCTGCAGGGGGTCTTGGCCACCTCCATGGATACCAAGGGATAGCATCATACGCTCTGACTGGAACCAAAGTGTTGATATTCACATGAGAAACGTATGGTAGTGACTACTGTAATTGATATCAGAAACTGCTAAGTTCCTAATTAGTCATAAAGCTTCTAGAATAAGGGTCAAGTTAAGATGCAATTTAAAATATTATGACCTAGAGGTCTAAAGATCTACTTTCTCCGTGGGACAGTCTTGTTAATGTCCTGGGTCAGGTTTGTCTATACAGAGCTTTCCTGATCCTAGATAGGATTTTCTCCAATTGATAAACAAAGGAGAATGAACCGTGAATGAGGAAGGGAACTCACTGCTCCACCAGGCCAGAGTCATGGTATCTCTGATTAAAAGGTCAGGTAGATTTTATAAATTAGAAAATATCCCACTTATGCCTTTTAAGAGTAAAGAGGCTAAGAGGTGGGCCTCCTACTTCTTTTTAATTTTTTAAATCTGCCTGATAGAACTCTTAGATCAATAAATGATTGAGAATCACTCTGGTTGTAATGAATTGCTTGTTTTTCTGGTCTTTACTCATGTTGGTTGACTCTGTTTACACTGGTGACTAGTGTTCAGGTCTGGGGAAAAGTTCTAAAGCCTTCAGTATATTTGTCTATACACTGGGCTCCTTCATCATTGGTTGACACATGCTATTGCCTAATACATTATTATTTGGCATGAGTCTAACACTCATTTCTTCTGCAGTACAATACAATGTTTGGAGAAAAAGGTGCTTTATAAGAAAAGGATATGTGCTTTACATGAAAAGGATAGCTTGCTTTCTTTTTGCTATAAAAACCTACCATCCTGCTATGTACTGGTTCACTACAAAGATCTTATTCTCTTTAAATAAGTAGACCCACATTTATATTCCACACTCAATAATAATTACTAGGAACCGTAGGCCTGACCTTGTGCTAGTCACTAGGGATAAAGGATAACAAGATGATTTGTTTTCAAAGTTCACATGTCACAAAAACTTCACTGAGTTCTTAACATGGGTTCTAAGATCTAATCCAAGAAGAGGAGTTCAGGAAGAACCAAACCACAAGTAAGGAAGTTCTAATCCCATTCACAATTAAAAGGCAGGGATCACTGTAACCAATTCATTAAGAAAAAATTTGCCTTACACTTTTTAAGACCTTTTAAAGATATGGCCCTAAAGTGTTGATATTCACATGAGAAACGTATGGTAGTGACTACTGTAATTGATATCAGAAACTGCTAAGTTCCTAATTAGTCATAAAGCTTCTAGAATAAGGGTCAAGTTAAGATGCAATTTAAAATATTATGACCTAGAGGTCTAAAGATCTACTTTCTCCGTGGGACAGTCTTGTTAATGTCCTGGGTCAGGTTTGTCTATACAGAGCTTTCCTGATCCTAGATAGGATTTTCTCCAATTGATAAACAAAGGAGAATGAACCGTGAATGAGGAAGGGAACTCACTGCTCCACCAGGCCAGAGTCATGGTATCTCTGATTAAAAGGTCAGGTAGATTTTATAAATTAGAAAATATCCCACTTATGCCTTTTAAGAGTAAAGAGGCTAAGAGGTGGGCCTCCTACTTCTTTTTAATTTTTTAAATCTGCCTGATAGAACTCTTAGATCAATAAATGATTGAGAATCACTCTGGTTGTAATGAATTGCTTGTTTTTCTGGTCTTTACTCATGTTGGTTGACTCTGTTTACACTGGTGACTAGTGTTCAGGTCTGGGGAAAAGTTCTAAAGCCTTCAGTATATTTGTCTATACACTGGGCTCCTTCATCATTGGTTGACACATGCTATTGCCTAATACATTATTATTTGGCATGAGTCTAACACTCATTTCTTCTGCAGTACAATACAATGTTTGGAGAAAAAGGTGCTTTATAAGAAAAGGATATGTGCTTTACATGAAAAGGATAGCTTGCTTTCTTTTTGCTATAAAAACCTACCATCCTGCTATGTACTGGTTCACTACAAAGATCTTATTCTCTTTAAATAAGTAGACCCACATTTATATTCCACACTCAATAATAATTACTAGGAACCGTAGGCCTGACCTTGTGCTAGTCACTAGGGATAAAGGATAACAAGATGATTTGTTTTCAAAGTTCACATGTCACAAAAACTTCACTGAGTTCTTAACATGGGTTCTAAGATCTAATCCAAGAAGAGGAGTTCAGGAAGAACCAAACCACAAGTAAGGAAGTTCTAATCCCATTCACAATTAAAAGGCAGGGATCACTGTAACCAATTCATTAAGAAAAAAAATTTGCCTTACACTTTTTAAGACCTTTTAAAGATATGGCAACCCCTACACCAACACCTTTGGTCAAGTTGTGTTTTTCTGAAGCCACAAGCAAGGAAAACTGCTTGAGAAGTGGCAGAACTGTAAGAAGTTGAAAGCTTTTCTCTTTTTTTAGGGGGCTTTAGACATTCAGAAAGGATGTTGGAGTGGCAAATAAAGGGTTAAATACTGATGGTTTTCTAACAAGGGTAAAAAGAGTACAGCAGAGCTGACTTGGGGGAAAATGTGGTCTCTGACTGGGACACCCTGTCCTGAAAAGGGACACTTTCTAAGCATAACTGCAAGGAATAAACAGAAATTAATAATTATTAATAATTTACTGAATTCATTGTATACCCCCTAGTATAGTTGAAGAAGCCTTGTGATGGTAAATGCTTACAAGTACATTCTATCATGCAATTCTTTTTTTTTTTTTTTAATTTTGGCCTCTTTTATTGGTCATTCATTTATTCATTTTTTTTCATCTTTGTTCTTTGGCCTGTGTGGGCCTCCCATCGCAGTGACCTCTCATTGCAGAGCACCAGCTCCGGGCGCATGTGCTCCAGAGCACTGGCTTGTAATTGGACACACCAGTCCAGCTGCTCAGCAGCATGTGGGATCTTCCCAGGCCAGGGATCGAACTGGCACCCCTTGCAGTGCAAGGTGGACTCTTCACCCACTGGACCACCAGGAAAGCTCCCTATCATGCAATTCTTACAATCACCATATGATAAAAATCATATAAAGACCATTGTCTGTAAATGAGTAACTTTTGTGGTTTATCTTAGAAACTAGATATCTGGGATTCATCTTCATCAGATTCTAAAAGAAATGACCTTTTAACCACCTGATTTTTCACTACAAAGATCTTATTCTCTTTAAATAAGTATTAATTCCACACTCAATAATAATTACTAGGAACCGTAGGCCTGACCTTGTGCTAGTCACTAGGGATAAAGGATAACAAGATGATTTGTTTTCAAAGTTCACATGTCACAAAAACTTCACTGAGTTCTTAACATGGGTTCTAAGATCTAATCCAAGAAGAGGAGTTCAGGAAGAACCAAACCACAAGTAAGGAAGTTCTAATCCCATTCACAATTAAAAGGCAGGGATCACTGTAACCAATTCATTAAGAAAAAAAATTTGCCTTACACTTTTTAAGACCTTTTAAAGATATGGCAACCCCTACACCAACACCTTTGGTCAAGTTGTGTTTTTCTGAAGCCACAAGCAAGGAAAACTGCTTGAGAAGTGGCAGAACTGTAAGAAGTTGAAAGCTTTTCTCTTTTTTTAGGGGGCTTTAGACATTCAGAAAGGATGTTGGAGTGGCAAATAAAGGGTTAAATACTGATGGTTTTCTAACAAGGGTAAAAAGAGTACAGCAGAGCTGACTTGGGGGAAAATGTGGTCTCTGACTGGGACACCCTGTCCTGAAAAGGGACACTTTCTAAGCATAACTGCAAGGAATAAACAGAAATTAATAATTATTAATAATTTACTGAATTCATTGTATACCCCCTAGTATAGTTGAAGAAGCCTTGTGATGGTAAATGCTTACAAGTACATTCTATCATGCAATTCTTTTTTTTTTTGTAATTTTGGCCTCTTTTATTGGTCATTCATTTATTCATTTTTTTTCATCTTTGTTCTTTGGCCTGTGTGGGCCTCCCATCGCAGTGACCTCTCATTGCAGAGCACCAGCTCCGGGCGCATGTGCTCCAGAGCACTGGCTTGTAATTGGACACACCAGTCCAGCTGCTCAGCAGCATGTGGGATCTTCCCAGGCCAGGGATCGAACTGGCACCCCTTGCAGTGCAAGGTGGACTCTTCACCCACTGGACCACCAGGAAAGCTCCCTATCATGCAATTCTTACAATCACCATATGATAAAAATCATATAAAGACCATTGTCTGTAAATGAGTAACTTTTGTGGTTTATCTTAGAAACTAGATATCTGGGATTCATCTTCATCAGATTCTAAAAGAAATGACCTTTTAACCACCTGATGTTCTTGAAGCCACTCTCTGCTATCCTAAAGAATAGCGAGGTATTCAACATAATTCATAGATACCCCAAACTCCAAGCATTGCCAAGACTTTACTTGCATGATCTCTGGGATATTCAGGTAGTGACTGCCATCCTCTAGTGAGCTGGCCTGATCTTGGCAACTATATATTCAGAGAGGTAATCGAGAATTTTTTCCTACCATGACAGGACATCATGTGAACATTAGGGGTTCAATGTTTGCCAATGTATGCAGTAAATCCAGAGCAACAAAATCTGTTCTCATTGAAGGAAAATAAACAATTTGAAAGAGTCTCATAAAATGTGAAAATGGAACAGGGGATTTTTTTAAAGGAACTTTCTTTCAGTCTATTACACACATGAGAGTAATTCATCCTCCTCTGGAACTAGGGATGAATGCAAGCTTCTCCTTTTGTTGGAACTAGTCTAACATCTACCTGCAAACGGCTTGAGGTCCCCTTGGCATTACCAGGCCATTAGCAGAGGAGCTTCTCAAGGCTGACTGTAGGTGCCAGATCCCACAGTGTCACCAAACCAAGCCCTAGCAGGATCTTGGGAGGTTTTTTTCTGTGCAGGTCCCCCCCACCCACCCCGCCATCCCCTAAGGGGCTCATAAGAGAGCAAGCCCAGGGCTCAGAGCTCCTGGGGCTGAAAGGGAATTTCATCTTTCTAGCTAGCATCTTGGCTGAAAAATGACCCTTTTCAGCCAAGACGCTCCTCCCCTTTTCTGTTATTCTCATGAAGCTGTTAAGCACAAGGCACCAGAGAAAGACTAACCTGTATTATCTCATGCTTTGTGAATTTTAAATGAGTGACTGGTCATTTATTCATTTTTTCATCTTTGTTCTTTGGCCTGTGTGGGCCTCCCATCGCAGTGACCTCTCATTGCAGAGCACCAGCTCCGGGCGCATGTGCTCCAGAGCACTGGCTTGTAATTGGACACACCAGTCCAGCTGCTCAGCAGCATGTGGGATCTTCCCAGGCCAGGGATCGAACTGGCACCCCTTGCAGTGCAAGGTGGACTCTTCACCCACTGGACCACCAGGAAAGCTCCCTATCATGCAATTCTTACAATCACCATATGATAAAAATCATATAAAGACCATTGTCTGTAAATGAGTAACTTTTGTGGTTTATCTTAGAAACTAGATATCTGGGATTCATCTTCATCAGATTCTAAAAGAAATGACCTTTTAACCACCTGATGTTCTTGAAGCCACTCTCTGCTATCCTAAAGAATAGCGAGGTATTCAACATAATTCATAGATACCCCAAACTCCAAGCATTGCCAAGACTTTACTTGCATGATCTCTGGGATATTCAGGTAGTGACTGCCATCCTCTAGTGAGCTGGCCTGATCTTGGCAACTATATATTCAGAGAGGTAATCGAGAATTTTTTCCTACCATGACAGGACATCATGTGAACATTAGGGGTTCAATGTTTGCCAATGTATGCAGTAAATCCAGAGCAACAAAATCTGTTCTCATTGAAGGAAAATAAACAATTTGAAAGAGTCTCATAAAATGTGAAAATGGAACAGGGGATTTTTTTAAAGGAACTTTCTTTCAGTCTATTACACACATGAGAGTAATTCATCCTCCTCTGGAACTAGGGATGAATGCAAGCTTCTCCTTTTGTTGGAACTAGTCTAACATCTACCTGCAAACGGCTTGAGGTCCCCTTGGCATTACCAGGCCATTAGCAGAGGAGCTTCTCAAGGCTGACTGTAGGTGCCAGATCCCACAGTGTCACCAAACCAAGCCCTAGCAGGATCTTGGGAGGTTTTTTTCTGTGCAGGTCCCCCACCCACCCCGCCATCCCTAAGGGGCTCATAAGAGAGCAAGCCCAGGGCTCAGAGCTCCTGGGGCTGAAAGGGAATTTCATCTTTCTAGCTAGCATCTTGGCTGAAAAATGACCCTTTTCAGCCAAGACGCTCCTCCCCTTTTCTGTTATTCTCATGAAGCTGTTAAGCACAAGGCACCAGAGAAAGACTAACCTGTATTCCATCTCATGCTTTGTGAATTTTAAATGAGTGACTGGATGGTCTCCTCATGGTTTCCTTTTTAAATATCAGCCTATGAGACTAAAATCCAGCTCAGGATTTATAACTTGGCTGGACCAGCATGACTTTACGATATATATTTAAGAGCAGAGAGTTATAGATTTACAAAAACCTGAGGTGAGAGAGTCTGCAGACAAACCATATAAATATATCTGGTCTCATGTGATCTCAGAAGCTAAGCAGCATTGGGCCTGGTTAGTAATTGGGTGGGAGAAAGAATATCTTCAGAGTAACACCAAGGTCAACAAGCATGGAGGAAAAACTGCAAGAGTAACAGATTAAAACACATAAATACATAGTCTCACATAAAGGTAAAATACAAATAAGAAACTGGGGAAAGAAAACCAAACAGGTGCATGGACAAACCAAAAGAAAAAAAGTACCCAAAGCAAATTAATCATCAAGAAATAGAAATGAAAAGAAGATGATCATTTTGCTAATTAAAGTAATAAAGATAAAAGCAAATTGTTTTCCTAATATTGGTAAGAGTGTTACCAAAGCTGTATATTGGTACAGATTTTCTGAGGCAGATATGGCAATATTTATCAAAAGTTTTAAAGATAGGTCTAACAGTTTCTAGAGCAATAGCATTTCTAGGAATCTATAATAAAGAAACAATGAAAAATGATCAAAATACTTAGGTGTGGAAATGTTCACTCAAGTTTTGTTTATAAATTTGGAACAGGCAGCAGTCAACCTAAATGTCAAGCAATATGGCGTTGATTACAATTTCTAGAAATCCTTCAACAAAATGTTTGACAGCTTTTAAAAATAGTGGTGTGGAAGTTTAGCTAGACCCATACAATTAGTTTCTCTTGATAATGTAATACTTTTTTTTAAATGAAATCATTTATTTATTTGGCTCCACTC
Organism: Tragulus kanchil; assembly: GCA_022376925.1. NCBI lineage: Eukaryota > Metazoa > Chordata > Mammalia > Artiodactyla > Tragulidae > Tragulus > Tragulus kanchil. Next base: position 183,118,340 of record JAIOJX010000028.1, read on the forward strand.
GGTCTTAGTTGCAGCATGTGGGATCTAGTTCCCTGCCCAGGGATCGAACTCAGACAGCCTGCATTGGGAACACAGAGTCTTAGCCACTGGACCACCAGGGAAATCCCCTTGATAACGTAATAGTAAATGGAAAATTTTCTTCGCAAAATGATGCATATGCTACTTTAACATAGTTTAAAAATGTACACAGAACTTAAAAGATTGCACACTGGGGCTTCCCTGGTGGTCCAGTGGGTAAACAGTCCACCTTGCACTGCTAGGGGCACCAGTTCAATCCCTAGCCAGGGAAGATCGCATGTGCTGCAGAGCAGCTGGACTGGTCTGTCCAATTATGAGCCAGCACTCGGGAGCGCATGAGCCCAGAGCAGGGTGCTCTGCAACTGCAGTGGGAGGCTCACACAGGCCAAAGAATAAAGATGGATGAAGATAAATAAAAAATCAATAAAGGAGGCCAAAATTAAAAAAGAAAAAACATTGCACACCATAATTTTCACACTAGTTATCGATGGTTAGTAAAATCAGGCTCAATTTGGGGGGCTTTTTCTGCTCATGTGCATTTTCTAATGTTTCTGTAACAAAGTATCTCTTTCTTATGCAAAAGAGAAGCAAAATTTTCTAGAAATTAGTCTGGAAGGAGAATTCACAAAAATAAATTTTCCTTCCTCTGCTAAAATACCTAATCCTACAGAACTACACAGTTTTATCTATATCTGTAGAAGAGGAAACCCTAAGGCCAAAGTCTATCTTCATTTAGTAGTTCTAATTAGAATGAAGAAAACCCCCAATTTGAAGTATAATGAGGTTGCGATATGGCGTCTTTAAGGAACATGTACTTTGTAGCCATAATGACCTGAGATCAGTCTCTGATTTGTAAAATTTGTAAAACTAACAGCAGTTTTCTGAGTCCTATTTTCTTTACAAGTGTAATATGAAGTTAAAACTTATGGTAGAAAGCAGTGAGAATGAATGATAACATCTGGCCTATGGTAGGTGCACACACAGTGTTGGCTTCCTTCATTTCCTCCCTTTCGTCTCTGAGATCTTGGTTCTGGGTATCAAGAGCAGAGGAGAACACTGCTTCCTGAGTGGGAAAAGACTGGCTAACTCATTTATTTATTTGGCTCCACTCGGTCTTAGTTGCAGCATGTGGGATCTAGTTCCCTGCCCAGGGATCGAACTCAGACAGCCTGCATTGGGAACACAGAGTCTTAGCCACTGGACCACCAGGGAAATCCCCTTGATAACGTAATAGTAAATGGAAAATTTTCTTCGCAAAATGATGCATATGCTACTTTAACATAGTTTAAAAATGTACACAGAACTTAAAAGATTGCACACTGGGGCTTCCCTGGTGGTCCAGTGGGTAAACAGTCCACCTTGCACTGCTAGGGGCACCAGTTCAATCCCTAGCCAGGGAAGATCGCATGTGCTGCAGAGCAGCTGGACTGGTCTGTCCAATTATGAGCCAGCACTCGGGAGCGCATGAGCCCAGAGCAGGGTGCTCTGCAACTGCAGTGGGAGGCTCACACAGGCCAAAGAATAAAGATGGATGAAGATAAATAAAAAATCAATAAAGGAGGCCAAAATTAAAAAAGAAAAAACATTGCACACCATAATTTTCACACTAGTTATCGATGGTTAGTAAAATCAGGCTCAATTTGGGGGGCTTTTTCTGCTCATGTGCATTTTCTAATGTTTCTGTAACAAAGTATCTCTTTCTTATGCAAAAGAGAAGCAAAATTTTCTAGAAATTAGTCTGGAAGGAGAATTCAAAAAAATAAATTTTCCTTCCTCTGCTAAAATACCTAAGCCTACAGAACTACACAGTTTTATCTATATCTGTAGAAGAGGAAACCCTAAGGCCAAAGTCTATCTTCATTTAGTAGTTCTAATTAGAATGAAGAAAACCCCAATTTGAAGTATAATGAGGTTGCGATATGGCGTCTTTAAGGAACATGTACTTTGTAGCCATAATGACCTGAGATCAGTCTCTGATTTGTAAAATTTGTAAAACTAACAGCAGTTTTCTGAGTCCTATTTTCTTTACAAGTGTAATATGAAGTTAAAACTTATGGTAGAAAGCAGTGAGAATGAATGATAACATCTGGCCTATGGTAGGTGCACACACAGTGTTGGCTTCCTTCATTTCCTCCCTTTCGTCTCTGAGATCTTGGTTCTGGGTATCAAGAGCAGAGGAGAACACTGCTTCCTGAGTGGGAAAAGACTGGCTAACTCGAGGATGAAGGGATCATCCTCAGAGGATTCAAGCTTCTGTGGGGCCTTGGATGATGACCTGGCCTCTTCCTTCTCACACTCAACCTGCATCCAATCTGCCAGGTTTCTCTAATTCGACCTTTAGATTTTCTCCTCCTGTTCTGCAGAAATGTCCCTGAATGTTGGGACACAGAAATTGCCCTGGCATTTCTACATAGTTATGGGAGACACTGGTGAGGATACAGACTAGAACTTGGGATCAAGAGCCTAGACAAACGGTCCTTGAAAATGAACACAGATCTTCAGTGCTCAGGGAAGTCCCATATAGACTATCTTAGTTACACTCCCACCTTCTCTCTCACTGTCTCTAATTTCCCTTTGTATTCTTCCTCTGAATGGAAAGCAATTTAATTTAGATAAAGGATAGATTACTGGATAATTCTCTACTTTGAGGCCACCAGAATCTTCCCACATTCTGCTGGGCAACAACCCCTCCTATAACCACTTGTCTCATAGTTCTCATTTCTGAAAGTCCTCCAAAAATGAAAGAAAAAGGAGTGTTAGAGCCACACGTCACAGATAACCATTGGCAAGTCCCCAATCCTTAGGGCAGGAACAGGACCAAAAAGTCTCTACTAGAAATTGAACGAATCACCTGCCAAGTTCTGACTCTACCTCACTGTGGTTTGTGATACCTTCTCTACAAGTTAGAATTCTCATCATCTGGTTGAGACTGGACTCATGAAGTTTCAAAATAAAATGAAAGCTTTATTAATTATGCTTTCTGGTGTTTCAGCTGAGGAAAATTGACTAAGTTCATTGCCTTTTAAATGGAGAATATAGCTATACAGAAGAGGAAAACCAAGTCTTGTTTAATGGATCTGGGCAGAAAAGAGGGATAAAAATGAGAATTGAACACCAAAATAGAAGATTTATAGAGAAAATGAAAAAATGAGTCTTAGTAATTGGAGAAAATGAGAAAAAGAAAAAAAGGAGAAAGGGGAAACAGTTAACTCCGTCTTGTGTGATTATCCTGCACTGGGGATTTCTCAGTGGGACCCAGTGAAATACTGCTCAGTTTAGGCTGAATGACTTTCAAAGACAAGTTCTACACTGAACTGGGGCAGCACCTACATCTGCTGGTAACCAGAAGAGGTTTGAAGATGTCTGCCTGGGAAGGTATAAACTGGAGCTATCTGCGTAAGCTGATTTACATCGGCTGATGTTCAGACTGAGTGACCAGTAGGATTTAACTCATCGTCACCCACATCTCTGGTAGTACTATTAGCAGCTTGTGTGTGTGTGTGTGTGTTAGATGCTATGTTGTTTCTGACCAGTTATCACCCCATAGTTTGTAGCCTGCCAGGTTCCTCTGTTCATCAAGTTCCCCAGGCAACAATACTGGAGTGAGTAGTTATTCCCTCTTCCAGGGGATCTTCCTGACCCAGGGATTGAACCCAGGTCACCTAAATTGCAGGCAGATTCTTTACCACTTGAACCACCAGTGAAGCTTACTATAAGAAGTTTAGAGACATTCTATTTTTTCATTCTATTGCCTTCTTTATGATGACTCCCCTTTGGGCCATTTTTATCTTAAGCATTTAAGAAGGCAAAATCAAAACAGAACAACACTGGTCTAGTGTCAGGTCTCTGTCACTTTATATAACTGCATCTACCAAACTAATCCTAAGCACCTGATTAAGACAACAAGGTCCTGGGGTCAGGATTCTACATGCCATTGTTGACTAATTAAATATCACAACATAATAACTAAACTTTCCTCTGTCACTCCAAACACAATCACATAGCACACATTTCCACCCTGAATAATATAAACTCAACAAAACAAAAATGCATATAAATAAGCACATACCTTACACTGCCTCTAAAACAGGATGCTGATCTAAAGCAAAAATAAAATAAATTCACCAAGGTTCTTAATGGATCTGGGCAGAAAAGAGGGATAAAAATGAGAATTGAACACCAAAATAGAAGATTTATAGAGAAAATGAAAAAATGAGTCTTAGTAATTGGAGAAAATGAGAAAAAGAAAAAAAGGAGAAAGGGGAAACAGTTAACTCCGTCTTGTGTGATTATCCTGCACTGGGGATTTCTCAGTGGGACCCAGTGAAATACTGCTCAGTTTAGGCTGAATGACTTTCAAAGACAAGTTCTACACTGAACTGGGGCAGCACCTACATCTGCTGGTAACCAGAAGAGGTTTGAAGATGTCTGCCTGGGAAGGTATAAACTGGAGCTATCTGCGTAAGCTGATTTACATCGGCTGATGTTCAGACTGAGTGACCAGTAGGATTTAACTCATCGTCACCCACATCTCTGGTAGTACTATTAGCAGCTTGTGTGTGTGTGTGTGTGTTAGATGCTATGTTGTTTCTGACCAGTTATCACCCCATAGTTTGTAGCCTGCCAGGTTCCTCTGTTCATCAAGTTCCCCAGGCAACAATACTGGAGTGAGTAGTTATTCCCTCTTCCAGGGGATCTTCCTGACCCAGGGATTGAACCCAGGTCACCTAAATTGCAGGCAGATTCTTTACCACTTGAACCACCAGTGAAGCTTACTATAAGAAGTTTAGAGACATTCTATTTTTTCATTCTATTGCCTTCTTTTTGATGACTCCCTTGGTCCATTTTTATCTTAAGCATTTAAGAAGGCAAAATCAAAACAGAACAACACTGGTCTAGTGTCAGGTCTCTGTCACTTTATATAACTGCATCTACCAAACTAATCCTAAGCACCTGATTAAGACAACAAGGTCCTGGGGTCAGGATTCTACATGCCATTGTTGACTAATTAAATATCACAACATAATAACTAAACTTTCCCTCTGTCACTCCAAACACAATCACATAGCACACATTTCCACCCTGAATAATATAAACTCAACAAAACAAAAATGCATATAAATAAGCACATACCTTACACTGCCTCTAAAAACAGGATGCTGATCTAAAGCAAAAATAAAATAAATTCACCAAGGTTCTTAATGTGTATGCCTCTGATGGACTGACATCATCACTTCTAAAAATAAATTGTATTTGCTTTACCCCCAGAAGCTGTTCATTCTTGTATAGGAGCTGTGCTTATATGTGCCACCTGCCACTGCTGATGACCATTACCAAATCAATTGCTCCTGCTAGGCTAGTATCTTATCAGAGAATAAAGCACAGGGGTTTCCTGCATCATCAAATCAATCTCTAGAGTCTCTCAGCTTTTATCAGTAAATCAAAGTTTAGTCTGCCTGTACTGCACTCTGCTCCCAAAACCCTCAGTGAGGGTGCCCCAGGTCACCTGATGCAGACTAACTTCCCCAGACAAATATCATGGACCTCTGACTCATATCTCATCATGTGATAGTGATGGATGAAGTGAATTTAAAGACAGGAATGCAGGACTTCTTTCTTTGACCCTATAACTTAAATCCCTCTCCTTCTATATATTTGCAACACTTAGCAAGAAAGTAGGATTCACAGAATCATTTTATCTATAACGCTGTTTCAGTACTGTACTATATCTCAAACATTCTTTAACTCCCATTTGTTTATGCATTTAGCAGAGTTTTGCTCAAGAGGCAATCTCAGTGATCAAGGAGGTTTTAATAAAATAGGAGAACATATTAGACTAAAGTTGTCTGATGAGCACAAAATGCTGCAGAAACTTAGAAGGGAAAAAAGTATATGACATTTTAACTGAGAAACAGCACAGGAAATGTTATTTTCAGGGACAGACTTTCACTATAGGTGCCTGTCTCTTTTACTCTTGTAGGACAAATACAGATCCAAACCCCAGGACAAAAACCTTAATAGACAAGTTGGTAGACAGTTACTTTCCAGAGTTTTTTCATCAGTGATTCTGTAAGGTGCTCCATCAGCAAGAACCCTGAATACACTGCATGTAGGATGTGCAACAAACCAAAGAACCATTCACTGTTGATTTTGCATTGTTTTCCCTTTTTGGATTAAATACATACTAGCAGTGCTTTTCAAGGACACTATTTGTGCATGCATGGTCAGTCATAAGTCATGTCTGATTCTTTGTGATCCCACAGACTGTAGTCCAATAGGTTCCTCAGTCCATGGGATTTTCCAGGCAAGAATACTGGAGTGGGTTGTCATTTCCTCCTCCAGGGTAATCTTTCTGACCCAGTGGTCATTTGGCAGGCAGATCCTCTACAAGTGACCCACTGAGGAAGCCATCTGAATATTATTACCTTGTTCATTTAGGTCTTTGAGACTTTAATTCATTTAGGTCTTTAATTTCTTGCCACTTTTTTGCAGGTTTTTATGGTGGCAATTCATTGTGCACACTTAGGAACAGATTATGTGCTAAAATCCTGGAAGTGCACATTGAATGGGGATATACAGCTATGTGCTGTTGGAATATTTCTCCATATCATTTTTAACCTACCTCCTACACCCATCTGTTACAAATGTGCTCTGCAGAGTGATAGCAGAGCACTAGGTCAAGGGAAGCTCTTCAATAAATATTTGATAGGCATGATCCCTCCCAGTTAGCATTTTTTTCATCATCTTTATTTTAACTATTTCCATGACTTTTATATGAAAGATATAGAGAAGGCATTTTGAAATCTATCACCTTTGCCACCTGTAACCTTCCTGGTAAATGTCAGTGATCCCCTGGGTTTTGTCCTTTGCCCCTTTCATTTGCATCCTTACCCAGGAAACCTCATCTTTCCCAGAGTCTCTTCCAGCGGCTTTGTTCCATATTCTCTCATAAGCCTTACATGCAAGTGATGAAGAACAGGGTAGCTCATAGCAACATAAATGCATGCATCTCTGTAACAACACTCATGACTTTTTGGTTTCCCTGGCCCTCACATATCACCTGTCAAAACCATTTTGATCTTTTGAGGTCAACAGAGCTATATTACACAGTGGTTAGGAATGCAGGGTACAGGCCAGACAGGGTTCAAATCTAAGCTTCATCACTTAAAACTGAGTAACCTGTATAAAATTCTTAACTATCTGTGGTTCAGTTTCCTTAAAAATGAAAATATGTAAAATGTAAAATGAAAATGAAAATATGAGAAATGTGGTCTAATAGGATTGCTGTAAGAATTAAGGTTTGAATATTATTTGATACTCAATTAGGATTCAGTAAAATTTAGTACAAATGAAATAAAATGAAAGTAAACAGACTTCTAGAAAGCCCTCTCCAGTAAACTTATTGGAGCTAATTGTTACTTCTTTGACATTCCTTAGTGAATTAATCCAACCTGTTATTCACTCACAATATTATGTTTTCTACTATCTGCAGTGTTTGTTTCTTTTTTAAAAAAGCTGCATAGACTCAAAGACCTAAGTTCATGAACGTAAGGGCTGTCATATTCATTTTTAGTTTTACTACTGGAAGTAACTGGATGTAGGTGGTTTTCAATTGATGTGTGTTGATTTGAAAAACGAGGAGTGAAGTATAAAGAAAAAATAAGTGAAGCACAATTAAATATGCAGAAATAGAAGCAAGGCAGACTTGGGAGAGAACGTTTATGTCTGGATCCAATATAAGTGTGTATTTACGCAGCTAACTTTTTAAAAAAACAAATGTACAACATACTTAATATTGTGATGCGAACTTGACCCTGTCATCTAGGAAGTCCTCAGCACAGGTAACTTAATGAAGTGTTAGATGAGAAGCTGTCCCATCCCCTATTAAGCAGTGTACCGTCTAAATGAGTTTAATTACCATGCAAATTACTATGAGCTCATATGCCCAAGGCCTAAAACATATCAGATGGCAGGTCTAAAAGAAATTCAGTAACCCATGTATCTCTTTGCAGGAATGTTTCTTTGTAATAAGGAAAAAAAAATATGGTGAGTGTAACAAGAATGACGTGTTGTAATTCTTAGTGAAGTTTGGTTAAATTAGCAATATCACAGGACCTGGTAATAATTGTAGTAGATATACAAGATAGTTCATTTTAGAAAATCAGTTAGATTTTAAAGTTTCCTGGCCCTCACATATCACCTGTCAAAACCATTTTGATCTTTTGAGGTCAACAGAGCTATATTACACAGTGGTTAGGAATGCAGGGTACAGGCCAGACAGGGTTCAAATCTAAGCTTCATCACTTAAAACTGAGTAACCTGTATAAAATTCTTAACTATCTGTGGTTCAGTTTCCTTAAAAATGAAAATATGTAAAATGTAAAATGAAAATGAAAATATGAGAAATGTGGTCTAATAGGATTGCTGTAAGAATTAAGGTTTGAATATTATTTGATACTCAATTAGGATTCAGTAAAATTTAGTACAAATGAAATAAAATGAAAGTAAACAGACTTCTAGAAAGCCCTCTCAGTAAACTTATTGGAGCTAATTGTTACTTCTTTGACATTCCTTAGTGAATTAATCCAACCTGTTATTCACTCACAATATTATGTTTTCTACTATCTGCAGTGTTTGTTTCTTTTTTAAAAAAGCTGCATAGACTCAAAGACCTAAGTTCATGAACGTAAGGGCTGTCATATTCATTTTTAGTTTTACTACTGGAAGTAACTGGATGTAGGTGGTTTTCAATTGATGTGTGTTGATTTGAAAAACGAGGAGTGAAGTATAAAGAAAAAATAAGTGAAGCACAATTAAATATGCAGAAATAGAAGCAAGGCAGACTTGGGAGAGAACGTTTATGTCTGGATCCAATATAAGTGTGTATTTACGCAGCTAACTTTTAAAAAAACAAATGTACAACATACTTAATATTGTGATGCGAACTTGACCCTGTCATCTAGGAAGTCCTCAGCACAGGTAACTTAATGAAGTGTTAGATGAGAAGCTGTCCCATCCCCTATTAAGCAGTGTACCGTCTAAATGAGTTTAATTACCATGCAAATTACTATGAGCTCATATGCCCAAGGCCTAAAACATATCAGATGGCAGGTCTAAAAGAAATTCAGTAACCCATGTATCTCTTTGCAGGAATGTTTCTTTGTAATAAGGAAAAAAAAATATGGTGAGTGTAACAAGAATGACGTGTTGTAATTCTTAGTGAAGTTTGGTTAAATTAGCAATATCACAGGACCTGGTAAAAATTGTAGTAGATATACAAGATAGTTCATTTTTAGAAAATCAGTTTCAAGATTTATTAAACTGTTTGTTCTCCTTCCCCTAAAAACTGATGCCAAATGATTTAACATCTAAGGCCTGTGCCCATGAATGCTTGGAAAAATGGTTGTATCACTCGCGATACCAGGGGACACTTTGGTGTGTGGGCATGGAATGAATTTGGAAATAAAAGATATGTTCTAGCTCTACTTACTAAATATGTGATCCCAGACAAATCATGTAACATTTCAAAGTTTCAACTTTTCTCTTCTGTAATAAAGACTAATGCTATCAATACAATGGACCAGTTCCAAATTGGGAAAAGAGGATGTCAAGACTTTATAGTGTCAACTTGCTTATTTAACTCATATGCAGAACACATCATGCAAAATTCTGGGCTGAATGAAGCACAAGATTGCCAGGAGAAATATCAATAACCTCAGATATGCAGATGACTTTGCTGACAAAGTTCCGTCTAGTCAAAGCTATAGTTTTTCCAATAGTCATGTATGGATGTGAGTGTTGGACCACAATTGATGCCTTTGAACTGTGGTGTTGGAGAAGACTCTTGAGAGTCCCTTGGATGGCAAGGACATCAAACCATTCAATCCTAAAGGAAATCAATCCTGAATATTCATTGGAAAGACTGATGCTGAAGCTCCAATACTTTGGCCAACTGATATGAAGAGACCCTCCATTGGAAAAGACCCTGGTACTGGGAAAGACTGAAGGCAGGAAGACAGAGGGAAGACAGATGACGAGATATTTGGATGGTCTTATGAGTCAATGGATATGAGTCTGTGCAAACTCCAGGACACGGCGAAGGACAGGGAAACCTGGCGTTCTGCAGTCCATGTGGCTGCAAAGAGCTGGACACAGCTGAGCAACTGAACAACCACAAAAATATCAAAACTAGTCATGTAAAATGTAGAGAAAATGATTGTAAGTGTTTTCATAGCTCATATAGAGATACAAGCACCTCCTAAATGTGTTTTTTGAAAAAGAAAGAAGATACATTCCTGTTTTGCCTCCTATCTTTTTGTGGAGCTGGAGTCTCTTAAAATCTGGACTACTTCATTAGACCAACCTAAAGTGCCATCCAGCTAATTACCTGCTTCCTCCCTAGAACATCACAGTCCTTGCAATGTAGCCTGACACAGTGCAAGATATCCTGAAAGTGATAAAGAAATTTGGATAGGATGAAATGGGGATTTCATTACTAAACACATTTGAGCATCTTTCCAAATACTGACCAAATTACAGTGTAATAAGGTAGGACCATCTGTTATCTAGAAAATAAAATAACCTGATGGATTCTGGGAAGCAAATACACAAATTCAGATTATATTTCCAAGATTCCTTTTAGCAAAATCTTTACCAATACATGCCTGGGATAAGTCATATCTTAGGAACTACACCCTGAAGAGACATACTCCAAGGGCACCTTTCCATCTTTCTTGATCAGTAGTAGTCAACTTGGGGGCTTTATAGTGTCAACTTGCTTTTTAATCATGCAGAACACATCATGCAAAATTCTGGGCTGAATGAAGCACAAGATTGCCAGGAGAAATATCAATAACCTCAGATATGCAGATGACTTTGCTGACAAAGTTCCGTCTAGTCAAAGCTATAGTTTTTCCAATAGTCATGTATGGATGTGAGTGTTGGACCACAATTGATGCCTTTGAACTGTGGTGTTGGAGAAGACTCTTGAGAGTCCCTTGGATGGCAAGGACATCAAACCATTCAATCCTAAAGGAAATCAATCCTGAATATTCATTGGAAAGACTGATGCTGAAGCTCCAATACTTTGGCCAACTGATATGAAGAGACCCTCCATTGGAAAAGACCCTGGTACTGGGAAAGACTGAAGGCAGGAAGACAGAGGGAAGACAGATGGCGAGATATTTGGATGGTCTTATGAGTCAATGGATATGAGTCTGTGCAAACTCCAGGACACGGCGAAGGACAGGGAAACCTGGCGTTCTGCAGTCCATGTGGCTGCAAAGAGCTGGACACAGCTGAGCAACTGAACAACCACAAAAATATCAAAACTAGTCATGTAAAATGTAGAGAAAATGATTGTAAGTGTTTTCATAGCTCATATAGAGATACAAGCACCTCCTAAATGTGTTTTTTGAAAAAGAAAGAAGATACATTCCTGTTTTGCCTCCTATCTTTTCGTGGAGCTGGAGTCTCTTAAAATCTGGACTACTTCATTAGACCAACCTAAAGTGCCATCCAGCTAATTACCTGCTTCCTCCCTAGAACATCACAGTCCTTGCAATGTAGCCTGACACAGTGCAAGATATCCTGAAAGTGATAAAGAAATTTGGATAGGATGAAATGGGGATTTCATTACTAAACACATTTGAGCATCTTTCCAAATACTGACCAAATTACAGTGTAATAAGGTAGGACCATCTGTTATCTAGAAAATAAAATAACCTGATGGATTCTGGGAAGCAAATACACAAATTCAGATTATATTTCCAAGATTCCTTTTAGCAAAATCTTTACCAATACATGCCTGGGATAAGTCATATCTTAGGAACTACACCCTGAAGAGACATACTCCAAGGGCACCTTTCCATCTTTCTTGATCACAACCCTCAGCAACACAGATAGTACATCATGATTCACAGATCCAACAAAAATACTTTATTACATGCACCACGTTCAAAATTTTTTTGTCCTATCTTCCTACTATGTGCTACTTTATTTTACAAAAATAATGCTTCTCACAATCTGTGGCTCACTTGTGACCCATTATTTGGAAAGCACTGCTAAATACCCAGAGAAGTCAATGTAGGTACCTGTTTCACAGTCCTTATTGGACAGGTGAGGAAATCAGACCTAGTTGCCTGAGAAGTGCACCTTTTAAGGAATGAATGGGTGGTGTCAGCAGTAAAATGTTTCCTGGTAGATTATAAAATAAGACCAAACTGTGAACTTTTACCTAAGAGAATTTTTGTGGTGTTTTAATGGTTGCATGCAGGGTCAAAAAGACTGATAAGGTACTTGAGTTTCTCCCTTCCTCCTGCAGTGACTGAAAAACAGGTTAGTGAACAAAGGAATGTTAATATGGTATTCAGTAACAGTTCCAATAATAGGATTTAGTGAATTATATCACTCTTTTCTCTTTAGTTGGGATTAATGAGTGAAACTTAAAGGGAGGTAAATGTCTCTTAAATTGAAGGAAAAAAATTTTTTTTAACCTGAAGGCTCCCAACCGAGGAATGTGCTATCTTATGGACTATTAGAGCTTACATGTTTCTCATCTGAAAGTATGCAAAGAGTACCTGAAAAAAGATTTGCCAAAGCTCTTATGGAAAAGGCTTCAACACTGGATAAGTGTAGATAAAACATGTGAACTGTGCTAATGCCAGTTCTGTAGCTATTAGTCACCTGGGAGCATTTGAATTGTGGCAAGTGTAACTAAGGAAGTGAATTTTTAGGCTTTGACTTGAATGGTGCTGGTGGTAGCTTAGTTTCTAAAGTGTTTTTGACTTTTGAGACCCATAGACTGTAGCTTGCCAGGCCTGCTGTCCATGGGATACACCAGGCAAGAATATTGGAGTGGCTTGCCATTTTCTTTTCCATTTGATTTAAATATAAATACTAAAGAGCCACAGATAATTTACGGTGGACGTGTTGGACCTCACAGACCTAGAAAAACCAATGTGCTGATGATCTGATATAGTTAATATGACATTATTCATATATCATATCATCATAAATCATGAAGCATTCTAAATACTAAAAAGAAGTCTAGAACTCATGAAAAGTGGCAAATAAAGAATCTGTGTATTAAAAATAGAGCAATTTTAAGACCATGGACAAACCTATGTCAGCTTTAGGTTTTGTTCCTTCCTGATGACAAGTAGAATTTTTCTGATCTCCCCACAGAGACTGCTGAACTCATTCATTCTTATTGGTGCTTTTCAAGAAGTCATGCCCCAAATTTCAGCTGATGCTTACAGGTCAAACTGAAGACACTGAAAAGGAAATTCTGCTAGTCCCTTAAAAATGGAGCTGCTTTTTGCATTTGGACTAATATAAGAAATTAAGACAAGGAATGTTTCTGTAAAGAGGATAACTCCTTTTTAATAAGAATTCATTTGCATCTGATTCCCTCTATATTCTAAGAAGCTCTTGATTTCTCCTTCCTCCTGCAGTGACTGAAAAACAGGTTAGTGAACAAAGGAATGTTAATATGGTATTCAGTAACAGTTCCAATAATAGGATTTAGTGAATTATATCACTCTTTTCTCTTTAGTTGGGATTAATGAGTGAAACTTAAAGGGAGGTAAATGTCTCTTAAATTGAAGGAAAAAAATTTTTTTTAACCTGAAGGCTCCCAACCGAGGAATGTGCTATCTTATGGACTATTAGAGCTTACATGTTTCTCATCTGAAAGTATGCAAAGAGTACCTGAAAAAAGATTTGCCAAAGCTCTTATGGAAAAGGCTTCAACACTGGATAAGTGTAGATAAAACATGTGAACTGTGCTAATGCCAGTTCTGTAGCTATTAGTCACCTGGGAGCATTTGAATTGTGGCAAGTGTAACTAAGGAAGTGAATTTTAGGCTTTGACTTGAATGGTGCTGGTGGTAGCTTAGTTTCTAAAGTGTTTTTGACTTTTGAGACCCATAGACTGTAGCTTGCCAGGCCTGCTGTCCATGGGATACACCAGGCAAGAATATTGGAGTGGCTTGCCATTTTCTTTTCCATTTGATTTAAATATAAATACTAAAGAGCCACAGATAATTTACGGTGGACGTGTTGGACCTCACAGACCTAGAAAAACCAATGTGCTGATGATCTGATATAGTTAATATGACATTATTCATATATCATATCATCATAAATCATGAAGCATTCTAAATACTAAAAAGAAGTCTAGAACTCATGAAAAGTGGCAAATAAAGAATCTGTGTATTAAAAATAGAGCAATTTTAAGACCATGGACAAACCTATGTCAGCTTTAGGTTTTGTTCCTTCCTGATGACAAGTAGAATTTTTCTGATCTCCCCACAGAGACTGCTGAACTCATTCATTCTTATTGGTGCTTTTCAAGAAGTCATGCCCCAAATTTCAGCTGATGCTTACAGGTCAAACTGAAGACACTGAAAAGGAAATTCTGCTAGTCCCTTAAAAATGGAGCTGCTTTTTGCATTTGGACTAATATAAGAAATTAAGACAAGGAATGTTTCTGTAAAGAGGATAACTCCTTTTTAATAAGAATTCATTTGCATCTGATTCCCTCTATATTCTAAGAAGCTCTTGATTACAGGACATATCTATTGGCTTAAAAGGAAAACTCACTCCAGATACAATAAGCAATTTGTGATGGGCCCAAAATAGAGGTGAATGGACAAGGATAAATGATCTGCTTTAGAAATTCAATCTAGGACATTTAAAAGGACAGCTGCGCTGAAGTATAGCCAATCAAATTGAACTAAGAAATTGCTCTTTCCCTGTTATTCCCAGTTAGCAGGAGGATACCATAGAAGACACCAATTAGAGAATTTTAGCACCTCTTTTTTGTACGCAAACAAACCACATGGAAATGTGCCTTTGCGTTTTTCACCCCAGGCTAGAGAATGTCCCCATCAGATCTTTTTCAGTAAGTTTTCAGGGAAATAAAGTTTTGCCTAGTTTGCAATCAGCCCTGAGGTTTGAGCAGGAATGAGAGGTTATTTTTTTACCATTTTGCGCAGAAGTATAGTTAGAAAGGATTCCAAGAAGTTTGGTTTTGTAGATATGCAAGATACCTAGGGATAAGTGGTACAGGAATCCAGTGATGACCAGAAATGAGGTTAGCCTCTGAGAGCGAAAGGAGTAGGATATAGAGATAATGTGTGCACACTGGCCACCTCTAGTGAAAAACCGGGTCATGATATTTATAAACATGTGAACAAAGAGGTTTCAGAATTCTATATAACTTCCATCAAGGTGAACTAGGGAAAGCAATGCAGCAGTCGGACTGAAATTTAATAAGCTGGATTCCAAGCAATTATTGGGCAACTTGTCCAGAGAAAAGCTGAACAAAGTGAAAAAGAGTAGCCTGTGCTGTAGAAAAGCAAAACCAAGGGCCAGAAGTTGCTACAGTATCTTCAACTGCCAAAGATAGAGTTCCCATTGCAGAAACTTGCTCAGTTTCTGCAACAGATATATACATCACTGCAGAGTATTTAAAATTGAAGTCTACCACCAGTTTTTTTTTTACCTATTTCATATTATTTTACTTGAAGTCATGCCCCAAATTTCAGCTGATGCTTACAGGTCAAACTGAAGACACTGAAAAGGAAATTCTGCTAGTCCCTTAAAAATGGAGCTGCTTTTTGCATTTGGACTAATATAAGAAATTAAGACAAGGAATGTTTCTGTAAAGAGGATAACTCCTTTTTAATAAGAATTCATTTGCATCTGATTCCCTCTATATTCTAAGAAGCTCTTGATTACAGGACATATCTATTGGCTTAAAAGGAAAACTCACTCCAGATACAATAAGCAATTTGTGATGGGCCCAAAATAGAGGTGAATGGACAAGGATAAATGATCTGCTTTAGAAATTCAATCTAGGACATTTAAAAGGACAGCTGCGCTGAAGTATAGCCAATCAAATTGAACTAAGAAATTGCTCTTTCCCTGTTATTCCCAGTTAGCAGGAGGATACCATAGAAGACACCAATTAGAGAATTTTAGCACCTCTTTTTTGTACGCAAACAAACCACATGGAAATGTGCCTTTGCGTTTTTCACCCCAGGCTAGAGAATGTCCCCATCAGATTTTTTTCAGTAAGTTTTCAGGAAATAAAGTTTTGCCTAGTTTGCAATCAGCCCTGAGGTTTGAGCAGGAATGAGAGGTTATTTTTACCATTTTGCAGAAGTATAGTTAGAAAGGATTCCAAGAAGTTTGGTTTTGTAGATATGCAAGATACCTAGGGATAAGTGGTACAGGAATCCAGTGATGACCAGAAATGAGGTTAGCCTCTGAGAGCGAAAGGAGTAGGATATAGAGATAATGTGTGCACACTGGCCACCTCTAGTGAAAAACCGGGTCATGATATTTATAAACATGTGAACAAAGAGGTTTCAGAATTCTATATAACTTCCATCAAGGTGAACTAGGGAAAGCAATGCAGCAGTCGGACTGAAATTTAATAAGCTGGATTCCAAGCAATTATTGGGCAACTTGTCCAGAGAAAAGCTGAACAAAGTGAAAAAGAGTAGCCTGTGCTGTAGAAAAGCAAAACCAAGGGCCAGAAGTTGCTACAGTATCTTCAACTGCCAAAGATAGAGTTCCCATTGCAGAAACTTGCTCAGTTTCTGCAACAGATATATACATCACTGCAGAGTATTTAAAAATTGAAGTCTACCACCAGATTACCATTCATATTATTTTCTTAACTTTACACAAATTATTTGCATCTCCATGGCTCAGTTTTAGCCTCTGTAAAAATAAAAATAGGATCTACTATTAAGGTTGCTGAACAAATTAAGAAGTTAGTATAAATCAATTTGGGATGGTGCCTGGCCCATAGTGGTGGTGTTGTGTAGTTGCTAAATCATGTCTGAAACTTTTTGTGACCCCTATGGACTTGTAGTCCACCTGACTCCTCTGTCCATTGAATTTTCCAGGCAAGCATACTGGAGGCGAATTTTCCAGGCAAGAATACTGGAGGCGAATTTTCCAGGCAAGAATACTGGAGGCTGTTGCCATTCCCTTCTCTAGGGAATCATCCCAACCCAAGGACCAACTCTGTGTCCCCTGCATTGGGAAATGGATTCTTTACCACTAGCAGTCCATAGTGAGGCCCCAATAAATGTTTGTAATCATCACATCAGAAATACATATATGATTTATGTCAACATATATGTGACTTACACAACAAATGATCCCTGTTTGAAGTCTATGGGTACTAAGCAACTCAATGACCCATGGGAATTGGTCTAGAAAGAGAGATGCTCTGGGAGGCTGACTTTACTATTCTGATCCTTACATCACTTTAAATTTATAACTTGACATTCTGGCTCATAGTTCAGGCTTTGGTGAGTTTTAGTATTATCAGTCAACCTTCTAAATCTAATCAATTCTGGCCACTGATAAGATTGACATTTGAACCACTGAGGCTGAAAGCCAGACCAGGAACCTTGATAAATTCACTCAAAGTATGCTAACTGTAAGATTTTGGCAAACAGCTAAATAGCCATCTCCTGAAAAACCCCATCTATCTTCTTTCAAATGCCAGTAATTTATAAACATGTGAACAAAGAGGTTTCAGAATTCTATATAACTTCCATCAAGGTGAACTAGGGAAAGCAATGCAGCAGTCGGACTGAAATTTAATAAGCTGGATTCCAAGCAATTATTGGGCAACTTGTCCAGAGAAAAGCTGAACAAAGTGAAAAAGAGTAGCCTGTGCTGTAGAAAAGCAAAACCAAGGGCCAGAAGTTGCTACAGTATCTTCAACTGCCAAAGATAGAGTTCCCATTGCAGAAACTTGCTCAGTTTCTGCAACAGATATATACATCACTGCAGAGTATTTAAAAATTGAAGTCTACCACCAGATTACCATTCATATTATTTTCTTAACTTTACACAAATTATTTGCATCTCCATGGCTCAGTTTTAGCCTCTGTAAAAATAAAAATAGGATCTACTATTAAGGTTGCTGAACAAATTAAGAAGTTAGTATAAATCAATTTGGGATGGTGCCTGGCCCATAGTGGTGGTGTTGTGTAGTTGCTAAATCATGTCTGAAACTTTTTGTGACCCCTATGGACTTGTAGTCCACCTGACTCCTCTGTCCATTGAATTTTCCAGGCAAGCATACTGGAGGCGAATTTTCCAGGCAAGAATACTGGAGGCGAATTTTCCAGGCAAGAATACTGGAGGCTGTTGCCATTCCCTTCTCTAGGGAATCATCCCAACCCAAGGACCAACTCTGTGTCCCCTGCATTGGGAAATGGATTCTTTACCACTAGCAGTCCATAGTGAGGCCCCAATAAATGTTTGTAATCATCACATCAGAAATACATATATGATTTATGTCAACATATATGTGACTTACACAACAAATGATCCCTGTTTGAAGTCTATGGGTACTAAGCAACTCAATGACCCATGGGAATTGGTCTAGAAAGAGAGATGCTCTGGGAGGCTGACTTTACTATTCTGATCCTTACATCACTTTAAATTTATAACTTGACATTCTGGCTCATAGTTCAGGCTTTGGTGAGTTTTAGTATTATCAGTCAACCTTCTAAATCTAATCAATTCTGGCCACTGATAAGATTGACATTTGAACCACTGAGGCTGAAAGCCAGACCAGGAACCTTGATAAATTCACTCAAAGTATGCTAACTGTAAGATTTTGGCAAACAGCTAAATAGCCATCTCCTGAAAAACCCCATCTATCTTCTTTCAAATGCCAGTAATTGACAACCAAGGTTTTTTTTTTTTTTTTTCTCCCCCCCAGAGGCTAAGTGGTTTGGGGAAAAAAATAGAATCAAAAAGGAACAGAATATCAGTTAGACCTGCAGAAAGGTTGCTTTCAAACAAGCTTCACTGGTCATAGGGTTTGCTGTATCTTCCCTAATGCTTGAGAATTTGGAAATGCCTGGAGACCAAGACTTGAGTGTATACCAAAAAGCAAACAAAGGGGTCAGTGATTGTTAGTCCAATCATAACAAGTTCCTGATTCAAATAAACCTATTAGTATGCAACATCAGGCTTCAGTAATTCACTGTTAATGGCCACTGTGCTGCATTTCCTGTAACTAGCAGTTCCCCTTATCTCTCTCTATGAACAAAGAATGCAACAATCTCAATTCCTATAGTGTGGCCTTGGAAATTTGTGATGGAAAATTATTTTTTAGATTGGAGAACAGTAACAATGATGTATTTTTACAACCCTAAAAAACAATGATGGATTTAGAGTTAAGCCATTTTGCCACTTTTAGGAAAAAGTTTCTGATATACCTTTCCCTATGCGGTATGGTTGGAAAAATTCCATGGTCTCAAATGCAGTTTTTAAGACTGTGCTGGACTTTATGCTAGCCAGGTCATCCAACTATCTTCAGCTGTGTTTCCTGGAGCTGGGTTGATATTAGGCAAGTTCTCACAGGATGCTGAGCCAAGACTATACAGAAGCCCCTAAGCTATCGAGGGTTCTATTTAGTTGCCTCTGTTTATATAGCATTTGATAACTCAATTTCAGTGATAAGGGAGCAGAATCGAGCCTGTGAGGTAAGAAGAGGCTGACAAAGTCTGACAGACACTCCACAACTGAGGTCAAAGAGCAGCTGACACTGTGGCAAACAGGTGAAACTTCGTCCACATCCCGCCCAGCAGCGCCACACCAGTGCTCTGAACATTAAGCTGAGTTTACTCTCTCCCCCATGACCATGCCAGTCACACGTGAGAACATCTGCCACAGGCTTAATGACAGAGCCTGTGGGAACCTAATGAGTGCCCTCCACACCTGTGCGGCTTTACCAGACAGCTGTTCCCCTCTCCTCTACCTCCTTTCTTGATCCTCTCCCCTCATGTATGCTCAGCGCCGCGTCTTCCTCATAGGATATGGCCCGATTCTCCTATTAGTTCTTTGCTTTTGTTAGAAGTTCATTTATCTCCAGGTACACGGCACTTCAAGGCAGTGTAGACCAACAGCATAATGTCTTTCAGATGGCTCAAACTTCAGCATTTGCTGCACAAAAGCATCAGGGCTGGAGACTGAGAAAGTCAATGGGAAGAATTCATGGACTAAGAGATAAGGGGACAAGAAAGGAGACAACGAGAGGAGCTACTTCCCTTTTCTTGCAGACAGCTCTCAGACATGAATATGGTAATTCACAGAGCCTTGGAAACGCTTTACAGTTTACCTCTGTATGAAATCTCTCTGATCAAAGCATTTTCTGATTGAGAAAGCTGCCCTGTGAGAGCTAAAGAACAAAAGACCTAGTACTCCTTAATAAAACAAGTTTAAAACATTCTGGAAATTCTGATTTCATTAAAAGTGTACAATTCTCATATGTGTCATGAAAGAGCCTTAATATCTGTGTGCACTTTGGTAATTTAATTAACTTCTTTGAGTTTCCATTTTTGTAGTCATGAAAGAGCCTAAAAATGGCATGGTCAAATCCTTTTATGCTAGCCAGGTCATCCAACTATCTTCAGCTGTGTTTCCTGGAGCTGGGTTGATATTAGGCAAGTTCTCACAGGATGCTGAGCCAAGACTATACAGAAGCCCCTAAGCTATCGAGGGTTCTATTTAGTTGCCTCTGTTTATATAGCATTTGATAACTCAATTTCAGTGATAAGGGAGCAGAATCGAGCCTGTGAGGTAAGAAGAGGCTGACAAAGTCTGACAGACACTCCACAACTGAGGTCAAAGAGCAGCTGACACTGTGGCAAACAGGTGAAACTTCGTCCACATCCCGCCCAGCAGCGCCACACCAGTGCTCTGAACATTAAGCTGAGTTTACTCTCTCCCCCATGACCATGCCAGTCACACGTGAGAACATCTGCCACAGGCTTAATGACAGAGCCTGTGGGAACCTAATGAGTGCCCTCCACACCTGTGCGGCTTTACCAGACAGCTGTTCCCCTCTCCTCTACCTCCTTTCTTGATCCTCTCCCCTCATGTATGCTCAGCGCCGCGTCTTCCTCATAGGATATGGCCCGATTCTCCTATTAGTTCTTTGCTTTTGTTAGAAGTTCATTTATCTCCAGGTACATGGCACTTCAAGGCAGTGTAGACCAACAGCATAATGTCTTTCAGATGGCTCAAACTTCAGCATTTGCTGCACAAAAGCATCAGGGCTGGAGACTGAGAAAGTCAATGGGAAGAATTCATGGACTAAGAGATAAGGGGACAAGAAAGGAGACAACGAGAGGAGCTACTTCCCTTTTCTTGCAGACAGCTCTCAGACATGAATATGGTAATTCACAGAGCCTTGGAAACGCTTTACAGTTTACCTCTGTATGAAATCTCTCTGATCAAAGCATTTTCTGATTGAGAAAGCTGCCCTGTGAGAGCTAAAGAACAAAAGACCTAGTACTCCTTAATAAAACAAGTTTAAAACATTCTGGAAATTCTGATTTCATTAAAAGTGTACAATTCTCATATGTGTCATGAAAGAGCCTTAATATCTGTGTGAACTTTGGTAAGTTAATTAACTTCTTTGAGTTTCCATTTCCTAATTTGGTAAATGAGGATACTTATATGAATTGTGTGAGGTCATCGAAAACTAAATTATACACACTATATAAAGACTATCACAGAGTACCTGGCAGAAACCAAATGCTGCATAAATGCTAGCATTATCATTATTACCACAGAAAGCTTTTTTTATGGCTTCACTGTAGGCATTGGAAGAACATTTGCTCTTGTTACATATTTTATCAGCATAATTCATCTTCTTGAATGACAAAAGGGAAGTGAAATACACCCTAAATGAGAAAAAAGCTTGAAATAACTATTTCATTTTTTATGTAACCAAAAACGGCTGGCTAGAATTTTAGAGACGTATGGTTAACAGAATGTGAGATTTTTGTGATGCTTCATCTTCATCAGTTCAAAACCATAGGTAAGAATGATATGTTCTATGATAAATAAAAGCCACGTGGTGTGATAAAATTCTGACTATACCAGTAGTGTGTGTTAAAAAAAAATGCCGCGCATGTCTCTCCACATGTACTGTCCAATACGGTAGCCAGTAGCAATGTGTGTTTATCGAGCATCTGAAGAGTAACTGCTCAAAAGCTGAAATATGCTGTTAAGTATAAAATACACACTGGATTTTTAAAGTCTAAATAAGCAAAAAAAAACAAATGTGGAATATTTTATTAATAAGTTCATATTGATCACAAATTGAAGCAATATTTTAGATATATTGAATTAAAAATATATTACTAAAATCAATATCAATTTATTTTTCTTTGCTTTAATCTGTCAACTAGAAAATTAAAGATTATACGTAGATCTGACTGTATTTCTTTTGACTAGGGCTGCTCTGAACCAAAGGTTCTTAGGCGTTTTTATTCGTATATACATTTATACCAATGCTTATAAATGTCAGACAAGCAGTTTGAAAAAAAATTGACATGTCTGGGTTCTCAATGATTCTAATTCCAATGGCCAAGAAATTTTCATTTTCAACGAGAATGGGTATTTCTGATGCACATAGCCAGTGGGCTATACATTGAGAAACACGGCTATAAACTAATGTATCCTAAGCTGAAACAGGATGCTAAGAATCCTGACTGAGGGATCCTGTGGACAACAAATAAGCTAATATACTGGCAGAAAAGGAAGGGGAGAAGGCGATGGTAAAAGACGCCCAGGGATCCACTTTGAGGATCCTGCCACTGCTGAATAGTGAAGATAAACCTCTCCTTCTCCCCTGTGTTCTAGCCTGGGTGGGGAGGACACAATAAAACTCTGTACCAAGAGGATCTCTCACCAGTCACTGTAGGATGTAAAAGTAAGGCTATAGTGAATAAAAGTGACATTAGAATTGTCATTGTCAGTGGTAACTAATAAAATCCTTCTTAGTTAACATTGCTACTGCATTTATTTCTATAAAAACTGGCCAGTAGTAATATGTACAGATGATATAGATCACATTTTGAAGAAGATAAATAGTCCAGATAGCCTTTGCACCTCACTTCTCCCATGGTATACCTCAGTCATTACCCATACAGGAATTACCTTCCAGATACCAGGTAAGGGAATCACAATCAATAACTATGAGCTACCTCAGAAACATAGAGCCCTTCCCCACCATACCTAGCATGATGAGGCTCTTTCTGGGCTGCCACAGAGAGGAGGGGACATGTTCCAAATACAGAAGACTGACTCTAAGTGGGAAATAACTCATTCAACAAACCCAACCCATCCTCCCCTGATGTCACACTGTTCTTTGAGATTCTCCTACTACATATGCCCTTGTATTTCTTTTGCGCCAACATAATGTCTTGGTCTCACTAGTGTCTCCTCACAGTTTGCTGTACTGATATGCTGTTGTGTCTTCTGCTTTTTTTCCCTGTCCAGCTCAGAGGAGATGCAGCACTGATAAAGTTGTGCTGACTGAATCAGGACTGCCCAAACCCATCAAGGCATCCCTGTCAGGATAGCCTTTCAAAACCACAAATCTCCCGAAAAACAAAGCTGTGGCCTTGGCTGGGACATTTCCAATCAGGTTGCATCTTCACTTACTGAACAAGCCAGCTGGGCAAGCACCTCTCCCACTGAGTGTAGCATGCCCTCACAGCAAGATAGGAAGTATACTAAATACAGTTCTCAGGGATGACAAACGAACTCCTAGTGCAGAGAAGAGTCTTATGGAAACACTTGGCAGTATATTTTCAGACTTCAGTTCATCATTTATGTTACTCCTCCAAGTTTATTTTTTTCTCTAATATCTGTAAAGAAATAATACAAATACTGAGGTGGATAATATACTGAAGTTGTTTAGTCCAATTTTTCACAGGAAATAGAATCCTAATTGGATGTTAAACATCTTGAATGTAAACAAGAATAATCGAGACACTGTTCCTAAAATTTTCATGAAATAATCCATTTAATCCTCATTATAGGTATCACTGGATTCTGTCCTATATTTACAGATGATAGAGACATAGAGAAATTAAGTAATTTGCCCACGGTTACAAATGGAAGGTATGAACTGGTATTTGGACTTAGGCAATCTGTATCTTCCAGACTCCAAAGCTGTTGCAGGGAGGAAACCAAGTCTGACCCCATGATGAGACTGTTTTTTTGACTTGCTTTTCATTGCGTTTGTTATTATAATCATACATAATGGTTTGCCTCAGAGAATCCTGCCCGTCTGCCTGATGTTTAACCTAAGTGCCTTTGTTTAGAACCCTAAACAAAGGGTTAGGGATGACAACCCCAAAGGGTTGTGGATGACAGGAAAGGAGAAAGTACCACATCCCCTACCTGAGGTGTGCCATTCTAGATGTTTGCAAGATTAATGGCTTCATTTTTCACTTTGCTTCCTTACCTCACCTCATCTTTGATCTATAAAATAATCTGGCATCCAGACCCCCGGTAAGATGGTTATTTTAAGGTACTAGCCTGCCATCTTCTCCATCAGCTGCTTTCTGAATAAAGTTATTTTCCTTGCCTCAACACCTCATCTCTTGGATTCATTGGCCTGTCATGCAGTGGGCAGAGAGAACTTGGATTTGTTAACAAAGCCACATGTTTAGGCTCAAGTTAGATTTGAGGTCCTTAGAATTTACTGAGAAAGAGCAACTTTTTCTCTTTCCCATGAATGAACACTAAAGACAGGATAGAACTGTGAAAACTTGGCACTGCCTTGGTGATTCAGAGACGAAGACATTCTGGACCATGATGAGCTCCTGGATTCAACTCTGCCTGATAGGAATTTACTCCTTTCTGCAATAGATTAACTGATATCTATCAGTTATGTTTCTTTAAGTCAGGCTGAGTGTGTTTTATGTCACTTGAAACAAGTAAGTCCTTAATGATTAACCCACTAAGCAACTGACTTAAAGTTCTAAGCTTTAATACTTAAAACAGTATCTTGCACATATAGTTATGCAATAATTGTTAATTTTCATTTTTCCTTATATAATTTGCAAGAGCAATGGTTATATGCTGTGTTTCTCCAGTTTTCAGTGCCTAGAAAAAGGCTGAAAACATGAAGAAAAAAAAAACAAAACAAAACTGAACACACATTAACAGATCAACTTTCAGGTTGAGAACCATATCTAGGAGAAATTGGACAGTACAAATGTACCCACTCATCTCTTCCATGTAAAGCTCTGTGTGGGAACCTGAGAGGGAAGTACTTTCCATATGGCTCACAAAGAAGACTCTCTCAACAGGACTCTATGGATTGAACTTGATATATAAACAGACATTTGCCAGACTCACCCTAGGTTCACCTGTTTCAGCAATGCACCAAAGAGTATCTCCAGAAGAAAGTCATAAGGGAGCTTAAGTGGAAAACAGTTCACTGAAGTTCCTGGCATCTGCCTGAGGGCACAGCTGGAGATATTAATAATCATTTCCCTCATCAGACCACAGAAAATGAGTGCGGAATGAGAGGAAAAAACAAGTGTCTTGCTGCCTCCTGTTTGAATTAATCTCTTCTGACAACTGCTGATTTCGGTTTGTGATTCGATCTTCCATATGTCGAGCTCCATTGGTCAATTAAGTGCAGAGGATGATTGGGGGAAGCAGTGATGCTCAGCCTGATTACAGGAGGAAGCGTCACACAGCATTTACAACGTGCAAAGTAGTCCACTGCGCAGAGCTTGCAGGGAGCCAAGCAGAGCAAGGGTGGCTGCCGACATAGACAGAAGGGTCAGGGAAGAGTTCATGGGGCTCTGCTATCCAAGCGCTAATCGAGGCAGCGAGACTTAGGGTCAGCTTCCGAGAAGCAATAAACAAGTTCTGGAGAATTACATAGGCAATCCAGAGCTGGTGCAAAAAGACTCTAGATAAGTTTCTCTTTGAATGATTAACCTATCAGTTATGTTTCTTTAAGTCAGGCTGAGTGTGTTTTATGTCACTTGAAACAAGTAAGTCCTTAATGATTAACCCACTAAGCAACTGACTTAAAGTTCTAAGCTTTAATACTTAAAACAGTATCTTGCACATATAGTTATGCAATAATTGTTAATTTTCATTTTTCCTTATATAATTTGCAAGAGCAATGGTTATATGCTGTGTTTCTCCAGTTTTCAGTGCCTAGAAAAAGGCTGAAAACATGAAGAAAAAAAAAACAAAACAAAACTGAACACACATTAACAGATCAACTTTCAGGTTGAGAACCATATCTAGGAGAAATTGGACAGTACAAATGTACCCACTCATCTCTTCCATGTAAAGCTCTGTGTGGGAACCTGAGAGGGAAGTACTTTCCATATGGCTCACAAAGAAGACTCTCTCAACAGGACTCTATGGATTGAACTTGATATATAAACAGACATTTGCCAGACTCACCCTAGGTTCACCTGTTTCAGCAATGCACCAAAGAGTATCTCCAGAAGAAAGTCATAAGGGAGCTTAAGTGGAAAACAGTTCACTGAAGTTCCTGGCATCTGCCTGAGGGCACAGCTGGAGATATTAATAATCATTTCCCTCATCAGACCACAGAAAATGAGTGCGGAATGAGAGGAAAAAACAAGTGTCTTGCTGCCTCCTGTTTGAATTAATCTCTTCTGACAACTGCTGATTTCGGTTTGTGATTCGATCTTCCATATGTCGAGCTCCATTGGTCAATTAAGTGCAGAGGATGATTGGGGGAAGCAGTGATGCTCAGCCTGATTACAGGAGGAAGCGTCACACAGCATTTACAACGTGCAAAGTAGTCCACTGCGCAGAGCTTGCAGGGAGCCAAGCAGAGCAAGGGTGGCTGCCGACATAGACAGAAGGGTCAGGGAAGAGTTCATGGGGCTCTGCTATCCAAGCGCTAATCGAGGCAGCGAGACTTAGGGTCAGCTTCCGAGAAGCAATAAACAAGTTCTGGAGAATTACATAGGCAATCCAGAGCTGGTGCAAAAGTAAGTCCCCTTTCACCCAATTTGCATCTTCTTCTCCAGATTTGTTCAATTAATAAATTGAATAAGTTGATAAAATATCATAAAATTTAAAACAGAAAATAAAGTGGTATTTAATTTGGAGAGTACACTTTATACCTTTGAAGAGACCATCTAAAATAGACTTAAGAAACAGAACAGGAGGACACTTAAGCAAGAGGGAAACAACACAGAAGCAAGTGTGCCCTCACTCCACAGTAATGAGAACACTTTGGAAGTGGGAATCCTGGCCCCACCTCGGCTAATGGCTTCTTGATTACGTGGCAGGAAGAAGCTTCTTTTTGTCACTGTCACATCCACATTTTCAAGAAGGCTGATGGAGACGGTGGGGCACTTTGTAGTTTCATAAATACAAAATCAAACTTGACCTAACAACTCAAGGGGTTGTTTTGACTGCAGTATGGCAGCCTCCAATTTTGTACGAATTTAATACAAGGTGGCTCATGTGACTATGAAAAAGAATAGCTAATAAAAATGACTGTACACCATTTTAGAAACAATGTTCTATATCAATGCATAATAATCATCATAGCAGGCAGCAAGCTCATTTCAAAGTGACATTATGTTAAGCAGTAGCTATGATTTCCAGGATGTAGTCAGACTTATAATGTCATAGAACATTAGTACTTCTCTTTTCCATTTAGAAAAGATTTTATTTAGCATTAATTCCCAGTAATTTACTTAAACTCTGAAAGAAAGGTGATGGATACTTGAACAACAAATGCTTATGATTTAGGAAGTAACACAGTAAATGGTTCAGTTGTTAAAAATAAATGGAAAAACACAGGCTGGATCCAAACTAGTTATGTATCTCCTTAATTGATAGGTGTGCTTTTAATCCCAGAGTATTATTTCAGGGATTTATATCACTCTGAAGGAAAGACTGATAATCTAGCAAAGGCTGCACTGCAGGCATATTCTGTTTGACATTTTATTATGACTTTGAAAAATATAATGTATATCAGGATAATCAATCCATTTCCCAAAATTTAAGAAGCAAAGGCAAGACATAACAGAAACAAAGTACAAAATGAACTGTAGGTCATTTAAAACAGGTTAACAAAATAAAATCTAACACAGACACATATAAACTGAATCACTCTGGTTCACCACTTCTCCATAAGTATCTGCTGGAGCATGCACCTTTAAAACATTGTATCCTTAGAAACTGTAATTGACTGCATCCTCATTATGATTCAACAGTGTGTTGATGGTACCAATAGTGCCCATGTATTCTTAGGTTAAATATAAGTACTTAACATTGACCATTATATGTAAAAATGTTGACAATATCTAGGTCAAATGAAGATGGTAGCAGAGACCTGGAACACTGTCCATTGAAGAAAAATTGAAGAAAGTAAATCAAAGAAGGGCATGTTGGAAAGAAAAAAGATAATCAAAATTAACTATTTTAAAGACTTTCAAAAATATGTTTTAT
Organism: Tragulus kanchil; assembly: GCA_022376925.1. Classification (NCBI taxonomy): domain Eukaryota; kingdom Metazoa; phylum Chordata; class Mammalia; order Artiodactyla; family Tragulidae; genus Tragulus; species Tragulus kanchil. Next base: position 183,146,678 of record JAIOJX010000028.1, read on the forward strand.
GAGTAAAAGATTAAGACTTATTCTGAGTGAATCTACAAGTAAAAACAATGGGTAAAACTTTAAATTAGATTTTGGCTCAAATGAAGGGATCTTTTAACAAGTAGAGTGATTTTTCCAATAAATAATGAGTAGATGGAGCTTAAAAGAAACTAACTCGCACAGCAAAAGAGATTTCAATTAAGCATCTGGACTAAATGACTTCTCAAATCATTTCCAATTCTACAATGCCTTGATTTTATTACAATAAGAGAATTATATAACTATTATTACAAATCCAGAGTAAACATGCTAGGTCTTTAAATGTATAAATCTCCCAGTTAACTATATTAATGGTAATGTAGTATAATATTAATAAAGTTAAATATAAATATGTTTTATAAGTATATGGTTGAATGAATAAAATCTAAAGATAGCCTGCTGGGGACTTTTCTTAAAGAATGAATCATGTATAAAAGAAGGAATAAATCCAGATTATTATGAAAATATTGTATGTGATAGAGTTGTAGAAAGCAATATGCTCAGGTGTTCTCATTGAAATCCTTGTATTGCCACTTGCAACATGCATAACCTAGGGATTGTCACCTAAATCCTCTTTGCTACTATTTCCTATGTATTGGATTAGCCAAAAGTTTGCTTGGGTGTTTCCATATGGTTCTATCCAATAAAATAAGGATAATAACATACTTATATCATAGGGTTATTTGTGAGAATTAAATGAATTAATATATATTAAAAATTAAGAACAGGGCTTTCCTGGTGACCCAGTGGGTAAGAGAGTCCACCATGCAGTGCAAGGGGCAGTGGTTCAATCCCTGGCCTGGGAAGATCCCACATGCTACAGAGTGACTGGACTGGTGTGTCCAGTTAAGAGTCAGTGCTTTGGAGCACATGCGCTCAGAGCTGGTGCTCTGCAACAAGACAGCCCACTGTGATGGGAGTCCCACATAGGCCGAAGAATAAAGATGGATGAAAATAAATAAAAAGCCAATAAAGGAAACCAATATTTTAAAAAAAGAAAAAAAATGCAGAACAGTCTATGAACCAAAGAATTAGGTATTAGTTATTGTAATTGTTTAAAAATCTCAGAAAAACAGGACTAAAAGTGTTCAAGAGAAAGAGGATGCTTTCAAAATTCTTGCGCATAAAAAAATAAGTAAATTGATCAACTATTTGACAACATAGGTCAAGTACCTGTTTACCTGACAACATAGGTCAGTATTTTATTTTACCATTGTATCTATGCACTTGGTATTAGCCTTCTGGGATAACTACATGCTAAAAATTGATTTTTGTACTGTTGTCATTATCATGACTGATGAAGGAAGATAAACTACAAAAAACTGTCTACTAATTTTATCCATAATCTAGTTTGGGCCAAAGCTAAAATCTAACAACCAGGAGTAAAATTCATGCATGTCTTTTTGCCCTTAATGCACCCTAACAAAGTGGTGTCAGTGAATGGTCAAAAGACAAAGTCACAGGCAGCCTGTCTAGTTATTAATTTGTATAACTGACTCCCGCCTAAATGAGAGTTGATTATATGTCTAAATTACAGGTTATTTCAAAATGGAAAAGTGTATTTTTAAAATAACAACATTCAAATTGGGTGATCTAACATGATAAAAATAAGCTATAAAAGTCAAAATATTTAAACAAACAATACTGCCACCAACAAACATTATGAAACATGCAGCATCAATTCATTAACTTCCTAGTTAACATGGCAGAAATTGGCAGAGTATCTTCACATGGTTCACAATGTGGGAATTCTAACAGAATTATTTTGTTGATTCAGAACCAAGATGTCCATCTTATGTCTCCTTGGCCTGTCCAGACTGAAGCACAATTATGCCAAATAGAGGATGTGAGAATTAAATGAATTAATATATATTAAAAATTAAGAACAGGGCTTTCCTGGTGACCCAGTGGGTAAGAGAGTCCACCATGCAGTGCAAGGGGCAGTGGTTCAATCCCTGGCCTGGGAAGATCCCACATGCTACAGAGTGACTGGACTGGTGTGTCCAGTTAAGAGTCAGTGCTTTGGAGCACATGCGCTCAGAGCTGGTGCTCTGCAACAAGACAGCCCACTGTGATGGGAGTCCCACATAGGCCGAAGAATAAAGATGGATGAAAATAAATAAAAAGCCAATAAAGGAAACCAATATTTTAAAAAAAGAAAAAAAAATGCAGAACAGTCTATGAACCAAAGAATTAGGTATTAGTTATTGTAATTGTTTAAAAATCTCAGAAAAAACAGGACTAAAAGTGTTCAAGAGAAAGAGGATGCTTTCAAAATTCTTGCGCATAAAAAAATAAGTAAATTGATCAACTATTTGACAACATAGGTCAAGTACCTGTTTACCTGACAACATAGGTCAGTATTTTATTTTACCATTGTATCTATGCACTTGGTATTAGCCTTCTGGGATAACTACATGCTAAAAATTGATTTTTGTACTGTTGTCATTATCATGACTGATGAAGGAAGATAAACTACAAAAAACTGTCTACTAATTTTATCCATAATCTAGTTTGGGCCAAAGCTAAAATCTAACAACCAGGAGTAAAATTCATGCATGTCTTTTTGCCCTTAATGCACCCTAACAAAGTGGTGTCAGTGAATGGTCAAAAGACAAAGTCACAGGCAGCCTGTCTAGTTATTAATTTGTATAACTGACTCCCGCCTAAATGAGAGTTGATTATATGTCTAAATTACAGGTTATTTCAAAATGGAAAAGTGTATTTTTAAAATAAAAACATTCAAATTGGGTGATCTAACATGATAAAAATAAGCTATAAAAGTCAAAATATTTAAACAAACAATACTGCCACCAACAAACATTATGAAACATGCAGCATCAATTCATTAACTTCCTAGTTAACATGGCAGAAATTGGCAGAGTATCTTCACATGGTTCACAATGTGGGAATTCTAACAGAATTATTTTGTTGATTCAGAACCAAGATGTCCATCTTATGTCTCCTTGGCCTGTCCAGACTGAAGCACAATTATGCCAAATAGAGGATGTGAGAAAAGGTGACACACTTAAACAAATTCCACAGGAAAATCCTGCATTTTTCTTTAGATAATAAACCAAACATTTTATTTACACTTTGACCCTCAAACAAACCTATTTTGTTACAGGTCTGATTTTAGAAAAAGAAAAGCAAGTAATCCACTGATCTCTCCTCATTTCCTTCAATGCTTTTAACAGAAATGTTAATGATTCCATTCTACTAAACAATTCTAGAAATTAGGAAGTAGTCTTTCTTAGTCATTAGAGCTGAGACCTCTGACTAAAAAACTTCACTTCCGATGTAATCTAGCTATATGACCTCAGGAAGCTTCTTATTTTCTCAAAGTTTCATTATTCTCACCTGTAAAATAGAGACAGTATGTATTTCATTGAGTTTTGTGAAGAATATGGTACATATTGAGTACTTAGCATAATTATACAGATACTCTAAATTGTCTTTATATTAAAATGGGTCAGTCACTGGAATATTACAAACCATAGCATGATTCCATAAAACGAACTTCATGGTCTAGCCATTCCCTTCTCTAGGGGATCTTCCCAACCCAGGGACCCAGGCATTTAACCTAAGTCTCATGCATTACAGGAGGACTATTTACCATAGGAGCTACCCGGGAAGCCCTATAGGATAATACATTCACCTATTGGGCTTCTCTAGTGTGGCAGAAAGCTAGGAGGAACTAAATAGCTTCTTGATGAAGGCAAAAGAAGAGAGTGAAAAAGCTGACTTAAGACTCAACATTCAAAAAATAAAGATAATGGCATCTAGTCCCATCACCTCATCACAAATAGATGGACAAACAGTGGAAACTGTGGAGTTGAAAACCTGCAAAGAGCTGAGTCTTCTGCTATCCCATGCCAGTCACAACTTCCTGGAGTCTCTGCTTCCAATAAACTCTCTGCCCACAAACTCACTTGGCATCACCCCCTCCCTTTCTCCAGCTTCCACTCCTTACCTGCCCCCTCAACCAGCAGCTTAAAAACGCCTTTCCTCAGCACCATTTCCTCTTTGACTCCGGGTTATCTCCTTGCGTGCAACTTGAATAAAACCCTCAATCTTGCCTGTCTAAGGTCCGTGATTCTCTCTTTTCTTTTATCAACACTTTTCTTACAGAAACAGTGACAGATTTTATTTGTTTGGGCTCTAAAATCACTGTGGATGGTGACTGCAGCCATGAAATTAAAAGACGCTTGCTCCTTGGAAGAAAAACTATGACAAAACCTAGACAGCATATTAAAAAGTAGAGACCTCACTTTACTGACAAAGGCACGTATCGTCAAAGCTATGGTTTTTCCAGTAGCCATGTATGGATATGAGAGCTGGACCATAAAGAAGGCTGAGCACCAAAGAACTGATGCTTTCAAACTGTGGTGCTGGAGAAGATTCTTGAGAGTCCCTTGGACTGCAAGGAGATCAAACCAGTCAATCCTAAAGGAAATCACCCCTGAATATTCATTGGAAAGACTGATGCTGAAGCTAAAGCTAAAATACTTTGGCCACCTGATGTGAAAAGATGACTCAATGGAAGTGATCCTTCTACTAGGGAAAATAGAAGACAGAAGGAAAATGTGATGGCAGAGGGCGAGATGGTTGAATGGCAGCATTGAGTCAATGGACATGAATTTGAGCAAACTCCAGGAAATGGTGAAGGACAGGTAAGCCTGGCATGCCACAGTCCACAGGGTTGCAAAGACTCAGACACAACTGAGTAACTAAACTGAACTACCTTGAGGTCAGTGTATTTAGGATGATGTTGAGTTCTAAGGCAAGTAATACACTAAAAATTAGGAAGAGTAGTTGGAGCATCTAGTCCCATCAACCTCATCACAAATAAAAACGATAATGGCATCTAGTCCCATCACCTCATCACAAATAGATGGACAAACAGTGGAAACTGTGGAGTTGAAAACCTGCAAAGAGCTGAGTCTTCTGCTATCCCATGCCAGTCACAACTTCCTGGAGTCTCTGCTTCCAATAAACTCTCTGCCCACAAACTCACTTGGCATCACCCCCTCCCTTTCTCCAGCTTCCACTCCTTACCTGCCCCCTCAACCAGCAGCTTAAAAACGCCTTTCCTCAGCACCATTTCCTCTTTGACTCCGGGTTATCTCCTTGCGTGCAACTTGAATAAAACCCTCAATCTTGCCTGTCTAAGGTCCGTGATTCTCTCTTTTCTTTTATCAACACTTTTCTTACAGAAACAGTGACAGATTTTATTTGTTTGGGCTCTAAAATCACTGTGGATGGTGACTGCAGCCATGAAATTAAAAGACGCTTGCTCCTTGGAAGAAAAACTATGACAAAACCTAGACAGCATATTAAAAAGTAGAGACCTCACTTTACTGACAAAGGCACGTATCGTCAAAGCTATGGTTTTTCCAGTAGCCATGTATGGATATGAGAGCTGGACCATAAAGAAGGCTGAGCACCAAAGAACTGATGCTTTCAAACTGTGGTGCTGGAGAAGATTCTTGAGAGTCCCTTGGACTGCAAGGAGATCAAACCAGTCAATCCTAAAGGAAATCACCCCTGAATATTCATTGGAAAGACTGATGCTGAAGCTAAAGCTAAAATACTTTGGCCACCTGATGTGAAAAGATGACTCAATGGAAGTGATCCTTCTACTAGGGAAAATAGAAGACAGAAGGAAAATGTGATGGCAGAGGGCGAGATGGTTGAATGGCAGCATTGAGTCAATGGACATGAATTTGAGCAAACTCCAGGAAATGGTGAAGGACAGGTAAGCCTGGCATGCCACAGTCCACAGGGTTGCAAAGACTCAGACACAACTGAGTAACTAAACTGAACTACCTTGAGGTCAGTGTATTTAGGATGATGTTGAGTTCTAAGGTAATACACATTAGCCAAAACACCCTCAGCTCCACTAAGCACTAAAAATTATGGAAGAAGTAGTTGAGAGAAAACGTAACAATCACAGCTAACTTTATTCATAATGGAGTTTTTCAGTGTGTTGATCCAATATGTTGGCTACTTGAATTTATTCTAGTAGCACTTTCCAAGGGCTGCAGATGATGTAGTAATGCTTTTCTTATTCAAAGAAGTTGAATGATTCACTCAAGCTCACACAGAGCTCTCACAAGTGAAATTTAGACTTAAGTCATTCTAATTCAATTCTTTAAGATTTAAACTCTTTAGGAAATCATGGGTCAGGAGATCCATTTTCTTAATGTCCTTTACCTTTCTTTCCTTCTTTCTCTGTCTTTTTAACCACAAGGTACTGTTACTCACCACTGTTCAAACCAGTTAGACTACTGCCTTGAACACTGAGCACATTAGTATTTGTTAAGTAAATAAAAGAAAGGTAGTTATATTCGCTTAAAGGAAATATCAGTCCTCATCTCCTTTGCAAATAATCTGTGTACATTTAATTTTTAAGAGGAAAAAATCCAGTGAAAACTCACCTTTATTAAAGACTTTTTTCTAATAATTAGCCTTACTTAAATGTGAATAATAGGACTGCACTTATATTCATGAGAAGAGAGTTCCCTGTGCCTCTCATTCCATTTCTGTCAGTCAAGCTGCCCCAAACCAAACTGAAGTCAGGTGCGGACTGGCTGTGTATGGGGTACATTCTGCAATCCCATGCACTCTGATGCTAGCACTACTGCAGTGGGCCTTCAAAATTGGCCCTGTCACTTTAAATAGACAATAAATCATTCCTCTGAGACAGCCCCTAAGGAAAACAGGGAAAAAATAGAAATAGCATTTAAAAGCCCTTTTCTATTACAGTGCCTCTAGGGAGCTTTTAAAATTGGAGTTCTTTTAAAGTGAGTTTTAGGCTTTGGGGGGCTTTTAAAAGTGTATCTAGAACTAACCTTGCAATTCTATGACCAAATTTTCCACTAGATCCTTTAATTTGGAGTCTTTGTTATGCTAGTATTGTCATATTTGCTCTTCTTCTCTGAACTGCTATCCTTGGTATTCCAATCAACATATTTTTTTTATACTTTACATATTCTTGGTATTTCTCACTCCTTTCTCTGCGTCTTTCTGACAGTATTTCTTATTCTGTTTTTCCTTCTTCCTTTTCTTTTTTCCCTTCATTAAATCTACTTTTAGTTTCCTCTCCTCTGAGTTACCCTTCAGTCTTATGTAACTTATAGATACTCATAATTAGGCAACCATGCAGATGATCCAGAATTTTCCAGTTGGTGGAATGAGGTCACTTTCCTCCTCCTATAGCAGAATTTTCCAAGGTATAGCTGAACCACATCCACCTCATAAGCCTCCCCTCTCTTGTATCTCTGGTCTTTTCTAGCTAATAAGAGAACATCAAAATAATAAGGAAATATGATGCATTTTAGCCTGGAAAAGAACCTTAATCAAGACCCTAAAGGAATAAAGGGCTTCCCCAGTGGCTCAGTGAGTAAAGAATCCACATGCAATGCAGGAGAAAGTGGAGACATTGGTTCAGTCCCTGGATCTGGAAGATACCCTGGAGGATGGCATGGTAACTCATTCTGGTATTCTTGCCTGGAAAATCCAACGAAAAGAGGAACCTGGCAAACTACAGTTCAAAGGGTCGCAAAGAATCAGATATTACTGAGTACAAGCGTAGAAAGGAAAAAATAATAGATACAAATTTATAAAGTATAGGATTATTTGAAGGGTTAGGGTTTACATTAAGAATAGGTGATATAACAATATTCACACACACACACACACACACACAATAGGTGATACAAAATCATAGCTCCTTCTTGTATAACCAGTACCCATCACAAAGAATCAAGTCTATGTAGCATTGTTTGACTCAATGAAACAATATGGCTCAGAGGCTTTTACTGTTCTTACAAATTAAAAATCTATACTGAACAAAACACAGTTCATCTTAATATTGAAAAACATACATGCTAAAGAGACAACAACATCTGCTTGACACTAGAATGGCATGTCTTCTTAGGTCCCCTGCTCTATAAAGAAAGGAATAAGAAATCCAACTTGATACTGAGCTGGTATCTTTTGATAAATTGGGAAGGCCAAAGTATGAAGCAAAACGCACTGAGAAAAGATTATTCTGACACCTCTTGGATTTATAGACTTCCCAGGCTCCTTAATGGCCATTCATCTCCTCTGGTCTGTCAGAATTGCTGCAGTCACCCTCTGGGTGAGTGCTTATTACCAACAAGGCAGCAATCAAATTATTGCAAGGAATTTACTGAGTGAGATAAATAAAAGCTGTCTAAGTCAGTTGTATCTCATAGTGCTTTCTCTGAAATACAAAGTCTCAGAGGAAACTCTAAAAACATCTCAGAGACCCTGACAGTGGTCAACACTGCACACCCTGACCCCTCTGCAGGGTCCATTAGGAGAGTAGGAACTGAAAGGCAAGATCAGAAAGAAAGGTGTGAAGGTCTGTTTCACTCAGCATTTACCCAAAGCCCATGGCATTCTTATTTTTAAGGACAACTAATGATAATCCTTTCAAAACTTTGGAAAGCCAAGAGAAGAGACTGCCTAAAGGAAGATCCCATCCAGGAGGACTATTTTGGAATCTTTGACTCCGTGATAATTGTAGGCCAAATGATTAGGTGAAGAAAAACAGTTAAGAAGGAACACTGCATGTTTGTATTAATGATTTCCACCACTGAAAGAGAGATGTACCAGCAGATCATTAAAAGTGACCCATCGCTGGACAGCAAATTACATACTGGTGTACCAGTGTTGGAGAAAAATCAAAGAGGTGGAGGTCATGTTTTATTTCACTTGTAGCACTTTTCAAATTCAGTCCTAACCAAACCTGATTAAAGTAAATCCCTTTTTTACAGCCTGTGGAGTCTATAAGATTATGGTGTTAATGGAAGTGCGATTCGATCCGTCAGTAATGGTGCATGTCGGGACCCTGGCGCCTCTGACAAGTCCATTTTTTAAGACGTATTTATTGTTTTTTTTTTTTTTTCCTCCTTTCTGTTCTCTGCATTGCGGGGTTTAATTGAACAGTTTAAAGTGATTCTTCTTCAAGGCCCATTAATTGATTTTATTTGTGTATTCTCTAGGGGTCAAGAAAAGGAAAAAAAAAAAAACCAATAAAATTGCTGCTCTGGTTTTCACTGTCATATTCTCCCTGGCAATTTATAGCTCTAATTTTGTGTTTCTTTCCTCCGCCTCAGTCTTTTCTCTTATGATTTTCACAAGCTAAAATTGTGTATGTTTGCTTGGTTTTATATTCTATTGAGATGGTTGTCTCCACTAAAAACATAATAAAATGTACCCAAATCTGATATACCATGTAGTATCTAAGAGTTCTTCATGATAACCCTATTGAAAGGAGAAGATTTCAGTGAAATAGTCATAAAACTTTGCTCTTTTGGTGAAATGGGCTTCTCTTTCAGTCATAATAGGACAAAGTCTCTTAAATTTGAGATCATGACACACACACACACACATATATATATATATATATATGTATGTATGTATGTATATATATATACATGATGAATACATATTTACTCATAGAATTAACCATCAAATCTGAGTGGTCTCAGGTCTGTCAAGTAAACATGAAGATGGTATATGGATTGCAAAATCGTATACTCAGAAAGTGGGAATTACAAATGGAAATTGACATTCACGCCAGCATGTCAAGACAACATATGTCAAGAGATTTTCACCCTAATACATAACAGTGTGTAATGCCACAGTATGATGCCATACAACTGTATCATTTTTAATGTCTATTTTTGTCTGTAGATAATCCTTACAAATATGTCATGAAGTGAGCATTACTTTCACCAATTAATTGTTAAGACCTGAGTCTCAGAGATGCAAAATATTCTGCTCAAATACATAAGTGTGGTTTAAATATGGGTCTTATTATCTCCAGTGACTCTACTTCCAAAGTAAATCCCTTTTTTACAGCCTGTGGAGTCTATAAGATTATGGTGTTAATGGAAGTGCGATTCGATCCGTCAGTAATGGTGCATGTCGGGACCCTGGCGCCTCTGACAAGTCCATTTTTTAAGACGTATTTATTGTTTTTTTTTTTTTTTCCTCCTTTCTGTTCTCTGCATTGCGGGGTTTAATTGAACAGTTTAAAGTGATTCTTCTTCAAGGCCCATTAATTGATTTTATTTGTGTATTCTCTAGGGGTCAAGAAAAGGAAAAAAAAAAAACCAATAAAATTGCTGCTCTGGTTTTCACTGTCATATTCTCCCTGGCAATTTATAGCTCTAATTTTGTGTTTCTTTCCTCCGCCTCAGTCTTTTCTCTTATGATTTTCACAAGCTAAAATTGTGTATGTTTGCTTGGTTTTATATTCTATTGAGATGGTTGTCTCCACTAAAAACATAATAAAATGTACCCAAATCTGATATACCATGTAGTATCTAAGAGTTCTTCATGATAACCCTATTGAAAGGAGAAGATTTCAGTGAAATAGTCATAAAACTTTGCTCTTTTGGTGAAATGGGCTTCTCTTTCAGTCATAATAGGACAAAGTCTCTTAAATTTGAGATCATGACACACACACACACACACATATATATATATATATATATGTATGTATGTATGTATATATATATACATGATGAATACATATTTACTCATAGAATTAACCATCAAATCTGAGTGGTCTCAGGTCTGTCAAGTAAACATGAAGATGGTATATGGATTGCAAAATCGTATACTCAGAAAGTGGGAATTACAAATGGAAATTGACATTCACGCCAGCATGTCAAGACAACATATGTCAAGAGATTTTCACCCTAATACATAACAGTGTGTAATGCCACAGTATGATGCCATACAACTGTATCATTTTTAATGTCTATTTTTGTCTGTAGATAATCCTTACAAATATGTCATGAAGTGAGCATTACTTTCACCAATTAATTGTTAAGACCTGAGTCTCAGAGATGCAAAATATTCTGCTCAAATACATAAGTGTGGTTTAAATATGGGTCTTATTATCTCCAGTGACTCTACTTTTCCAGTATTTTGGATGTATTACTGCATTGGAAGCTTAGTTTGCAATGGTTTTTATTCCATTAAAGATGAAAATATAATAAAGTCACTTATACAGAGACTTGCATATGTGTATTTAACCACTGCCGTCTCCAGTGTAGGTGCTAAACAAATACTAGTTCGATGATCAAATAAGACATCTGCCCCATCACTATAATGTTGTTCCTCCTTTGTGGGAACTTTGCAAACAAGACTGGCATAAAAGATGAGAAAATGAAAAGGCACACAGACACCAAGCTGCACCCCAACACTTCGTGGACAAGGGGCCTCCAGCCTCTTGGTCATCTTTCTGTTTCTTCTTATGCAATATCCTTTTCTTGGCTCAACCCCTATACCTTCTTCCCATTTCCTCATTGGAGTTCCCCTCAAATTCTTTAGTTTAGGTCTTTCATTAAAATGTAGTTCAACTTTATTTTTAACTCACACTAGTGAAAATATGCATTGGTTTCTGTTCCCAATTATCTTCCCCTGAAAGTTCTGAGAAGTGAAGAATTTAAGATTGATGTTGGAGAAAAGCTGGGGGATGGGATTATTTTGGAGAGACTATGTCAGAAAAAGTATTTTTTAATTTGCTTTTTTGCTTTACTTGTATCAGTAGCTGAGAATAGAAAGTGACAAGTTCCAAATCTACTTTCAGATCAATAGAACATCTTCAAGCAAAATCAACATGCATTTGAGAGTGTGTCAGTAAACTGGAAATCACAAGAGGGCAATCCCCACATTGAAAGGATGCAATCCATGTTTCTAACAGTCTTACAGTTTGGAGAAAACACCACCGTCTCTCAACTACACACAGCTACATCCCTTCTCTCTTCCCTCCACCTAGGACATTCGCTTTCCTGGGACTCCTTTATCTCCACATTTTTGACAATATTTACTAGTTTTGTGAGACTCTGTTCACTTATCATTTCTAGGATTACATCTATTTCCTGATTGTTGTTGTTCTTTAGTTGTTAAGTTGTGTCTAATTCTTTGTGACCTCATGGACTCCTCTGTCCATGGAATTTCCCAGTATACTGGAGTGGGCTGCCATTTCTCCTCAGTAGGATCTTTCTGACAATAGATACTAACGATAAATCCTTCAAAGGGCCAGTAAGGAAAAGTGCTAAGGAGAGTTTATAGAGGTGGTGGATGGAGGAACAGTTAAATAATCCTCAAGTGGTAGGGGATGGTAGTGAAGACCATGGAGGTAAATAAAGCAGATTATTTTTTTAATTTGGTGGCAGAGGGTGGTTCAGAATTGTTACAAGAAAAGCGAATATGCTTGTAAAAATGACCTGATCCTAAGCAATGGTCAAACTGGTGTACCGAAAATTCCACACTCCTGGATATGTGTCTTCTTCTGAGTCTCCAGAACCTACAAATCCCCACGTCAAACTGCATGTAACATTCTAACATAGGCTTTGGTTTGCACGGATTTCCCCTCAAAACTGAATCAAGTCATGTTCCTCTTCTTTGTATCTCCTTTCCATCCTTAAGTATCAGACATATAAGAGACACTCAGTAAATACATTCTAGAACAAATGAAAAAGAAATTCTTTATAAGAATTACTACAAACTTGTGACAGAAGTGTAATTCTTGAAGACAGTGAGGCAAGAAAGACACTAGGGCTAAAAGACTGATCCAAATTGAAGATAGGAATGAATTTTTAATTTGGTATTGTTATAATTAAGTAAAGTTTTGCTGACTGAAAATCCAGTCTTCCTATAGAAATTTATTTCACAAACAAGTTTCCACAAGAGAAGTTGCAGAATGCAGACCACATTGCTCATTACCAAACACCCAGCAGCATAGAGTGCTTATAATTAGAAATAAATATTCACCTCTGTGGTATAGTTAGCTCCAAGGATCTCAAACCCAGAGAACTAGCTCATGCACAGTCTTCATTTCTAGAATTGCCTGTCCCACATGTTCCATGTTTAAGAAAATCATTTTGTGAACATGCGTTGTGTGTGAATAGTGGACTGGAGGGAGGACAAAACTGTTATCAAAAATGTTTTCAAAAAATAAACTATGTATAAAATACAAACAAAAATTTTTTAAATGTTTACAAAAAATGTAAATATTTTATATGGGAGAATATAAATATTGAACCCATACACTTCTCTCATTAACATATTAGCAGAGTGTAGTATCTTTGTCTTCATCAGAGCACGTATGTGTCAGGTGGTTAGAGTGTAGAGGATTCTCTCCAACATTGAGACGGGGTGTAGAGAAAATGCTGCATTCCATTTTGCATACTGCTAACAAACTCACTTTGAATCAGAGATGTAGTTGTGAAAAGAGGTGACACTCTACTTTTCACAGACCATCTGTCATTGATTTTTATTATTTAAATTGTGTTCTGAGGCATCAACATGATAGTAGAAGATAACCTCCCTGGAAGCAATCTTATCCCAGGAAAAGCACATATAGGCAGAGAAAAAAAAAGATAACTGAACTCATTTCACATAAAGAAGAGAGGTTCAATGTGGCATTACTTTGGTCTGCTTTTATGATCAGTTTATACTGAAGTCTTCTCTTGAGAGTACATAATATGTATCCTGGTTTCTATTGGCCAAGGAATTTGGAAGAGAGATTCTTTTACTTGCATTTACTGGTAATTGCAGTAAACACAATCATCTTATTTATTTATACCTCATGTAGGGGAGCAAAATCGGCCACTCCAAATTATGTCTCTTTGACATAAGGATTAATTTAGGCTGATTATTTTTGAGTTCCCAAAGACTCAGAGAGGATCTTTAACCTCTCCGAAACTGCTTAAGAGAAGGTACATAGAGGGCTGCTTCCAGGAAGGGAACCATCACCACATATGACTAAAGTATGAACCAGATATGATAAATAGGGAAAAACTAGCAAAATCTGTCTGTGAAAATTTCTCTCTGCATCCTATTGTCTCTACATGGTTCAGCAAATGCTTGTTTACTGTCAGGGAGGAAGACATTTTCTTCTACCCTTTACAGATTTAGCTGGTCTGAGAATTAAAATTGCCATAAGATAGATTAACAGGAGAAAAATAAAACAAAAGTTTAATAATGTATACATGGAAGACACCCAGAAAAAACTGGGTAACTCATCAAAATGGCTACAACTCTCACCTAAGTACAATCTTCAGCTAAAATCAAAAGAGGATGTTGGGGACAGGGGCTTGGGACTTCAAAGGGGCAATTCAACAGAAGATGGAAAGCAAACACTTGTTTTTTAAAAAAAAAAAGTTTGTTGGGCCTTGCAGAGGCAATGAGACCCAGAGTGGACTGTCACCTCTACGTCCCCGTGGAGTTTCCCCCACGATACCCAGATCATATTCTTTGCCAAATGATTTGGTGACAGATCTATTTAGGAAAATACAGGTGACACTCTACTTTTCACAGACCATCTGTCATTGATTTTTATTATTTAAATTGTGTTCTGAGGCATCAACATGATAGTAGAAGATAACCTCCCTGGAAGCAATCTTATCCCAGGAAAAGCACATATAGGCAGAGAAAAAAAAAGATAACTGAACTCATTTCACATAAAGAAGAGAGGTTCAATGTGGCATTACTTTGGTCTGCTTTTATGATCAGTTTATACTGAAGTCTTCTCTTGAGAGTACATAATATGTATCCTGGTTTCTATTGGCCAAGGAATTTGGAAGAGAGATTCTTTTACTTGCATTTACTGGTAATTGCAGTAAACACAATCATCTTATTTATTTATACCTCATGTAGGGGAGCAAAATCGGCCACTCCAAATTATGTCTCTTTGACATAAGGATTAATTTAGGCTGATTATTTTTGAGTCCCCAAAGACTCAGAGAGGATCTTTAACCTCTCCCGAAACTGCTTAAGAGAAGGTACATAGAGGGCTGCTTCCAGGAAGGGAACCATCACCACATATGACTAAAGTATGAACCAGATATGATAAATAGGGAAAAACTAGCAAAATCTGTCTGTGAAAATTTCTCTCTGCATCCTATTGTCTCTACATGGTTCAGCAAATGCTTGTTTACTGTCAGGGAGGAAGACATTTTCTTCTACCCTTTACAGATTTAGCTGGTCTGAGAATTAAAATTGCCATAAGATAGATTAACAGGAGAAAAATAAAACAAAAGTTTAATAATGTATACATGGAAGACACCCAGAAAAAACTGGGTAACTCATCAAAATGGCTACAACTCTCACCTAAGTACAATCTTCAGCTAAAATCAAAAGAGGATGTTGGGGACAGGGGCTTGGGACTTCAAAGGGGCAATTCAACAGAAGATGGAAAGCAAACACTTGTTTTTAAAAAAAAAAAAGTTTGTTGGGCCTTGCAGAGGCAATGAGACCCAGAGTGGACTGTCACCTCTACGTCCCCGTGGAGTTTCCCCCACGATACCCAGATCATATTCTTTGCCAAATGATTTGGTGACAGATCTATTTAGGAATAGGCACTCTATCTACAAATTTTTAGGCAGCTACAGGGAAGGTCAAAGCAAAGTTTCTTCCTGAGTCTTAGGCACTGATGGTTTTCATCTCAAAATTATCTTCATGCCAAAGAGACTCTAGAGTGCTAAGTTTTGCTCCCTTATATTACCAAACATTTACTTTTTTTGAGGAAAATTTCTTCCTTGCTGACACTAGTTTCTCTAAACAGTCAAATTTATGAGCAGATTGAGCAGCTGTATTTTCTCCTTCAAATTAAGAAATCCCTCTTCTATGCTCATTAACATCTATATGGATATTACCTAAATTTGTCCTGAAACTGTGTGAATTCGCATTGATCCATTTGACTTAGACTTCATTCTACCTAATTAAATCATTGCAACTCTACTTAGACTAATCCAATCCAACAAATCAAAGATCCATTATTCTAGTACTTTCTACTATATAAAAATGCATCATAATCTTTCAAACTAATATACTGCTATGAGATCACAAATGTACAAACTCAGCAAAATTAAACCTCCTTAATAACAGAATGGATGCCAAGGTATATGTGTCCCCATTTCATTTTGCTGTACTAAGCAAAAAGCAGGCAGCATCGCCAGTAGCTAAATCAATATCAACTGTATTAATAAGCACAAGATGAACATGTGCCCCTTGCTTCTTTTTTATCCCTCAGTCATTCTAAACCTAAGTCCAAACTACTTCTGAGATTTTAGTTTCAGTCTTGAGTGCCCATCAAAGACACTGTGCTTTGGCCTCTAATGGAGCCACTGTCAAGTCAAAATGTGTAGAACCAGATGAGAAGAAATTGCCAAAAGGTCTGTAGGGCTTGTCAAGGCCTGGAAAACTGGACGTTAGATGATTATATTTGCATTGTATAATTGGCAGAGCCTGTCACAACTTTGCTGGAGCCAGCAGCTGCTCTCTGCTGAGAGCTAATTCCACCTGATCTATTTAATATTATAATGAATTTAATCCTTTCCATATTCAACCAGAAGCCAAAGAGCACAGTTTATGGAGAAACCTGAATTTGCAGAAAGAAGACAAGAGACCCCTCTGGTGGTAAGAATTGATTTAGAGAAAGGTGCTCACACAGTTACTCAATCTTTCATTTTGGTTCAGGATTTTACTCTCTTCCAGGGAGTAGGTTTCATTTAGTTTGAAATGTCCCTTCTCTCCTCCAGAACTAGTCTTGGAAATCACAAGTGAATTTAGACAGTTATGGACTGAATGGTATGCACTCAACCCACATTCAAAGGTTGAAATTCTATCGGCATATGGCTCTCTTTGGATAAAGGGCCTTTGAAGAGGTGACTACGCTAAAATGAGGCTGTTGGAGTAAGTTGTTATCAAAAGCAACTGGTAACTTCATAAGAAGAAGAAATTTGAGCACACAAAGAGACACCAGGGATGGACACCCTCGCAGAAGAAAATCCACATGAAGACCCAGGAAGAAGGTATTATCTGCAAGCAGAAGAGAGAGGCCTTGGAAGAAGCCAAATCTACTGACACCTTGATCTTGGACCCATAGACTCCTGAGCTGTGTGAGAAAATAAACTGTGAGTCCTTAATCCTGTCCATCGGCTGCATTTTGTTAAAGCAGCCCTAAAAAACTAATACAGACATTATCTCGTATAAGTTGAAGTAAGACTTTGCTTTATAGAATCCCTTAAGCTTTCTCCAGAAAGCAGCCAAGAAAGGACATCTCTGTAACACAAGGGAACTGATCACATTTAACAACAGATCATTTTGTTAGACAGTTCCTTGTATGGAGGCAGAACAATTCCCCTCACAGTTACCACACATTGCCCCAGTCCTGCAGTCTCCATTCAGAACCAAATCAAATTTCCCATTGGACAGCTCTTCAATTAGAGGAAAGTATCCATCATGCCTCCATGCTCCGTTTTTGTTTTTTTTTTAACATTTATTTATTTATTTATATGGGGGGGGGTGGTGAGGGAGGGGGGTTGGCAGGCCACTTCTATTGGTCATTTTTTTTTTTTTAAAGATTTATTTATTTATTTATTTATTTTGGGTGGGTGCCGGGTTGGGGAGGGAGGGGAGCGGGCGGGCCACTTCTACTGGTCCTTCATTTCTCTATTTTCACCCGTCTTTGTTCTTTGGCTCCTGTGCACCTCCCATCACAGTGGCGTCTGTCGTTGCAGAGCGCCGGCTCTGGGAGCATGCGCTCCAGAGCTCCGGCTCAGTAATTGGATACATCGGTCCAGCCACGCCGCGGCACGTGGGATCTTCCCAGGCCAGGGATCGAACCGGCACCCCCTGCAATGCAAGGCGGTGTCTTTACCCACTGGACCACCAGGGGAAGCACTCTATTGGTCTTTCATTTGTCTATTTTCATCCGTCTTTGTTCTTTCGCTCCTGTGGGTCTCCCATCACGGTGGCCTCTGTTGCCACAGGGAGCCGGCTCTGGGCGCATGCGCTCCAGAGCTCCGGCTCGGTAATTGGACACATCAGTCCAGCCGCTCTGCAGCATGTGGGGTCTTCCCAGGCCAGGGATCGAACCGGCGCTCCCTGCACTGCAAGGTGGTGTCCTTACCCACTGGACCACCAGGGAAGCCCCTCCATGCTCCTTTCGTAAATCTCTTTCAAGTCAAACCTTTCCCAATACTTTCAAATCATCCCATAAGCCCTTGTTCTGTGTGAATTCCATAGAAGGTCTATCTTCCTTTAAATTCTTCCTCTGGGTTACTGAGTCTATTAAAATGAGATATGGCTAAAGTTACTGATTCCAATGTTACCAGCAGTGGGAAGTGCTTTAGGATTTTAAATTCTCTGGTTTACATACCATATTTAAGGATCTCTTCCATTAGGAAACAAATCTTTTAAGTCCTGGTAATGGAATGGGCCTATAGCAAGGGTCCTGAGACACAATACAAGGAAACTGAGGGCCACAGACTTTCTAGTCAGCTAAATATGTTTAGAAGACATTATTTTATATGTTAGAACATCTCAGTATGTTATTGATATATAAAGTGATGTGTGAGATTTACATATTTATCTGTCTACCTATCTCCAGGTTCAAGTAGCTTTATTCAAATGAGTTCATATATTTGAATGTATATACATACATACAAACACATAAAATTGAAGACTTGAGTGGTATATTTGAGTTAAATGGATATTTGCAATAATCTTTAGTATGCCATGGAAATCAGTTCACTTCTGGAGACACCATAATAAAACTTAAGGTTTTGGTTTTAGGATTTCTAAATATTCGGAGAACTACTAGATGTATATGCATGTATAGCTGCATCTCTTCCTCTGTTGCCCCCTTCTACAATGAAGTGGCTCTTTGTATCAGGTGGCCAAATTATTGGAGCTTCAGCTTCAGCATCAGTACTTTCAATGAATGAATATTCAGGATTGATTCACTTTAGGATTGACTGGTTTGATCTCCTTGACGATCAGGGGACTCTCAAGAGTCTTCTCTAACACCATAATTCAAAAGCATCAATTCTTTGTTAATCAGCCTTCTTTATAGACCAATTCTCACATCGTTATATGATTATTGGAAAAACTATACTTTTCACTCACCAGACTTTTGTTGGCAAAGTGATATCTCTGCATCTTAATACACTGTGTAAGTCTCTCATAGCTTTCCTTCCAAGGAGCAAACATCTTTTAATTTCATGGCTCTAATAACTATCCACAGTGACTTTGCAGCCCAAGAAAAGAAAACCTGTCAGTTTCCACTTTTTCCCCTTTTAATTGCCATGAAATTATGGGATTGTATGCCATGATTTTAGTCTTTTGAATGTTAAGTGTTTTGGTTTATTTTTTAATTTTTATTTATTTATTTATTTATTTAATTATTTTTGGCTAGTCTGGGTTTTCACTGCCGCCACTGGCTCTTCTCTAGTTGCAGAGAATGAGGGCTACTCTCTAGTTGAGGTGAGCAGGCTTCTTTTTTTTTTTTTTTCCCACCACTTCTATTGGTCTTTCATTTATTTCCATCTTTATTCTTTGGCCTGTGTAGGCCTCCCATTGCAGTAGTCTCTCGCTGCAGAGTACTGGTTCTGGGAGCATGCGCTCCAGAGCACCAGCTCAGTAGTTGGACACATTGGTCCAGCTGCCCCGTGGCACATGGGATCTTCCTAGGCCAGGGATCGAACTGGCACCTCTTGCACTGCAAGGCGGTGTCCTTACCCACTGGACCACCAGGGAAGCTCTTGAATGTTAAGTTTTAAGCCAGCTTTTTCAATCTCCTGTTTCATATATATATGTGTGTGTGTTAGTCGCTCAGTCATGCCTGACTCTTTGTGACCCCATGGATTACAGCCCACCAGGCTCCTCTATTCACAGAATTCTCTAGGCAAGAATACTGGAGTAGGTAGCCGTTTCCTTCTTCAGTGGATCTTCCCAACCCAGGGATTGAACCTGGGTCTCCTGCATTGCAGTAAAGTTCTTTACCATTTGAGGAAAGGAATCCCCCCTCTTTCATGTATATACACACACACACACACACATGCATACATATGTGCACATAATTGTATATATGTGCATGCACATATAATTGTATGCACACACATACACATGCAGTATCTTCCCAAATACTTAAAAATCCTAAAACAAAAATCCTAAGTATTATAATGGTATCTCCAGGAGTGAACAAATTTCCATAGCACACTAAAGACGAGGATTACTGCAAATATCCATTAAACTCAAATATACCACTCAATTGAGTCTGCAATTTGCAGCTTAGGAGGAAATGGTCAGAAATGATGAAGCCCCTGGGCATAGGTACATGAGCAGAGTTTCAAAAATAGAATAAACCAGTGTATTTTTTTGGTTTCTCTTTGCTGATGTACAAACTGTAAAGCAATATCTAACTTCAAAGAACTTCCATGCTTGCCCAATAGGTGCTGAAAACAGGATATAATTAAAAGCATTTTCCCCTAAACACCATGCTTTTTTAAAATGTTGACTGTGAGCTCCAGCCGACATGGAAGCAGCATACAGGTACACTGTAGTCTATCCTATTGACTTCCAATAGTTTTCCTATTATAT
Organism: Tragulus kanchil; assembly: GCA_022376925.1. Lineage (NCBI taxonomy): Eukaryota > Metazoa > Chordata > Mammalia > Artiodactyla > Tragulidae > Tragulus > Tragulus kanchil. Next base: position 183,167,135 of record JAIOJX010000028.1, read on the forward strand.
AAACATATCAAAAATACCTGGAGGCTGAGGCAGGGCTATAAAAATGTTTGGCACATGAAAGGGAATTTGAGAGCTAGCTCCAAGGCACAGTAAATAACAAACAGTAGTTATTTCTGTTACTGGGAATCAGGTACCCAGTGCCTCATGCTCCCACTGGCCACCTGTTTTCTTCACTTTGCTCTAGGAACAAACTCTCAAGAGAATTATTAGTCCTGAAATATTTGAGAAAGTCCCTCAGAAATATAATAACAATATGTTAGCACCTTTCAAACTCCACTGTAAAGAGAGAGGTCTACTTTTTTTTTTTTTTGCTGTTGTTCACTACCAAATGGACTCCCCTTCGTCTCCCCAAATTATTCTGCATTTAGCATTTTAGCTGACAGAAGGTAATGTCAAAAAACACAGACCGCTTAATGGAAAGAAAAGTTAATGAACTAACAAGGGAGTCATAATTACTCCACGAATAAAGAGAAAGAGGGAATGGTTTCCAAGAGAAACGAATGTATCAAAATGTTGTTCCTAGAAACTCAACGCAGGATGTTTTAAAGACTAAACTTTGGGGGCAAGATATAATGGCTGATTATTGCATTACAATCAATAAGCTCAGAGTGATGATATCACATTGTTTTCCTGAGTAGCAATGATGCAGAAAAGGGAAATGAGAAAGGATGTTTAGTCTCTTCCATCAGGTGAATGGCTTTTCTGCCATATGGTGCTAGGTGACACAAGATAAGGTGAGGGACTGGGAGGCCACTGTGTGGGCCTTTTGGAGGAAGCATGCATGCCTGACACCTGTCACACAGTTCAAACTCTGAGTTGCCATATTTACAACTAAATTAGAATGATTTAACCTTCATTAGCCCCTATCTGTGTTGATGACGGTACAGAGAGCGATTTACAAAACTGGTGCGAGCGGAAGGTTAGGCTTTGATTTGAGACACCGTGGAAGTTTTATGAGTAGAGCAAGTACTGCTGTGTCTTACTTCCATGCTGTCAGGCTTTCTGCCCAGAATTCCATTTATTTGGAGACTGTAAAGTCGAACTCAAGGATACCTAATGCTCTAGTGTTTTCAGTAGAAGAATAAAATGAACTGTCAATTGACAGATTTTTTTTATATAAAAATGAACAGTCTAGGATTTATGGGGCAAATAAATATTGTGCCAGAACAGCTGGCAAGCAGGAGTAAGAGCACAGACTGCTGGTATGTTATCTGCAACCTCCCACACACATACTGTGCGCTGCAACTCAATAAGTGGATGATTACAGAGGTTATAAGAAAAGTAGAAATAAATACTGTGGAGTTCAAAGAACACCTGGGATGAAAGATACCTTGGTTTCCAATGGAGACCTCAGTTTCATGAGGTTTAAGAGTCGTGGTTAAGAAGGCAGGCTCTGAAGATAATGGAGCCTGGGATCATAATTTCATCTAACCAGTCATAAACTGCAGGATTGGAAAATGTCACTAAACCTCTTTAAGTCTCAGTTTCCTTATCTATGTACAACCTGCGTCATATAAAGAGAAATAAATGAGTCACTCTGCCCAGAGCACTTATCACAGTGCTTACCACATGGTATATGCTTAATAAATGCTAAATATTAATATTAACATTCATAGTGTCTATGATTTGGTATATTCTGATTTATGATGCCACTGTTTATTTTCTTGTCCTAACTATAACTCATACCAATCAAAGGCAGAAGACCAGCAGCTCCTTTAGGTGTGGCCCATGGGGAATGGTGATAAAATATATGATGGTTTGAGCCTTGTTAACACTCCAGATGGAAATAAATTTTTGCTAAAAGACAGTCATTTCATGGAAGGGCTTAAACATTACCTTATTTCTAGGCACACATGAAAATAAGGAAATCTTACATATATTTTTGAATATTATACATGCAAAGAAAGGGACAGTAGAGTTAATCTAGTTTATTTAGGTTCAGTAAACTTTATGTGTGATCCTACCGGTGTCACGGTTTGTCCTAGATCTGTGTCAATATTGAATTGGTCACTTGACATTTTAGAAAAGGAGAAATGCTATTTTATGGAAATTCAAGTCAAGTCATTAACAACAGCACTGACAAAATTTCATGCAGATTCATATACACATTGATCAACTTCATAAAGCATATGAAGAAAACCACATCCAATGATCTAGTTTTAGCCAGCACCTTGAAAGCCCCTAGAGTTCAGTGACCAAAACCTTACTGCTCACCATTGATGCAGCCTGCTCCAGAGCAGATGATCAACAGAAATGGGTAGGACTTGCCTGGTAGTCAGTGGTTAGGAGTCCACCTGCCAATGCAGGGGACATGGGTTCAATCCCTGGTCCAGGAAGGTTCTATGTGCTGCAGGCTGGCTGAGACCGTGAGCCACACCTACTGAAGCTCATGCTCCTATAGTCTGTGCATCGCACCAAGAAAAGCCACTGCAATGAGAAGCCTGTGCAAACCAACTAGAGAGTAGCCCCCACTTGCTGTAACTAGGGAAAGCAACAAATACCCAGTGCAGCCAAAATAAATAAAAATAGTAACTCATAAATCAGTACTTTACCTGTCTGTGTGTACATGAGTGCACAGCTGTGTGATATTAAGACTCCACTTATAACTTTTACTTCATTGTACTTCAAATACCTTCCACTAATTATAACTCCTATGTGGATAAAAGACCTTAGGCCAGATCCTTTAAAGATACCAGTCCTAACTGGTTTTTACAGAAAAAGAAATTAAAGCTCAAATCTGTGACATCATTGAATTCAAGGCTGCATAGCTAGTAAGATCTAGAATCAGATGCAGACTGCAACACCCCAATCTCAGTTCATCATGAGATGAACCCATGATGCCTGCTTCTCAGTTCATCATCCCATGATGCTTGCCAACTTATTCATGTTTCATGTCTTCTGGGCCTAGATCTGTGATATGAGTTAAGGCACATACCATCCTCTCCTCTGAGTTTTTTGCTCTTCATGAGAACATCAGTCATGCTACAGAGAGTGCTAATTATTCCCTTCATATTCCCCATCAAATCAAAATTTATGCTTGTAACAAGGGTAATTCTCCTTTAATTATCTAAGGCTTTGGCTAATATATTCAACAAGTTCCAAAGAATAAATTTACTATTTCATATACATTTGGTTTCACTATTTGCATAGCCCTTTGTTCAGCTGTGTTAGCTTCACCAAGAGAGTTAAACATTACTATTTACCAACTGTGTTCCAACACTGGCTCAGAAAGCCAAGGGTTTTCAGCTGTAATGGGTCTCTGTTTTCATAATATTTTGTCACTCTAAGGACTATTATTGATAAATCACTACTTCTCTCTGTTGGAGAAAGGTCAGTATTCTTTTGGATGTGCTCAGGTAAACATTCTTGTGTTTAAGATGTAGTAAGTAGGGTTTTACCTACCCTCTTAATTATATGGAAATGTGAAATTCAGTGGTGCAGAAAATTCATCTGCAGTCTTGCCTAAAGGGGGATTCTTTTAGGTTAGTTTGTTAAACCTGGATCAGACAGTAAAATCTTCATTCATTTTGGTCACAGCAAAGGCCAAACTGAAGTCCATTTTCAGAAAATAACTCACATAGTTAAAATTCTCAGAGTAAGAATAATAACATTCAATGAAATGAAAAATTTTCTAGAAAATATCTCTCCCTTTAAATATATGAGAAATAGCAACAGAGTCTCAATTCTAAGAATGAATGAATTAGTGATCCCCAATAAAATAAACCAGGTATGCAAGGAACTGACTTAGTTTAAGGAATCAATACACATACTGAAAAAAAAAAAAAAAAACTATCATTAGGGCAAAGTTAAACACAGGAAGCATAATAAGAGTTCAAAAATAGTAACAGTAATTATTATATCTTCCACTTACTGGTAGCATATTGTGTGCCAACTCCTATGTCAAGCAACTTGTCTTTATTAATTAATTTGTCTATACTTTAATTCTACAAGGTAAATATATTCACATCCCCAATTAATACTGTTTAAGATCAAAACAGATGAAGATTATCAAAGGAGAGCAACTTGACTAAGATCTCAGAATTACTATGTGACACCCCCCGGGGTCTGGCTCCAGGGCATACACTCTTAGCCATCTTGCATATTAAATACTACAGGCCAACAATTTTGACTTTTAATTTCAATGCTAAGACAGGTGTTTATTTTTAAACTTTTAGCCATCTTCAGGTAAATGAGAAAAATAAACCAAAAAGTAAATGTTTCAAAAAGTTAAGTCTTTTTAGTTATAAAAGAATATCCATTTCAATGATTAAAAAAAACAATGATAATGACATAGGAAAATTTCATTTCCTTTGTTTTCAAATATCCTTATTTGGAAAAATAAAAGTGAAAACTTTAAAATTTTTCCCTGGCTCAGAAAGCCAAGGGTTTTCAGCTGTAATGGGTCTCTGTTTTCATAATATTTTGTCACTCTAAGGACTATTATTGATAAATCACTACTTCTCTCTGTTGGAGAAAGGTCAGTATTCTTTTGGATGTGCTCAGGTAAACATTCTTGTGTTTAAGATGTAGTAAGTAGGGTTTTACCTACCCTCTTAATTATATGGAAATGTGAAATTCAGTGGTGCAGAAAATTCATCTGCAGTCTTGCCTAAAGGGGGATTCTTTTAGGTTAGTTTGTTAAACCTGGATCAGACAGTAAAATCTTCATTCATTTTGGTCACAGCAAAGGCCAAACTGAAGTCCATTTTCAGAAAATAACTCACATAGTTAAAATTCTCAGAGTAAGAATAATAACATTCAATGAAATGAAAAATTTTCTAGAAAATATCTCTCCCTTTAAATATATGAGAAATAGCAACAGAGTCTCAATTCTAAGAATGAATGAATTAGTGATCCCCAATAAAATAAACCAGGTATGCAAGGAACTGACTTAGTTTAAGGAATCAATACACATACTGAAAAAAAAAAAAAAAACTATCATTAGGGCAAAGTTAAACACAGGAAGCATAATAAGAGTTCAAAAATAGTAACAGTAATTATTATATCTTCCACTTACTGGTAGCATATTGTGTGCCAACTCCTATGTCAAGCAACTTGTCTTTATTAATTAATTTGTCTATACTTTAATTCTACAAGGTAAATATATTCACATCCCCAATTAATACTGTTTAAGATCAAAACAGATGAAGATTATCAAAGGAGAGCAACTTGACTAAGATCTCAGAATTACTATGTGACACCCCCCGGGGTCTGGCTCCAGGGCATACACTCTTAGCCATCTTGCATATTAAATACTACAGGCCAACAATTTTGACTTTTAATTTCAATGCTAAGACAGGTGTTTATTTTTAAACTTTTAGCCATCTTCAGGTAAATGAGAAAAATAAACCAAAAAGTAAATGTTTCAAAAAGTTAAGTCTTTTTAGTTATAAAAGAATATCCATTTCAATGATTAAAAAAAACAATGATAATGACATAGGAAAATCTCATTTCCTTTGTTTTCAAATATCCTTATTTGGAAAAATAAAGATGTCAGCAAACAAATGTCATTCTTCCACATTAAGCAACAACTGCAGCTCACTCTTGGGGATGAAAGGATAATAGGTTTTTGGAGGCATTTCTGAGTAGTGGGTTTCTGTGTAGTGTGTAGAGGGGTCTCATACTGGGACAGGGCTAAAGATCAGCAAGAAGAAGACAGGAAAGTAACCCTGTTAATGGCCTCAAGGGCTTCCCTGGTTGTCCAGTGGGTAAGGACACCGCCTTGCAGTGCAAGGGTCGCCAGTTAGATCCCTGGCCTGGGAAGATCCCACGTGCCGCGGAGCGGCTGGACTGATGTGTCCAATTACCGAGCCGGAGCTCTCGAGCGCATGCGCCCAGAGCCGGCGCTCTGAGACAACAGAGGCCACTGCGATGGGAGGCCCACACGGGCCAAAGAACAAAGACGGATGAACATAGAGAAATGAAAGACCAATAGAAGTGGCCCGCCCGCTCCCCTCCCTCCCTACCCCACCCTCCCAAAACAAAATAAATAAATATTAAAAAAAATAATAGTAATAATGGCCTCAATATGGGAAATACTACAGCAAAGTAGAAAAGGCAGAAAAGGTTATGAGCCTAAATGACTTGGAAAATTCAGAGACATGGAAAACTCTGAGGGAGGCAGAGCTGTATGATTTGGAGATATGGTGGATTGACTATTAAACCCCTTTTAAGTATGTTGAGTTTGTGGTGAGGGATTCAGGTGAGAAAATATCTGGCAAGAATATAAAGAAAACTGCTGGTTTCCTGATCAGATAAAACCTGAATTCTTCAAGGAAAGCAGTGAGGTCAATCTTCATAGTGGGTCGAGAGGTGGGGAATGGGTACTCTCAGTCTGGACACCTGTCCCTGTGATTCTTCTGCTCCTTGGTGATTTATCTTAAGTGAACATTGCCCTCACTGTGTTGGGCTGAAGTGGAGCACATCCTCTCTTTAACATTCTGACCCGAGCCTGAATTCACATCCCATCTCTTAATTTGCCAATTCAGGGTTGAGATCAGGCTGCTATATTCCCAGAAGGCTAAAGGCTCAGGTAACAAAAGGGAAATTAACACAAAGCATAGAACATATAATTAGATCAATGACTTTTAACCTCTTTTGGGTAGCTTTGAGATTCTGATGAATCTCTCCATGTACATATGCAATTTTGCACGGCCATGGAGAAACTCCTCCAGCACATTTTGACTCCTCAAATCCCAAACCCAAGAGACAAAAAGAATTTTACAGAGATGTAGAAAGGAACTCCTTCTCTGATGGTTTAAGGTCCATTTTCATCTGTAGATGATTGGCCTGGGGAATATACATTCCCTTCAGTGATATTTAACCTGCCTCTTTCTTCTACACACAGGTTGAGGCTTAGTTTATGACTCTCAAATGTCAGCCATATAAAATGCAACACAATAAATTTAACATGGGTACAAGAAATGCACATATAAGAGTGTAGCTTCATCATAGAAATAACCTTAATAAAACAGGGCTTAGTGGCCCACCAATCCCAAAGGCCATATCAACTCAGGACACATTCAAACTAAATACCTATCCATAAACATACTTCTAGAGCCTTGACTAGTACTGTAGTTCTGTACTGAAATTGTTATTGATGGAGCAAGAAAGAAGAGATGATCCTGACAAATAATAGAGAGCAAAGATTTCCTAAAAGCCTTCCTTACTCGTATCTCTTACCTCAAAGCTACATGTGTATTTGTTTATTAAATAAAGGTGTTCTGATTGGATTTTACTTAGTGTTTAGCATTAGAATACTGGTGCGGAGAAGATCAAGCTTTCCAGGCGGCACAATCTAAATAATTCATCTGACCAGTCAGGAGACACAGAAGACAACACAAGTTTGATTCCTGGGTTGGGAAGATCCTGGAGTAGGAAATGGCAATCTTCATAGTGGGTCGAGGGGTGGGGAATGGGTACTCTCAGTCTGGACACCTGTCCCTGTGATTCTTCTGCTCCTTGGTGATTTATCTTAAGTGAACATTGCCCTCACTGTGTTGGGCTGAAGTGGAGCACATCCTCTCTTTAACATTCTGACCCGAGCCTGAATTCACATCCCATCTCTTAATTTGCCAATTCAGGGTTGAGATCAGGCTGCTATATTCCCAGAAGGCTAAAGGCTCAGGTAACAAAAGGGAAATTAACACAAAGCATAGAACATATAATTAGATCAATGACTTTTAACCTCTTTTGGGTAGCTTTGAGATTCTGATGAATCTCTCCATGTACATATGCAATTTTGCACGGCCATGGAGAAACTCCTCCAGCACATTTTGACTCCTCAAATCCCAAACCCAAGAGACAAAAAGAATTTTACAGAAATGTAGAAAGGAACTCCTTCTCTGATGGTTTAAGGTCCATTTTCATCTGTAGATGATTGGCCTGGGGAATATACATTCCCTTCAGTGATATTTAACCTGCCTCTTTCTTCTACACACAGGTTGAGGCTTAGTTTATGACTCTCAAATGTCAGCCATATAAAATGCAACACAATAAATTTAACATGGGTACAAGAAATGCACATATAAGAGTGTAGCTTCATCATAGAAATAACCTTAATAAAACAGGGCTTAGTGGCCCACCAATCCCAAAGGCCATATCAACTCAGGACACATTCAAACTAAATACCTATCCATAAACATACTTCTAGAGCCTTGACTAGTACTGTAGTTCTGTACTGAAATTGTTATTGATGGAGCAAGAAAGAAGAGATGATCCTGACAAATAATAGAGAGCAAAGATTTCCTAAAAGCCTTCCTTACTCGTATCTCTTACCTCAAAGCTACATGTGTATTTGTTTATTAAATAAAGGTGTTCTGATTGGATTTTACTTAGTGTTTAGCATTAGAATACTGGTGCGGAGAAGATCAAGCTTTCCAGGCGGCACAATCTAAATAATTCATCTGACCAGTCAGGAGACACAGAAGACAACACAAGTTTGATTCCTGGGTTGGGAAGATCCCCTGGAGTAGGAAATGGCAATGTACCCCAGTATTCTTGACTGGAAATTTTCACAGATAGAGAAGCCTGGCAGGCTACAGCTCATGGGTTCACAAAGAGTCACACACTACTGAGCAACTGAGTAAGAGAGCATGCAGTGGAGAAATGAATGAATATGAAAATTCTAAATGACCATATATAATACAATGAATGAAACTCTATATTACTAACAAGGTATAATTAAAGAGAAGTTATCAGAAAAAGTGTATAAATGAAAAGAGTACCAAATATTCCAGAAGTGGTTCTGGGAGAAAGGAAAGAAAAAAAGAGAATGAGGATTAGCAGTTGAAAAGGTAATTTTTAAAAAAGAGAAATCATAAGAAACAATAATAATGTAATATCATGAATCGATGAGAGGAAGAGAGTTACAGAAGAAATATCCAAAGTCAACAATATATCACTTAAGAGAATCCAAATAGCATACTCCTTTACATCTGTATTTAATTTAATCAAAATAATTTCCTTTTGACCTTCTTAACCAAAGTTTCTCCATCTGGTGTGGTTTGCAAAGAGATCGGCAGCATTGCAAATTTTGTGCTATCTGAAACTTCTGTCTGAAGAAGGCAAAGCAGTGAAAAATAATCTTGCTTTCATCATAGCCTTGAGGACTGAATAGAATACCCATTTTATTTTAAGTGTATATGTGATTCTAGGCTATTACAGGAAATAATTCATGTGCAGCTTAGCGCAGAGAAGTTCTTTTTCAGGAAAAGAACAAAAGAACTCTAGAAAGACCAAAACTATTCCAACTGTGAATCTACATTTTAATAGATAGTATTGTGAATTAACCTTATAAAGTTTGAGTATTCAATCTGCCAGGGACAAATCTCATTACTAGTAATAATTAACCTATATTATGAACTAATCATCTGTGAAATTTCAATTAGAATTTCGATTTTAACAGTATAAGGAACTTTCATTACCCCATATCTTTAAATGATTAACTATTTACTATTTTTATAAATCCCCCCGTATCTCTAAAAGAATGTTTCAGATGAATGGAGTAAATATTACATATAATTTTATAATATTACACAATGGATGCCTCAACATAAAATGGAAATACAGAGCTTTCAGATGATTCTAGGAGTGGACTATAAAATGTTTTATTTCCTCTTTTCTTCCTTTATTTTGAACCACCTCTTGCTGCAACTTTAAAATTCAGGATGACTTAAGGTTGTTTTCTAGCTTTAAATCAATGACTATGAAAATTCTAAATGACCATATATAATACAATGAATGAAACTCTATATTACTAACAAGGTATAATTAAAGAGAAGTTATCAGAAAAAGTGTATAAATGAAAAGAGTACCAAATATTCCAGAAGTGGTTCTGGGAGAAAGGAAAGAAAAAAAGAGAATGAGGATTAGCAGTTGAAAAGGTAATTTTTAAAAAAGAGAAATCATAAGAAACAATAATAATGTAATATCATGAATCGATGAGAGGAAGAGAGTTACAGAAGAAATATCCAAAGTCAACAATATATCACTTAAGAGAATCCAAATAGCATACTCCTTTACATCTGTATTTAATTTAATCAAAATAATTTCCTTTTGACCTTCTTAACCAAAGTTTCTCCATCTGGTGTGGTTTGCAAAGAGATCGGCAGCATTGCAAATTTTGTGCTATCTGAAACTTCTGTCTGAAGAAGGCAAAGCAGTGAAAAATAATCTTGCTTTCATCATAGCCTTGAGGACTGAATAGAATACCCATTTTTATTTTAAGTGTATATGTGATTCTAGGCTATTACAGGAAATAATTCATTTGCAGCTTAGCCCAGAGAAGTTCTTTTTCAGGAAAAGAACAAAAGAACTCTAGAAAGACCAAAACTATTCCAACTGTGAATCTACATTTTAATAGATAGTATTGTGAATTAACCTTATAAAGTTTGAGTATTCAATCTGCCAGGGACAAATCTCATTACTAGTAATAATTAACCTATATTATGAACTAATCATCTGTGAAATTTCAATTAGAATTTCGATTTTAACAGTATAAGGAACTTTCATTACCCCATATCTTTAAATGATTAACTATTTACTATTTTTATAAATCCCCCCGTATCTCTAAAAGAATGTTTCAGATGAATGGAGTAAATATTACATATAATTTTATAATATTACACAATGGATGCCTCAACATAAAATGGAAATACAGAGCTTTCAGATGATTCTAGGAGTGGACTATAAAATGTTTTATTTCCTCTTTTCTTCCTTTATTTTGAACCACCTCTTGCTGCAACTTTAAAATTCAGGATGACTTAAGGTTGTTATCAAACATACTAATTTCTATAGTATGTTTGAAGAAACATAATTTCTTACTCCTAACTTCTTCAGGGAAATTTCACTAGGAAATAAATGCTCACAGTAGTGATTTTCAAGTGACTCAATTTCTAAGAACCCAAATCCCTATCTTAGCCTTCTGTTGATGATGAAAACAGCTGAAGAGTTACTACTGGTTGAAGAAACCTTAAATATAGATATTAGAAATCTCTCATTCACTTCAGCTAAACTTCATAATTTGCTTGCTTATCTTGATCATAACACAATATTTACACCCCTGACAAAACAAGGCATGGCTGGATCTTTTCTACCTGGCATGTCTGACTGGTATTCAAAGAACTTGCTCGCTAGACTGCCTGAGGAGTTGTTAATTCTGTCTAATTGCCAAAGAGTATATATCTAGTCCTAGCCTGGCAAATTTTCAGAGGAGATTGCATGACAATACATAGCTAGGTCATTGCAACCTAAACTTACTCAGTAGCAGAGAAACAATTCAAATAATACATGGGTTATAAAATAAGAGATTACTGAAATCATCTCCTTGTAACAGTGATGTACTAAGTAGATATAGTATTTGCAGAGGTTAGCAGTTTTGGACAACTCCTTAAAACTACAGTGCTTATTTTTTGGAATATTTAATGTTTATTTGGGCTTCCTGTAGCACTAGTGGTAAAAAACCCACCTGGCAATGCAGGAGACATAAGAGACTCAGGTTTGATCCTTAGATTGTTAAGATCCCCTGGAGAAGGTTAGGGCAACCCACTCCAGTATTCTTGCCTGGAGAATCCCATGGACAGAAGAACCTGGCAGAAGGTCACAAAGAGTTGGGCACGACTGAAGCAACTTAGCATGAAGCCTTTATTCAGTTAGTGTTTAAATAAGATCTTTTTTCTTTATAGAAAAGAGAGAAACCCCACATTGTTTAAAATGAAAGTGAGATGAGAGTTTTCTCGTCTATTTACTTATTTCCCTATTCTTGTTCTATGAAATGTATAAAACATTAAAAAACTTTCAGATACACTTTTACCCCTATTAACATATTAGAAACATCAGAGACCATTAACTGGTTCACTTACATTCCAAGAGCCTAGTAAAGGCTGAGATATACTTTTCTCTAACTCTACAAACTTTTTTTTTTTAATTTGATTTTTTTCCTTTATTTTAAAGATTTTACAGAGTTTTGTTGTTCACCAACATGTATGTTCCCAGATCATTCATATGCATAACCTGGGCCCTCCCCCGACCCAGTTCCCCCCCTCCCATCCCTCCAGACCATCACTCCAAGTGGTTGTAGGTACTCCTATTCCCCTAGCACAATGACAATAGCTATCTTTTCCACACATGACAGTATAGGCTTCCATGTTACTCCCTCCATGTCTCCCTCCCACTGTTCGGTCTCCACAATGTCTTTATGTCTATTCTCTGTTTTTTCATGAGTTCACTGCATGTGTTATCGGGATCTACAAACTTTTGAGGGAAAATTAAAGACACTTAAAAAACGTTACTGTTTTCCAAAATCACTTGCTTATGAGGAACTGATTTCATAGCTCCTAACCAGAGATTTGGACTTGAATTTATTTGATTTTTCTTTAAATCTGTATATTACAAAACTGGCCTATCATCAAACTGTCCTTTCATCAAGCAAGGTGAAAAGCATGCTGAGAGAGATAAATCTTTCCAAAGTGCATTAGATATTTATTGTGGATATCATATATTAGTGCTCAAATTGTATTTGATGTCCTTTCTTGCATATATCCTGCAATGCTAAGGTGGGAAATCTAAAACCCACAAATCCCAAGCTCCTTTGTAACTAATTTTTCAGATATAATTTAGATTTTTCCAATTTGAACATTTCAATTAGATTTGGAAAGGAAAGGAGGAGCCAGTGGAGGCATTTGGTTGTTAGGCAGCAATGTCCCATCACTAGCTTCACAGGTGCTACAAAGCAGAATGAGAAATATCCTCTATTTAGGACTGTCTTGTCCATGGACCGGTCAGTATCAGTGGAAACTTCTTGAACGTAGCAGCTTCTGAATGTGAAGAGTTTTCTCGTCTATTTACTTATTTCCTATTCTTGTTCTATGAAATGTATAAAACATTAAAAAACTTTCAGATACACTTTTACCCCTATTAACATATTAGAAACATCAGAGACCATTAACTGGTTCACTTACATTCCAAGAGCCTAGTAAAGGCTGAGATATACTTTTCTCTAACTCTACAAACTTTTTTTTTTTAATTTGATTTTTTTCCTTTATTTTAAAGATTTTACAGAGTTTTGTTGTTCACCAACATGTATGTTCCCAGATCATTCATATGCATAACCTGGGCCCTCCCCCGACCCAGTTCCCCCCCTCCCATCCCTCCAGACCATCACTCCAAGTGGTTGTAGGTACTCCTATTCCCCTAGCACAATGACAATAGCTATCTTTTCCACACATGACAGTATAGGCTTCCATGTTACTCCCTCCATGTCTCCCTCCCACTGTTCGGTCTCCACAATGTCTTTATGTCTATTCTCTGTTTTTTCATGAGTTCACTGCATGTGTTATCGGGATCTACAAACTTTTGAGGGAAAATTAAAGACACTTAAAAAACGTTACTGTTTTCCAAAATCACTTGCTTATGAGGAACTGATTTCATAGCTCCTAACCAGAGATTTGGACTTGAATTTATTTGATTTTTCTTTAAATCTGTATATTACAAAACTGGCCTATCATCAAACTGTCCTTTCATCAAGCAAGGTGAAAAGCATGCTGAGAGAGATAAATCTTTCCAAAGTGCATTAGATATTTATTGTGGATATCATATATTAGTGCTCAAATTGTATTTGATGTCCTTTCTTGCATATATCCTGCAATGCTAAGGTGGGAAATCTAAAACCCACAAATCCCAAGCTCCTTTGTAACTAATTTTTCAGATATAATTTAGATTTTTCCAATTTGAACATTTCAATTAGATTTGGAAAGGAAAGGAGGAGCCAGTGGAGGCATTTGGTTGTTAGGCAGCAATGTCCCATCACTAGCTTCACAGGTGCTACAAAGCAGAATGAGAAATATCCTCTATTTAGGACTGTCTTGTCCATGGACCGGTCAGTATCAGTGGAAACTTCTTGAACGTAGCAGCTTCTGAATGTGAAGAGACATTACTTCCCTTGGTGTGATGGTTTAATGATACATCTTTGAGAGGAGGGGGGTTCTTCCTACAAACCTGGTCTGAAAGCTATTTCTTTAATCCATCCTTGGATTTTGTAAGCCTTTATTTATTTATTTATTTTATAAAGTCCTTTCTACTTAAAAAAGCTAGTGTGGATTCTCTTCTCTGCAAGGGATTTAGATCAATATAATAAAACATTTAAAAGCCTATATTCAAATTAAAATGATAAATCCATTCTTTTTAACTCTTCCTCTTCTGTTTTTAGCATTGTACATTTTGGTGAAGAAGTGGGCCTTTCAGTTCAGCTTTGTTGGCCCAATTGGGGAATCAATTTGGAACAGTCTCCTAGAACTAAGTGAAGATAAGATAATCTGGTCATTTAATTGATGTACAAAGTTTTAAAGTATGTTATACTTCAGTTTCTCCACTGCCCATTTAAATGTTTACTTATTTTTTGAAGGTGTTTATTTAAGATCCAAGCACATGAAAGTTTAAAAAAAGTAGATGTTGCACACAAAATTTTTAATGAGTTGGAAAATTTTTCTTGATAGATTATTCCTTATAAAAAGAAGACTATAAAGTATATGCACAGGATTACACTACATTTTTATTAAAAATATTTATACATTTATCAAAAGAGACTGAAGGTTACCTCAAAATACTGTTAATAATGGTTATTAGGTGGTAGGACTGTAAATGGTTTAAACTGGCCCATTTTGCCCCAAAGTACTAATATTTTGTCTTTCTCTCACAAAAGTGCTGCTGATGAAAGATGATCCAATGCTTTAAGCCACCTTTAGTGTGGCACTTACATATGTGTTTATTTTATATTCAATATGAAATGATTGAATGCAAGCATCTTAAGCTATTTTCACCAGGACAACATATAATGATGCTACCTGAGAAGAGACAAAGCACCAAAACATGGGAGATCCATTTTCAGTTTAGATGTAAGTAGGAAGAGTTCACCAAAAAGGCTTAAAAAATCTCCTCCCCTCAGAAAAATTTTGAATACAGAATGCAACCACTGGGCATCCGTGGTGGTCCAGTGGATAGAGTCCACTTTGCACTGCAAGGGGCACTGGTTCGATCCCTGGCCCAGGAAGATCCCATGTGCCACGGAGCGGCTGAACCAGTGGGTCTAATTACAAGCCAGCACCCTGGAGGGTATGTGCTCAGAGTCAGTGCTCTGCAACAAGAAAGGCCACCTCAATGGGAGGGTCAAACAGGCCAAAGAATAAAATTGAAAAAAAAAAAAGAATGTAATCACTAAGAACAGGAAAAAAAAAAACCTTGGTTGGAGTCCATAGATCAGAATGGGGCAAAGCTACATATGACTTTTCTGAATGAATGAACTTGTACTACCCATTAAGAACTCACTTGGAAAAAGTGATTAATACGAGATTTCAATTTTGTATGGAAGCTTGAAGGAAGACACAAACAGTCTAGCAAAGGAACACCTGGGATTCTGCACTTTGATGCTATCAAAAAACACACAGATGAAGATGTAGGTCAAGCAAATGGAAATTCTCATGTCTAATCTGATTGTCATCACCGAGTCAATGGACATGAGTTTGAGCGGGCTCTGGGAGATGGTGAAGGACAGGGAAGCCTAGCATGCTGCAGTTCATGGGGTCGCAAAGAATCAAACATGACTGAGTGACTGACTGAACTGAACTGAATCTGGTTGTCAAGTTTAACTTCTCTCTTACAAAGAAAGCTGGACAGGATCAGAATCCAAAGCCTTCCTTTCTCTGATGTTGTATATGGAATTTTAGAGTAAACCGTGTTTAAATTATTCTAATAATCATTCTCAACAAATTATTTAGATATTTCAAACTGGCCCATTTTGCCCCAAAGTACTAATATTTTGTCTTTCTCTCACAAAAGTGCTGCTGATGAAAGATGATCCAATGCTTTAAGCCACCTTTAGTGTGTTTATTTTTTTTATTCAATATGAAATGATTGAATGCAAGCATCTTAAGCTATTTTCACCAGGACAACATATAATGATGCTACCTGAGAAGAGACAAAGCACCAAAACATGGGAGATCCATTTTCAGTTTAGATGTAAGTAGGAAGAGTTCACCAAAAAGGCTTAAAAAATCTCCTCCCCTCAGAAAAATTTTGAATACAGAATGCAACCACTGGGCATCCGTGGTGGTCCAGTGGATAGAGTCCACTTTGCACTGCAAGGGGCACTGGTTCGATCCCTGGCCCAGGAAGATCCCATGTGCCACGGAGCGGCTGAACCAGTGGGTCTAATTACAAGCCAGCACCCTGGAGGGTATGTGCTCAGAGTCAGTGCTCTGCAACAAGAAAGGCCACCTCAATGGGAGGGTCAAACAGGCCAAAGAATAAAATTGAAAAAAAAAAAAAAAGAATGTAATCACTAAGAACAGGAAAAAAAAAAACCTTGGTTGGAGTCCATAGATCAGAATGGGGCAAAGCTACATATGACTTTTCTGAATGAATGAACTTGTACTACCCATTAAGAACTCACTTGGAAAAAGTGATTAATACGAGATTTCAATTTTGTATGGAAGCTTGAAGGAAGACACAAACAGTCTAGCAAAGGAACACCTGGGATTCTGCACTTTGATGCTATCAAAAAACACACAGATGAAGATGTAGGTCAAGCAAATGGAAATTCTCATGTCTAATCTGATTGTCATCACCGAGTCAATGGACATGAGTTTGAGCGGGCTCTGGGAGATGGTGAAGGACAGGGAAGCCTAGCATGCTGCAGTTCATGGGGTCGCAAAGAATCAAACATGACTGAGTGACTGACTGAACTGAACTGAATCTGGTTGTCAAGTTTAACTTCTCTCTTACAAAGAAAGCTGGACAGGATCAGAATCCAAAGCCTTCCTTTCTCTGATGTTGTATATGGAATTTTAGAGTAAACCGTGTTTAAATTATTCTAATAATCATTCTCAACAAATTATTTAGATATTTCATGTGTGCTCAAGATGAATGTCTTAGCATTTTTAACATAACAATGATTAGAACAATTACTCCTTTTCTATTAAAGTCAAAATTTGGGGATTCAAACTGAGAAAATTGAGTAAAGGAGCTACCACTCCATATGCTGATACAAGAAGGGTTATTTTTGTCTAAGGGAGTTGTATATTACAAGCTCATGATTCAAAATCATTATGCTTCTTGTTACCCTGTGACCAATTAAATTTTATTCTGAGGCAACTGGTCAAGAGGAGACAGAGGGATATTAACGATGGAAATTAACACACAAATGCGTTGAAATATTGAACCAAAATTCATATATTCCACACTCTTTTACAACCTGAGCTAGTCAGGTATAGTTCTGTCACATCAAGTAGAGGTGATCATAAAAGCTAAAAACAATCCAATAATACAGAAAGATAGTATTTCTCATTTGTTACAAGAATTTAGTGGAAAAGTGATGGATTTAGTAGGAAAAGTGAAAGGTTTCAAAACTTCAGGGGACTATGGCTTTGTGTATGTATGTGAGGTTTTGCAGCAGAGGGGTGAGATTTTCCAGAAGAAACCTTAACTCTCAGAGACTTTAGGGCTATCTCCACCTGTCAAAGCAAGAGACGTAAGAAGCACAGGTTGGACCCCGGCATCAGGAAGATACCCTGGAGGAGGACCTGTTAACCTGCTCTAATATTCTTGCATGGAGAATCTCATGGACAGAGGAGCCTGGTGGGCTACAGTTCATGGGGTTGTATAGAGTCCGACACAACTGAAGAGACACAGCAAGCCTCCTAGGACTGCTTTTTCTTAGAAGTCCCTTTTAACTCTTGAGTCAGAGGGCACAGAAGAACTGCAGAAAGAAATTAGGAATCTGATGCCCATTAAAGAAACTTGTTTCTTTTCTATTTAGGTTATTCAGTGAAGGTTACAATGGTAGAAAGAGGCAGGGATTCAAAAATTCATATCTGGAAATAAACTGGAAGAAATCATTGAAACTTCCCTCTAATGATATTTGTCAAAACCTTGAATAGAGCTTAATAGGCACAGAGGTTTAAAAGGAAATCTAGTTTCTCAACAAATTATTTAGATATTTCATGTGTGCTCAAGATGAATGTCTTAGCATTTAACATAACAATGATTAGAACAATTACTCCTTTTCTATTAAAGTCAAAATTTGGGGATTCAAACTGAGAAAATTGAGTAAAGGAGCTACCACTCCATATGCTGATACAAGAAGGGTTATTTTTGTCTAAGGGAGTTGTATATTACAAGTTCATGATTCAAAATCATTATGCTTCTTGTTACCCTGTGACCAATTAAATTTTATTCTGAGGCAACTGGTCAAGAGGAGACAGAGGGATATTAACGATGGAAATTAACACACAAATGCGTTGAAATATTGAACCAAAATTCATATATTCCACACTCTTTTACAACCTGAGCTAGTCAGGTATAGTTCTGTCACATCAAGTAGAGGTGATCATAAAAGCTAAAAACAATCCAATAATACAGAAAGATAGTATTTCTCATTTGTTACAAGAATTTAGTGGAAAAGTGATGGATTTAGTAGGAAAAGTGAAAGGTTTCAAAACTTCAGGGGACTATGGCTTTGTGTATGTATGTGAGGTTTTGCAGCAGAGGGGTGAGATTTTCCAGAAGAAACCTTAACTCTCAGAGACTTTAGGGCTATCTCCACCTGTCAAAGCAAGAGACGTAAGAAGCACAGGTTGGACCCCGGCATCAGGAAGATACCCTGGAGGAGGACCTGTTAACCTGCTCTAATATTCTTGCATGGAGAATCTCATGGACAGAGGAGCCTGGTGGGCTACAGTTCATGGGGTTGTATAGAGTCCGACACAACTGAAGAGACACAGCAAGCCTCCTAGGACTGCTTTTTCTTAGAAGTCCCTTTTAACTCTTGAGTCAGAGGGCACAGAAGAACTGCAGAAAGAAATTAGGAATCTGATGCCCATTAAAGAAACTTGTTTCTTTTCTATTTAGGTTATTCAGTGAAGGTTACAATGGTAGAAAGAGGCAGGGATTCAAAAATTCATATCTGGAAATAAACTGGAAGAAATCATTGAAACTTCCCTCTAATGATATTTGTCAAAACCTTGAATAGAGCTTAATAGGCACAGAGGTTGAAAAGTCCCCAAGAGAACTGATCAAATCTAGTTTCTCAGTTACAGGCCCACATAAAGTGTCACCAAGCATCGACACCCTCTCTTCTCCTTCTGGTTCCTTGCTATGTTTTCAGGAAGTGACCAGCACTCTCCCATGGAATCCCATGCACCATCCATGCCCGGAGTTATGGAATCTCTTGCATTATCCATGCCCGGGGCTAAAGCTACTTCTCTTGTTTCAACTGGGGTTGAGACAGCCAGTGATAAAAACATTAGGCATGGTGTCAATCAATAAAACTATATTTTAAAATACAAATGATTCCCATCTTAGAGAAACATTTTTATCACTTTACTTCAATAACTGAAATTAATTAGGTCATAAATAATTCATAATAAGTAAACTGCAAGGACTGATGCTGAGGCAAAGTCACCTGATGCAAAGAGCCAACTCATTGGAAAAGACCCTGATGCTGGGAAAGATTGAGGGCAGGAGAAGAGGATGACAGAGGGTGAAATAGTTGGACGGCATCACTGATTCAATGGACATGAGTTTAAGCAAACTCTGGGAGATAATGAAAGACAGGGAGGCCCGGAGTGTTGCAATCCAAGGAGTTGCAAAAAATCAGACTCAACTAAGTGACTGAACAACAACAAATAGATAATGCCCCTCTTTAGCCCCCAGTATCACTGCCTTGAGAGTGAAGCTTCTCCAAGCTTCCTCATCCTGTGCTCAGTCTCCTATGCTCTCCATCCCTCCCTTCTGCTCACTCACGCTTTACTGTTCACTCCTTCTATAAATGCCTCTTTACATTGGGGTTGTATAGAGTCCGACACAACTGAAGAGACACAGCAAGCCTCCTAGGACTGATTTTTCTTAGAAGTCCTTTTAACTCTTGAGTCAGAGGGCACAGAAGAACTGCAGAAAGAAATTAGGAATCTGATGCCCATTAAAGAAACTTGTTTCTTTTCTATTTAGGTTATTCAGTGAAGGTTACAATGGTAGAAAGAGGCAGGGATTCAAAAATTCATATCTGGAAATAAACTGGAAGAAATCATTGAAACTTCCCTCTAATGATATTTGTCAAAACCTTGAATAGAGCTTAATAGGCACAGAGGTTGAAAAGTCCCCAAGAGAACTGATCAAATCTAGTTTCTCAGTTACAGGCCCACATAAAGTGTCACCAAGCATCGACACCCTCTCTTCTCCTTCTGGTTCCTTGCTATGTTTTCAGGAAGTGACCAGCACTCTCCCATGGAATCCCATGCACCATCCATGCCCGGAGTTATGGAATCTCTTGCATTATCCATGCCCGGGGCTAAAGCTACTTCTCTTGTTTCAACTGGGGTTGAGACAGCCAGTGATAAAAACATTAGGCATGGTGTCAATCAATAAAACTATATTTTAAAATACAAATGATTCCCATCTTAGAGAAACATTTTTATCACTTTACTTCAATAACTGAAATTAATTAGGTCATAAATAATTCATAATAAGTAAACTGCAAGGACTGATGCTGAGGCAAAGTCACCTGATGCAAAGAGCCAACTCATTGGAAAAGACCCTGATGCTGGGAAAGATTGAGGGCAGGAGAAGAGGATGACAGAGGGTGAAATAGTTGGACGGCATCACTGATTCAATGGACATGAGTTTAAGCAAACTCTGGGAGATAATGAAAGACAGGGAGGCCCGGAGTGTTGCAATCCAAGGAGTTGCAAAAAATCAGACTCAACTAAGTGACTGAACAACAACAAATAGATAATGCCCCTCTTTAGCCCCCAGTATCACTGCCTTGAGAGTGAAGCTTCTCCAAGCTTCCTCATCCTGTGCTCAGTCTCCTATGCTCTCCATCCCTCCCTTCTGCTCACTCACGCTTTACTGTTCACTCCTTCTATAAATGCCTCTTTATTCCTCTTATGCACACAACTGCACCCACTCTCAATCCCAATGAGCAGTCTACAGCCTCCTTTTTTGTGGGGGGAGGAGGGGGAGCGGGGGAGTGGGCTAGGGAGGGAGAGGGGTGGGCAGGCCACTTCTATTGGTCTTTCATTTATCTATTTTCATCCATCTTTGTTCTTTGGCCCCTGTGGGCCTCCCATCACAGTGGCCTCTCTTGTCGCAGAGCACCAGTTCTGGGTGCATGCGCCTCAGAGCTCCAGCTCAGTAATTGGACACATCAGTCCAGCTGCTCCACGGCACGTGGGATCTTCCCAGGCCAGGGATCGAACCGGCCCCTTGCACTGCAAGGTGATGTCCTTACCCACTGGACCACCAGGGAAGCCCAGTCTACAGCCTTCTAACTGAAACTTTTTTGAAGATGACTTCTGTGCCAATGCAGAGTTAATCAGACTGGCTCCAGCCTTGAGGGTGGCTTCCAAATAAAGTGTTTCTGAAAACAAGGACTGATCACAACTGAGACTGCTGTGGGTAGAAATAATGATTTGAAAAGGCAATTAGGATATGATGTAGAAAGTGCTTGCTGAGCACGAGGCTAGCCTCCAATGAATGTATGAGGAGAAAAACAATATTCACCTAATAAGTTATGGAGGAGTCATCCCCAGAGAGACAACATAATAAAATTTGGACAAGAATAAAGGTATCAGAAGAGGAAAAGTGGACTAGATACAGGGTGAGCACGAGAGAACCTGCCGCACTTGTGATAGCTGAAGATTCTGATCTGGAAGAAAGGCAGATAAAGTTCTTATCACAATGCCTGGGAACACTAACTACCAGTTAATGAACAGGAGAAGAGGATGACAGAGGGTGAAATAGTTGGACCTGATATGGACATGAGTTTAAGCAAACCATCGGAGATCATGAAAGACAGGGAGGCCCGGAGTGTTGCAATCCAAGGAGTTGCAAAGAATCAGACTCAACTAAGTGACTGAACAACAACAAATAGATAATGCCCCTCTTAGCCCCCAGTATCACTGCCTTGAGAGTGAAGCTTCTCCAAGCTTCCTCATCCTGTGCTCAGTCTCCTATGCTCTCCATCCCTCCCTTCTGCTCACTCACGCTTTACTGTTCACTCCTTCTATAAATGCCTCTTTATTCCTCTTATGCACACAACTGCACCCACTCTCAATCCCAATGAGCAGTCTACAGCCTCCTTTTTTGTGGGGGGAGGAGGGGGAGCGGGGGAGTGGGCTAGGGAGGGAGAGGGGTGGGCAGGCCACTTCTATTGGTCTTTCATTTATCTATTTTCATCCATCTTTGTTCTTTGGCCCCTGTGGGCCTCCCATCACAGTGGCCTCTCTTGTCGCAGAGCACCAGTTCTGGGTGCATGCGCCTCAGAGCTCCAGCTCAGTAATTGGACACATCAGTCCAGCTGCTCCACGGCACGTGGGATCTTCCCAGGCCAGGGATCGAACCGGCGCCCCTTGCACTGCAAGGTGATGTCCTTACCCACTGGACCACCAGGGAAGCCCAGTCTACAGCCTTCTAACTGAAACTTTTTTGAAGATGACTTCTGTGCCAATGCAGAGTTAATCAGACTGGCTCCAGCCTTGAGGGTGGCTTCCAAATAAAGTGTTTCTGAAAACAAGGACTGATCACAACTGAGACTGCTGTGGGTAGAAATAATGATTTGAAAAGGCAATTAGGATATGATGTAGAAAGTGCTTGCTGAGCACGAGGCTAGCCTCCAATGAATGTATGAGGAGAAAAACAATATTCACCTAATAAGTTATGGAGGAGTCATCCCCAGAGAGACAACATAATAAAATTTGGACAAGAATAAAGGTATCAGAAGAGGAAAAGTGGACTAGATACAGGGTGAGCACGAGAGAACCTGCCGCACTTGTGATAGCTGAAGATTCTGATCTGGAAGAAAGGCAGATAAAGTTCTTATCACAATGCCTGGGAACACTAACAAGTATAGAGTCAAACAGTGCAAAATGAGTGATGGGGAGGGAGTGATCACTTGTCACCTACAGGGTACACACACATCTTGTTTAATCCTCAAAGCATCCAAACAAGGTAGATGTTCTTATCCTGTGCATTTTGTAGAGGGGAACCCTAAGGTTTAAAGAATTTCAGTAACCATTGTGAGCCCTCTTCAACTAGTGTAAATAGTTGAACCCAGGCTGTCCGTCTCCAGAGTCCATACTTTTTTTTTCTTTTTAACATTAATTTATTTGATTATGCCAGGTCTCAGCTGCAGCATGTGGGATCTAGTTCCCTGACCAGGGCATTGAACCCAGACATCCTGCATTGGGAGAGCAGAGTTGTAGCCACTGGACCATGAGGGAAATCCCATGAGCCCATACTTTTAGCTATTACTATGCTACACCTAATAATGGTGATCATGCTAAGTGAAGCTGAGTCAAAATAAAGACCGCTAAGAGAGGGACAACAATGTGAGCAGCAGAAACAGTATCAGAAGGAGTAAATACTGTTTTCTCTAAATTTCTGATCACTGTTGAATATTTCCTAGAGCACAAGACTAACCTTAAATGTCTGACAGAAAAACACAATGAAAAAAAATGATATTCCCCTAAGAAGTCATGCAGGAACCATCCCCAGACAGATAATGTAATACCAATTATACTGTCCCTTTTTTCCACACACCTCAGTGACTCAAAGAATGGATTGAGTTTATTCCTTTCTTAAATGAGATATTATATTTTGGTTGCCTTTAAATAGTTCATTAAGATGGTTTTAAAATTGTGCTTGTATACTTTTCAATCACATTTCTAATCACCAAAAAGAAGAAAAATGGAAATGGTTCAGATGGGAAAAATGTCAGAACAGACTATTCATCCAGCATGGGTTTTCAGCTGCCCATGAGCCTGGCTTTATCTTTAAGGACTATATTATAGCTGTGAACACATCAGTAAATTTCTAAAACTATCTTAAATCTGAACTATCTCTTTCCCTTCTTTCCCCTTTCATTTACAAAGAAAATAATGTGGTGAGTTAGTATAGGGTGGAGAGAAAAGACTTGTTCTTATACCAAATTGGCAAGGAGGACAAGTGACTGACTGGAGAGTAAGTGATAACATCTTTTTCTGAAGTGCTGTTAAGTCTGATGTGTTTTTATCCTTTATCTCACAAATTTGCTCTGTGATTTCGTTGGCACTTTCTTGTTAACAAAACTACCCAAGGGGGGAACAGGATTAATAGGAAGTAGAATTGATGGATCTTCTTTAATCATCATCAGGATGAGTAAGTACATACACAGTTCTGGAGTGATTTCCTTTCTAAATCATTCTAACCATAATCAGTTAACTCAGCCTTCTGGTTGAATGACATTCATTTAGTTACTCAACAATATTAATTGTGTGACTCACAAGCACAAGGTATTATAAAACTAGGAAGATGTATATGATGTAGCTTTTGTGTTAGAGGAGATTAGGAGCCAGGGAGAAGAGAAAAGGAGAGGTAACACATACAAAGAACATAAGTGAAATACTAACTCGGAGGAATGAAGGAGAATTAAAAGAAAGGACTATGACTTCAGAACATGGTATGATACAGTACAGTATTGTGTCATGGGAGGAGAGAAAGTAAGGCTTCAGGGGGGAATTATTTTCTTGAGCAAGGCTTTGAACAGTGGGTTGAATCTGGACATACTCTTATATCTGGATGTAGGGAGCAGTGTGAGCAAAGGCATTAAATACTAAAGGCCTTTAGCACTTTTGAAGAGCAACAGGCTATTAAGTTTGGCCTGAGAAAACAGTGTGTAAGAAGGAATACAGGCAGATAAGAGGTGAGTCTTTTGGGGCGAGATTATCACATTTCTTGGACCTGGGACTGAAGACAGATAACCCACTCTCTAACTCGGGCAGCCAAAGCTGTTTACATACCAGTGAGAGTGGCAACCTCTGAACTCTCAGTTTCCTCTACTGCCTTATTAGGAAGACCTCACCAATTTAAAAATTTATTTCTAAAATTGTATTTTTCAGGAACATTTTCTAATGATGGTAAAATAGTGGCTATAGTATGTATCCTAGGGCTCGGTTTGCATTTATTTGTGCCCAGATCATTTAACTAATTTCACTATATGCCTCAGGATTTTTTATCATTATGAACCAGAGGAATGAGTCTATGATTCTAAAATACACAGGAGCAGTTAGGTACCAAATGGGAAGGTAGTTGAACTTAGGGGACCTGGGTCAGAAAGGACAAAGGATGGTTTTCTAGAACCAAACACACACCAAAACACATGGCAGATGGCTCAAGTCTGATCCAGAGAATCATGGATTATTTTAGCCAGAAGGGGCCCTTGAAGGCAGTCCAGTGCATTCATTGATAGACTTCACTGCTTTTTTTTTTAGAATTTTTTTTTTTGGCCTCTTTTTATTGTTTTTTTTTAATTTGTTTTCATCTATCTTTGTTCTTTGGCCCATGTGGGCCTCCCACTGCAGTGGCCTCTTTCTCTGCAGAGCACTGGGTCTGGGCACATGCACTCCAGAGTGCTGGCTCATAAATGAACACAGTGGTCCAGTCGCTTGGCAGCATGTGGGATCTTCCCAGGCCAGGGATCAAACCAGAGTCCCTTGCACTGCAAGGTGGATTCTTTACCCACTGGACTACCAGGGAAAGTCCGACTTCATTGCTTCTTATCTCGTCAAGAGGCTACTGAGGCAGTGACGAGGATCAGGAATCTATATTTAACTAATACTTTCAAAAGCTAGTCGAAATTAAGCACTTATGGTCTATAGAATCACAAAAGAGCAACCATCTTATTGCACAATAAACTTTGTGGTATTTCCTGTGTTCTTCACTATTTTTAATACATATTCAATTTAGAAAATCCTTGATGGAGAAAATAAGAAAAGTCAACTATTTACTGCAATTTGATAGACCAGATATTTCCAAGTAACTTATACATGAATACATGTTAATTTATTGTGTCAAATATGCTAGAGGTACATTTATTACAACTTCCAGATTATATAAATGGAGAAACTAAGAAAAAGGAATACGGACACTTGCCGACGATCAGAGAGTTAATTAGTGACCAAGGATGCATCAGAACCCAGATCTTACAAATGTGGAATCACTGTTCTTTTTGCAAGAGCACCCTGTGAAGTGGACTGTTCAAGATACTAGAGTGGAAGGCAGGAAAGATTGAGCCCATAGACCATAGATTATAAAAGATAAGATGATTTCAGCTAATTCTTTTTGATTTGTAGAGAACTGATCAAAATGCATGATAATAAAAGACATGAGATAATATATTTGATTTATTATGGCCCTCAAACAGTCTTCAAAGGGCCTGACGTGTCTGAGGAGTTTGGTTGATGTACTCATAATATCTTGGCTAATGTACTATTTACTGTCCCAGCACACCACTGAGAGGCATGTGGGAAGTGATTTTATCCATTCTATAAATGCTAATGTTGAGCCTCAAGAAAGCTGTGTGTTTTTCCAAAAGCTGTGTCACTACACAGGAACTGTGACACAGGGCTCCTGAATGTCATCCCCAATCTACATCCCATTTCTTGGAAATCAATTTCATCAGTTTGACTTCGAGTTGTTTTTGGAAGCTACAGGGAGCAGGTGGGGGAAGAGAGTGGCGACGTGAGAGGAGGTTAAAGTTACGTAAAGATTTCTGACTTTTTTTTTTGCTTTGATATCTTCCCTCCATGAATTTGAATAATCAAGAATGGTCTGTAAATCACTACCTTCCAGAGGAGCTGTGATCGATTCATTAGCACTTAAAGGTGTTGGAAACCATAACATGCCATACCAATTCTGATGAATATTAACAAAGAAGTGTCATGTAGATCCCATTAGTGTAAACGCCATTGGAACTGACAATGGAGACCTGTGTTCTTTTCTCTTTTTGTTATTCTGATCTGAATGCCATTACAGAGAGTCTGGTTCAGGTCACATATTCAATTTAGAAAATCCTTGATGGAGAAAATAAGAAAAGTCAACTATTTACTGCAATTTGATAGACCAGATATTTCCAAGTAACTTATACATGAATACATGTTAATTTATTGTGTCAAATATGCTAGAGGTACATTTATTACAACTTCCAGATTATATAAATGGAGAAACTAAGAAAAAGGAATACGGACACTTGCCGACGATCAGAGAGTTAATTAGTGACCAAGGATGCATCAGAACCCAGATCTTACAAATGTGGAATCACTGTTCTTTTTGCAAGAGCACCCTGTGAAGTGGACTGTTCAAGATACTAGAGTGGAAGGCAGGAAAGATTGAGCCCATAGACCATAGATTATAAAAGATAAGATGATTTCAGCTAATTCTTTTTGATTTGTAGAGAACTGATCAAAAATGCATGATAATAAAAGACATGAGATAATATATTTGATTTATTATGGCCCTCAAACAGTCTTCAAAGGGCCTGACGTGTCTGAGGAGTTTGGTTGATGTACTCATAATATCTTGGCTAATGTACTATTTACTGTCCCAGCACACCACTGAGAGGCATGTGGGAAGTGATTTTATCCATTCTATAAATGCTAATGTTGAGCCTCAAGAAAGCTGTGTGTTTTTCCAAAAGCTGTGTCACTACACAGGAACTGTGACACAGGGCTCCTGAATGTCATCCCCAATCTACATCCCATTTCTTGGAAATCAATTTCATCAGTTTGACTTCGAGTTGTTTTTGGAAGCTACAGGGAGCAGGTGGGGGAAGAGAGTGGCGACGTGAGAGGAGGTTAAAGTTACGTAAAGATTTCTGACTTTTTTTTTTGCTTTGATATCTTCCCTCCATGAATTTGAATAATCAAGAATGGTCTGTAAATCACTACCTTCCAGAGGAGCTGTGATCGATTCATTAGCACTTAAAGGTGTTGGAAACCATAACATGCCATACCAATTCTGATGAATATTAACAAAGAAGTGTCATGTAGATCCCATTAGTGTAAACGCCATTGGAACTGACAATGGAGACCTGTGTTCTTTTCTCTTTTTGTTATTCTGATCTGAATGCCATTACAGAGAGTCTGGTTCAGGTCAATAGGTGGCTATGAATTCTAACTCCTGTCAATTCCAATAATGGTTTTAGATAGGGACCATACCATTTATCTTTCCTGGAATAAAAATCTGAATTTTTGCTTTTTATTTTATAGGTATTTGAATGTTTTTCTTTAATCTTTCTGCATCATCTTACATATCCATTTGTGCAACAGCAATGCATGCCTGTTAGGGAAAGCTAAGGAATAGCTTAGACCTGGATTATCACAGAGGTTACAGGAATTGTATTCACTGTCTCTAATGATTGTTTTTACTTTCGGATATGATCACACTGATATGCACTTATACATGCTTGGAAATTGACCAGACAACTATGGAAATGGGTGATACAAAGAAAGATTAGGTGTTAGAAGGTAAGATTGTTTTGATGATCTTTTCAAAATTAACATAAACAAGAAGTCTTCACAAAATAAAAGGTATTAAATAATTCAGATATATTTTAAGGTGACATAACTTGGCATATTAAATAAGAATGTGCCTCAATTACATATTCTTAACAGAATCACAAGGCATATTTTCTATAGAAACAAGGACTATTGACCTTTAAAATATGCCAAGAAGGTAAGAATCTATGGTTTGATGTCATCAACTACAAATGTAAGTTTTCTAATTATAAGCTCTTAAGAAAGATAAATAATGCCAACTTCAACTTATTTCTTTAAAACTCCAGTCTATAAAAGAGTTAATTAGCAAGCTACATGTATTCAAGTTGCTCAATACATTTCCAAATCACAGCAAATACTATAGAGACACATTTGTGTGCATAAATATAATGTCTCAATAAAATTTCACCAACATGAGAATGTTTTATCTGTTACTGTGATCTACCAAAAAAATGCATGCATATGAATTTGAATAATCAAGAATGGTCTGTAAATCACTACCTTCCAGAGGAGCTGTGATCGATTCATTAGCACTTAAAGGTGTTGGAAACCATAACATGCCATACCAATTCTGATGAATATTAACAAAGAAGTGTCATGTAGATCCCATTAGTGTAAACGCCATTGGAACTGACAATGGAGACCTGTGTTCTTTTCTCTTTTTGTTATTCTGATCTGAATGCCATTACAGAGAGTCTGGTTCAGGTCAATAGGTGGCTATGAATTCTAACTCCTGTCAATTCCAATAATGGTTTTAGATAGGGACCACACCATTTATCTTTCCTGGAATAAAAATCTGAATTTTTGCTTTTTATTTTATAGGTATTTGAATGTTTTTCTTTAATCTTTCTGCATCATCTTACATATCCATTTGTGCAACAGCAATGCATGCCTGTTAGGGAAAGCTAAGGAATAGCTTAGACCTGGATTATCACAGAGGTTACAGGAATTGTATTCACTGTCTCTAATGATTGTTTTTACTTTCGGATATGATCACACTGATATGCACTTATACATGCTTGGAAATTGACCAGACAACTATGGAAATGGGTGATACAAAGAAAGATTAGGTGTTAGAAGGTAAGATTGTTTTGATGATCTTTTCAAAATTAACATAAACAAGAAGTCTTCACAAAATAAAAGGTATTAAATAATTCAGATATATTTTAAGGTGACATAACTTGGCATATTAAATAAGAATGTGCCTCAATTACATATTCTTAACAGAATCACAAGGCATATTTTCTATAGAAACAAGGACTATTGACCTTTAAAATATGCCAAGAAGGTAAGAATCTATGGTTTGATGTCATCAACTACAAATGTAAGTTTTCTAATTATAAGCTCTTAAGAAAGATAAATAATGCCAACTTCAACTTATTTCTTTAAAACTCCAGTCTATAAAAGAGTTAATTAGCAAGCTACATGTATTCAAGTTGCTCAATACATTTCCAAATCACAGCAAATACTATAGAGACACATTTGTGTGCATAAATATAATGTCTCAATAAAATTTCACCAACATGAGAATGTTTTATCTGTTACTGTGATCTATGTCCAGGAGTTAGGAGTTTTTAAGTGTGTATAACCATGTGTGACTTGCATGCTAGATTTATAGAATATATTAGCTATGATAACATGAGGTGGGGTGGGGGGCTGGGGGGGTGGAGGAGAGAGGGGGCCAGGGATATACATATGAACAATCTGGGATTACACATATCTGTACACAACAAAACTCTGTAAAAATAAAAAGTTTAAAATAAAAGTACCTACTAAGGAGCATATGTCCACATTAGTGAGAACAAGGTGTCCTATAAGATCTAAGAAAAAAGCTCTCCTTGACACTGAGCTTATCTCATAGACTAAAGGAAATCTTGAGTCTTGAATTTTGTTTAAAACTTTCCAAACTTCCACGAAACAAGTTAAAGGTTAACAATCAGAGTTAGGGCTTCCCTGGTAGCTCAGATGGCAAAGAATCCACAAGCAATGCAGGAGAACTGGTTTGATCCAGGACTGAGAAGATCCTCTGGAGAAGGAAACAGTTACCCACTCCAGTATACTTGCCTGGAGAATTCCTTGATTCGTCCATGGGGTTGCAAAGAGTTGGACACCATTGAACAACTTTCATCTCACTTCATCAGAGTTAAGGTATTACATGCATATGTGATCAGCTGCTAAGTCATATTTGACTCTCTGTGATTCCAAGGACTGTAGACCACTAGGCTCCTCTGTTCATGGGATTGTCCAGGCAAGAATACTGGAATGGTTTACCATCTCTTCCTCCAGGGGATCTTCTCATCTCAGGGATCGAACCCACATCTCCTACAATGACAGGCAGATTCTTTACCACTTGAGCCACTTGAGAAGTTGAGATATTATGTACTTGAACTCTATCCCTCTACCAACCCCTACTGCTTCTTCCCAAAACACATTTAGCATTCTTGATCTAATGTAACATTTCTTAATGTGATTTGTCGTCTTCTTGGCAAAAGCATCAAGAGACCCAAAGCACTGCCATTAGTACACTTAAACTGGCAGCATAGTTTCAATTTTAATAATTAATATCTACTCAGCTAGATTGTAAAACCCCACTAAAATCAAGGGGGGAAAATGGTTGCTTTATTGATACCATAATAAACAAGTTTAAGTAAAATTGGTAGTGCTTCCTTGGATAAAAGTCAAGAAAATTTATAATTGAGAATGAGCTTGCTTGAAAGCAGTCATAAAATGTAACATGATAAATA
This sequence comes from Tragulus kanchil, assembly GCA_022376925.1. Classification (NCBI taxonomy): domain Eukaryota; kingdom Metazoa; phylum Chordata; class Mammalia; order Artiodactyla; family Tragulidae; genus Tragulus; species Tragulus kanchil. Next base: position 183,198,240 of record JAIOJX010000028.1, read on the forward strand.
ACATGAGTTGATACATGTACTAGTGCTCCATTAGTGTAAAGGATTAAGCTTGGGTCTAGGAGTCAGATGACCCTTATTCATTCATATTTCCACTATTTTTAGCTATGTGACCTTGGAAAATCATATCACTTCTCCAATTCTCAATTTGTACACCTATAAAGTAGGAATAATCATAGAATGTAGCTCAAAGAATTGTTGGAAAAGTTATATGTGATAAAATATACAAGGCATTTAGTATGGCTTAACGTTAAATAAGCACTCAAATATTACATTATTAGCAATATCCATTCATTTACACAGAGGTCACATATTCTAAACAACCAAGCAGTGAAGAAATATTAAAGATACTCAATAGTTTAACATTTAAAATAGTTTAAATATTAAGGTCATTTAGATAAGTGCTACAAAGTTTTAAGTTGATATAGGCAAAGCCCACTCAGACTTAGTAAACACACACACACACACACACACACACACACGTATAGAAAAATTAATCTTAAAACCCACAAATGAGTACATCAGACTTGGTAGACTGTGTTCAGTTATTCTTACAAACTCTGAGTAACTTCCTTTTAAAATACTCTATTCCCTATTCCAGATAGTTGTGGAACTTCTCTTGGATAAACACCAAGACCAAAGTACCTAAGCAAAGCTGGGCAAGGTTCAGAGCACCAGAACCTTACTTTCCAGTGGACGGTACTAATATGACCTCTCAATGAAAGAGCAGATACTAAACATCTGGAGCGCATCTTACAAAAAACACAAGAACTCAGGCTGAGAAAGTCATTGCATAGACCTATAAATATTTTTCATTTGACTGTAATTCCCACTACTTGGAAATATATTAAAACTTTAATGTGCATTCACCAGAAGTGTCCATATGCCCTTATATTTGGGGGAGTTTAACTTGACTGAGAAAGAACAGCACTAATAAGAGGGATGTTTAGTGATGCCTGTAAATTTTAAAGAACAGATCCAAGTAACTGGGAGACGGGTACAAAAAAATAACCTTTTGGATTAGTCTCTGCACAAACGGAGATAGTTCGAGACAAAGAGTAACCATCTCACACAGCAAGGCACTCTGGTGGAAAGCATCAGCAATCTCTCACAAAAACGAAATCCCTTCTTACTCCTAAAAATACAGAGCTTCCTGAGTTGATATTTAGGGTGAATCTCAGGGATTATGTCATCTTAACTTTTGGAGGTGGGTGGGTGTGAGTGGAGTTTTTGAAAAGCAGATCTTTGTTCCTTGGCAGAAATAACTTATGCTCTTGGACAAAATCAAATGTCTCCCATCCTGCTATAAAGTAAATACTGACGTAAGACAAAAAGCAGTATCTGGAGACTCTAAATGCCTCATACTTTGATTAAAAATGCTTTTGTCAATTACAGATTGATTTTGTAGCTCATTACAGTGATGGATGTTGGGGCTGGCGGAGGTGGTATTTCACCACTTGGCCTGAGGGTGTACTCTGCTAGGAGAAGATGGTAAAAATACAATTATTTTCCAGTATTCTTTTTTGTGCCTACCCTGACCCAATGGGTGCCACTGGGATAATTTGAGAGAATGACATCACGTAGAATGGCCAAAAGAATAGTGCATCAGCCCCTTTAGAAGGGAAACATTTTAAACAAATATTTCTCAACAGCCTGCTGAGGTTCTAGCACATAAGGAACACTCAAGCACATTGGCTGGGTTCAGAGCTAAGTTAGAGGGTTTAGTAGAAGCTTCAGCAAGAAATATTCAAATGTTTCTGTGCGAACAACTATGCATATTAAAACTATACATATTTATACATAATGTATGTAGGCACATTCATCCACACCTATAAATACAAATGTCCTTTTCTTCCCCCTTAAACATCATAGGTTGTTAAAAAGCAGTAGAGAAAGTAGAGGATATAGGTAAGAGCTGTAGAGGGCAGAAATCAATATTCAGTAGTGACTGAAAAATGAAAAAAGGAAATTCATCTCACTGTAATACATTCATATCATGCTCTGAAGTGACCTGCATTTCTGGAGTCACGGTGTGGTTTCTTACTATGTTATCCCTCAGTTATTCACAGGGCATCCTCTAATGATAGCTTATGCATGACTACACCTCTATAATAGCTACATGGCCAAAGTAGTACTTCTACATGGAAATTTTAAAGACAGATCCATCTCGGGTACAAAAATAACCTTTTGGATTAGTCTCTGCACAAACGGAGATAGTTCGAGACAAAGAGTAACCATCTCACACAGCAAGGCACTCTGGTGGAAAGCATCAGCAATCTCTCACAAAACGAAATCCCTTCTTACTCCTAAAAATACAGAGCTTCCTGAGTTGATATTTAGGGTGAATCTCAGGGATTATGTCATCTTAACTTTTGGAGGTGGGTGGGTGTGAGTGGAGTTTTTGAAAAGCAGATCTTTGTTCCTTGGCAGAAATAACTTATGCTCTTGGACAAAATCAAATGTCTCCCATCCTGCTATAAAGTAAATACTGACGTAAGACAAAAAGCAGTATCTGGAGACTCTAAATGCCTCATACTTTGATTAAAAATGCTTTTGTCAATTACAGATTGATTTTGTAGCTCATTACAGTGATGGATGTTGGGGCTGGCGGAGGTGGTATTTCACCACTTGGCCTGAGGGTGTACTCTGCTAGGAGAAGATGGTAAAAATACAATTATTTTCCAGTATTCTTTTTTGTGCCTACCCTGACCCAATGGGTGCCACTGGGATAATTTGAGAGAATGACATCACATAGAATGGCCAAAAGAATAGTGCATCAGCCCCTTTAGAAGGGAAACATTTTAAACAAATATTTCTCAACAGCCTGCTGAGGTTCTAGCACATAAGGAACACTCAAGCACATTGGCTGGGTTCAGAGCTAAGTTAGAGGGTTTAGTAGAAGCTTCAGCAAGAAATATTCAAATGTTTCTGTGCGAACAACTATGCATATTAAAACTATACATATTTATACATAATGTATGTAGGCACATTCATCCACACCTATAAATACAAATGTCCTTTTCTTCCCCCTTAAACATCATAGGTTGTTAAAAAGCAGTAGAGAAAGTAGAGGATATAGGTAAGAGCTGTAGAGGGCAGAAATCAATATTCAGTAGTGACTGAAAAATGAAAAAAGGAAATTCATCTCACTGTAATACATTCATATCATGCTCTGAAGTGACCTGCATTTCTGGAGTCACGGTGTGGTTTCTTACTATGTTATCCCTCAGTTATTCACAGGGCATCCTCTAATGATAGCTTATGCATGACTACACCTCTATAATAGCTACATGGCCAAAGTAGTACTATCCATCAGATACATGGTATACGAATCTCCTTTGCTATATTCCTATCACCTGCTTCAAAATGACTCAGTCTTCGATTAAAATTTTAAGGCAATTGATGTTCATTATTAGGAAAGAAGACATTCTTTGAGACTGAGATCAGCAAGACTTGTATCAGGAAAAGAACAAAGATCATTTCAAATTGAAGATTAAGGAGGCTGGCTACACAACGACGATAGCAATATTGGTCATATGTCTACACAATTGCTTTCTATAATAGTCCACCATGAACACAAACCTATTTATGGCCTACTTTCATGGTCATATATCTCTTTTCCGCTAGCTGTTTAGAATTCCAATAATGTGAAATGGAACTGTGGTGACAAAAAAGAATACTTCACATAATGAAATGTCAAGAAATTTAAGTTAAAGTAACAAAATACAGGTTCAAAGCATAAAAACCTGATCTATGCTTATAATCCAAGTAGAAATGGACACCAGAATATCTGGATCATTTTAGAAACTGATTATGTTTGGCATCAAGGACCAGGTTGAGATCTCATTTTTCTTAACTATTTTATTATAGTGGCGGTAAAGAAATAGAAGGGAAAAGTACTAATAAAGTCTGGAAAAGATATGAACTAGGTACCAAAGCATTTTTATAAAAGCAGACAGTGTATTATAAAAAAAAAAATCCTTTGGGGTATTCAGAGTATAAAAGAGCATATTTAGATATATAAAACTAACTAGAATCATAATGGTTACAGTGATGTGCATTTTTTTTTGCCAAAGGGCTAAAATTGGAGTAGAAAGTAGAGGATATAGGTAAGAGCTGTAGAGGGCAGAAATCAATATTCAGTAGTGACTGAAAATGAAAAAGGAAATTCATCTCACTGTAATACATTCATATCATGCTCTGAAGTGACCTGCATTTCTGGAGTCACGGTGTGGTTTCTTACTATGTTATCCCTCAGTTATTCACAGGGCATCCTCTAATGATAGCTTATGCATGACTACACCTCTATAATAGCTACATGGCCAAAGTAGTACTATCCATCAGATACATGGTATACGAATCTCCTTTGCTATATTCCTATCACCTGCTTCAAAATGACTCAGTCTTCGATTAAAATTTTAAGGCAATTGATGTTCATTATTAGGAAAGAAGACATTCTTTGAGACTGAGATCAGCAAGACTTGTATCAGGAAAAGAACAAAGATCATTTCAAATTGAAGATTAAGGAGGCTGGCTACACAACGACGATAGCAATATTGGTCATATGTCTACACAATTGCTTTCTATAATAGTCCACCATGAACACAAACCTATTTATGGCCTACTTTCATGGTCATATATCTCTTTTCCGCTAGCTGTTTAGAATTCCAATAATGTGAAATGGAACTGTGGTGACAAAAAAGAATACTTCACATAATGAAATGTCAAGAAATTTAAGTTAAAGTAACAAAATACAGGTTCAAAGCATAAAAACCTGATCTATGTTTATAATCCAAGTAGAAATGGACACCAGAATATCTGGATCATTTTAGAAACTGATTATGTTTGGCATCAAGGACCAGGTTGAGATCTCATTTTTCTTAACTATTTTATTATAGTGGCGGTAAAGAAATAGAAGGGAAAAGTACTAATAAAGTCTGGAAAAGATATGAACTAGGTACCAAAGCATTTTTATAAAAGCAGACAGTGTATTATAAAAAAAAAAATCCTTTGGGGTATTCAGAGTATAAAAGAGCATATTTAGATATATAAAACTAACTAGAATCATAATGGTTACAGTGATGTGCTTTTAGCCGGTTTATTTTTGTGCCAAAGGGCTAAAATTGGAGTAGAAATGATGTTAAACAAGTAGTCTTGCCATAAACAATTCCAGGACAAGTCCTGCTGATGAGATAGAATTTGAAAGAAAAAATAACACCGTCAGCAATAGAAAGTGCTTAGGACAGCGGCGATTGTAGCCATCTCAACAGTCCCAGGCTCTTGATCCAAGTGGTACATAGTGTCCACTCCACAGGCAAAGGTGATTTCAACTGTTACTGCAGGCAAGAAGCAGATAGCATCTAGAAAAAAACAAATGAGCACCTGCCCTGGTGTCATACCTATGGAAGAGAAAGATTTGCAACTTATAGGTTGCTAAAGCCAATGGTCTGTCCACCCCTTCTGCAGAGAAAGAAAAAAACATGGGGGAGCCACCAGTGATGCTGACTTCTCTTTCTGTGAGTTCTGGGAAAAGAGTCTAGCCTTGGTTCCGTATCTGTAATACCTAGTATATTACCTGGGAAACTGGAGATGCTCAAGAGATGCTAAATACATGAATTAATATCTCTTTCAATAGCAATCTCTAACTTTCTTACCACCTAAGTATCCCCATAATCAATTAAACCAGGAATTTAAATATTTTAGTTAAAGCATATATATTCTTTAATTTTAGACTTTCAAGACATTTAAGAGATCTAATATAAAGAACAATTAGGGATAATAGAAGTGTGAAGCATATAGAAAGGATACTGACGCTGTTGATAATGATGATAATGAGAATATTAAAGTCAGAGGTGTAATTATGTAAAGTGGTATCTGTAGCAGAGGTGCAATTTGAAGGAAATCAAGTTTACAGTGGAAAATGACAATTCTGAAACTCCTGCCATTCTGATATTACACCTAAATCTGAGACAATTGCCCAGTACCAGATTTATGCCTTCATAATTGGATTCACAGGGGGAAAATAGAAGGAAAAGTACTAATAAAGTCTGGAAAAGATATGAACTAGGTACCAAAGCATTTTTATAAAAGCAGACAGTGTATTATAAAAAAAATCCTTTGGGGTATTCAGAGTATAAAAGAGCATATTTAGATATATAAAACTAACTAGAATCATAATGGTTACAGTGATGTGCTTTTAGCCGGTTTATTTTTGTGCCAAAGGGCTAAAATTGGAGTAGAAATGATGTTAAACAAGTAGTCTTGCCATAAACAATTCCAGGACAAGTCCTGCTGATGAGATAGAATTTGAAAGAAAAAATAACACCGTCAGCAATAGAAAGTGCTTAGGACAGCGGCGATTGTAGCCATCTCAACAGTCCCAGGCTCTTGATCCAAGTGGTACATAGTGTCCACTCCACAGGCAAAGGTGATTTCAACTGTTACTGCAGGCAAGAAGCAGATAGCATCTAGAAAAAAACAAATGAGCACCTGCCCTGGTGTCATACCTATGGAAGAGAAAGATTTGCAACTTATAGGTTGCTAAAGCCAATGGTCTGTCCACCCCTTCTGCAGAGAAAGAAAAAAACATGGGGGAGCCACCAGTGATGCTGACTTCTCTTTCTGTGAGTTCTGGGAAAAGAGTCTAGCCTTGGTTCCGTATCTGTAATACCTAGTATATTACCTGGGAAACTGGAGATGCTCAAGAGATGCTAAATACATGAATTAATATCTCTTTCAATAGCAATCTCTAACTTTCTTACCACCTAAGTATCCCCATAATCAATTAAACCAGGAATTTAAATATTTTAGTTAAAGCATATATATTCTTTAATTTTAGACTTTCAAGACATTTAAGAGATCTAATATAAAGAACAATTAGGGATAATAGAAGTGTGAAGCATATAGAAAGGATACTGACGCTGTTGATAATGATGATAATGAGAATATTAAAGTCAGAGGTGTAATTATGTAAAGTGGTATCTGTAGCAGAGGTGCAATTTGAAGGAAATCAAGTTTACAGTGGAAAATGACAATTCTGAAACTCCTGCCATTCTGATATTACACCTAAATCTGAGACAATTGCCCAGTACCAGATTTATGCCTTGGATTTAAAGTGAGCCTGTCACAAAACCTCCTCAGCAATAGCCCCTCTGGCTGCAGTGATAGCTGTACAAGTAACACAAAGACTTAGATTAGAGTGGAATGCACCTGTGCAATTACTGTATACCAGACACTTACACAAACCATTTTCTTCTCCCTGTGCCTCACACTCAGTCATGTCTGACTCTTTGTGATGCAATGGACTATAGCCCGCCAGACTCCTCTGTCCATGGAACTTTCCAGGCAAGAATACTGGAGTGGGTTGCCCTTTTCTTCTCCAGGGGATTTTCCCAATCTAGGGATACAACCTGTGTATCCTGCATTGGCAGGTGAACTCTACCACTGAGACACCTGGGAAGACCTTTCTTCGCCCTTTATAGGCCCTAAAGCCTGACTGAGAAGACAGGTTGCTTAATCTTTACAAGTTAATGGACATTCTCTACCCCAAAAAATGACTACCTGTCTGGATCACTGAGTACTTGCAGAGTTAATTTCAAACTTGAAGGCAATCTGAGCCCACCTATAGAAGAGTTTGACTATATGACCCTGATGCAGTGCATACCCTACCCAACTCATTATACTAATGAACTGATGAAAGAATACACAATTCCATGGAAAGGTATTAGGGATGGCATTAAATGATGTTCAAAGTATGATGAAATGAGCAGAAAACGAGCTACCCCAAATCACAAACTTACATTAAGATTTGTAATATGCCTCTACTTAGATATTTGAATCTGATTATAAAATAACATCAATTCAGCAAGAAAACAGAAAATAAGACCTACAGTAGGTGAACAATGGTTAACAAAATCACCATTTTCAGCATCTAATATAAAGAATTTAAATATTTTAGTTAAAGCATATATATTCTTTAATTTTAGACTTTCAAGACATTTAAGAGATAATAAAAAAAAGGATAATAGAAGTGTGAAGCATATAGAAAGGATACTGACGCTGTTGATAATGATGATAATGAGAATATTAAAGTCAGAGGTGTAATTATGTAAAGTGGTATCTGTAGCAGAGGTGCAATTTGAAGGAAATCAAGTTTACAGTGGAAAATGACAATTCTGAAACTCCTGCCATTCTGATATTACACCTAAATCTGAGACAATTGCCCAGTACCAGATTTATGCCTTGGATTTAAAGTGAGCCTGTCACAAAACCTCCTCAGCAATAGCCCCTCTGGCTGCAGTGATAGCTGTACAAGTAACACAAAGACTTAGATTAGAGTGGAATGCACCTGTGCAATTACTGTATACCAGACACTTACACAAACCATTTTCTTCTCCCTGTGCCTCACACTCAGTCATGTCTGACTCTTTGTGATGCAATGGACTATAGCCCGCCAGACTCCTCTGTCCATGGAACTTTCCAGGCAAGAATACTGGAGTGGGTTGCCCTTTTCTTCTCCAGGGGATTTTCCCAATCTAGGGATACAACCTGTGTATCCTGCATTGGCAGGTGAACTCTACCACTGAGACACCTGGGAAGACCTTTCTTCGCCCTTTATAGGCCCTAAAGCCTGACTGAGAAGACAGGTTGCTTAATCTTTACAAGTTAATGGACATTCTCTACCCCAAAAAATGACTACCTGTCTGGATCACTGAGTACTTGCAGAGTTAATTTCAAACTTGAAGGCAATCTGAGCCCACCTATAGAAGAGTTTGACTATATGACCCTGATGCAGTGCATACCCTACCCAACTCATTATACTAATGAACTGATGAAAGAATACACAATTCCATGGAAAGGTATTAGGGATGGCATTAAATGATGTTCAAAGTATGATGAAATGAGCAGAAAACGAGCTACCCCAAATCACAAACTTACATTAAGATTTGTAATATGCCTCTACTTAGATATTTGAATCTGATTATAAAATAACATCAATTCAGCAAGAAAACAGAAAATAAGACCTACAGTAGGTGAACAATGGTTAAATACTAATAAGTCAGTGGGTGCTCACTGTGTGCTTCTGTAGACAGTAGATGGTTAGCATTCAGGAGAGGAGTCTAGAATCAAAATGCTTGCTTTCACCATATACAAGTATGAGACATTGTGAAAAAATACCCTTCTACCTCAGTGTTGCCATCTGTTAAATAGATAAAATATCACTTTTCTTATAGGCTATTCTGTGCCTCAGGAAATGTTAGCATCATCCGTGATGGACCAAGGGCAGGAAGGTGGAGAGGGTGGTGGGATACTCTCCCTGGGTGCAGGCAAAAAGAAAATCAAATAATATTTACAAATGTGAAGACTTTTTAAACAATAATAAAATCAATGAAAAGTTGGTCTACTCTTTATGATTACCATGCGCTTTGCACTTCTAAACAGAGTCAGATAAAACACTATTGTCCTCAGGGCAGAAACTTCTATCTCTTCTCTTCACACACCAGTTTATGCTAAGAATAATAATGTATTAGATAAAGAAAATACATACGCTTTCTAATTTATCATATTAACATATTTTGGAACAAAACCAAAGACATTTGTAGAAAGATAATATAATCTCTTTAGGTTCTCTACAAATGATCCCTCCCATATTAATTATTCCGCAGGTATCTCTAAACTGTTGTACACCAGGCTTTCACTCTAGCTTCTCTGTCAACTCTGGTCACAAGCACTCGCTTCTTGGTTTACTGAGATAGGAAAAAGACTAATATAGTAATGTTGCACTTGTCAATTATTTTCAGTTGCTAATATAAAATGTACTGTACAGATAGAGTACATTTTAAGCTATGAATAACAAAGGCAAAATGATGATTACAATTTCTTAATGGGAATTTTGACAGAAATAAGGACGCTTCCATTTATTCTGTGCAATGTTCTCCTTTCCCATCATTGCCCTGTTAATTATTCTCAAGATCACTTACGTTTTACTTGCTATTTTTTAATTTGATGACATCATTAAATTTATCAGCTATCCAAATACATTTGAAGTTTATTAAGACACCATGCTGCCTTTGAACTGGAAATAGAGGAGGAAAAGAATTCACTTTGAAAGAAATTAAAGTAATAAAGTAAAATGAGTACCACTTTATTTTAAGTACCTATTAACCAGAGCGTAAGAGATAGAGTTAAAATGGAAATAGCAGAGAAATAAACATGCGAAATGCATGCTGTTTCTTGTCCACAAGCATAGACATGAGTACAGTGACTAGTCCACCCAAGATACATGCCAAAAAACATTCCAAAGGAGAATACATGAAAGGTCTGTTTTCTACTATTAAAGACAGGGTCTCAAGGAAATCTCAATTTGTGTGAAGAAGTCATTTAAATAACTGAGAAAATACTTTCATTTATTGATGACAAATCTTAATTCGTTTTCTCCATTAAGCAACTATGAGGCTTTGGGCTGAGGATGACACAATATATTATATAAAATGATGTGATTCATGACATCTTTATTCCTTGTAAATTGAGTTGATACAAATGTTCTTAAACTGTGGATATTATTCTTGGTGTCTTGAAGAACTGCTAGTTGCTTCCTAAATCTTCAAAATTTGCTTCATTTAAATATGTTGGCCAATTGCTAGAGTTAACGATGACAAATGGAATCAGTATTAAATTTTCAGCAAGCTGGACTGGCTCTGGCCTATGCAGAGCCCAGCTACAGGCATGCTGGGATCTGAATTTGCCTGAAAATTTTTAAATTAAACATATTCTCCAAATAGGTACTAAGACACCTACAGCTTTATTTAAAGTTACTTCTTTAAGCCATTGGTTAAATAAAGTCATATTAACATAACCATCATGGAGATGTAATGAGGTAGCACCTTAGCAGCTACTGTGTTTCTTTATTCACTTCTCCTACCACATGGTAGTTTTATAAATCATGGGATATTGAAAACGTGGGCTACTGCTTAAATCCTAAGTAGGAGCTCTACAACAGTAGCTTGGGACCAAGAATGAAGACTGTGCAATGGCAGAAGAATCAGACCTAAAGGAGGTTGGATCTGCTTCAAAATTCTTCCCCAAGACCTACTTAGAAAATAAACTCAGTAAGAAATAAAATGATTTCATAAAATGTTGTTTTCTCCTCTCATGGCCTTTTCATTTTTAATTTTTTGTTGTTGTTGTTGTTAGATTACAAGGTTGACTAAAACAAGATGAAGATTCACTTACTAAAGGAAAACACTTCTATTCTGTCAGAACCTTGGACAGGGCCTAATTACAGAGCTTTGTAAATGCAAGTTAATTGGTGAATGAAAGCTGAAGACAAAAGATTGATCCCTACTCTTGTAACTGAGGAAATTGAGCTGTTATGCCATGTGTCTTATGTATATACTTGTTTCTATTAGGATAATGGCTAAAATTTAATAACACAATAGCAAAATAATCTCAATATCAATACATTGAAAACCTGGAGAAATTTTCATGTATTTCATGAAGATGTAGACATCTTCATGTATTTATACAATTTGAAGTCTTATCTGGAAATGTGATTTTGATACAGGTTTCACTGCTGCCAAACAAATGCCATTCAACTAAAATACAAACATTTTATTAGGTTGGTGCAAAAGTAATTATGATTTTGCCACTTGATATTGGAAGACTTTCTTTTTTTAAATATTTATTATTTATTTATTTCAGGGGGCAGGTTGGGGAGGCAGGGGGCAGGCGGGCCACTTCTATTGGTCTTTCATTTCTCTATTTTCATCCATCTTCATTCTTTGGCCTGTGTGGGCCTCTCATCGCAGTGGCCTCTGTTGTTGGGATCTGAATTTGCCTGAAATTTTTAAAAACATATTCTCCAAATAGGTACTAAGACACCTACAGCTTTATTTAAAGTTACTTCTTTAAGCCATTGGTTAAATAAAGTCATATTAACATAACCATCATGGAGATGTAATGAGGTAGCACCTTAGCAGCTACTGTGTTTCTTTATTCACTTCTCCTACCACATGGTAGTTTTATAAATCATGGGATATTGAAAACGTGGGCTACTGCTTAAATCCTAAGTAGGAGCTCTACAACAGTAGCTTGGGACCAAGAATGAAGACTGTGCAATGGCAGAAGAATCAGACCTAAAGGAGGTTGGATCTGCTTCAAAATTCTTCCCCAAGACCTACTTAGAAAATAAACTCAGTAAGAAATAAAATGATTTCATAAAATGTTGTTTTCTCCTCTCATGGCCTTTTCATTTTTAATTTTTTTTTGTTGTTGCTGTTAGATTACAAGGTTGACTAAAACAAGACGAAGATTCACTTACTAAAGGAAAACACTTCTATTCTGTCAGAACCTTGGACAGGGCCTAATTACAGAGCTTTGTAAATGCAAGTTAATTGGTGAATGAAAGCTGAAGACAAAAGATTGATCCCTACTCTTGTAACTGAGGAAATTGAGCTGTTATGCCATGTGTCTTATGTATATACTTGTTTCTATTAGGATAATGGCTAAAATTTAATAACACAATAGCAAAATAATCTCAATATCAATACATTGAAAACCTGGAGAAATTTTCATGTATTTCATGAAGATGTAGACATCTTCATGTATTTATACAATTTGAAGTCTTATCTGGAAATGTGATTTTGATACAGGTTTCACTGCTGCCAAACAAATGCCATTCAACTAAAATACAAACATTTTATTAGGTTGGTGCAAAAGTAATTATGATTTTGCCACTTGATATTGGAAGACTTTCTTTTTTTAAATATTTATTATTTATTTATTTCAGGGGGCAGGTTGGGGAGGCAGGGGGCAGGCGGGCCACTTCTATTGGTCTTTCATTTCTCTATTTTCATCCATCTTCATTCTTTGGCCCGTGTGGGCCTCCCATCGCAGTGGCCTCTGTTGTTGCAGAACACCGGCTCTGGGCGCATGCACTCCAGAGCTCTGGCTTGGTAATTGGACATATCGGTCCAGCCACTCCGTGGCACGTGGGATCTTCCCAGGCCAGGGATCGAACTGGTGCCCCTTGCACTGCAAGGAGGTGTCCTTACCCACTGGACCACCAGGGAAGCCCTTGGAAGACTTTCTTAAATGTGGTTATGTTATACATCTTTTTCATGTACATTCCTCACTTTATCCTTTTGACTAATGACTAATTACTTTCTGTTTATGTTATGTGTCTTTTAGACTATGGAATGGTGTTATACAAAAAACAAATTTTAGAGATTTTATTTTTCGAGTTCAAAATGAGTCATAAAATCGCAGAGACAACTGGCAACATCAACAATGCATTTGGCCCAGGAATTGCTAATGAAACTAGAGCGCAGTGGTTGTTCAAGAAGTTTTGCAAAGGAGATGAGAAGAGAGCCTTGAAGATGAGGAGTATGGTGGTCTGCCATCAGAAGTTGACAATGACAATTGAGAGCAGTCACTGAAACTGATCCTTTTAGCTACATGAGAAATTGCCTAAAATCTCAATGTTGGCCATTCTATGCTCATTTGGTATTTGAAGCAAATTGGAAAGGCAAAAAGCTGGGTAAGTGGGTGCCTCATTAACTGACTTAAAGTAAAAAAAAAAAAAATCATTGTTTTGAAGCGCTGTCTTCTCTTATTCTATGCAACAGTAATGAACAGTTTATTCATCGGACTGTAATGTGCAACAAAAAGTGGACTTTATACAACAACTAGCTATGACCAGATCAGTGGCTGGATTGAGAAGAAGCTCCAAAGCACTTCCCAAGGTCAAACCTGCACGAAAAAATGGTCATGGTCACTCTTTGGAGATCTGTTGCCAGTCACTACAACTTCCTGAATTCCAGCAAAATCATTACATCGGAAAAGTATGTTCAGCGAATTGATGAGATGCACCAAAAACTGCAACACCTGCAGCTGGTGTTGGTAAACAGGAAGGGTCCGATTCTTCTTCATGATAATGCCTCATGTCATGCTGCACAATCAATGTTTCAAAAGTTGAACGCATTGGGCTATAATGTTTTGCCTTATCTGCCATATGCACCTGACCTCTTGCCACCCTACTACCACTTCTTCAAGGATCTTGACAACTTTTTGCAGGGAAAATGCTTTCACAATCAGCAAGAAGCAGAAAATGCTTTCCAAGAGTCTGTCAAATCCCAAAGCATGGAGTTTTATGCTACAGGAATAAACAATCTTATTTCTCGTTGGCAAAAATGTGTTGACTGTAATGGTTCATATTTTGATTAATAAAGAAGTATTTGAGCCTAGTTACGGTTATTTAAAATTCAGTCCAAAATCGCATTATATTTGCACCAACCTAATATTTGTTAGATACATACTTATTGAGATTATGACTTCATGTGAAACAAACAAGCAAAACCAACCAACCAAAAAAATACATGCATGGTCATAGATAGGAGGGCATTTGAAAAATCTTGTAGTGATCATAGGTATGAATGCTTTCCTTGCAGTTATTATAGATGGGTTGACTTCTTACCTGATCTCCGGTAAGCAGGGGGTAATATGTAAAGCTTTGACTGAAGACCCTGTGGTTAGTCTGGAGTCCATCTGGATAGGAAGCAGCTTCTCTGAGCTATCTGGCCAGCACCCCTACTTAAAGGAGCACATTCAAGAATGGAGAATCAGTAGAAAATCACCTGTTCGATAGTCTATGCCTTGGTGGAGATTTAAAATAACCATGGAGGTTAGCAACCAGGAGACACTGCAGTTCTATTCTTTTTGAGTACTTATTACTAACACACTTAACTAGGCCTTTCTCCAATGTAATTATTAGAGATATGCTACACAAGTGCACAAATGTGCATGAGGAATTTGTAACGTGGCTGCTGTTTTCTCCTTTGCCTTTAACCTAGTTCTATATAAAGACTTTGGTCTTTGAACTGCCCAACCCAGTCTTTTCCCCTAAGTAAAGAGCACTCAATAAATGTGGTCATGTAAAAGAATAATTTATGATGCTCAAGATTAAAAACAAATACCAAACCAAGATTGGAATTAGGTCAAAGCCAAGTTTGATATATAACATTATATAGGCATAAGAAATATGATTGTAAATCATAAGCCTAGGTATATATAACTATGTTAATTATATTTATTAAAAGTATATTCATTTTCAAATCAATAAACTATCTCAATTATTAAAAATAATAGGAAATATTAATTAAATCAGATAATTACATTTTTACTAGTGAATATATTTTAACAGGAAAGATGCACATGTGAGGGGATATAACCTCATTTCAGATGAGGTCAAAATAATCAAGGTTTGATGGCAAGAGACAAGTGGAATGTATTTCTATTTTTGCTACACAGCATCTATTAGATGGATAAACTATTTCCTCCACCAAGTCTCCAGACACACAAAAAATAAAAAGGCATTTAAAAATGATACTCTATTCCTTTATCCCCTAGTTTGTACTGGCATCTAAACGAAGTTGTAAGAGAGTTAACTTGGAGTGCAAATCAGAGATGTTTGTACTTGCACTAAAATCATATTTTAAATATTTTCATTAAAGCACATCATACACAAACATGCAAAGATTACAATGGAACAGCGTCATGCATTTTCACCCCCTTGAAAAGGAAATGGCAACCTGTTCCAGTATTCTTGCCTGGAGAATCCCATGGAGCCTAGGGGTGGGGGGGCTACAATCCACAGGGTTCCAGAGAGTCAGACATGACTGAATCAGCTTAGAACACATGCATGCATGCATTTTCACAAACTTGACACACTCATGTAGAAAGTACCAGGTCTAGAAACAGAATGCTCTAGTCACTCAGAGGTCCTCTCATCTTTCCTTCCTGTATATAAATTCATGAATTTATATTTAGAATTTTTGAAAGGGACTGTATAGCCAAATATAACACAAATAAATTAAAATATTTAAAAATTAAACGTTCTTATGTTTAAACATAAGAGGTTTAGAAAGAATCCACAAAAGAAAAGGAATCTACCAATGGAACCCTTTCTAATCAACCCACATTTAAAAATGTTTCAATACTCAACACCAATTAAGATACTTTAATTAAAAACTGTAAACACTGAAATGAGCTGTAAGTGCGATAAGCCATATCAAGTTTTCTTTGCTAAATAAGTGAACAATGACATGGATATTAGTAGAATTGATAAATATTAATTGATAATTAAGTTGTTGATAATGTATTTTTTAAAAAGCTCAGAATCATGAATTCAGTCTCAGGAGGGGAAGCCCATTAAAAACAGTTAATATCTAAATTAGCTATGTCTTTAAAAATAAAAAGCAGCTTTTGCCTATAAAGGCTCATAATAATTCAAATTAATGACTACTGAAGTAGTTCCATACCAGAGACCCTGTTTAAATTTGGCTTATTATATAGTATAAACTCTTTATTTATAATCAGGAGCTGAATTTCCATACTATGGATATGCTAAATATCCTTAAAAGCTATTATCTTAAAAATTCATAAAAAGTTACCTGATAAGCTTTTTTTTTACAGTATTTGTTTTATAAATGTTTATTGATTTATGTTAATGCTCTACTCACAATATTCAAACTAAAGCTCTAAATGAAAGAAATGTGAGAAACAGCTTTGCCAAATCTTTCATACTTCTACATCTTCATGATATTTGGGGTAATTTACCGAAGGAAAAGTCTCCTGACTTTCCCCGCACCATCACCACACCCCTACACAGAAGCACTGTATCTGAAGTGTCCGGGCTCAGCTGAGAGTCCAGTGGCCATTTCTGCAGAATCTCTCCTCATTTCCCACTCTTTTCATCCACAGGGTTCCAGAGAGTCAGACATGACTGAATCAGCTTAGAACACATGCATGCATGCATTTTCACAAACTTGACACACTCATGTAGAAAGTACCAGGTCTAGAAACAGAATGCTCTAGTCACTCAGAGGTCCTCTCATCTTTCCTTCCTGTATATAAATTCATGAATTTATATTTAGAATTTTTGAAAGGGACTGTATAGCCAAATATAACACAAATAAATTAAAATATTTAAAAATTAAACGTTCTTATGTTTAAACATAAGAGGTTTAGAAAGAATCCACAAAAGAAAAGGAATCTACCAATGGAACCCTTTCTAATCAACCCACATTTAAAAATGTTTCAATACTCAACACCAATTAAGATACTTTAATTAAAAACTGTAAACACTGAAATGAGCTGTAAGTGCGATAAGCCATATCAAGTTTTCTTTGCTAAATAAGTGAACAATGACATGGATATTAGTAGAATTGATAAATATTAATTGATAATTAAGTTGTTGATAATGTATTTTTTAAAAAGCTCAGAATCATGAATTCAGTCTCAGGAGGGGAAGCCCATTAAAAACAGTTAATATCTAAATTAGCTATGTCTTTAAAAATAAAAAGCAGCTTTTGCCTATAAAGGCTCATAATAATTCAAATTAATGACTACTGAAGTAGTTCCATACCAGAGACCCTGTTTAAATTTGGCTTATTATATAGTATAAACTCTTTATTTATAATCAGGAGCTGAATTTCCATACTATGGATATGCTAAATATCCTTAAAAGCTATTATCTTAAAAATTCATAAAAAGTTACCTGATAAGCTTTTTTTTTACAGTATTTGTTTTATAAATGTTTATTGATTTATGTTAATGCTCTACTCACAATATTCAAACTAAAGCTCTAAATGAAAGAAATGTGAGAAACAGCTTTGCCAAATCTTTCATACTTCTACATCTTCATGATATTTGGGGTAATTTACCGAAGGAAAAGTCTCCTGACTTTCCCCGCACCATCACCACACCCCTACACAGAAGCACTGTATCTGAAGTGTCCGGGCTCAGCTGAGAGTCCAGTGGCCATTTCTGCAGAATCTCTCCTCATTTCCCACTCTTTATCTTGCCATACCCTATATATATCCTGCTGCCTTAATTACCTTTGCTATTTCCTGCATTTATTCTACAGCATATTCCTATAAAATAACCTTCCCCTTTTATATTTTTACAGAGAAGATGAAAAATGAGTCTCTGCCAGTAATCATCCACCTCACAAGTCTTAGAACAGAATGAAGAGTCTAAAGCATTTCCAAGAGCTAAGTGTCTTTATTATCACAAACACACAACTGGAACTATAAATTCAGCAAATGCAGAAAGCTTATATTGATTCTATTTTGTATGCGGTTTCACAGCAATGGTATTGCCTTTCAACAGACAACACAATGCCCAGTAGCAGGTAGCTAATGAAGAACTTGGTCACATGGGGTACCTTTGTCAACAACATCAGTAAGGTTTCTGTATGCATTAAGCACAGCCATCCAGGCAAACAATAAATAGTTGTATAAACAGGGTTGCTAGAATTCAAGTGAGCAGCACAAAACATGAGTTTTATCAATTGGACGGCTAATGACTTGACGGGATTTCCACAAGTAAATATTTGCTGCTACTGCTGCTGCTTAGGTGCTTCAGTCATGTTCAACTGTGTGCAGCCCAATGGACTGTCACCTGCCAGGCTCCTCTGTTCATGGGATTCTCCAGGCAAGAATACTGGAGTGGGTTTCCATGTCCTCCTCCAGCGGATCTTCCCAACCCAGGGATCGAACTAGCTCTCCTTCATTGAAGACAGATTCTTTATCACAAAGTCATCAGAGAAGCCCCAGGTATTTGCTATAGGTGAAAAATTCAATTCAGTTAATGGAACTTCACCATATATATTAATAAAATACCACTGGTATTGCAAAAACAGAGAAAGTAGTGTCATTTTTGTCCACAGTTGATTACAGTCTGGTGACGTTTATCGTTGTTGTTTAGTCACTAAGTTGCATCCGACTCTTTTGTAGCCCCATGGACTGTAGTTCACCAGGCTCCTCTGTCCATGTGATTTCCCTGGCAAGAATACTGGAGTGGGGTGCCATTTTCTTCACCAGGGGATCTTCCTTACCCAGGGATCAAACCTACATCTCCTGTAGATTCTTGATCACTGAGCCACCAGGGAAACCTGGTAAGGTTTATATTTTGGTGTAAACTATAATTCACACCAAAAATATAACTGATAAATGCACAAGAACAGGGAAAACAATTTCCAATTCTAAAGTGTGGCACCTTTGAACTTGAATCCTGAGATTCCATGATTTCTGATGAAGCAAATGTATGCATTTTAATTATGGCAGTTACTGGAAGTGCTCAATGAGAAGAATATTAAAGAAAGCTCAAATGCCTTTTGTAGATGCATCCAGAACACAATTACACTGGCAATAACAATCTTATCATGAAGGAAGAGGAAAACAAAGAAATATTTTCAATTCAAAGGTATTTCATAATCACAGGAGGCTTTAGGCAACGTCTTGGTCATAAAACGGTCCAAAAGTCATAGCAAGAGGGAATTGCTGTACTTGGCTTAGTTTTCCAAAACTCAGTTTATGTGAAAAGGAAAGTCATTGGTTTGCTGGTAGGGAAAAAAGATACCCTCTCATCTAGGCTCACATTTAAAATATTCCTAGGGGAGGAACACTGACTGTTTAGAATGCTTTCGACTCAGCTTGAAGCTGCCACTAATGTCATGGCAAACAAACTGAAAAAAACTCCCGTGTCACTGAATCTGGGACTTGGGTGACCTCATGCTTCCAATTAGGGAACCAGCTGAACCACAGTTCAGCCAGGTAAGCTTGCATCAGGTGGGAGAAAGGAGGAAGGGCCATGAAATAGGTCAAAGCAGTGGGTGTATGGCTCTGAAGGAATGCTCCTGTGGCCAGAGAGATCCCAGAGACTGGGCAAAGGGCCCGTAACCCCAGGTATTTGCTATAGGTGAAAAATTCAATTCAGTTAATGGAACTTCACCATATATATTAATAAAATACCACTGGTATTGCAAAAACAGAGAAAGTAGTGTCATTTTTGTCCACAGTTGATTACAGTCTGGTGACGTTTATCGTTGTTGTTTAGTCACTAAGTTGCATCCGACTCTTTTGTAGCCCCATGGACTGTAGTTCACCAGGCTCCTCTGTCCATGTGATTTCCCTGGCAAGAATACTGGAGTGGGGTGCCATTTTCTTCACCAGGGGATCTTCCTTACCCAGGGATCAAACCTACATCTCCTGTAGATTCTTGATCACTGAGCCACCAGGGAAACCTGGTAAGGTTTATATTTTGGTGTAAACTATAATTCACACCAAAAATATAACTGATAAATGCACAAGAACAGGGAAAACAATTTCCAATTCTAAAGTGTGGCACCTTTGAACTTGAATCCTGAGATTCCATGATTTCTGATGAAGCAAATGTATGCATTTTAATTATGGCAGTTACTGGAAGTGCTCAATGAGAAGAATATTAAAGAAAGCTCAAATGCCTTTTGTAGATGCATCCAGAACACAATTACACTGGCAATAACAATCTTATCATGAAGGA
Organism: Tragulus kanchil; assembly: GCA_022376925.1. NCBI lineage: Eukaryota > Metazoa > Chordata > Mammalia > Artiodactyla > Tragulidae > Tragulus > Tragulus kanchil. The sequence continues at coordinate 183,218,598 of JAIOJX010000028.1, forward strand.
AGAGGAAAACAAAGAAATATTTTCAATTCAAAGGTATTTCATAATCACAGGAGGCTTTAGGCAACGTCTTGGTCATAAAACGGTCCAAAAGTCATAGCAAGAGGGAATTGCTGTACTTGGCTTAGTTTTCCAAAACTCAGTTTATGTGAAAAGGAAAGTCATTGGTTTGCTGGTAGGGAAAAAAGATACCCTCTCATCTAGGCTCACATTTAAAATATTCCTAGGGGAGGAACACTGACTGTTTAGAATGCTTTCGACTCAGCTTGAAGCTGCCACTAATGTCATGGCAAACAAACTGAAAAAAGCTCCCGTGTCACTGAATCTGGGACTTGGGTGACCTCATGCTTCCAATTAGGGGAACCAGCTGAACCACAGTTCAGCCAGGTAAGCTTGCATCAGGTGGGAGAAAGGAGGAAGGGCCATGAAATAGGTCAAAGCAGTGGGTGTATGGCTCTGAAGGAATGCTCCTGTGGCCAGAGAGATCCCAGAGACTGGGCAAAGGGCTTCTTCCTGCTGTAGCTCAACTCTAAAGTGATAAAATGCACTGAATTTCTGGAAATCATGTTCAGTCTCCACCCATTTTCCTGATCTCATCCCCCATTACCTCTATGATCTTTTCCTATCAATCTCTCTCTCTTGCATCTTTACTCTCTCAGGTTCTGTCAGGCACTTCCTTCTGCTGGCAGGTTGCATTTAACTCAAAAGGAATAATGAACATCATTTCCTTAACTCACAACTGACAAAATTATTTTTTCCCAGAGGGAAGTGGACAAAATCTGAGATTCTGGTGCCTGGGATAGTTGAGATATTGGGATTGGTATGGTTGTTGAGGGATGGGGTCGAGTGAAGAATGGTGGACTTCATACACAGGCTGCATGAAATGTAACCAAGATGCCATTTCTGGAGACAAAATGAACAATCAACTACATATAGACAGTCTCATCATGGCAGAAAAACATACAATGAAACAGGATAATATGCTCTGGAACTAAGGATAGGAAGCAAAGCCAAAAGAGTCCTGAAACTGCTGGGAATCATCCACAGGCACATGTTTTATAACCATGCCGAGGGTTCAACTCATTTCTTTTATCCTTGAACTGCCATCTCATTTCTGTCATCCTTTTTACCACCAAACTGAAAAAAAAATTACAGATAATTCTTTTTAATTTTCACTCACATACCTGTAAACTTTCATCTAGTATCTCTTCAATTTTCCTTTGAGATTGCATTTTTCAAAGTCACTAGCAATATCATAGTACCCAAATTCAATGATCCTTTCCTAGCTCTCAAACTCCTTAATTTTCTGGCAACAGTCAATTATAATTACATAGTCCCTTTCTTCACACACCCTTTACTTATCACAAAAACCCACACTACCTTAGTTTTCTGTCTCTCTCTCTCTGGTCATATGTTCTTTACTTTCACAAAATAAAGAATAGATGAAAGAGGATAAAAAGCAGAATGCACACATATGAGCTTGTTAGAACCTAAAATGATTAATTAAACTCATAAATTCACATTATCTTGGTTATCTAGGCTAAAAAAAAAAAGAAAAACAAATTCTACTTCCCTTATATTCTAGGGCTTCCCTGATGGCTCATGCAGTAAAGAATCTGTGTGCAATGGAGGAGATTCAGGTTCAATTCCTGGGTTGGGAAGACCCCTGGAGAAGGAAATGGCAACCCACTCCAGTATTCTTGCCTGGAGAATTCCATGGACAGAGGAGCTTGGTGGCTACAGTCCATGGGGTCACAAAGAGTTGGACACGACTGAGAGACTAACACACCTCTTATATTCTACTTTTGTAATATGATCTTCTTAACCGGCTTCAATGATCATATATATTCTGAGTTTGACTCCTGTTTGACTTCATATTCCCCTCCTCCACTTCCTCCATTTGCCTCTCAAACAGTGGGGTATACCAAGGTTCCCAGAGTCCTTAACTCTTTTCACCTTATGGGAAAGTCATCCTTGGTAATGCCACTTGCTATGCGATAAGTCCTCTCCTTTCTCATGAACTCTGCATCTTCCAACCAGACCTCTTACTTGGATGTTTCACAAATACCTCAAGCTGCAAATATCCACAGCTAAATTAAATGTCCTTCTCTACAAATGTGAGTATTCCTTCCTACAGCATGTTAAGCTTCTGTCAAAATACATCTTCATCTACCCAATCATCCAAGTTGAGATTGTCTGCCTCTCTCTTACACACCAATCCAAGCAGCCATGGAGTCCTCTCCACACCCTTCTCAAATGTCTCATTCCTTCCTGTCTCCTGCCTTGTCTTCATTCGTATTACCTTTCCTTTAATTTCGGCCCCGATCTTCTGTACAAATTAGTCTCTCTGGTTTTCCTCTCCTCCCTTAATTGGTTCTCTCCATATGCCATTGGAGTTATGCCTGCAAAAACATTCTAATATGGCAGAGATTCACGGGGTGCCATGTGAGAGAACACAGACAAGGATGCTCAGAATTCCCTGTCCTGCTAATCTGCTGCCATACATTACAGTGATAGAATTTTTCTTCTTTTCTTTTTTGCTGGTGCATGACCATTCCCCATAATTTGCAGTTTGACTTTATGCCTCCTATTCTGCCTTCTTTTTGCCTGGACTTCCTTCCTCTTACTATTCGCTCTTAGAAAAATCTTAAAACATTCTTTAAAGCCCAGCTTCAATTTCATTTCTGTGAATGTGTCCCTGACCCATCTGAGTAAAATTAATTATTCCCTCCCTTTTGCATGTATATATATTTCTGCACAGTCATTAGAGCACACATCACACTCTGCCAGAGTTAATTTCTGAGAGGCCTGATTTTTCAGCTCGATTGCTGGCTTCTTGAAGGCAACAGCTGCAGCTTATTCATCTCTGAAGCCCATACGTTCAGCATAGTACTGGGCATGTAACAGCCTCTCAGACGTGTTTGCTGAATTAAACTTAATTTAAATGATACATAATGAGGAAAATAATATTTCATATACAGAATTGATAAAACTCACTTTATAGACAACTGTCTAGAGCTGACATTAATACTTAATTTCAAAATGATGATACATAATGAGGAAAAAAATCAACTCAGAATATACCACTTGCTGCGATAAGTCCTCTCCTTTCTCATGAACTCTGCATCTTCCAACCAGACCTCTTACTTGGATGTTTCACAAATACCTCAAGCTGCAAATATCCACAGCTAAATTAAATGTCCTTCTCTACAAATGTGAGTATTCCTTCCTACAGCATGTTAAGCTTCTGTCAAAATACATCTTCATCTACCCAATCATCCAAGTTGAGATTGTCTGCCTCTCTCTTACACACCAATCCAAGCAGCCATGGAGTCCTCTCCACACCCTTCTCAAATGTCTCATTCCTTCCTGTCTCCTGCCTTGTCTTCATTCGTATTACCTTTCCTTTAATTTCGGCCCCGATCTTCTGTACAAATTAGTCTCTCTGGTTTTCCTCTCCTCCCTTAATTGGTTCTCTCCATATGCCATTGGAGTTATGCCTGCAAAAACATTCTAATATGGCAGAGATTCACGGGGTGCCATGTGAGAGAACACAGACAAGGATGCTCAGAATTCCCTGTCCTGCTAATCTGCTGCCATACATTACAGTGATAGAATTTTTCTTCTTTTCTTTTTTGCTGGTGCATGACCATTCCCCATAATTTGCAGTTTGACTTTATGCCTCCTATTCTGCCTTCTTTTTGCCTGGACTTCCTTCCTCTTACTATTCGCTCTTAGAAAAATCTTAAAACATTCTTTAAAGCCCAGCTTCAATTTCATTTCTGTGAATGTGTCCCTGACCCATCTGAGTAAAATTAATTATTCCCTCCCTTTTGCATGTATATATATTTCTGCACAGTCATTAGAGCACACATCACACTCTGCCAGAGTTAATTTCTGAGAGGCCTGATTTTTCAGCTCGATTGCTGGCTTCTTGAAGGCAACAGCTGCAGCTTATTCATCTCTGAAGCCCATACGTTCAGCATAGTACTGGGCATGTAACAGCCTCTCAGACGTGTTTGCTGAATTAAACTTAATTTAAATGATACATAATGAGGAAAATAATATTTCATATACAGAATTGATAAAACTCACTTTATAGACAACTGTCTAGAGTCATATCTATTCCAAAAATGAGATACTTCCACACCCACAGTGCAAAAGGAAATAATTAGGTCTGCCATACTACCAGTTTATGTTCTCTGCTTTCAAAATGACTTCAAAAGAGAGATTTTGTGCCAGATCATTTGTATTGAGCAGGCTCTTGCTCTCCTTCCAGTGAGTATGACAGAAAAAAAAATGAAGCCTCCAGAGTGTTAGCAATTTGTTCTTACGGAAGAATATAGTTGGCAACCCCTGCAGCAACTGTTAGGTGGGCTACAGACACCTTGACATAATCTATAACCTATAAGTCTTGCTTGTCCCCAGGGTTGTCACTCCTGATATGTAGCTGAAGAGTGTTGCTTAGAAATCTGTAATGGAGATGGGCTTAGAGGTTTGCATGGAATATCTCACTGAGTGCTTGCCACATCTGCCTTTCCCTGAGACTGTGGTTATTATACTAGCCAATCTTCAGCCTCAGTGAAAGAATTCTAGCCAGGCAGGTGAAAGACTTTGAAATATGACTGTATTTTAAACAATTTCTTTCTACTAAGAGCTATCAAAGCATCAAAAATAAGATAATGCATGTGTAAAGCGCTATGCCAATGACCATTTAATGACAAATTTTTTGCTTATAACTATCTTTTATTTAATCTTGAATGTTGTGGTAAAGTTTGCATTCTTCTATTATCTCAGCTGTTACTGTGTCCTACATTTTTGCTTCACATTAGTATCTGGGTTTCTGGTCTAGCAAGAATAGCCAGATATCCTCATCCCTAACTGAGAGCTCTCTGCAAAGACCCAGTACTTCTCAGTTTCACTGTCATCTCAGATCTGAACAATTACATCGTATTAATCTTTACCAAATCCTGGTCGGAGGGAAAGAAGAACAAAGCACTCCCTTTCAAGGTCATGGATACAGAATGCAGAAATTCCAGGAATAGAACTCGGATCTCTAGGTGCCCAATCTAGCGCTTTCACATACATTTTGAACAATGAAATAAGAGGAATAAAGACATATGTCAAGGCCAATGGGAGATGAGATGTCAAAGAGGGTGTGTGTGAAGCAAATCTGATGAGACACTGTCAAAAGTCATATCTATTCCAAAAATGAGATACTTCCACACCCACAGTGCAAAAGGAAATAATTAGGTCTGCCATACTACCAGTTTATGTTCTCTGCTTTCAAAATGACTTCAAAAGAGAGATTTTGTGCCAGATCATTTGTATTGAGCAGGCTCTTGCTCTCCTTCCAGTGAGTATGACAGAAAAAAAAATGAAGCCTCCAGAGTGTTAGCAATTTGTTCTTACGGAAGAATATAGTTGGCAACCCCTGCAGCAACTGTTAGGTGGGCTACAGACACCTTGACATAATCTATAACCTATAAGTCTTGCTTGTCCCCAGGGTTGTCACTCCTGATATGTAGCTGAAGAGTGTTGCTTAGAAATCTGTAATGGAGATGGGCTTAGAGGTTTGCATGGAATATCTCACTGAGTGCTTGCCACATCTGCCTTTCCCTGAGACTGTGGTTATTATACTAGCCAATCTTCAGCCTCAGTGAAAGAATTCTAGCCAGGCAGGTGAAAGACTTTGAAATATGACTGTATTTTAAACAATTTCTTTCTACTAAGAGCTATCAAAGCATCAAAAATAAGATAATGCATGTGTAAAGCGCTATGCCAATGACCATTTAATGACAAATTTTTTGCTTATAACTATCTTTTATTTAATCTTGAATGTTGTGGTAAAGTTTGCATTCTTCTATTATCTCAGCTGTTACTGTGTCCTACATTTTTGCTTCACATTAGTATCTGGGTTTCTGGTCTAGCAAGAATAGCCAGATATCCTCATCCCTAACTGAGAGCTCTCTGCAAAGACCCAGTACTTCTCAGTTTCACTGTCATCTCAGATCTGAACAATTACATCGTATTAATCTTTACCAAATCCTGGTCGGAGGGAAAGAAGAACAAAGCACTCCCTTTCAAGGTCATGGATACAGAATGCAGAAATTCCAGGAATAGAACTCGGATCTCTAGGTGCCCAATCTAGCGCTTTCACATACATTTTGAACAATGAAATAAGAGGAATAAAGACATATGTCAAGGCCAATGGGAGATGAGATGTCAAAGAGGGTGTGTGTGAAGCAAATCTGATGAGAGCTGAAAATAGAAAGAGTTGATGAGGAGAGCAGTGAAAGCAAGCCATTCTCAGGAGGCCTTAGCCTTGCAGGGCAATCGTGCTGGTCAATCCACTAGTGGTACTTGAATGCTGGTGGAAGATGATTAAAGGAAGGACGTTTCAGTTGTGCAAAGAACTCAACTGGAAGACATAATAGATTTTAAATCCTAGAGCGAATTTGAAATTGGTTACTTTTTTTTTTTTTTTAATTCCAAGCACAGAGGGAATCTGATTGAACAAACATCTTAGCTTGTAGCCCAGCCAGGAGTTCACAGGGCCCTGAGAAAACCTTCCTCCTGCCTCTCCCCAGGCCTTGGAAGGTCCCACGGGCTCTGCAGCTGATAGCAGAGGCTGCTGGAATATGAAGTGTGGTGCCAGGGCTGTCAGCATCGGCCCAGTTAGGGAGACTTGTGTTCATTCACTGTCTCAGCTTAAGGGGCCTTTGTGGGCAACCGCGATTCACAGTGTGAATTTCAATAGGATCTTTACATCTCTCAGAGATTTTTCTCTGTTTCCAAGGAAATTTCCCACTGCCACTTGCAGATTGACAGCTCCACAGGTATCTCTCTAATATAGCAGTTGCTTTCTTACTTCTTACTGTACCTAGGGACTTGTTTCCTAAAGGTTTAGGTTTATATGTGCATTTTTACATTTTATTTTGATGGATCTTCTTTTCTAACTGGCATCTGCCTTAAATTAAAATGAATCAGAGCCTGGTACCATACAGAAATATTGTTTTTATAGGCTTATCAAAGCAGTATATATATATACATATATATATTAAAAAAAAAAAAAAAGACAAGTTTCTGGGGCTTGTGTTGCCATAGCAACTAGTTTAGACTCAACTGAAAAAATAGGGGTGGGGGGATGGCTAAGAGACCACCTAGACATGCTTTCCTCAACCATAAAACCTCTCACTGAATTCTAATCCTGCTGCTTTTGTGGCTTTAAGATATAGAACAAAGAGAAGATGGGTAGACAGGCAGCTTTGTGTGTCATCCTTTTATTGAACAAGACAAAGGTGAATTACCAGTGGGCACAAAAGTGATCTAGTGAATTTCACAAAATTATCAAATATTAGAGTTCACAACACATAAGGCTGAAAGAAGTGAAGTGCCTTCAAGTGAGGGATCCATCTGGGGCAGGGGATAAACTTAAACTATCTCGTCTCTCCAAATGAGACGGTCATATTCCAGACTCAAAAGAAGCACTTCCTCCTTCCTCCAGTGACAATTTCTTTGAAGAGAGGCTGACCCAGTGGAATGGCAACACTATCTAGAGTGAAAAAGTCAACAATAGTAAATGAATATAATGAAATCTAGGCATAATAAACTCGGAAGAGGGAAGGAGGAACTGAAGTGGAATTATTTGCTTGATTTTTCTTTCACCTGTATGGATATGCCTTATGCAATAGAAAAGGAGCAAAGTTCCACATTATTCCTTTTCATTCTCCTTCACACAGCTAGCTATGGGCATTGAAGCTGATGAAAATGTGTCTCAGCTAATTAGATCAGTATGGGAACTGTGAAGAAATCCCTTTGTACTCTCTCGCCAAGCTAGAAGTCACACAGTCCCTCCCAATGCACAACAGGAAGTTCTGCTTCCCTTTACAGTCACCACCTGCTTACAGCTCTTCATGGGGCTCGGTGCTTGAACTGCACTGAATGAACTGTTCAGTTCATTACTTTGGAAATATACAGCAAGCACCAATAAGAGCCACACGTATAATTTTTAATTTCCTATTAACCACACCAAGAAAAGGTAAATAAAAAAGCAAATTAATTTTCATAAACAAATTTTATTTAACTGGATGTTCAAATTATTTCAATGCAAAATGACCTCATATTTTCATTTAGTTATCAATTTTCCATAGACCAAAGAAGTGAAGGAAATGACTCCACAACAAACAAACACTGTTAAAATATCATTTGGCAACTAGGATCTAGAAAAGAAGAAAAGTGAAAGTGTCGATCACTCAATCGTGCCCAACTCTTTGCAACCCCATGGACTGCAATCTGCCAGGCTACTCTGTCCATGGAATTCTCCAGGCAAGAATACTGGAGTGGGTTGCTGTTCCCTTTTCCAGGGGATCTTCCTGACCCAGGAATTGAGCCCAGGTCTCCTGCATTGCAGGCAGATTCTTTACCACCTAGAGAGACCCCTAAAATGGGCTCATCTAGACTTTTTCCATTAACACATAAAAGTATGGATTTGTCAGATTAACTAGCTATATGAAGGCATTGAAATGTGAGACAGAAATAAAAATGTGATATAATCAAAGCAAATATATATACCCCATACACATATATATATAACCAAATGCAAAAACATTAATAAGACAGTGTAAATCTTTCATATCAAGAGTTAGAAATCTGGAGTGCATTTTTTCTCTGGCAACACATCTCATTTTAAATTAGTCACATTTCAAGTGTTCAGACCATGAACACAGGACAAGTGGCTACTGTATTGGACAGCACAGATGCAGAATGTGGGGACATGTTTGTGGTCTCAAGAAAAAGAATGAACTTTTCTCCCTTCCTAAGAGTTCCTCACACTACTCGAAACTTGCCTTCTCTCAAATTCACACATAGATGTTCTACTTCAAACCAAAACAGAAAATACCTTACCATGTCGTTAGCAGTTCCTATTCAACCAATTGTGCTTCTCTAAACCTAAGTACAATACTTAAGCTCCAATGCTTTGGCTACCTGATGTGAAGAGCTGACTCACTGGAAAAGACCCTGATGGTGGGAAAGATTGAAGGCAAGAAGAGAAAGGGAAGACAGAGGATCACATGGTTGGATGGCACCACTGACTCAATGAACATGAGTTTGAGCAAATTCCTAGAGATGATGAAGGACAAGAAAGCTTGAGTGTTTCAGTCCAGGGGGTTGCAAAAACTCGGACATGACTTGGCAACCGAACAACAACAAAACATAAGTATTGGGCTTCCCTGGTGGTCCAGTGGGTAAGGACACCGCCTTGCAGTGCAAGGGGCGCCAGTTCGATCCCTGGCCTGGGAAGATCCCACGTGCCGCAGAGCGGATGGACCGATGTGTCCAATTACCGAGCCGGAGGTCTGGAGCGCGTGTGCCCAGAGCTGGTGCTCTGCGACAACAGAGGCCGCTGCGATGGGAGGCCCACACGGGCCAGAGAACAAAGACAGATGAAAATGGACAAATGAAAGACCAATAGAAGCGGCTCGCCTGCTCCCCTCCCTCCCCACCCCACTCCCCTCCCTCCCCACTCCCCTCAAATAAATAAATAAATAAATAACTTTAAAAACAAACAGAACAAAACATAAGTATATGCAATACACCCAGAGCTAAAATTTAAATCTAGAATATGATGCACATCCATATACACAGAACCGTTTTTCTTAAAACCTATATTATTTACTTGTTTGCTGTTTTGTTTGCATAATCAGATAATTACCTTAGTTTCTACTCTGAATCTACTCTGGAGCAAGGTGAGATATAAATTAAAAATAACTATATTCTTGTATCTCATTTTCCCCTACAGTCACAGCATTAATGTAAAAACTCTATCCACCCAGTGAAATATTTCATCAGAAAATGGACACCCTATTTTATCAGAGGGAATTTTTTTTAGCCAAACTACCTTATGACCTTTTGTTATTGAGTCATATATTAATAACATGAAAGGTTCTAAGCAGAGAATTTGAATCAGTGGATAATGAATGCCTAAAGCACGCCAGACTCAGGCTCACAATTTCACTACCTCGGGCAGTAGTATGAGGGAAGCAGTTTGTCTTCTGTGCTTAATGCTTTTTTCTTTTTTTTCAATGCCCGTTTCCCATTTTTATTTCTGCCTCACCTTTCAACACCTCCATGTAACTAGCTAATCTGACAAATCCACACTTGTTTATGTGTTAATGGAAAAAGTCTAGAAAAGCCCATTTGGGGGCTTTCCCTTTCTTTCTAGGTCCTAGGTGCCAAATGATATTTTAACAGTGTTTGTTTGTTTGCTGTGAAGCCATTTTCTACACTTCTCTGGCCTATGGAGAAGTGATCCTAAAGGAAAACTTCAGGTCAAGAAGAGGAGAAAGTTGTATTAAGATAGGTCAGAAACAGGGTCACTGGGGACAGTTTTGTGTGAACTATGTGTGGAGATGTGTGTGTGCGTGTATGCCTGGTAAGGTTGTTTCATTAAATCCCCCCACAATATCAAATGTGAATAGTTCGACTTTATGTAGGATGCTCACAAACTGAATCATTACATGTAACCCAGTTTCTGAAAGCAGAATAATTTTTTGTCCCATCTATCTTTAACCCACATCCAAAATCTTAAACAAAAGATAATATGTTGCAACAATGTATGAATAACCCACAATTTGTAAAAACAAATTCTTACAAACACCATCACAGAAGCCATTTCTTTGGAATATGGCTCTAGAGTTTGCCAAAGAAGTAATTTGATAAGAGCATTACTGGTAATGGTTATTTATTATTCATTGAGTTCCAACAATATATACCACATATTATATTTCTGTCATAATGATACTACAAAGAAATTATTATCTTCATGCTATATAGTATTACATAACTTATTCAAGGCTTCAGGACCAAAAATTAGCAGAAACAGCACTTGCGAGGAAGCCTCCCAGGTCCTAGATGTATGTTTTGTTAACAAAGTTTTTTGGTTTTGTGCATGCTTAATCATGTCCAACTCTTTGTGACTCCTTGGAATGCAGCCCTTCAGGGTCTTCTGTCCATGGGATTTTCCAAGCTGGAGTGGGTTGCCATTTTCTCCTCCAGGATGTCTTCCCAACCCAGGATGGAACCCACTTCTCCTACATCTCCTGCATTGGCAGGCAAGTTCTTTATCACTGAACCAACTGGGAATCCCATTAGGGGCTTTCTTGGGGCCCCAGTTCTAGTCATAAGATGAATTTAACCCCTTCATGTTACATCACCAAGTTACAATGCTGAATGGAAGCATAAATTCTAAAGCCAATTGTATTATATTTATTCTATATCAAACCCATTCTCAGTTCTAGCTTAAAAGACAGAACAGTCCTACTGTTGGTACAATCTGGGCTGCACTTACGTAAACGAGAATAAGGTGAAGAAAGAGGATTTCCTTTCTTTCTAGGTCCTAGGTGCCAAGTTTTCGTGTGTGCGTGAGTTTATTTGCCTGGTATCCTAAAGGAAAACTTCAGGTCAAGAAGAGGAGAAAGTTGTATTAAGATAGGTCAGAAACAGGGTCACTGGGGACAGTTTGTGTGAACTATGTGTGGAGATGTGTGTGTGCGTGTATGCCTGGTAAGGTTGTTTCATTAAATCCCCCCACAATATCAAATGTGAATAGTTCGACTTTATGTAGGATGCTCACAAACTGAATCATTACATGTAACCCAGTTTCTGAAAGCAGAATAATTTTTTGTCCCATCTATCTTTAACCCACATCCAAAATCTTAAACAAAAGATAATATGTTGCAACAATGTATGAATAACCCACAATTTGTAAAAACAAATTCTTACAAACACCATCACAGAAGCCATTTCTTTGGAATATGGCTCTAGAGTTTGCCAAAGAAGTAATTTGATAAGAGCATTACTGGTAATGGTTATTTATTATTCATTGAGTTCCAACAATATATACCACATATTATATTTCTGTCATAATGATACTACAAAGAAATTATTATCTTCATGCTATATAGTATTACATAACTTATTCAAGGCTTCAGGACCAAAAATTAGCAGAAACAGCACTTGAGGAAGCCTCCCAGGTCCTAGATGTATGTTTTGTTAACGAAGTTTTTTGGTTTTGTGCATGCTTAATCATGTCCAACTCTTTGTGACTCCTTGGAATGCAGCCCTTCAGGGTCTTCTGTCCATGGGATTTTCCAAGCTGGAGTGGGTTGCCATTTTCTCCTCCAGGATGTCTTCCCAACCCAGGATGGAACCCACTTCTCCTACATCTCCTGCATTGGCAGGCAAGTTCTTTATCACTGAACCAACTGGGAATCCCATTAGGGCTTTCTTGGGGCCCCAGTTCTAGTCATAAGATGAATTTAACCCCCTTTATGTTACATCACCAAGTTACAATGCTGAATGGAAGCATAAATTCTAAAGCCAATTGTATTATATTTATTCTATATCAAACCCATTCTCAGTTCTAGCTTAAAAGACAGAACAGTCCTACTGTTGGTACAATCTGGGCTGCACTTACGTAAAAGAGAATAAGGTGAAAGGAAGAAAGCAGATGTGGAATTCTAGTAGAATAAAAAATGAGAAGAATGTCCTTAGCTGTGATGAGAAGGAAGCAGGCCACCAGGACAGCAGCTCCATGAACTAAGGGACTGTTCTGATTAAAGAAATCTTTGTAGGTAAATTGGCAATTAGTGAATTGGAAACTGTTATATTTTCTAGTGTAAAAATGCACCAAATGACTTGCCACAAGCTTGAACTCACCATACTTGTTCATTCTCATCACTTCTCTGATTCAATAAAAATTGTAATTCACCTCTACAAAGTGTTAGCTATTCAGCCTAATTTGCTTCCTTCATAGAATCCTTTTCCTTAGGCCAAAGACTAGGAACTCACTAGTACAATAGCTATCAAACTGGCATGAATGAAATTCAGAAAAGATGTAACTAAATCACTGCTTCCATTTCCTCATTTGTAAAATAGGTATAATAGAATATTTTCATATGCATTGAGAAGTCAAATAAGTAGCATCAATAAAGTAATTATAAGAGTGCTGGACACAGAGAAAGTTCGCTCCCATCATCATCACCATTATTGCTATGCTTTTAAAACAGAAAGCTAAGAGCTTTATAGACCAAATGACTTAGTTTTCCTAAGAGTCCAGAATAGAATGCAGACTGTCTTAACTCAAAATCTAGTGTTCTTTTCATATTATCAGCTGAAACTCAAACTGAAGTTGATAAATGTGTCTCTTATTTACTTACTCTGTTTCTATCTATTCAATCATATGTACTTAACAGGATTTTTAAAATCATCATAGCTAAGCGACACATTATTGAACTAAACTCAACATTCAAAAAACTAAGATCAAGGCAAGTTCTTTATCACTGAACCAACTGGGAATCCCATTAGGGCTTTCTTGGGGCCCCAGTTCTAGTCATAAGATAAATTTTAAACCCCCTTCATGTTACATCACCAAGTTACAATGCTGAATGGAAGCATAAATTCTAAAGCCAATTGTATTATATTTATTCTATATCAAACCCATTCTCAGTTCTAGCTTAAAAGACAGAACAGTCCTACTGTTGGTACAATCTGGGCTGCACTTACGTAAAAGAGAATAAGGTGAAAGGAAGAAAGCAGATGTGGAATTCTAGTAGAATAAAAAATGAGAAGAATGTCCTTAGCTGTGATGAGAAGGAAGCAGGCCACCAGGACAGCAGCTCCATGAACTAAGGGACTGTTCTGATTAAAGAAATCTTTGTAGGTAAATTGGCAATTAGTGAATTGGAAACTGTTATATTTTCTAGTGTAAAAATGCACCAAATGACTTGCCACAAGCTTGAACTCACCATACTTGGTCATTCTCATCACTTCTCTGATTCAATAAAAATTGTAATTCACCTCTACAAAGTGTTAGCTATTCAGCCTAATTTGCTTCCTTCATAGAATCCTTTTCCTTAGGCCAAAGACTAGGAACTCACTAGTACAATAGCTATCAAACTGGCATGAATGAAATTCAGAAAAGATGTAACTAAATCACTGCTTCCATTTCCTCATTTGTAAAATAGGTATAATAGAATATTTTCATATGCATTGAGAAGTCAAATAAGTAGCATCAATAAAGTAATTATAAGAGTGCTGGACACAGAGAAAGTTCGCTCCCATCATCATCACCATTATTGCTATGCTTTTAAAACAGAAAGCTAAGAGCTTTATAGACCAAATGACTTAGTTTTCCTAAGAGTCCAGAATAGAATGCAGACTGTCTTAACTCAAAATCTAGTGTTCTTTTCATATTATCAGCTGAAACTCAAACTGAAGTTGATAAATGTGTCTCTTATTTACTTACTCTGTTTCTATCTATTCAATCATATGTACTTAACAGGATTTTTAAAATCATCATAGCTAAGCGACACATTATTGAACTAAACTCAACATTCAAAAAACTAAGATCAAGGCATCCAGTCCCCTAACTTCATGGAAAATAGATGGGGAAACAATGGAAACAGTGGCAGATTTTATATTCCTGGGCTCCAAAATTACTGCAGACAATGACTGAAGCCATGAAATGAAGAGATATTGCTCCTTGGAAGAAAAGCTATGATAAACCTAGACAACATATTAAGCAGAAACAACTTTGTTGACAGAAGTCCAATAGTTAAAAGCTATGGTTTTTCCAATAGTCATGTATGGATGTGAGATTTGGACCAGAAGTGGGGCTGAGTCACAAAGAATTAATTCTTCCAAATTATGGTGTGGGAGAAGAGTCTTGAGAGTCCCCATGACAGCAAGGAGATCAAACCAGTCAATTATAAAGGAAATCAACTCTAAATATTCATTGGAAGGACTGACGATGAAGCTATAATCCTTTGGCCACCTGATATGAAGAGCTAACTCATTGGAAAAGAACCTGATGCTGGGAAAGATTGAGGGCAGGAGGAGAAGGGCACAACAGAGGATGAGATGGATGGATGGCATCACTGAGTCAATGGACATGAGTTTCAGCAAACTCTAGGAAATGGTGAAAGTCAGGGAAGCCTGGCATGCTGCAGCCCATGAAGTCACAAGGATCTGGACATGATTCAGTGATTGAACAACAAAAATTTTAAACTAGCATACTTTATATCTTACAATATTTTAGGATCTTTTTATCTAATGAAGTAATCAAGACCTACATCACTCAATAGGAACTTTTATCCAGGACAAAAACCAGTACCTTCTGCCTTTCTATCCACCTGTTTTCTCCAGCTATAAAAACTACAAACAGGGAAGCTAGTCCACTAAACTCCTTCAAGCAATCATTTATTTATCCACTAAAAACAGAATATGGCAGGGGGAATTTGGGAGGAGTGAAATGAGGGTTGTCAGACTAACAGTGACAAATGGGATGCAATTTTTCTCCAAAAACTTGGAGCTGAGGGGTCTTCCCTTTTCCCCTCCCCTTAATCCCCACTGCTTCCACCCAGCCTGCACACAGAGAAGGTGGCTAACAGAGGAAAGCCCTATGAATAAGCCATGACAGCCGTACATTTACAAACTGATGTCATTTCCCTAAATACTGTTTGTAAAATGGTAATTATCTGCCAAGCAATGACAGCTGGCACTTAGCATAGAGACACACAGAGACAAAAAAGAAGGAATGAGAATAAAGGTTCCCTGTGTAATTTACCAAAGGGCTGAAAGAGAGAGGGCAACATAATCAGAAAAATAAAATGATTACCAGTGTGTGATGGGGTAAAAATTGCTTTGGGCATTTTTTCCTCAGAGAACACAAGATTGAATTGAAAGAATGAAGCTGGAGCTTCATGACATACACTGGAAGGGAGGACGCTATATTAAGACCGTGTGTGAAAGGAGAAATACACTAGGGTATGATAAAATTGCAATCCAAACCTTGTGGATAACCAGTCTGCCAAACACTACTACTGGATAATACTGTGTTTTGCTTTAGTCACTCAGTTGTGTACGACTCCTTTGACCACAAGAACTGTAGCCATGAAATTCCCCAGGCCAGAATACTAGAGTGGATTCTCATCCCATCCTTCAGGGGATCTTTCCAACCCAGGGTTTGAACCAAAGTCTCCCACATTGCAGGAGGATTCTTTACCTTCTGAGCCACCAAGGAAGCCCAGTACTAGATAATATACCCAAGATAACTGCCCCCAGTTCATTTGGGTCTGAGGAATAATGTAGTAGCTTCTTGCCTTCCTCCTTATTACTTATTGCATTTTGGACCTTGTTACCTATTGCATTTTTGTTTTGGCTGTGCCCCAGAACATGTGGGATCTTAGTTCCCTGGCCAAGAATCAAGGCTACGTCTCCTGCATTGGAAGTGTGGAGTCCTAACAACTGGACTACCACGAAAGTCCCTGTGACTGTTTCTGTGTCAGCATGGCTGGCTACAGTACTCAGCTGTTAAATCAAATAACACTCAAGGTGTTCCTGGGAAGGCATTTGGTCAATGTGATCAACATCTACAGTCATTTGGCTTTATATAGAACAGATTATCCTGGATAATCTAGGTGGGTCAGATTTTTTCAGTTGAAGGCATTAAATACATAACTGATGATTCCTTAGGAAGGAAAAATTACCTGTGAACTACAGCATAGTTTCTGAACACGAGTTTTCAAACTGCCCTTGAGATGGCCTATCCTATGCATTCTGGACTTACCCAGACAGCATACAAAATCGCATTACAGTTCCTTGCAGTTAATTAATCTCTCTTTTCTGTCTCTGGCTTACATGCACATACACCAGACACACACAGCCTACTGGTTCTAGTTTCTCTGGTGGAACCCAGACTGATACACATACCAAATACACATGCTTAGCCAAGTACAGGTTGAGTTGTATCTCCCCAGAATCTGTATACTGATATCTTAACACCCAAAACCTCAGAATGTGACCTCATTTGGGAATAGCATTATTATAGACAAAACTGGTTGAGATGAAGTCATTAGGGTGGGCCCTAATATGACCCCATTTAGGGAGAAGACATGTAAAATGCTTTTATAAGCCAAGCAATGCCAAAGATTGCCACCAAACTACTGAAGGGTAGGTGAGAGTCCTGGAACAGATTCTCAGAGCACTCAGAAGATGTCAACTCGACTGGTTTTAAGTCACTCATCATGTCTCGTAGCTGCCCTAGAAAACTAACACAAGGCATTACAGGAAAGCTAAGGGAACAGAATTGGGGAAAGTTAAGAAAAGGATAAAGATAATTCTAAGAATTTCAGAAAGCTCCATTTCCTTAATGTCTTTGAATCAGAGTCCCTTTTTATACTTAACTATTACTAAACTATTATTATTTTACTATCAATATCTACTCAGAAAGAGACTTAGCTAATGAAACTAATAGTTAGAGAGATGTACAAATGTTCCAAAGATTTCTGAATGCAGTCCTTCTGTTCATTCCTTGATTCTAGTCTCCTTTTGGATACCATAGACTTTAGAACAATCCATGAACATCCATTCTTCTATGTGTGACCTGTGTAGTAGAGCTCTGCTATTATTCTCTTCTAGGAAAAGCTATCTATAACCATCTGTTGCCCTGTCCACCTTTTCTAGCAAGTGAAGTTAATAGAGATTCTATGAAAGGAAAGCCATTAATAGTGGCCAAGGGTTCTATGGACGATTTACAATATGGCAGAACTAGAACCCAAGTCTTTTGACACTCAATTCAGTTTCTTTCCAAACCATTATTTCTGTCCATTTACTGAGTAGGTTGTTCAAATAACTCTTCTCAAATTATCAATAACACATTAGGAATATTTAGAATAAGCTTTTCTTACCTAATATGTTCATTTTTCCTAATGCTCAGGAATATGACTTTGGATTAATCACTCATCTTTTTTAAGATATGGTTCCTTATCTATAAGATGGAGAAAAAATACAATGGATAATCTACTTCAGACATTCCATAGTAATAGAGTCAACATAGTTGGTTTGAGTCCAGGTAATGTCAAATTCTATGTAAGTAAGAGTGGTCAAGTTATTAGCCTTATTGAACTTTGTTTCTTCATTTCTAAAATGGGCATCGGGGTATTATCTCTTACACTGGACCATTATAAGGATGAAAGAGGATCACACATGTGGGAACAGCTTATAAACTACAGTGTTTTAAAGAAGACAGAACTAGCGCATAACTTCTATAATCTTACAAACTCCTCTCCCATCTCATGTGGTAGAGAGTAGTGTTACAGAATGTCCTATCAGGTTTCACCACACTCATTTAGAAAGTCATATTTTATCTGAAAGTACTATTTCAACATATTTTTATAAACTTCAGTCTCTCACCTCACATGGAGGAAAAAAAAGTTAAGAAAAGAAAATAAAAAAAATAATTCTAAGAATTTCAGAAATCTCCATTTCCTTAATGTCTTTGAAGCAGAGTCCCTTTTTATACTTAACTATTACTAAACTATTATTATTTTACTATCAATATCTACTCAGAAAGAGACTTAGCTAATGAAACTAATAGTTAGAGAGATGTACAAATGTTCCAAAGATTTCTGAATGCAGTCCTTCTGTTCATTCCTTGATTCTAGTCTCCTTTTGGATACCATAGACTTTAGAACAATCCATGAACATCCATTCTTCTATGTGTGACCTGTGTAGTAGAGCTCTGCTATTATTCTCTTCTAGGAAAAGCTATCTATAACCATCTGTTGCCCTGTCCACCTTTTCTAGCAAGTGAAGTTAATAGAGATTCTATGAAAGGAAAGCCATTAATAGTGGCCAAGGGTTCTATGGACGATTTACAATATGGCAGAACTAGAACCCAAGTCTTTTGACACTCAATTCAGTTTCTTTCCAAACCATTATTTCTGTCCATTTACTGAGTAGGTTGTTCAAATAACTCTTCTCAAATTATCAATAACACATTAGGAATATTTAGAATAAGCTTTTCTTACCTAATATGTTCTTTTTTCCTAATGCTCAGGAATATGCCTTTGGATTAATCACTCATCTTTTTTAAGATATGGTTCCTTATCTATAAGATGGAGAAAAAATACAATGGATAATCTACTTCAGACATTCCATAGTAATAGAGTCAACATAGTTGGTTTGAGTCCAGGTAATGTCAAATTCTATGTAAGTAAGAGTGGTCAAGTTATTAGCCTTATTGAACTTTGTTTCTTCATTTCTAAAATGGGCATCGGGGTATTATCTCTTACACTGGACCATTATAAGGATGAAAGAGGATCACACATGTGGGAACAGCTTATAAACTACAGTGTTTTAAAGAAGACAGAACTAGCGCATAACTTCTATAATCTTACAAACTCCTCTCCCATCTCATGTGGTAGAGAGTAGTGTTACAGAATGTCCTATCAGGTTTCACCACACTCATTTAGAAAGTCATATTTTATCTGAAAGTACTATTTCAACATATTTTTATAAACTTCAGTCTCTCACCTCACATGAAAATTAAGTATATC
Organism: Tragulus kanchil; assembly: GCA_022376925.1. Taxonomy (NCBI): domain Eukaryota; kingdom Metazoa; phylum Chordata; class Mammalia; order Artiodactyla; family Tragulidae; genus Tragulus; species Tragulus kanchil. Next base: position 183,237,995 of record JAIOJX010000028.1, read on the forward strand.
AAGAGAGCTTTTTCAGGACCTAATAACTAATGGATAAATTTGGGTATCCCCATTATGTGATGCAAAGCACATATTTCACTATTTTTATTATTTGTCAATCTGGCTCCTTATCTACACTGTAAATGTAGATAAATGTATGACATAAATGTATGACATAAATGTATGACAATAAGGACTACATTTCAGTCATCCCTGTTTTCCAGTATCCATCTGTTTTTTGAATAAATGAATATTTGAATAAATGCTACAGTCTTATTCAATTCCATGTTGACAATAATGACTTCAATAAAAATATAAGGTAAAAAAATGTTGACTTAAGGTATCATTTAAATGTGATAAATATAATAAACATTTTAAACAAGTGCATTACTAAAAACAATTGACTATTGCAAGTAAAACTACCTAAGTCCATGGAAGTTTACTTACTACTAGTAGTACTTACTACTATTAATTTATATAATTCCCCCATGTTCAAGAGAATCTATTGTTTATAAAATAATTTACAAATGTCAATTTTATGGGCTGTGAAGGCTTCTGAAGTTATACAGAAGAGTCATTTGTGCCAAAAGTATGTGGTATAATGATGTCACAGTTTGAAATACAGACTTCAAAATGTAAATGGTGCTATCAGAACAAGATTCCAGGTGTCATCAGCTTTGAGAATCTTAGCTTATTTAATAGTAAGTCAATCACTTCATAGCCACAGTGAGTTCAGCACTTCAGATTCTGAGAGAATACGCTCATTAAATTCACAAAGCAAGATTTGAAAATGTCTAGCATGTTTGCCAGGGGGTGACACAACAGGCTATTCTGAAGAACACTTAAAGTAGTCCTGTTTTTCACAAATTTAGTCATCCCTTTGCAGAAGTTTTACCATATTCACATACCATCTGCACTATTATTCAAATATTTTAAAAATACATACATTTTAACTGGACCATTATAAGGATGAAAGAGGATCACACATGTGGAACAGCTTATAAACTACAGTGTTTTAAAGAAGACAGAACTAGCGCATAACTTCTATAATCTTACAAACTCCTCTCCCATCTCATGTGGTAGAGAGTAGTGTTACAGAATGTCCTATCAGGTTTCACCACACTCATTTAGAAAGTCATATTTTATCTGAAAGTACTATTTCAACATATTTTTATAAACTTCAGTCTCTCACCTCACATGAAAATTAAGTATATCAAGAGAGCTTTTTCAGGACCTAATAACTAATGGATAAATTTGGGTATCCCCATTATGTGATGCAAAGCACATATTTCACTATTTTTATTATTTGTCAATCTGGCTCCTTATCTACACTGTAAATGTAGATAAATGTATGACATAAATGTATGACATAAATGTATGACAATAAGGACTACATTTCAGTCATCCCTGTTTTCCAGTATCCATCTGTTTTTTGAATAAATGAATATTTGAATAAATGCTACAGTCTTATTCAATTCCATGTTGACAATAATGACTTCAATAAAAATATAAGGTAAAAATGTTGACTTAAGGTATCATTTAAATGTGATAAATATAATAAACATTTTAAACAAGTGCATTACTAAAACAATTGACTATTGCAAGTAAAACTACCTAAGTCCATGGAAGTTTACTTACTACTAGTAGTACTTACTACTATTAATTTATATAATTCCCCCATGTTCAAGAGAATCTATTGTTTATAAAATAATTTACAAATGTCAATTTTATGGGCTGTGAAGGCTTCTGAAGTTATACAGAAGAGTCATTTGTGCCAAAAGTATGTGGTATAATGATGTCACAGTTTGAAATACAGACTTCAAAATGTAAATGGTGCTATCAGAACAAGATTCCAGGTGTCATCAGCTTTGAGAATCTTAGCTTATTTAATAGTAAGTCAATCACTTCATAGCCACAGTGAGTTCAGCACTTCAGATTCTGAGAGAATACGCTCATTAAATTCACAAAGCAAGATTTGAAAATGTCTAGCATGTTTGCCAGGGGGTGACACAACAGGCTATTCTGAAGAACACTTAAAGTAGTCCTGTTTTTCACAAATTTAGTCATCCCTTTGCAGAAGTTTTACCATATTCACATACCATCTGCACTATTATTCAAATATTTTAAAAATACATACATTTTTAACTTGAGTATATTTATGCTAATTGGAAAATTATATTATTATACATAGAAGATAAGTATCACTTGCTATAGATAAACAAATATGAAAATATTGCAAAAACAAAATAATGGTATTATTGCCTGCCTATATTCTATTGAGAGTTCTGGGCCTAAGGCCTATGTTACATCTGTTATTTCATTTACTTTTTTTGACAAGAGAAACTACCAAGTGTTTATAAAGTCACTAAAACCTTGTTAATGCCAAGCCAGGACTCCTCTTAGTATAATTAAGTAATTGAAGAGACATGGAAGAGAATAACACTCTTTTCTACCATATAATTCAAGGCTACTATGATAGTACTCTACCATTTTAAATTATTTTCATAACATTTTGGGAAAAACTAAAGTGATACATTGTAAAAGGCTGAATTTTTATGTCCTTTCAACACTCATATAATGAAACCTAATTCCCAGTGTGATGGTACTAGGACGCTGGGCCTTTGGGAGATGATTAGGTAATGAGGGTAGAGACCTCACAAATGAGATTAGTGCCCTTATTTTTAAAAAGACCCCAGAGAGCTTTCTCACTCCTTCTGCCACATGAGGACATAGCAAGGAAATGGCCATCTATGAACCAGGAAGTGAGCCCACATCAGATAGTGAATTTGCTAGCACTTTGATCTTGGACTTCCAGTCTCTAGGACTGTGAGAAATACATGTTTCTTACTTAAGTCACTCTATGGTATTTTTGTTACAGAAGCCCAATGGGACTAGAGTACTAAGTGTTTGGAATTTGTATATGTTCAAGTATATATGTATTTATAATATTTACTCATTATATTGAATGTACAGCATATAAACTGGATGGGGTATGTATCCTTCTGTGAATTGCTTTATTCTGTAACTATTTATATCCCATATTTTGCCAAGGTGAGGGGGTGGGGCGGGCCACTTTTATTGGTCTTTCATTTATCTATTTTCATCCATCTTTGTTCTTTGGCCCATGTGGGCCTCCCATCTGATGGCCTCTAAACAAAGCAAGATTTGAAAATGTCTAGCATGTTTGCCAGGGGGTGACACAACAGGCTATTCTGAAGAACACTTAAAGTAGTCCTGTTTTTCACAAATTTAGTCATCCCTTTGCAGAAGTTTTACCATATTCACATACCATCTGCACTATTATTCAAATATTTTAAAAATACATACATTTTTAACTTGAGTATATTTATGCTAATTGGAAAATTATATTATTATACATAGAAGATAAGTATCACTTGCTATAGATAAACAAATATGAAAATATTGCAAAAACAAAATAATGGTATTATTGCCTGCCTATATTCTATTGAGAGTTCTGGGCCTAAGGCCTATGTTACATCTGTTATTTCATTTACTTTTTTTGACAAGAGAAACTACCAAGTGTTTATAAAGTCACTAAAACCTTGTTAATGCCAAGCCAGGACTCCTCTTAGTATAATTAAGTAATTGAAGAGACATGGAAGAGAATAACACTCTTTTCTACCATATAATTCAAGGCTACTATGATAGTACTCTACCATTTTAAATTATTTTCATAACATTTTGGGAAAAACTAAAGTGATACATTGTAAAAGGCTGAATTTTTATGTCCTTTCAACACTCATATAATGAAACCTAATTCCCAGTGTGATGGTACTAGGACGCTGGGCCTTTGGGAGATGATTAGGTAATGAGGGTAGAGACCTCACAAATGAGATTAGTGCCCTTATTTTTAAAAAGACCCCAGAGAGCTTTCTCACTCCTTCTGCCACATGAGGACATAGCAAGGAAATGGCCATCTATGAACCAGGAAGTGAGCCCACATCAGATAGTGAATTTGCTAGCACTTTGATCTTGGACTTCCAGTCTCTAGGACTGTGAGAAATACATGTTTCTTACTTAAGTCACTCTATGGTATTTTTGTTACAGAAGCCCAATGGGACTAGAGTACTAAGTGTTTGGAATTTGTATATGTTCAAGTATATATGTATTTATAATATTTACTCATTATATTGAATGTACAGCATATAAACTGGATGGGGTATGTATCCTTCTGTGAATTGCTTTATTCTGTAACTATTTATATCCCATATTTTGCCAAGGTGAGGGGGTGGGGCGGGCCACTTTTATTGGTCTTTCATTTATCTATTTTCATCCATCTTTGTTCTTTGGCCCATGTGGGCCTCCCATTGCGGTGGCCTCTTTTGTCGCAGAGCACCAGCTCTGGGCGCACGCACTCCAGACCTTCAGCTAGGTAATTGGACACATCAGTCCAGTCACTCTGCGGCACGTGGGATCTTCCCAAGTCAGGGATCGAACGGGCTGTCCCTTGCCTTACCCACTGGACCACCAGGGAAGGCCCCATATTTTTATTTTTTAAAGTAGTCTTATATTTTGTTTTCTCCAGCTACTTTTCTTTCCATTTTTGTCTTCTTCTTCAGTACCACCAAAGATCATTGCTTTAAGGATGTCTACCAAGGCTTCTCATTTCCTTCCCAATCTCTAGAGTAGTTCTGAAACAAGACATGAAAAGTCTTGGCATTCTGACTGAGACTTCTATATAGCTTACGTGAGTCAGTAGTGTGACTTTCACTGCTTCCTGTACTGAGGAGGGAACTGAGGACTTTACGGTCTCTCACAGCTAAAGGGAGGTGTAACTCTAAAACATTTTGATAATACAGCATACTAAGGAAACATAAATGAGAGTAAGGATCACTGATAGTGGCCCAGACAGTAAAGAGTCTGCCTGCAATGCAGGAGACCAGGGTTTCATCCCTGGATCAGGAAGATCCCTTGGAGAAGGCAATGGTGACCCTTGCCTGGAGAATTCCAAAACCTTGGAGACATGACTAGGAAAAAAGGCATCTCTGCCACATGAGGACATAGCAAGGAAATGGCCATCTATGAACCAGGAAGTGAGCCCACATCAGATAGTGAATTTGCTAGCACTTTGATCTTGGACTTCCAGTCTCTAGGACTGTGAGAAATACATGTTTCTTACTTAAGTCACTCTATGGTATTTTTGTTACAGAAGCCCAATGGGACTAGAGTACTAAGTGTTTGGAATTTGTATATGTTCAAGTATATATGTATTTATAATATTTACTCATTATATTGAATGTACAGCATATAAACTGGATGGGGTATGTATCCTTCTGTGAATTGCTTTATTCTGTAACTATTTATATCCCATATTTTGCCAAGGTGAGGGGGTGGGGCGGGCCACTTTTATTGGTCTTTCATTTATCTATTTTCATCCATCTTTGTTCTTTGGCCCATGTGGGCCTCCCATCGCGGTGGCCTCTTTTGTCGCAGAGCACCAGCTCTGGGCGCATGCACTCCAGACCTTCAGCTAGGTAATTGGACACATCAGTCCAGTCACTCTGCGGCACGTGGGATCTTCCCAAGTCAGGGATCGAACGGGCTGTCCCTTGCCTTACCCACTGGACCACCAGGGAAGGCCCCATATTTTTATTTTTTAAAGTAGTCTTATATTTTGTTTTCTCCAGCTACTTTTCTTTCCATTTTTGTCTTCTTCTTCAGTACCACCAAAGATCATTGCTTTAAGGATGTCTACCAAGGCTTCTCATTTCCTTCCCAATCTCTAGAGTAGTTCTGAAACAAGACATGAAAAGTCTTGGCATTCTGACTGAGACTTCTATATAGCTTACGTGAGTCAGTAGTGTGACTTTCACTGCTTCCTGTACTGAGGAGGGAACTGAGGACTTTACGGTCTCTCACAGCTAAAGGGAGGTGTAACTCTAAAACATTTTGATAATACAGCATACTAAGGAAACATAAATGAGAGTAAGGATCACTGATAGTGGCCCAGACAGTAAAGAGTCTGCCTGCAATGCAGGAGACCAGGGTTTCATCCCTGGATCAGGAAGATCCCTTGGAGAAGGCAATGGTGACCCTTGCCTGGAGAATTCCATGGACAGAGAAGTCTGGCAGTTACGGCAAAGAGTCAGACATGACTGAGCGACTAACACACATACTCACGAGGATTACTGACAGTGGTCACTGTCTATGACTATCTCTTTATTCCCAGGTATTTCTCATGTAAATGCTATTTTAGCTGACATTTTTCCTCCCCAAAATTCAATGGATCTAAAACAGAATCAAGAGCATAAGCCTATATCTAGCAGTTCTAACTAAACAAATGATGATTTTCTATGATCAATTAGTTGATTTATAGAGCATTATCCATTCTTAATAAACTGGCTTTGTTTTTCTATTTTATTTTACATCTGAATAAGACAGGCTTACTATATGACTACAAATGCTTTTGTGTTTTCTCCCGTGAGAGTACAAGCCTCTCATCCTAAAAATCACAGTTCTAGTTCAGTGCAAACTATGATAAATGAAAAGAGCATATAATATCAAATATTATGCCCTTTAGTCAAGTTACCAATCAAATTCTTATAGCAGCATAGTTTATAACAATGATACAAATGTTAAATATAAGGCACTAGATTACCTTCATTGCCAGAAGAGAGACAGTGGTTTAAGTGTGAATAAAACATTCTATTAATAATTTAACCTCATTCACCATGTGGCTTTGTGAACTGAGTGAATTACTCAGAAACTCTGTTCCTCTATATCTATATCCTTCAATGGCAGAGAATACTTAAGTAAATAAAGGTATGCATGTGTGCACATATGCATGTATGTGTGTTTAATTAATATGTGGAAAATATATATAGCACACACAAATACAAGTTAATATTCCTATCATTACTATTTGAGGTGAAAAGTCCAGTAACTATACAATGTTCTGAATTATATGTTCTATTTTTCATCAAAAGCTTACTAAACACCAATGCTAAAAGAAATGTACAATTATCTGTACAAAATGGCTAGAGTTTAGCATTCCAGCAAGCTTTTATCATGTGTAAACTAAAGCAATGATTTAATATTCCATGTTTTCATATCAGAAGTGACTTAAAGAAAGGAATAATTTCTATAGTAATGATACCCTTTGATCACAAAATAATATTTATTCTTTCATATGAAATAAGGAATAAATGATTACAGGGGATTAATAAAAATATTATCCATTATAAGTAAATAAAAATCATAAAATGAATACACTCCTTTAGGCTAGGGGAATTTAGACTGGACCTAAAACTATACTAAAACTACAAAACTTCCAGTAAAACCCACAACTATATTCTATAGAACAAATATTAAATTTCACACTTTGAAAAATCATAATAAATAGATACATTATTCAGATATTTCCTAAAGTGTTAATTAAATTCCAGCTACATGCATACATTTAGAGCTAACATAAATCATATTATTTAACAAATATTAATTACTTGCTTTTTAGATCTCAAGTGCTGTATTAGAAGGAATTCCCAACCTGCTTACCAATGCAGGAGACATAAGAGTTTCAGGTCCTATTGCTAGGTCAGGAAGATCTCCTGGAAGAGGACAGTATTCCTAACCTTCTTGGGGCCTAGAAGGCTAAGGTCCCAGGATTATAAAAGTGAGACACTATTGAAACAACTGGGCATGCACATTGTATTAGAAAGCTGCTCCAATACCATATCAATTCTTTGGTCAAGACTTATCTGAGCATCTTTGGTCTTTTGCTTTGTTTGCTTATGCTAATCAGAGTGAATACCAAAATAATAGGAAGTATTTACATATGAACGGGAAGACAGGCTTTAAAAAAGGACTCAGTTTGTGATGTTAAGTTTTATGGATTCATTTAGTCAACTAGATATATATTTTGTAAGTTCCTACTAATAACCAGATACTATGCAAAGCCCTCAGCTTACCATATTGCTATTAAAAGACAGAAACCTTGTTATTAAAGAGTTTACAGTCTGTTGAAAGAGGCAGGTGATAAAGAGGTAACCCAGTCAATAAATACTAAACTTCATCATTGAAAGGAGGTTGAAAAAAAAATGTTTTAAATTTTTTTAAGGTGAAAATTTTTGTGCCCAGTTATTAAAAGGACATATCCAAAGAGAGAGTTAGGGGGAAAAAAAAAAAGGATACTCTGAGAGAGTAATTTTAATCTGAATCTTAAATAATTAAAAAGGAGACAGTATGAAAAGGCAAGAAAGCATTCCAGAATAAAATAAGAAGCAGATGCTAGACCCTAAGACGGGAAGGGCATGGTATGTCTGAAGGACTAAAGATCAGGCAATGCGTATGCGGCCCTTTGGCAGCAAACAGGGGAGCAGTTTTGAACATGTTTGTATATAAAAGACCCAAATAATGAGGGATTTAGACTATGATCAAAAATGTGAACTTTTTAGAGAGGAATGGGAAACTCTTGAAGGATTTTAATTAGAAAAGTGGGTTAATCACTCTGGATGTTGTCCAAAGGTTCTGACTGCAGCTTGGTGAGGTAGAATCAGGGTAACCCAAACTTTAGGTTAGGCAAATAGTTAAGGCAGGAAATCATTCATTCTCAACTTGGTTTTCAGTTCTTTGCTTTCCCCATCCAACATCATCCTCCCCCTTTAAATGTCCTTCTCCTTCCAGGAAGGTTTAGCCACAGCCCTCAAGAATATATTCAACTTCTATGTGTTTGAATCTATCCTTTGGTGTGAATAGGGCTGCCCCCAGGCTGTGAGCAGTGTGTTCAGGATGAAGGGGCTATTCTGAGATGTCACAGTGAGAAGAGGGAATGTCCTTTATAAACAGCATGGACAACTGTAGGCTACCAAGGCTGCCAGCTGGGAAGTGAAATCTCAGTACAAGAAAGGCAAAGTCTAAACCCCCGACTCAGAGATCAGAGGTGCTGGTAATTAAATCTTCCAAAGCTTATGATCAGAAATGTGCATTTCCCACTGCTTCTTCTTGTTGTACCCACTGAAGGAGCTGAATGGAGTAGCTAAGTGAATACCTTTAAGTGAACTGTATCAACACCATGAAAGGAAAAATAAACAAGAGACATGGCAATGGCATTTAAACCACGTGTCTAAGCTTCTACACATCCTCTGTGTGCGTTACTATCCCTTCCTGTTGGTCAGTTTTGAATGAACTCTGGAGAGTTTTAGCTTTTAACTGTTGCAAGTACAGCCTATTATACTGAGAGAGTAATTTTTGAATGCCCAGTTATTAAAAGGACATATCCAAAGAGAGAGTTAGGGGAAAAAAAGGATACTCTGAGAGAGTAATTTTAATCTGAATCTTAAATAATTAAAAGGAGACAGTATGAAAAGGCAAGAAAGCATTCCAGAATAAAATAAGAAGCAGATGCTAGACCCTAAGACGGAAGGGCATGGTATGTCTGAAGGACTAAAGATCAGGCAATGCGTATGCGGCCCTTTGGCAGCAAACAGGGGAGCAGTTTTGAACATGTTTGTATATAAAAGACCCAAATAATGAGGGATTTAGACTATGATCAAAAATGTGAACTTTTTAGAGAGGAATGGGAAACTCTTGAAGGATTTTAATTAGAAAAGTGGGTTAATCACTCTGGATGTTGTCCAAAGGTTCTGACTGCAGCTTGGTGAGGTAGAATCAGGGTAACCCAAACTTTAGGTTAGGCAAATAGTTAAGGCAGGAAATCATTCATTCTCAACTTGGTTTTCAGTTCTTTGCTTTCCCCATCCAACATCATCCTCCCCCTTTAAATGTCCTTCTCCTTCCAGGAAGGTTTAGCCACAGCCCTCAAGAATATATTCAACTTCTACGTGTTTGAATCTATCCTTTGGTGTGAATAGGGCTGCCCCCAGGCTGTGAGCAGTGTGTTCAGGATGAAGGGGCTATTCTGAGATGTCACAGTGAGAAGAGGGAATGTCCTTTATAAACAGCATGGACAACTGTAGGCTACCAAGGCTGCCAGCTGGGAAGTGAAATCTCAGTACAAGAAAGGCAAAGTCTAAACCGCCGACTCAGAGATCAGAGGTGCTGGTAATTAAATCTTCCAAAGCTTATGATCAGAAATGTGCATTTCCCACTGCTTCTTCTTGTTGTACCCACTGAAGGAGCTGAATGGAGTAGCTAAGTGAATACCTTTAAGTGAACTGTATCAACACCATGAAAGGAAAAATAAACAAGAGACATGGCAATGGCATTTAAACCATGTGTCTAAGCTTCTACACATCCTCTGTGTGCGTTACTATCCCTTCCTGTTGGTCAGTTTTGAATGAACTCTGGAGAGTTTTAGCTTTTAACTGTTGCAAGTACAGCCTATTATACTGACAACAAAACTGCTGTTCAACCAAAAAGTAAGCAAACTACGACTGAAAAGGAAGAGTAGAGGCAGACTACAGAAAGCCTGAACTTCAGCTTTAACGAGACTGAACTCTACATGGGAGACAGAGGGTTACTACCGACTTTGTGCAGGAAAGGATCACTCAAACTATTTTTAAGGTAGACAAGAAGAACAACTGTTTACTAAATACCTACTCTATGCCAGAACTGTAGATAGTCTTTTTTGTCCTTATAAGTGCAAATATTATTTTCTGTTTACAAAAGAAGCAACCAAATCTCAACTAGCTAACACATTCACATTGTATATTGTTGTGCTTGTTTGAGTCTACATTAATCATAAGTATAACTGAGGTTAATATAAAAGGCCTGATTGTCTTGGCTTTGTAAAGCAGGTAGTGTCTGCCTCGAAGAAGTATTCTGTGTGTGTGCTCAGTCGTGTCTGACTCTTTGAGATCCCATAGACTATAGCCTGCTAGGCTACTCTGTCCATAGAATTTTCCAGGCAAGAATACTGGAGTGGGTTGTCATTTCCTCCTCCAGGGTACCTTCCTGACCCAGGGGTCTGTCTACCTTGTGTCTCTTGCAAGTCTCCCACATTGCAGATGAGTCTTTACTGCTGAGCCACTGGGGACTTACCCTAGCTTATTGAACCTGCCCAACAGAAAGTCACATACAGTAAACCTTGTTCTAAAGTTGATGAATCAGAAAATTTGCTCAAACCATTTAGTACCACCAAAGCCTTTATTAGAATCTGAATCTAATAAAGTTAAAAGTGCAAAGAAGAAAAATCAAAGAATAGAAAATCACTGAAGGAAAAAACAAACATTTCTACTACCTAAGACCAAATGTTCCAAAGTAAAATATTTAAGTAATTACATATCTGTAAACAACAAAACTCCATAAAAGTAAAAAGTAAAATAAAAATTAAAAAAACTCCCCTTTGAAAAGCACAACGATTATGACTATATCTATAATTACTATATCAGCAGGGCATGAACTCTAAGTCCTCTCTATAGAGCTTAGAGAGCTTAGATTAATAGAATAGAGTTGGGGAATAAGCTGAGTCATCTCTTTTCTACTCTATCAAAAAACATAAAAGGATAATTCCAAGCTTGACACTTTGAAGTTTTAATTTTTAATAAGGGTACCTTGATTATACTGACAACAAAACTGCTGTTCAACCAAAAAGTAAGCAAACTACGACTGAAAAGGAAGAGTAGAGGCAGACTACAGAAAGCCTGAACTTCAGCTTTAACGAGACTGAACTCTACATGGGAGACAGAGGGTTACTACCGACTTTGTGCAGGAAAGGATCACTCAAACTATTTTTAAGGTAGACAAGAAGAACAACTGTTTACTAAATACCTACTCTATGCCAGAACTGTAGATAGTCTTTTTTGTCCTTATAAGTGCAAATATTATTTTCTGTTTACAAAAGAAGCAACCAAATCTCAACTAGCTAACACATTCACATTGTATATTGTTGTGCTTGTTTGAGTCTACATTAATCATAAGTATAACTGAGGTTAATATAAAAGGCCTGATTGTCTTGGCTTTGTAAAGCAGGTAGTGTCTGCCTCGAAGAAGTATTCTGTGTGTGTGCTCAGTCGTGTCTGACTCTTTGAGATCCCATAGACTATAGCCTGCTAGGCTACTCTGTCCATAGAATTTTCCAGGCAAGAATACTGGAGTGGGTTGTCATTTCCTCCTCCAGGGTACCTTCCTGACCCAGGGGTCTGTCTACCTTGTGTCTCTTGCAAGTCTCCACATTGCAGATGAGTCTTTACTGCTGAGCCACTGGGGACTTACCCTAGCTTATTGAACCTGCCCAACAGAAAGTCACATACAGTAAACCTTGTTCTAAAGTTGATGAATCAGAAAATTTGCTCAAACCATTTAGTACCACCAAAGCCTTTATTAGAATCTGAATCTAATAAAGTTAAAAGTGCAAAGAAGAAAAATCAAAGAATAGAAAATCACTGAAGGAAAAAACAAACATTTCTACTACCTAAGACCAAATGTTCCAAAGTAAAATATTTAAGTAATTACATATCTGTAAACAACAAAACTCCATAAAAGTAAAAAGTAAAATAAAAATTAAAAAAAAAATCCCCTTTGAAAAGCACAACGATTATGACTATATCTATAATTACTATATCAGCAGGGCATGAACTCTAAGTCCTCTCTATAGAGCTTAGAGAGCTTAGATTAATAGAATAGAGTTGGGGAATAAGCTGAGTCATCTCTTTTCTACTCTATCAAAAAACATAAAAGGATAATTCCAAGCTTGACACTTTGAAGTTATTTAATAAGCAGGTTTTCTTAATTACTAAGGGTACCTTGATTCCATGTTAAAATGTTCTATACTCACAAGTATGTCCTTAATATTTAAACTAAGTTTTACCTGCTGCATACCAAGCTCAGCTTATTCAACACTGAATAACTGATGGGAATAACTGATCCCTTCTCTCATTTATTGTATCTCTTTCCTGTGTGTGTAGTTGTTACCCTGTTTCTCTGTTATCCTTCCTCCAGTCTGAACATGCCCATTCCCTTAACATTTCCTTATTTTCCAAATCTTTTATCCTTTTTGCTGATCTCTTTTGAATGCATTCAAATTTATCTGGGATTCTCTTTGAACTGTGGGACAAATACTGAACACAGTTATCCAGTTGAAGCCTGAAGATTGCAAGGAAGGCTAAATAATTACCTCTCATTTCATCTACCCTCTCCCACCAATATATCCCAAAGCAACGTCTAGGATTTCATTTGGCACCATCATATTGCTGACTTATACTCCATCTATCATTCATTAGTGCTCACATCTCCATCCCTATGGAACAATCATTTGTGCAGTTTACATTTGTTTTTATTGAATCCCTTTTATTGATTTCAGCCCCACATCCTATTTATCATGGTGGTTATAATACTAACCTCCAATCTGCCTCCTATGGCACACAATCCCCATGTTCTTAACTGTGTAAGTGATTAGCACATTTTCTGCTTTATCTCACCAAATCTCTGAGGACACAGTTGACTGTGTGTGTGTGTTTGGCAAATTATGGTAGGATTTAAAATTTTTTTGTCTTACTCCTTCCATTGCAAACCTCCAAGGCTCTGACTCATTGAGTGCCTATTATATTTCCAAGTCTGTATGCCATTATATTAACCCTTGTAAAAATACTCTTGAGATCTTATTAACCCAATTTCAGAAAAGGAAAAAAACAAAAAGACTCTGAGGGCCATAGATGTCCAATGACGTTTTCAGTGTATAGTTAAGAAGGAGCCCAGCTAGAACTTGAACTTGTGTGTTTAATCTCATAACCACATTTTTAGGTAGAACAGTAAATGTTGTGACTGAGCGACGTGGAAGTCGCTCAGTCATGTCTGACTCTTTGTGATCCCACAGACTATAGCCTACCAGGCTCCTCTGTCCATGGAACTCTACAGGCAAGAACATTGGAGTGGGTAGCCATTCCCTTCTCCAGGGGATCTTCCCAATCCAGGAACTGAACCCAGGTCTCCCACATTGCAGGCAGATTTTTTACCATATGAGCCACCAGGGAAGCTCACATTAGTAAATATTACAGCTTAATTCAGGCACAAAACTTATTGTATCAACAGGCACCTCACTGGTTCTGCTAGACAAGGTTTTTAAAAATCAGGGCAGTGTATTTACTCCAGTAAGTCTTCTTTTTAGAAAGATGATGCTTGTGCTATGAATGATGAGGCCATTATTCCTGGGAACAGAAATGATACCATCAACAAAATTCCTGTTTCCTATGAAAACCCTGGTCTCTGAAAGCCTACTGAGGAGAGTTAATCATAGGTTGTTCTCCTACACTTTTTCTAAATTAAAAAAGCATCCCAAGTAAGGCAAATACGATAATTAGCTTGACTTCTATTTGTTTCCTTATTTCAAAGTAATTGAATTCAAATACTATACATCCAAATCACTGGCCTAAGTCAACGGTTGCTAAATGAGGTTCTAAGATTCTGTTGGGTATTTTAAAAGTTCCTAAGGGAGACTGTAGATTTCAGCATACTGGAACTAAGAAAACACAACGTTTCTTTAATTAAGGCTTTACGAGCTGACTGTATGACTTGCCCACATCAACAACTTAGCCCCTTTCATTTGTGAACATAGAATTCAACCACTTCAGGAAATGGGTATCAAAGTCTGTTTTAGAAAATGTGCTTGTTGATAAAGTTAATATGAATATTCCTTCGGAAAGGATATGTGGGAATCAAACTGTCAACAAATGGCCCCTAGTCCAGTGGGTAAAGAGTCTGCCTTTCATTTGACTAGAATCTTATTAACCCAAATTTCAACCATTGAAAAGAAAAAAACAAAAAGACTCTGAGGGCCATAGATGTCCAATGACGTTTTCAGTGTATAGTTAAGAAGGAGCCCAGCTAGAACTTGAACTTGTGTGTTTAATCTCATAACCACATTTTTAGGTAGAACAGTAAATGTTGTGACTGAGCGACGTGGAAGTCGCTCAGTCATGTCTGACTCTTTGTGATCCCACAGACTATAGCCTACCAGGCTCCTCTGTCCATGGAACTCTACAGGCAAGAACATTGGAGTGGGTAGCCATTCCCTTCTCCAGGGGATCTTCCCAATCCAGGAACTGAACCCAGGTCTCCCACATTGCAGGCAGATTTTTTACCATATGAGCCACCAGGGAAGCTCACATTAGTAAATATTACAGCTTAATTCAGGCACAAAACTTATTGTATCAACAGGCACCTCACTGGTTCTGCTAGACAAGGTTTTTAAAAATCAGGGCAGTGTATTTACTCCAGTAAGTCTTCTTTTAGAAAGATGATGCTTGTGCTATGAATGATGAGGCCATTATTCCTGGGAACAGAAATGATACCATCAACAAAATTCCTGTTTCCTATGAAAACCCTGGTCTCTGAAAGCCTACTGAGGAGAGTTAATCATAGGTTGTTCTCCTACACTTTTTCTAAATTAAAAAAGCATCCCAAGTAAGGCAAATACGATAATTAGCTTGACTTCTATTTGTTTCCTTATTTCAAAGTAATTGAATTCAAATACTATACATCCAAATCACTGGCCTAAGTCAACGGTTGCTAAATGAGGTTCTAAGATTCTGTTGGGTATTTTAAAAGTTCCTAAGGGAGACTGTAGATTTCAGCATACTGGAACTAAGAAAACACAACGTTTCTTTAATTAAGGCTTTACGAGCTGACTGTATGACTTGCCCACATCAACAACTTAGCCCCTTTCATTTGTGAACATAGAATTCAACCACTTCAGGAAATGGGTATCAAAGTCTGTTTTAGAAAATGTGCTTGTTGATAAAGTTAATATGAATATTCCTTCGGAAAGGATATGTGGGAATCAAACTGTAAGGACCAAGAACAAATGATGGGGCTTCCCTGCTAGTCCAGTGGGTAAAGAGTCTGCCTTGTAGTGCAAGGGGTAACGATTTGATCCCTGGCCCAGGAAGATCCCACATGCTTGTGAGCGGCTGGGTCAGTGTGACATGCGCCCAGAGCCAGTGCTCTGCAATAAGAGAGGTCACAGCAATGGGAGGCCCACACAGGCCAAAGAATAAAGATGGATGAAATCAATCAATAGAAAAACTAATAAAAGAGGCCAGAATTTTAAAAATATATTATAAAAAGAACAAATAATGGAAGACAATAGACTTTGACTTTAATTAATATTGGCAAGTTTAGAAAATTTAAACTAATTAGCAAGAATAAATGAAGTTGTGAATTTAGGACTGTTGCCTAGCAATGGGCTTGTTTCAATATCTGTATATACTTCATCCTCCCCTTGAAGGCATCACTAGACACATGAAACGTATGGTTTTCAATAGATGAAAACATTATTTACCAAATACAGCTACTTTCTAAAGGATCAATTTAGAAAATACTGAGTTCTGATTTTGTTAAAACTATACTAGGGCTTCTCTGGTGGTCCAGTGGGAAAGGACACCACCTTGCAGTGCAGGGGATGCCAGTTCAATCTCTGGCCTGGGAGGATCATGCATGCCGTGGAGCAGCTGGACTGATGTGTCCAAAGACCCAGCCAGTGCTCTGGGGTGCGTGCGCCCAGGGTGGGTGCTCTGCGGCAGCAGAGGCCGCTGCAATGGGAGGCCCACACAGGTTGAAGAACAAACGTGGAAATAAATGAGGGATCAACAGAAGTGGCCAAAAAAAAAAAAAAATGCACTAGATTGGTGGAAAATAAAGAACCTTCTGAGTTAAAGATGACTGCAAAGGCATTTGATGAATAGGAGCCCAAAGAGTGAAATCCTATACCATGCAAGTTGTGTGACTTCTGTGTAAGTGTAAGAAGGCTACTTGCCCAGGCCTGTGCCATGCCCCCTGAGGACCTAAATACAGGCTATGGGCCCATGCATCCTTTGTGTATATTCCCCAAAGTACTGAGAGTAGTGTAAATGTGAAACAAAAGGGCTGAAAAGGAAAGACGAACAAGAATAATTTCCCTTACATTTACTATCTGAACACCTCAACCTCCAATTTCTTTCTTACAACATGAAGTTTGTTCACATCAGTAATATATACTTTAAAAAAGAACTCTAAGCAAGTATTATTATTTCCCTAGTATTGATTATTTTAATTTATATTCAACATATTAAAATAGGTTCACAATAGGTATAGTATATTTTCTGGGATTAAAAACAGTTTCATTTTAAAACATTCAACAGCACTCAGATTTTACTTCAATTTTATTTTTGTGTTTGTGTTAACTTCTTAGTTTTAAAACAGATCCTCTCAGATTCAACTCCCAGGGTTTTTGTTTAATTTCCTTTTTTTCCTTTTCAGTAATGTGTAAATGAAAGTATATTTATGGCCCAAAGTTGCTACAAATATCTTCTCAATTCTTATTTAAGGATTAAGTTATTAGTTATTAAGAAAACTGCAGAATAGCAATGTATACTGGATTTATTCCGATATAATGAACATGCAACATTTTACTATCTCAAAAACTGTTTTGAGTTAAAATATTTAGTAACTTATCGCTAACGAATGACATTAATAATAAAAGACATGGGATTTGACTTGTTCACATTTAAGACTCAGATTTGAGAGTTCTCTCCTTTCTTCAATATTTAAAAACTGTGGTTAAAACATATGCAGGTTTCAAAAATGAAATATGAGTTTCTACTAAAAAATACTAAGACATATAATTAATTAGACATTATGTTATTTATATACCAATATATACTGCA
Source organism: Tragulus kanchil (assembly GCA_022376925.1). NCBI lineage: Eukaryota > Metazoa > Chordata > Mammalia > Artiodactyla > Tragulidae > Tragulus > Tragulus kanchil. The sequence continues at coordinate 183,255,532 of JAIOJX010000028.1, forward strand.
CACACAATCTGTAGATACAGGAGACCGTAAATTTACTAGTTTTTATTGTACAAGTACCTAATTTAAACAACATTCTAAGCACTATGAAGATACAGGAGCCACTAAGTTGAAAACACCAGGGAAAACACAAAGCTAACAAACAAATAAAAAACTTAAAACACCTCAGCTATTTCATTCTCAGTCTTACAAGGAAAACCAAGCCAAGCATAACAAACCTAAAATTTTAAATCATAATTAAATGATAAAAATATATTGTCTGGGATTTTCAGCGATTAGTCGATTTCCAAATACAAACCAAATTCTTTTTTAAGTATATTCATTGACAAATTGGTATTACTATTGTATTTGGTCTTCACTTGGATTTTCAAGCATGTTAAGAACTGGGAAGCATTTTTTTCCTCCTAACTTAGACGGCAAAACATTAAATGGTCATTTTTATTCTGTTGACAAGAACAGTCTACTTCATGGTTTTATAAATTGCTCGAAGGCAAAGATAATTGTATAATTTTCTTATCAGAGCCAATGCTAATAATTTATTATTAACATACTTTTTAATTTGAATACAAGTAGAAGGCATCTCAGAGAAGGGAGTATGATGAAATATTCAGAAGAAAATTCTAAGCCCATAAAAAGCAGAGCATCATTGTCCCCTTCATGGATTTTTTTTATTTTGAGCTAAAGAAAAACAGAGTAAATAGGGCATTTGCTATCTCATACTCAGCTCCTTTGTTTTCCTTTAAAATACTTATTTCTCTTTGGAAATTATTTTTATTATTAACAGTCAGTATGCTGATGTAGTGTGTTTCATTATTAACCATTTACTCTCAGAAATGTTGAAACATCTTCATTATTAAATCATGCATTTTTGGAGAGACAAATTTTGTCCTAATTTTGTAGCCAATTGCGCATCTCACACATTGATATGTCTGATTATGGCAACTCATGCTATGCAAGAAATTTAATGCAGTTTTCATTAATAGATGTGGTTGTTTGAAGATATTAAATATCCAGCCCTGACCATCTGATACATCCAAAAGTCTTGGTAGGTATAAAAAACACAGGCAGTTCCATTTCGTAAAGAAGGGAAAACCAATAAACAAAAACAGATGAAGCAGTATACCGAGATGTCATCGAAATGACATTTAACAAATCAAAAGTCTAATTTAATTGTGGATGTTTGCTATTGTTCAGATTTTTAAATAAAAGATAATTGTTATTTATACACTATTATGGAAGCATCTGTTAGAAACTGTATTTAGTCTAAACACATTTTATTAAATCTATTTCTGATAGGTAAACTAGCAAGGGCCAACTCTCCTAAATTACTTGGTTATTATGATACGTGTGTGTGTGTGCTTAGTCACTCAGTCATGCCCGACTCTTTGCAACCCCATGGATTATAGCCCATCAGGTACCTCTGTCCATGGGATTCTCCAAACAAGAATATTGGGGTGGGTTGGCATTTCCTTTACCTAGGTATTGAACCTAGGTCTCCTATATTGCAGCCAGATTGTTTACCATCTGAGCTACCATGGAAGTTCTGTTATGAATGACACAGTTATGAATAATTAGTTATTGAGGAAGACATTCTTTTAAAATGCAAGTTTATATTGGCTCAATTAACACCCATGATGGTGAATGTATGCTTAACTGGTAAATATTTAAAATAAGAAACCTGGTACACACAGAAAAACAAACAAACTTAGTTCTGGGAAATTTGAATCATTTATTTATCTTTATTCCTGACAATATTTTATTTCTGGGGTCATAAGACATATGAAGTTTGTCCTTAATATTTACCTAACTGATTTTCCTTTAGGCTATTAATATAACTCTGTGAGAACAGAGGCCTACTTTCTTTTGAGTTACTGTCTTAAATCTCCTTTCCTGGAAAACATTAAAAATAATTTCAGATATTATTGCATGTAATAAATATTTGGATTCATGCCATTTTTTGTTTACAATTGAAGGTTGGTGGTGGCAGTTTAGTTGCTAAGTTGTGACTCTTTGTGATTCCATGAACTGTAGCCTGTTAGGCTCCTCTGCCCATGGGATTCTCCAGGCAAGAATACTGGAAAGGTTACAATTTCCCTCTCCAACAATTGAAGGTTATGCTTCCCAAATAAAAAACATGAATGTTTGAAAGATAATGACAGTTAACATATATTTCTCAACACACTCCAGTTTTCTTGCCTGGAAAATCCATGGACGGAGGAGCCTGGCAATAACGTCACAAGAGCTGGACATGACTGAAGTGACTTAGCACAGCACACAACATATATTTCCACATATTTCACCGGTGTTTTTTTGGACCACATACAGCTGTGTTCCAAGGTCACCAAGAGTATCTCATGTAGATAAAAATGTCTTTCTTGGTTCTTACAAAAAACACTTGTAATTCCTAAGCAAAGATGCAATGCACTCAGCCTGGTAATGTGATTCACTGTAATTGGTAGGTTATGGTTAGTTTGTATTTAGTATAGTAACTTCATGTTAGGTCTTAGCACTGGATAGTTCTCTAATCTAGAAATTGTTCAGTAAAAATGTCCAACTATTTGTCTTTAGTTTTCAGCAAAATAACTGGAAAAGAATAGCAGAACATGAAAACATCCCAGTAAACACACTTATGTTTCCAAAAATGATTAAAACCAAACAGGAAAACCTGAATTTTCAGACCTACATAGGAACTTGCTTCCTTGTCAAGTCTAGTGATAAAGAAGTCCTATTGCTTTGTGAGTGTCTTGTTACTGCTAGGACCTGAATTTCATAGCAGGCACATTACACCTCTATAATCATTTCTCATATCCAGCCATGCCTTTTCATGAAATAAACAACAAAATTTGGGCATTTTTCTCAAGACAGTAATGGTAGCTGAGTTTCCCAGAAAATCAGAACACTTTCAGTTCTTCGAGTAAAAAGCACAACTGAAACTAGGCTTACTCTGAAAATAAAGCAGAAGAAACAGCTGTCTTATGCATGTAAAACAGAATTATGTCCATCTCTATCAGAACATAATGTGAGACTCAGAACATAGTCTCATACTTTAAAAATATGAGTCAATGCAACTGTGAGCTCCTTAGGGCAAAGATCTTATTCATTCAACCGGCATAGATATTCGAACCGAGAGGACATCCTCATCTTCAGAAACCAATAAAGTAGAGAAGAGAAGGCAGCTTCATTAATAAATGTTTCCTCTTCGTACAATAGGTATTGTATAAGTGTCTCAGCAGATTTTGGGTGTTTGAGAGTTTGGAGACATCCTTGACCTTATCTACCCCTCATTCTCCATGTCTCACCCAGTACCAAGTCATAGAACAGGTAACCCTTGAATTCCTAGATGATCTACCAACAAGTAAGTCCAAACTACTGTCATCTCTGTCTATAATAATCTTTTACTTGGTCTCATTTTATCCACTTCAGTCCATCTCTAATTTCCTTTTGCACATAAAATCAAAAGGATATTTTCTTCCATAGGGCTCAGCACATTTCTTAAAGTAGGGCAATTTCCCTGTTACGACTGTTTCATCTGTTAGCAGTGTCACGATTTTTTTTAAAAATATTTGTTTTTTATTTTGATTGCTTGGGATCTTATTTGTTGCACGTGGGATCCTCGTGAACCATGCAGGATTTTTTGCTGTGGCACACGGACTCTCTAGATGTGGCTTGTGGGCTCAATAGCTCCAGGACATGTGGGATCTGAGTTGCCTGATTAGTGGATTCTTAACCATTGGACCATCAGAAAAGTCCACAGAGAGATATTTTTAATCACAAATGAAATAAATCATGACACCTTCTCCCTATTACCACACCTTTAAACCATTCAATGGCTTCCCCATTACTCTTTGGATAATGATTGAAAACTTTGAAGCTTATGACATTGGCATGTCTAGCACACCAGACATCTGCCTTGTGCAGAAACGTACCACACCCTCCAAGCTGTCTCTTCTGCTTAGAATGTGCCCCACACTCCTTCTCCTAGTCATGTCCTGCTCTTTAGGATTTGAGTCCACCATGACTTTCCTCAGGCAAACCTTTCCTGAGCCCCTCAGTCATATATTTTGCTAGCAATTCTTAAAGTACCACATTTCTCTCTCAGATTACTCCATTAAATGAATCAATGCAACTGTGAGCTCCTTAGGGCAAAGATCTTATTCATTCAACCGGCATAGATATTCGAACCGAGAGGACATCCTCATCTTCAGAAACCAATAAAGTAGAGAAGAGAAGGCAGCTTCATTAATAAATGTTTCCTCTTCGTACAATAGGTATTGTATAAGTGTCTCAGCAGATTTTGGGTGTTTGAGAGTTTGGAGACATCCTTGACCTTATCTACCCCTCATTCTCCATGTCTCACCCAGTACCAAGTCATAGAACAGGTAACCCTTGAATTCCTAGATGATCTACCAACAAGTAAGTCCAAACTACTGTCATCTCTGTCTATAATAATCTTTTACTTGGTCTCATTTTATCCACTTCAGTCCATCTCTAATTTCCTTTTGCACATAAAATCAAAAGGATATTTTCTTCCATAGGGCTCAGCACATTTCTTAAAGTAGGGCAATTTCCCTGTTACGACTGTTTCATCTGTTAGCAGTGTCACGATTTTTTTTAAAAATATTTGTTTTTTATTTTGATTGCTTGGGATCTTATTTGTTGCACGTGGGATCCTCGTGAACCATGCAGGATTTTTTGCTGTGGCACACGGACTCTCTAGATGTGGCTTGTGGGCTCAATAGCTCCAGGACATGTGGGATCTGAGTTGCCTGATTAGTGGATTCTTAACCATTGGACCATCAGAAAAGTCCACAGAGAGATATTTTTAATCACAAATGAAATAAATCATGACACCTTCTCCCTATTACCACACCTTTAAACCATTCAATGGCTTCCCCATTACTCTTTGGATAATGATTGAAAACTTTGAAGCTTATGACATTGGCATGTCTAGCACACCAGACATCTGCCTTGTGCAGAAACGTACCACACCCTCCAAGCTGTCTCTTCTGCTTAGAATGTGCCCCCACACTCCTTCTCCTAGTCATGTCCTGCTCTTTAGGATTTGAGTCCACCATGACTTTCCTCAGGCAAACCTTTCCTGAGCCCCTCAGTCATATATTTTGCTAGCAATTCTTAAAGTACCACATTTCTCTCCTTCGAAGCACTTAACTCCATTTGAAATAATGAATTCATTAATATGATTATTTGATTAATGTCTATATTCCTCTTAGGCTATAGTTTTCATGATGGAATAGATTGTGGCTCATTTTGCTCACCTTTACATACATAGGGCATAAGAGCAGTCTGGCATGTAACACTAGCTTTTAAATAATGCATGTTGGACGAATGACTAAAGGAAGGAATGAATCTCTGGATGCCTTTTACAGAAGTGAGGCTAGGCAATCAGTATACAACAGACAGATTCTTATCTACCTTTTATGACCAGCATTTCTAAGAGAGTTTTTTGAGGGGTTACCATATTTGATTAGGAGATATTAATTTTTCGTGAAAAATATAATAAGGATATTTATTAATCTAAACTGACTATATTGAAATCTGCTTTTTAAAAAACTTTCCCTAACACTTTTTCAAAATCAACTGAGCTGCACGGATAAGCTCCTTTACTATAGCCAATATCTATTGTCTTGACAAAGATGTTGATATTTTTTAAAACTTTCAACCACTTACTGGAAATATAATGCTTTTCGGCACTGTATTACATGTCTAATTTCAAAATGCCTTTAAAACTGTATGCCATTTTATCTAGAAGCAACTGATGGGGTGGATGGATGTGGGTATTATTTTCCTCATGTTATTGCTGGCAACTTGGCTATACTGTAAATCAACTACACACCAATAAATTTTTTAAGTAAAACATATTCTGGAGGACAGCTTGCAATGAAAGTTTTCAGTTTTTACTTTTGTTCCTTCTTACAATGCAATCTGATGGTCAACTCATAAAGTCTGGTACAAAACAGAACACTAGCAAAGCCCTTTTTCAATGGGGAAAAAATAAGGTAGTAGTAAGCAAGGAAATATGCCCTTTTCAAGAGTTTAGGAAACTTTTGCAAAATGGCATTCATTATCGATGATTGAAAACTTTGAAGCTTATGACCATGCTACCCAGACATCTGCCTTGTGCAGAAACGTACCACACCCTCCAAGCTGTCTCTTCTGCTTAGAATGTGCCCCCACACTCCTTCTCCTAGTCATGTCCTGCTCTTTAGGATTTGAGTCCACCATGACTTTCCTCAGGCAAACCTTTCCTGAGCCCCTCAGTCATATATTTTGCTAGCAATTCTTAAAGTACCACATTTCTCTCCTTCGAAGCACTTAACTCCATTTGAAATAATGAATTCATTAATATGATTATTTGATTAATGTCTATATTCCTCTTAGGCTATAGTTTTCATGATGGAATAGATTGTGGCTCATTTTGCTCACCTTTACATACATAGGGCATAAGAGCAGTCTGGCATGTAACACTAGCTTTTAAATAATGCATGTTGGACGAATGACTAAAGGAAGGAATGAATCTCTGGATGCCTTTTACAGAAGTGAGGCTAGGCAATCAGTATACAACAGACAGATTCTTATCTACCTTTTATGACCAGCATTTCTAAGAGAGTTTTTTGAGGGGTTACCATATTTGATTAGGAGATATTAATTTTTCGTGAAAAATATAATAAGGATATTTATTAATCTAAACTGACTATATTGAAATCTGCTTTTTAAAAAACTTTCCCTAACACTTTTTCAAAATCAACTGAGCTGCACGGATAAGCTCCTTTACTATAGCCAATATCTATTGTCTTGACAAAGATGTTGATATTTTTTAAAACTTTCAACCACTTACTGGAAATATAATGCTTTTCGGCACTGTATTACATGTCTAATTTCAAAATGCCTTTAAAACTGTATGCCATTTTATCTAGAAGCAACTGATGGGGTGGATGGATGTGGGTATTATTTTCCTCATGTTATTGCTGGCAACTTGGCTATACTGTAAATCAACTACACACCAATAAATTTTTTTTTAAGTAAAACATATTCTGGAGGACAGCTTGCAATGAAAGTTTTCAGTTTTTACTTTTGTTCCTTCTTACAATGCAATCTGATGGTCAACTCATAAAGTCTGGTACAAAACAGAACACTAGCATATGATATTGCTGCCTTGATTTATACAGTCTTGATGAGATGGAAGAATAAGGTAGTAGTAAGCAAGGAAATATGCCCTTTTCAAGAGTTTAGGAAAATTACTGAGGAGCTGACTTGCTGTGAAATGCTTAGATGGCAAATCGCAGTGGTGCACATCAGGGTTCTGAGCAGGAGGCTCAAGGAAATGGAGGCCGGTAGAGGGCTGACATAATGAGGGAACACCAACCCTTGATTCCATGGATTAAAATTCACTTTGCAGAACTAAGCTGTTCTATTTTTTAAAGAATACTTTAGTACAAATATTAAGATACTCCAGTACTAAATATCTAGTATTCTAAATACTAAGATTTGAGAAACACAGTCCCTGTATTTCACTAATGTTTTTCACCTGCTGGTTTCTATCCAGAATCATGGTTAAAAATATAAGTTCTAGAGTTATATGGTCAGGGTTCACAACCCCTTTCCATCTGTTTCTAGTTCTTTTTAACTTGAATTATGGTTCAGTTTCTTCATTTGTAAAGTAGGAATTTTATGTATCTATCCATGTTTCCAGAAAAAATTCAGGTATTATAGGGCCTGAAGCTCATGCAATTGTAGGAAGGATGTCTCTTTATGAAGCAGTATACATACAAAATACATATACCAATCCGGGTCTTAGAAGGAGGCAGTGCAAGTGAGCATGCTGAAGGTTAAGCTCTGAAAGTATTACGTTTGCATTCTTCTTTTTCAGTTAAAAAAATTAATAGAGATTAAATAAACTATGTAACATAATGACACACAGAAGATACTCCATAAATGTTAGTCCTCATCCTTGCTGTTATTACTTATACTGTAACTCACAAAGGTGTCAAAATAAATAAAAGAAAACAAATAATATCCATTTATACTTCATCAAATTTTAATTTTATTCTTCTGAGGCTAAATGCTAGATAGGACTAAATAGATTAGTAAGAGTGATATGTATTCAGAAATTAATTCATTCAGTTGTTTACTGAACTAAGTATATTAAGCAGTTACTCTGAGCCAGGCATGGAATCGGGAGAGAAACAGTTCAGGGAGGGCCACACAGGAAAATGCAAAACAAATTTAAAAATGAGTAATAACAAGTGTGTTTGTGTGTGTGTGTGTGTCTGTGTGCGTCACAAGATATTAAGAAGGTACTGGGATAAAGAACAATGGGAAGAGACATTAATTGACTAGGATAGTGATGGAAAACCTGTTCTGAAATGCAGAGGCAAATCGCAGTGGTGCACATCAGGGTTCTGAGCAGGAGGCTCAAGGAAATGGAGGCCGGTAGAGGGCTGACATAATGAGGAACACCAACCCTTGATTCCATGGATTAAAATTCACTTTGCAGAACTAAGCTGTTCTATTTTTTAAAGAATACTTTAGTACAAATATTAAGATACTCCAGTACTAAATATCTAGTATTCTAAATACTAAGATTTGAGAAACACAGTCCCTGTATTTCACTAATGTTTTTCACCTGCTGGTTTCTATCCAGAATCATGGTTAAAAATATAAGTTCTAGAGTTATATGGTCAGGGTTCACAACCCCTTTCCATCTGTTTCTAGTTCTTTTTAACTTGAATTATGGTTCAGTTTCTTCATTTGTAAAGTAGGAATTTTATGTATCTATCCATGTTTCCAGAAAAATTCAGGTATTATAGGGCCTGAAGCTCATGCAATTGTAGGAAGGATGTCTCTTTATGAAGCAGTATACATACAAAATACATATACCAATCCGGGTCTTAGAAGGAGGCAGTGCAAGTGAGCATGCTGAAGGTTAAGCTCTGAAAGTATTACGTTTGCATTCTTCTTTTTCAGTTAAAAAAATTAATAGAGATTAAATAAACTATGTAACATAATGACACACAGAAGATACTCCATAAATGTTAGTCCTCATCCTTGCTGTTATTACTTATACTGTAACTCACAAAGGTGTCAAAATAAATAAAAGAAAACAAATAATATCCATTTATACTTCATCAAATTTTAATTTTATTCTTCTGAGGCTAAATGCTAGATAGGACTAAATAGATTAGTAAGAGTGATATGTATTCAGAAATTAATTCATTCAGTTGTTTACTGAACTAAGTATATTAAGCAGTTACTCTGAGCCAGGCATGGAATCGGGAGAGAAACAGTTCAGGGAGGGCCACACAGGAAAATGCAAAACAAATTTAAAAATGAGTAATAACAAGTGTGTTTGTGTGTGTGTGTGTGTCTGTGTGCGTCACAAGATATTAAGAAGGTACTGGGATAAAGAACAATGGGAAGAGACATTAATTGACTAGGATAGTGATGGAAAACCTGTTTGGAGGTTGTAATCATCAAGCAGAAATTAGAATATTCAGAAGGATTCTCCCACAAAGAAGAGTTGGGAACAGCATTCCAGATAAGAGGAAAGTCATGTTTGGAGTGTCTGCAAGAAAGAGGATGAAATGTTCTAGAAATCCAGGCTGTATAATTAGGTCATATATTAGAATGATGTGAGTACAGTGACTAATGGTTCATAGATGTTTAGATGGATGAGCTCTTCAAAGAGAATAGTAAGTGAAGGAAAGAAAGAAAAAGAAAATTTTGATAAAGCCAAGCACATAAAGCTTGGATTTAGACTGCTGGAAACAGAGCTTCCTGCCTATAACAAATTGGCCATAAAGTTCATTTGGGTTTTTCCATGGGATATTAGGGAAAAATCCAAACATCTGGCCAACCTAATAATTATGAGCTTTTAGGACACACCTATCTCAATTGACCTTTTCTCCTGAGTTATTGTAACAAGCTTGAACAGGGAGGCCTCAACTCAGTCCCAGACCTAGAGCATCCTCGCCTCTGACAGGCACATCAAAATGGACTAGATGAATTTACCTAAGGAGAATGTCTTAAATGTACAGTAGTGACTGCTTTGAAGGAACTCAAACAAGTTGGATTATACTGTCAACAATGATTTAAGGAAAGAAAAATGTATTTAAGTTGTAAAAAAAAAGAGTACGTTTTTCAGCCTACAAGAGTGAAGATTTGGTGGGTATCATTAAGTCTGAGAAAAGATGCACTTAGGAAGAGATGAGAGATATAAATTGCTAGCAAGGAAGGGGAGAGGATGTAAATGTCACCCATATTTCAGACTCCAAATGTATTCCTTTAGACACTGGGTTATGTAGAATGAAGTTTTCCCTAGCAGTAGAACAATATTCTTTATACTGTGTACTCTTTCTTACACAGGGAATCCCCTTAATCATTGTTGAAAAGGATATTCTGAAACATGTGCCCATCACATGGTCTAAAACAAAGAAAGATAAAGTGTCAGTGAAACAGCTGAACTTTCAGCTGAAGCTTCATGAACTCCCTTTTAATCTTGTTGAAAAGGATCTGTTTAAGAAGGTACTGGGATAAAGAACAATGGGAAGAGACATTAATTGACTAGGATAGTGATGGAAAACCTGTTTGGAGGTTGTAATCATCAAGCAGAAATTAGAATATTCAGAAGGATTCTCCCACAAAGAAGAGTTGGGAACAGCATTCCAGATAAGAGGAAAGTCATGTTTGGAGTGTCTGCAAGAAAGAGGATGAAATGTTCTAGAAATCCAGGCTGTATAATTAGGTCATATATTAGAATGATGTGAGTACAGTGACTAATGGTTCATAGATGTTTAGATGGATGAGCTCTTCAAAGAGAATAGTAAGTGAAGGAAAGAAAGAAAAAGAAAATTTTGATAAAGCCAAGCACATAAAGCTTGGATTTAGACTGCTGGAAACAGAGCTTCCTGCCTATAACAAATTGGCCATAAAGTTCATTTGGGTTTTTCCATGGGATATTAGGGAAAAATCCAAACATCTGGCCAACCTAATAATTATGAGCTTTTAGGACACACCTATCTCAATTGACCTTTTCTCCTGAGTTATTGTAACAAGCTTGAACAGGGAGGCCTCAACTCAGTCCCAGACCTAGAGCATCCTCGCCTCTGACAGGCACATCAAAATGGACTAGATGAATTTACCTAAGGAGAATGTCTTAAATGTACAGTAGTGACTGCTTTGAAGGAACTCAAACAAGTTGGATTATACTGTCAACAATGATTTAAGGAAAGAAAAATGTATTTAAGTTGTAAAAAAAAAGAGTACGTTTTTCAGCCTACAAGAGTGAAGATTTGGTGGGTATCATTAAGTCTGAGAAAAGATGCACTTAGGAAGAGATGAGAGATATAAATTGCTAGCAAGGAAGGGGAGAGGATGTAAATGTCACCCATATTTCAGACTCCAAATGTATTCCTTTAGACACTGGGTTATGTAGAATGAAGTTTTCCCTAGCAGTAGAACAATATTCTTTATACTGTGTACTCTTTCTTACACAGGGAATCCCCTTAATCATTGTTGAAAAGGATATTCTGAAACATGTGCCCATCACATGGTCTAAAACAAAGAAAGATAAAGTGTCAGTGAAACAGCTGAACTTTCAGCTGAAGCTTCATATACAACTGAATATGCTACTTTTAATATTCAGGTCATGTTTTTACACTGAAAAATATACTTGTATTTTTTTCTGAAAGAGTGACTCTGTTTTAATTACTACCTGATATGGGTTCATATGCTGAAGCCCTAAGCTCCATTATAACAGAATGTGGAGCCTGGGACCTTTGGAGGTATTTAGTTTAGATGAGATCATGAGGGTGAGGCCTTCATGTTGGGATGAGTGCCTTTCTAAGAAGAGACACCAGAGAACTTGATGTCTCTCTTTCTCTGTCCACTATGTGAGAATACAGGGAGAAGGTGACCATATGTAAGTCAGGAGAGGTCTCCAAAGCTGCCTCACCTAGATCTTCGACTTCTAAGCTTTCAGGACAGTGAGAAACATGTTTCTACTCTTTAGGTCACCCAGTTCATGCTGTTGAGTAACAGCAGACTGAACCAACTAAATTGTTACAGAAACAATTCAAATTTAGCCCAGACTCACCCAGAAAGCATTCACGTTGACCTCACCCTCTGTTCCAAAGAGCTAATTTCACCTGCACGGAAAGAGTAAAGTTGCTGAGTACTTTGGAAGCAGCCAATTAAGGCATGCTAAACAAAACAGTATGGGCATATGGTACCTGTGCGAAATCTAATTCAAGAGCTGCTGCTATCAACTTAAATACAGACACAGAGGCATGTCCAGCAATTATCTGTGTTCAGGGTTACTTTGAGGATCCACTAAAATGTCAAGCATATTTTGATGCCATGTGGAAAATACATTTCTTTCCTGTCAACTCTTGCTTTGGAGCAACTGTAGGATTCACCCAGGCAATCCTGTCAACCATAATGTTCCAGGTCTTCTCATCCTCTTGGCTTTCATTTAGGGTTCAATATCGTTCTAAGTTGCTGAAGAATCTCAGTAAGATTGAGAAGCAGCTGGAACTCTTATGAAGTCAGGAAAAACAAGAGAATGTTCTCAATTTCTACCACAACCCACAGTTAGAAGTCCAAGGCTTCTTCTGACCATCCATATCTGCCAACTCTATCCATACATATGCTCTAGGAGAGTTCCATGCCTGCTCAGATCTGTCAACTTTATTTGAGAAAGGATTTTCTTAAGAATACAAGGGTCTACCTCTAAGCATCAAGGCTACTGTTTTGCTGGACAGAACAGTCCCCTCCAATTAGACAATTTAGAGCACTGCTCTGTTTGACTCCTTATTTCAAATGAGATCAGAATCTGTGTCTATTCATAGTATCTCTCATATTAATATATTATTGGTGCTCAATATGTTCTGAATTAAACTGCATTCCTATCTATTATTATTCCTAGGGTGAGAACATCAGTGGAGCAGACACACATATCTCCGCATGAGCTGTTTTGACCATGAGAACATGGCTACCTACACAAACCATTTGGTTCTCAATGAGCCATAACATTTATGCTGGAAAAAAAATGTAAATAAACACATTGATTCAAAAAGATCTTCGACTTCTAAGCTTTCAGGACAGTGAGAAACATGTTTCTACTCTTTAGGTCACCCAGTTCATGCTGTTGAGTAACAGCAGACTGAACCAACTAAATTGTTACAGAAACAATTCAAATTTAGCCCAGACTCACCCAGAAAGCATTCACGTTGACCTCACCCTCTGTTCCAAAGAGCTAATTTCACCTGCACGGAAAGAGTAAAGTTGCTGAGTACTTTGGAAGCAGCCAATTAAGGCATGCTAAACAAAACAGTATGGGCATATGGTACCTGTGCGAAATCTAATTCAAGAGCTGCTGCTATCAACTTAAATACAGACACAGAGGCATGTCCAGCAATTATCTGTGTTCAGGGTTACTTTGAGGATCCACTAAAATGTCAAGCATATTTTGATGCCATGTGGAAAATACATTTCTTTCCTGTCAACTCTTGCTTTGGAGCAACTGTAGGATTCACCCAGGCAATCCTGTCAACCATAATGTTCCAGGTCTTCTCATCCTCTTGGCTTTCATTTAGGGTTCAATATCGTTCTAAGTTGCTGAAGAATCTCAGTAAGATTGAGAAGCAGCTGGAACTCTTATGAAGTCAGGAAAAACAAGAGAATGTTCTCAATTTCTACCACAACCCACAGTTAGAAGTCCAAGGCTTCTTCTGACCATCCATATCTGCCAACTCTATCCATACATATGCTCTAGGAGAGTTCCATGCCTGCTCAGATCTGTCAACTTTATTTGAGAAAGGATTTTCTTAAGAATACAAGGGTCTACCTCTAAGCATCAAGGCTACTGTTTTGCTGGACAGAACAGTCCCCTCCAATTAGACAATTTAGAGCACTGCTCTGTTTGACTCCTTATTTCAAATGAGATCAGAATCTGTGTCTATTCATAGTATCTCTCATATTAATATATTATTGGTGCTCAATATGTTCTGAATTAAACTGCATTCCTATCTATTATTATTCCTAGGGTGAGAACATCAGTGGAGCAGACACACATATCTCCGCATGAGCTGTTTTGACCATGAGAACATGGCTACCTACACAAACCATTTGGTTCTCAATGAGCCATAACATTTATGCTGGGTAAATAAACACAAAAATTGTGATTCAGAAATAAGCACTGAAAACAGTTGCATTTGCATCGCCTAAAAGCCTCATAAGCCCTGTATAATTCATTATGATCATGTGCATGTGTGTGCTCAGCCGTGTCTGACTCTGCAGCCCCATGGACTGTAGCCCATCAGGCTCCTTTGTCCAGAAAATTTTCCAGGCAAGAATACTGGAGTAAGTTGCCATGTCCTGCTCCAGGGGATCTTTCCAACCCAGGGCTTGAACCCATGTCTTTTGTGTCTCTTGCATTGGCAGGTGGGTTCTTTATCACTTTGCCACCTGGGAAACCCTATGATCATCCAGTAGGTCTTATACTGTGATAAGGCTTAGTTATTTTAAGTTGCTTTAGTGTAGATTTTGGACAACAAATGGCATCTTCACAAATCACAAAAGAATTATGGACATTTTAGGTTCTGACATCTTCACATATGTTGTCTTGACTGCTGGATAAGTAAGATTTTTTTTAAGAAATATTTATTTATTTATTTGTCTGCACCAAGTCTTAGTTGTGGCATGTGGATTCAGTTCCCAATCCAAGGATCGAACCCTGGCCCTCTGCACTGGAAGCACAGAGTCCTAGCCACTGGACCACCAGGTAAGTCTGATAAGTAAGCTTTGTATACTAAGCCAGTAAGGCACAGATTTGGGTAGATACCTTAAATTTTCACCCTACAAAATTTTAATTTATAAACATTATTTTCTAAACATGGTACTCTTTCTTTCCTATGGTCATCACCTACCATTTATCTGATTATGCCTCAAAATCAAGCATAAACATGTGCTGATTTAGACTGCTTGAGCAGTTCAACTCCAGTCTGAATACATTCATCTTACAAAATGGAATGGTTATGCAGACCTCTGTCCTCCCTCTTGTTTGTGGAGGAAGAGATTTACGCTGTGATCTCTGAGCACATCTGAATTAGAAATGTGAGTCCCTTCAAAAATTTAAACCCGAGTCCAGCACCATTGTCTGTGCATGAGTTTTTTGTTTTGACCATGAGAACATGGCTACCTACACAAACCATTTGGTTCTCAATGAGCCATAACATTTATGCTGGGTAAATAAACACAAAAATTGTGATTCAGAAATAAGCACTGAAAACAGTTGCATTTGCATCGCCTAAAAGCCTCATAAGCCCTGTATAATTCATTATGATCATGTGCATGTGTGTGCTCAGCCGTGTCTGACTCTGCAGCCCCATGGACTGTAGCCCATCAGGCTCCTTTGTCCAGAAAATTTTCCAGGCAAGAATACTGGAGTAAGTTGCCATGTCCTGCTCCAGGGGATCTTTCCAACCCAGGGCTTGAACCCATGTCTTTTGTGTCTCTTGCATTGGCAGGTGGGTTCTTTATCACTTTGCCACCTGGGAAACCCTATGATCATCCAGTAGGTCTTATACTGTGATAAGGCTTAGTTATTTTAAGTTGCTTTAGTGTAGATTTTGGACAACAAATGGCATCTTCACAAATCACAAAAGAATTATGGACATTTTAGGTTCTGACATCTTCACATATGTTGTCTTGACTGCTGGATAAGTAAGATTTTTTTTAAGAAATATTTATTTATTTATTTGTCTGCACCAAGTCTTAGTTGTGGCATGTGGATTCAGTTCCCAATCCAAGGATCGAACCCTGGCCCTCTGCACTGGAAGCACAGAGTCCTAGCCACTGGACCACCAGGTAAGTCTGATAAGTAAGCTTTGTATACTAAGCCAGTAAGGCACAGATTTGGGTAGATACCTTAAATTTTCACCCTACAAAATTTTAATTTATAAACATTATTTTCTAAACATGGTACTCTTTCTTTCCTATGGTCATCACCTACCATTTATCTGATTATGCCTCAAAATCAAGCATAAACATGTGCTGATTTAGACTGCTTGAGCAGTTCAACTCCAGTCTGAATACATTCATCTTACAAAATGGAATGGTTATGCAGACCTCTGTCCTCCCTCTTGTTTGTGGAGGAAGAGATTTACGCTGTGATCTCTGAGCACATCTGAATTAGAAATGTGAGTCCCAAGAGCAATTGTCTATAGGTTGAAATTATTAAAGTAAAACCCGAGTCCAGCAAATCTTACTGTCTTTTCATGTGAAGATTCATGCTCCTTAATGCCAAAATAATGTTTATGATATTCTTGTTATTCAAAGTTTTACTTATTTGTGTTAAATATTTATTCTAACAAATTCTACTGCATTTTCATTAATTATTCAGTAAACTTCAAAATAAGATATTATGTTATGATTAATCTCTGATATACAAAATGTCTTATAATGAAGTCTTAAACTGTCTCATCTTTCTCTCTCCCTCACATGCACATCCATACACACACACATGCACACACAGCATTTTTAGACTACTGAATTAAAAAGTTATTCCTTAACATAGAAAATACCTTCTACTCTCAAATATTTCTCCCCTTCACACACACTTATTTCATTCATTCAGCTAAAATCAATATGCATCTTTTCAGTTCACAGTTGTATATGCTAAAGTTCATATCTATTGGAAAGACTAATTAATATCACCAAGGCTAATTATCTGTATCTGTAATAATCAAGACGATTATACACAGTGAATATTATGAAGACAATCAGCTTTTTAGCCTCTCAGCACAGGTCAGGATAAAGCATTATTATTCTTCATAAACAGTAATACTGGCTATCACTGGAGAATGAAGGTTTCAGTATTAAAAACTGTTCAATTCAGAAATGGACTCACAGACATAGAGAACAGACTTGTGGCTTCCAAGCAGGAGGTGAAGTGGGGTAGGGATAGAGTGAGAGATTGGGACTAGTAGATGCAAACTATTATAGATAAAATGAATAAATGACAAGATCCTACTGAAGAGCACAGGGAAATATAGTCAACAGCCTGTGATAGCCCATAATAGAAGAGAATATACAAAAGAATATATATATATACACATATATATATGTATATATGTGTATATCTATATAGATATATATAACCACATCACTTTTCTGTATAGCAGAAACACATTTTAAATCAACTATATTTCAATTTAAAAAATAAAAATAAAAAATCATTTAGTAAATGAATTCAGAGAGAGTGAATGACAAGAAGGATTACCCATAAACTTAGAGTATTTCTCTTATATCAAAATACCCTGCAATAATTTGAAGCACAAAATTATTATAATGACCTAAGAAAATCCATGAAGAAGTTCCTCACTGAGCTGGCTTTGAAGGGCTGATTGAGAATATTGTCTATGAATCTGTGTATGTACCTGCACATAGACAGGAGTAGTTGGGAGAGAAATCCACATTTATTACATAACCTTGGTCTGTAAGTCAATGCTCAGTTGTAGGGTATACAAGATGTCTCAGGGACCTTACTATAAGGTCCCTGAAAGATCTACAGGTCTATATGTCATAGAGACCTGGAATCTGTATTTTAGTTTATATCCCATGAAAGCTGTGAACTGCAGCTTCTCTTCCCCTATACATGATTAAAAGCCCGATGTTGAGAGGTAGAGTTTGGGAAGACAAGGAGAATCCATCAATGGAGGCTGTTAAAAGTTGGGACAGACAAATGTTCAGTAACCAGTTTATACAGTATTTGTCAACCTTAATTTAAAAGGTGTCTCTTAAATTTGAAAGGTCAATGTATACACTGCAATATATCCTTGGAGGGCACCATCCATCAATACCTCTACTCCCCCTTGCCTGTCCCTTTCAGGTTTTACGCTAAGAAGCTCAGAGGCTATGGTATCCTATGGTATACTCCCTTTCCAAATATATTTTTCATCCCCTCACCAAGTCTAATGCCTTGGTCTTTCCTACTTCTGTTCCTCTTTTTGCCTCCTCAATCTGGAAGCCTTTCATCTCTCCAATAACTATATACATTCTTAACTAATCAATCTAAAGGTGTGTCCTCTTAGGAGACGGCTCCAGCTGTCCATGTTCTTCCTGTATAAATTCTTCTTTTCTTTTTGTACATTATACATGTTTTTTCTAACTATATCTTATAATCCCTTGGGCACAAACAACACAAATACTATTATATTTCCTCAATATCATCTACAGCAGATGCTTATAATAATCAAAATAAAGAGGTTTCTCAGAGAGGGTTCTACATACCAACCACATGGAAATTATCTGAAAAATACATGTGGCATGCACATCCTGGGCCCCACCCTAGACTTGATAAACCAGAAACTTTACTTTTAAGATACTAGGAGATACATATGCACCCCACAGTTTGAAATCAATTGGTCTAGAAACATAAATTCCCTAAGGTGTGTATGTATGAGAATCACTTGAGATTCTTATGAAAATGACACCTTTCAGAGCCCTGTCAGACCTTCTGAAGGAAGGAGAATCCCAAGAACAGTGATCTGAGAATCTGAATAACAAGCCCTTGCTACCTCTTTCCTTGCCTCATCAGATAATCTAACCATTGGGTAAGTGGGTGAAACGGCCTCAAAATTGTTAACATCACTTTCTTAAATGGATAAAAACACATTTCCAAGAATAATACTATTTGCTCAATATTTTGCTTTAATTATAATCATGTTCATTATTTAAAGCACTCACACATTGATAAATGTAAACTAAAGAATAATGCGTCCATTTTCTAAATGAGTTCTCCTTGATGGAGATGATAGCTCTACAGGTAAAGGGATCTTACAGCTTAAATCCTAACTTAGACACTGATTGGCTGGTGGAAATGAGCAATTTACCTAAAGTCTAGGAGAAATTGTTTCTTCCTTTTAAAAGATGAGAAATCTTATTTCTCAGGCAAATACACATAGCCTAGTGCAGGGTGAGGCATGAGGTGTTATTCATCCTGACTCTGGAACAGCAGTAAAACACAAAACGCATGAGACCCACGTGGGGTGGGGGCAAGAGCTCTTGTTTAGACCCTGGTTTCTGCATCAGCAGAGAGAAGAGACCTTCTTCTTAGTCACCCACCTAAATCCATCTGTTGACTGGGTCTACTTTACAGATATGTGGTTTCCACCCTGTATCTCAGCAGTGGTGGGGGCTTTTCATCTCTCTTCAGGCCCCTTCAGTTGTATAGAACAGCAGCTTTCTTAAATGCTCATGTATTTATTAAACAAGTATCATACATGCAGTGGTAACTTAATAGATCTGCTAAATATTATAGAATCTGTTCTCTCTTATTGTTTATGTGTGGGTTTGTTGAAAATAACATTTGTATAACAACCATAATGAATGCGCACTGAACAAAAAAAATTTTAAAGACTAAATTTAAAATCATCCAGTGAAAGTCAAGTTACTGTTTTTAAATATGTATTTCCATTTTCCTTAGAAATAAACATCTTTCTTAATTGATATGGTTGCTATACAGTATTTTTCACCTAATGTTATATTATGCACATTTATACACTGGCTCAAATATTCTTTAAAAAGAGTTAATAATTGCTTTATGTATTTTAATATAGAAGCTTTATTATTTGTTTAAATATTCTTTGATGATTGGACATTTAGTTTCTTCTGTTTTGCTGTTATAAGGAGTTCTAAATAAATATTCTCATATGTAGATCTCTGATTTCATCTTTTAATATTTTGTTCAAACCTATTTCTACAAGTGGAATTACAGGGTCAAAGGGAAGAAAGGTTTTAAAATCTCTTGATATATATTCTTCTCCAAGTTCTCCTTGATGGAGATGATAGCTCTACAGGTAAAGGGATCTTACAGCTTAAATCCTAACTTAGACACTGATTGGC
The DNA here is from genome assembly GCA_022376925.1 of Tragulus kanchil. NCBI lineage: Eukaryota > Metazoa > Chordata > Mammalia > Artiodactyla > Tragulidae > Tragulus > Tragulus kanchil. The sequence goes on from JAIOJX010000028.1 coordinate 183,275,452, forward strand.
TGGTGGAAATGAGCAATTTACCTAAAGTCTAGGAGAAATTGTTTCTTCCTTTTAAAAGATGAGAAATCTTATTTCTCAGGCAAATACACATAGCCTAGTGCAGGGTGAGGCATGAGGTGTTATTCATCCTGACTCTGGAACAGCAGTAAAACACAAAACGCATGAGACCCACGTGGGGTGGGGGCAAGAGCTCTTGTTTAGACCCTGGTTTCTGCATCAGCAGAGAGAAGAGACCTTCTTCTTAGTCACCCACCTAAATCCATCTGTTGACTGGGTCTACTTTACAGATATGTGGTTTCCACCCTGTATCTCAGCAGTGGTGGGGGCTTTTCATCTCTCTTCAGGCCCCTTCAGTTGTATAGAACAGCAGCTTTCTTAAATGCTCATGTATTTATTAAACAAGTATCATACATGCAGTGGTAACTTAATAGATCTGCTAAATATTATAGAATCTGTTCTCTCTTATTGTTTATGTGTGGGTTTGCTGAAAATAACATTTGTAAAACAACCATAATGAATGCCCACTGAACAAAAAAATTATAAAGACTAAATTTAAAATCATCCAGTGAAAGTCAAGTTACTGTTTTTAAATATGTATTTCCATTTTCCTTAGAAATAAACATCTTTCTTAATTGATATGGTTGCTATACAGTATTTTTCACCTAATGTTATATTATGCACATTTATACACTGGCTCAAATATTCTTTAAAAAGAGTTAATAATTGCTTTATGTATTTTAATATAGAAGCTTTATTATTTGTTTAAATATTCTTTGATGATTGGACATTTAGTTTCTTCTGTTTTGCTGTTATAAGGAGTTCTAAATAAATATTCTCATATGTAGATCTCTGATTTCATCTTTTAATATTTTGTTCAAACCTATTTCTACAAGTGGAATTACAGGGTCAAAGGGAAGAAAGGTTTTAAAATCTCTTGATATATATCTTCTCCAGTTGCTTCCCAGAAATGTGGCTTGTTCAAACTCCATCACCCTCCCTCCCATTCAAGAAGAATTACATTGCATTCCACAACAGAACCTTACTAATATTTTTGTCTAAATATCTGCCCAGTGAAAAAATTCCTAAAAGGAATTCCTTTTGAATTGGCATGTATTTGTTATTGTTCAGGTTGCTCCTATTCCACTTATCATTTCTAATGGAGCACTAATATTTTTTCCTGTGACCTGGAGTCACACTGCATATTTTGAAAATAAATCTTGTATTTACTATATGAGCTAGATAAGTTTACCTAGACTGAAATTCACCTTTAAATTTTGTTTCAAAGATAATTTTCATTTTGATGGATATGTTTTTCTTTTCTTAAAATGTCAGGGGGAGAAATCAGAAAAAAAATGCATTATTAAATTCTTCAAACGTCAGAAAAATTGAAGAAATGCTGCTACAAACAGTTGATACCTACAATTCACAATCTAAAATGAATGTTTTAATTAACTTTATGATTAATGTTTTATATTTTCATCATATATCTATCTGAAGGAAATTATTTTAACTGTTCGTAGTCAAGTCTATATATATAATCTCACTTCTAGAAACTTAACCTAACGACAGGCTGAAGTTCAAGCACCATAAAAAGTAGCTGCTTTTTCAACTGTATCCATAACATTGACCAGAACTTACCACATTGTAGCACTCACTAAAATTATGACCTAATGACTTTTTTCAGTGGGGAGTGGGGTAACTTTTCCTCCTCTAGGACAATGAAAAAGATTTTTTAAGTGTGTTTAGACCCCAAGATCATAAAATAGGCATAGTGTAAAGCAGCACCATATTTTCTAAGCCAGTCAGATATAATTGGCCTGTTTAATTCATGAGCTAAATGGCTGAAAATGTATGTTCAAAATATTATATTAGAAACATCAAATATCTTTTATCTACAAATAAGCAAAGGCCTGTGGATAAATTGTCACAAATTCCGGAAAATGGTCTGCATCATTTAAAGGCAGCATCTCATATTTGAGAGGGACTTAGAATTCAAAACATTTTCACTTCCTCTAGAAGATGATGGGGCAATACTGAAATGCCTATGAAGACAGAAGAACAAAAGAAAATGTTGCCAGCCAAAATATCTGACAAGAATGGGGTAAAGTGTGTCGTGGATTGTACAATTTATCTCATTGAGAAGGGAACAGAAAAATGATCCATGATGCTTCAAAAGAGAAAAAAAGTCTGTGGTGAATCTTCTGAGTCTGGAGTGCCTGACTGGGCAGAAATGTAGAAACAAGCTAATTACTGTCTGTCTTTTACTCTCCTCGTTAGGAATAAAAGGAGAAAAGAAACCACACATTCTCAACACTCACTAATGGGGAAAAAAAAAAAACTTTCATTGTTCCTTTTCTCAAAGAGTTTTGGAGCAAAGCTAACTGCCATGTGGTTGCACTCAGAATCACTTGCAAAGCTTCAAAAAAAAAAAAAAAAACAGAAAACCAAAAAAAACAGTCTAATACTCACAGCCTATGCCAGACCAAGGAAATCAGAATCTCTTTAGGCTGGGGAAGGAGGGAAAGGCATTTATATTATAAAACATTCCTCAAGTTATCCTGATGTGCAGAGAGGAGTGCAAAACACTGGATGAAGAAAGGAAGTAGTAGAGAAGGCTTGGAGGAGTCATATACTGTAAAGTGCTGAGTTCCTTCCAGAATTTGCTCTTCCATGATAACAACCAACCAAAATGGGTTAAAGGTAAAAATGCTTTCAAGTGATTTCAGATGTCAGTTACCTCTCACCCAAATGTCAGTGTGTGCCCTGGTTTCTGTGGAAAAGACTTAAGAGAAGCTTTCATTAAAAGCATCATTTTGCATTTGTATTTAGAGTAGTGTATAGGTTAGCACTGAGGTAAACAATGCCTCTCACTTGTGAAACCAAATGAGCCAAGTACAAAAATGAAATCACCTAGCCCAGTACCTGTCACATAGGCTGTGAATAAATCTTGGTCCTTAGTTTCTCTGCTTTAGATGCCTTAAGGTAAAAGCAAACAATGAAGCAACCTGTGCTTGCCCAATTACAAAAACAAACTTAAAATTGCAAAGTTGGATAAATTGTCACAAATTCCGGAAAATGGTCTGCATCATTTAAAGGCAGCATCTCATATTTGAGAGGGACTTAGAATTCAAAACATTTTCACTTCCTCTAGAAGATGATGGGGCAATACTGAAATGCCTATGAAGACAGAAGAACAAAAGAAAATGTTGCCAGCCAAAATATCTGACAAGAATGGGGTAAAGTGTGTCGTGGATTGTACAATTTATCTCATTGAGAAGGGAACAGAAAAATGATCCATGATGCTTCAAAAGAGAAAAAAAGTCTGTGGTGAATCTTCTGAGTCTGGAGTGCCTGACTGGGCAGAAATGTAGAAACAAGCTAATTACTGTCTGTCTTTTACTCTCCTCGTTAGGAATAAAAGGAGAAAAGAAACCACACATTCTCAACACTCACTAATGGGGAAAAAAAAAAAACTTTCATTGTTCCTTTTCTCAAAGAGTTTTGGAGCAAAGCTAACTGCCATGTGGTTGCACTCAGAATCACTTGCAAAGCTTCAAAAAAAAAAAAAAAAAAACAGAAAACCAAAAAAAACAGTCTAATACTCACAGCCTATGCCAGACCAAGGAAATCAGAATCTCTTTAGGCTGGGGAAGGAGGGAAAGGCATTTATATTATAAAACATTCCTCAAGTTATCCTGATGTGCAGAGAGGAGTGCAAAACACTGGATGAAGAAAGGAAGTAGTAGAGAAGGCTTGGAGGAGTCATATACTGTAAAGTGCTGAGTTCCTTCCAGAATTTGCTCTTCCATGATAACAACCAACCAAAATGGGTTAAAGGTAAAAATGCTTTCAAGTGATTTCAGATGTCAGTTACCTCTCACCCAAATGTCAGTGTGTGCCCTGGTTTCTGTGGAAAAGACTTAAGAGAAGCTTTCATTAAAAGCATCATTTTGCATTTGTATTTAGAGTAGTGTATAGGTTAGCACTGAGGTAAACAATGCCTCTCACTTGTGAAACCAAATGAGCCAAGTACAAAAATGAAATCACCTAGCCCAGTACCTGTCACATAGGCTGTGAATAAATCTTGGTCCTTAGTTTCTCTGCTTTAGATGCCTTAAGGTAAAAGCAAACAATGAAGCAACCTGTGCTTGCCCTAAAAAAACAAATTTTAGTTTAGAAGTAGCAAGGAGGAGGGGATATCCTTCTGTAAACTGGCTTTCTAAATGTATTGGTTTCATAAGCATTTTACGAATGATCTCCACTCTATAGACAAGGAAACAATAAAAAGAACTAGGATTTGAACTACAGCTGCTTTAATCTTAGTGCATGGTGCTCTTACAATCGCCATTTTCCATATTTACTCAACGCATTCATCCATTTTAGATAATTAGCATTTCTAAATTCCCACCATTATAAAACATGTGAATAGTTTCATATATGTATTTTTACCTCCATATTTAGACTAACACACAGTCATGGAAGTTAGTTGTCAAGACAGTATGAACATGTCTCTGGTATTATGGTGTTTATGCATATTATGTAATTATGAAAGGTATTGTACAAATAGACAATACCTCCAGAAATGCATGCCAGACAAATTGCAAAAGTATTTATTTCCAATTTAATAGCTGAAAATTATATTTAATCTCATGGCTTAACATCTATGATGTTTCCTGGTGAATTGAAACATTTCTTAAGTATTTTTGGACTATTTATTAGTATCTTCATTTATAAGCTTTGATATGATTTTTTACAGAGTTTTTCACTGTAGTAGCAAAAGTTTCTGTGGCAGTGTGTTTAGCGCCTATGACTCCTACCACACAGTAAGCTCCTTGAGGGAACAGTTTCTGTGGCATGCCTAGGGAAACTTAGAGAGGGGCTTGGAGGAGTCATATACTGTAAAGTCATCCCAATTTGCTCTTCCATGATAACAACCAACCAAAATGGGTTAAAGGTAAAAATGCTTTCAAGTGATTTCAGATGTCAGTTACCTCTCACCCAAATGTCAGTGTGTGCCCTGGTTTCTGTGGAAAAGACTTAAGAGAAGCTTTCATTAAAAGCATCATTTTGCATTTGTATTTAGAGTAGTGTATAGGTTAGCACTGAGGTAAACAATGCCTCTCACTTGTGAAACCAAATGAGCCAAGTACAAAAATGAAATCACCTAGCCCAGTACCTGTCACATAGGCTGTGAATAAATCTTGGTCCTTAGTTTCTCTGCTTTAGATGCCTTAAGGTAAAAGCAAACAATGAAGCAACCTGTGCTTGCCCTAAAAAAACAAATTTTAGTTTAGAAGTAGCAAGGAGGAGGGGATATCCTTCTGTAAACTGGCTTTCTAAATGTATTGGTTTCATAAGCATTTTACGAATGATCTCCACTCTATAGACAAGGAAACAATAAAAAGAACTAGGATTTGAACTACAGCTGCTTTAATCTTAGTGCATGGTGCTCTTACAATCGCCATTTTCCATATTTACTCAACGCATTCATCCATTTTAGATAATTAGCATTTCTAAATTCCCACCATTATAAAACATGTGAATAGTTTCATATATGTATTTTTACCTCCATATTTAGACTAACACACAGTCATGGAAGTTAGTTGTCAAGACAGTATGAACATGTCTCTGGTATTATGGTGTTTATGCATATTATGTAATTATGAAAGGTATTGTACAAATAGACAATACCTCCAGAAATGCATGCCAGACAAATTGCAAAAGTATTTATTTCCAATTTAATAGCTGAAAATTATATTTAATCTCATGGCTTAACATCTATGATGTTTCCTGGTGAATTGAAACATTTCTTAAGTATTTTTGGACTATTTATTAGTATCTTCATTTATAAGCTTTGATATGATTTTTTACAGAGTTTTTCACTGTAGTAGCAAAAGTTTCTGTGGCAGTGTGTTTAGCGCCTATGACTCCTACCACACAGTAAGCTCCTTGAGGGCATGTTCACCACTGATTTCTGGTGCCTAGCATCATGCCTAGGGTATAATATGCGCTAAAGTTATTGATAAACAGAGATTTACTTAGCATATTTTTTAGAGGAAACTGTGCTGGCTATTTTACTTTTATAGTGTTGATTTTATTGTTGTTTTGTATAGTTTAGGGTGGCACCAAAGCTAGGCAGTGACCATCACAAAGTAATCCATTCTAAACAGAATTAGCATTAACGACTCAAAGAACAGAAAAGACAATATGAAGAGGATGGAAATGATCTAGGAAACCTTCCTTGAAGAGATGGATCTCTCTCCTGTCAAAATCCTTTCAAATGAAGGAAACAGTTTGTGGTACCCTTTCTGTTGAGGGTTCTGCGGAAAACCTTTTATATAGGTAATGGACCCAGTTGAGACAACCTGTGTTCTCCAGGCTGTAATGGACTTCTAATTAGCCCAACTAATGTGATGGCTTTAATTTGTAAGACAGGCAATGGCTTAGAATTTTATTTCCTTTAGATCACTTTTCTCATAGATGTAAGACAACAACAAACAGCCGCTAAAGAACTCCTGGAGTGGCTAAATACTGTATTTACTCATTGTGTTTCCCGCCCCCTTCCTGCCCCACAATTTTCAAGAGAAAATAAAAGGTAGCCTTCCTCCACAGAACTCCCCTAGACAAGCCACCTTTGTTAGGACACCAACAAACAGCAGATTTGAAAGGACTCCTTAGAGTTTCCTCAAGATCTGTCCAGTAGAGAACCCTCAATTGGTGGTCATATGTACCCAGGTCAAAACATTCAAGTTTGCCCTTTTCTGTGGAAATAGACATTATTAATATTTCTTTTAAAATCCTAAGGGAAACTATGATGTGTGTGTCTCAGGTAAACCCTTCTTGTCACACCCTGCTGTTTCCCACGAGCTGAGAGGCATCACCATAACCAGCCAGTGCAAAGCCTGACTAGCTCTCTAGCAATCTGATCTATAGAAATGGCCATTTTCCCTTTCCTGTCTCAGCCCAATTTTTTTTAGCCAATTCCCAGGATTCTGCAGTGTGTTTAGCGCCTATGACTCCTACCACACAGTAAGCTCCTTGAGGGCATGTTCACCACTGATTTCTGGTGCCTAGCATCATGCCTAGGGTATAATATGCGCTAAAGTTATTGATAAACAGAGATTTACTTAGCATATTTTTTAGAGGAAACTGTGCTGGCTATTTTACTTTTATAGTGTTGATTTTATTGTTGTTTTGTATAGTTTAGGGTGGCACCAAAGCTAGGCAGTGACCATCACAAAGTAATCCATTCTAAACAGAATTAGCATTAACGACTCAAAGAACAGAAAAGACAATATGAAGAGGATGGAAATGATCTAGGAAACCTTCCTTGAAGAGATGGATCTCTCTCCTGTCAAAATCCTTTCAAATGAAGGAAACAGTTTGTGGTACCCTTTCTGTTGAGGGTTCTGGAAAACCTTTTATATAGGTAATGGACCCAGTTGAGACAACCTGTGTTCTCCAGGCTGTAATGGACTTCTAATTAGCCCAACTAATGTGATGGCTTTAATTTGTAAGACAGGCAATGGCTTAGAATTTTATTTCCTTTAGATCACTTTTCTCATAGATGTAAGACAACAACAAACAGCCGCTAAAGAACTCCTGGAGTGGCTAAATACTGTATTTACTCATTGTGTTTCCCGCCCCCTTCCTGCCCCACAATTTTCAAGAGAAAATAAAAGGTAGCCTTCCTCCACAGAACTCCCCTAGACAAGCCACCTTTGTTAGGACACCAACAAACAGCAGATTTGAAAGGACTCCTTAGAGTTTCCTCAAGATCTGTCCAGTAGAGAACCCTCAATTGGTGGTCATATGTACCCAGGTCAAAACATTCAAGTTTGCCCTTTTCTGTGGAAATAGACATTATTAATATTTCTTTTAAAATCCTAAGGGAAACTATGATGTGTGTGTCTCAGGTAAACCCTTCTTGTCACACCCTGCTGTTTCCCACGAGCTGAGAGGCATCACCATAACCAGCCCGTGGTCACTGCCAGTGCAAAGCCTGACTAGCTCTCTAGCAATCTGATCTATAGAAATGGCCATTCCTTTCTGTCTCAGCACCCTTTCTGAGAAACAGCACGCTTGTTTCTCTGTTGAGACTCCACTCTGAATTTTTTTTCAGCCAATTCCCAGGGGATTCTGATGATTTTGAAAATGTAATGGAAGCGAAGATTTTCCAAAAGAACTACTGAGCTTGACAGGGGCTTGCTGATCTATGTAGCTAGTACCTGAAATGAGAACTCTCTTCTGACAGGTAAAAACTACTGTAGATTATCCACCTCCCTTTCCATCCTTCTTTCCTTCCTTCACCTGTGAGCATGTATTTTATACAAGGTCATGCAAATAAAATGGAAGCACAGTTGGGAACCACTCCTAGTATTTTCAGTAATTTGACCAAGTATTTTCTATATCAGTTATTAAAAAGTCATGTTTCTCAAGGCATCAAAGTTAATTTTAACACCAGTGTTTATTGTTTCTAAAACAATTATTTAAAAAGGAGATTTTAATCTTTAGGAACTCTACTGTCCAATACAGTAGCTATTGGCTTCAAGTGCTTCATTCAGCACTTGACAAGCAACTAGTTCAAGGTCATTTGTGCTATAAGTGTAAAATACACACATTTTTAAGCCTTGCTAAGGAAAAATAATGTGAAACACCTTAGTAGTTCTGTGTCAGTTGCTCCTTGAAATGATAATAGGTTATATAGTCAAAATACATCATAAATTTCACCTATTTTACAGGTTACATCTACTAGAAAAATTAAAATTAGGTTAAAATTATGTTATATTTATACTTATGTTGGTCAGTCTTAGGATGGAAATACTTAGGCCTCAGGACTGCTGGAGTTTATCACTAACAGGATGATCTCAACACAGTCTAGTCTGTTGCCTTCTAGATCTCTACAAACTCTCTATGCAACCAAAGAACAAAAGGGAATTAGGAAGATAAACATTTGCTAGTCAGAAAACTTGGGATTCCAAGGGCACAGACTAAGCAAAGGAAGCCAGCTCTGCCTTTTCCACTGCCAGGGCTGCTCCAGTTCTAGGATGTGACCTCTCAACTGCAGCAAACATTTGAGGCTCCAGAGGCAAGCCGATAAGGTCACAGTGAGCCCCAGCTCATCAATCTTTTGACCAGCAACATTTTTAGAAAGCCTTTGAAGCAGGAACTTGGGTCATATTCTTAAATTGTTTAAAAGCCAAAGCTCTACAAATCATTGACAACAGATGCAAGTATGGTTAAATATGGTAATAGCATTATCTGGAAACCTCTGTCATTGGACAAACATATCGTTAAATCAGGATTTATCAGAATGAGGTTCTGCTATAGAAGAAGCAATTGCTTAACTATTTAAAATCCATATTCCAGGGTCCCACCACCAAGGATAATAATTTACTACAGCTGGATCAAGGAAAAGAAGAATCTCAATTTAAATATATACACAGTTATTCTAAAGTATGTGCTATGACTCACCACTTGAAGTTATTGTTTTTATTTTTAAATACTCTGTTTAAAACAAGTATATTATAGCACAGATACACGGCCATAGTATTATCTGTCTATTTAGAGATAAGGAAATGTACATTTTCTCAGGAGCACCTGACTCTCATGCTTCCTCATGAGAACCTGAGCGCAATATTCCAGTCATGATTTCTCAACAAATGAAACATCTTACTGGTAGCATTACCTAATTTTTAAATAGAAAACATTTAATAAATATGTTCTTGTGCTTCAGATTATAAATCCAAAGTTCCATAATATTTTATGCAGCTATAAATTATTAAGATTTGAAAGATTGAAGTTTTTTGAGACTCAAGAAAGTCAGTCCCTGATAATACATGTAGCAGGAATCTCTTACAACTTCTTTAATTACACCATGTAAAATGTCACCTATTTTGACTACCCACAGGTACACTGAGGAGAGAGTTTAAAAAAAAATAGTAGTTCTATCTGAAGTTAAAAGTGGGATACTTTTGACAGCAATATGTGTCTAAGGAGCAGAAAAACTCATATAGTATTAAAGGTTATGTCATGTGACATAAAGCAAGAAACAGTACATCTATTGCAGCAACAGTGGATTCTACGTTGGGGTTATCCATAGAGTGACATGGGCATCAGCTGCTTCATCTGAAAATGAAGGCTGATAAACAAGATGCTGTGGAGACTTCCTTTCAGGGCTGACATTCTGCGATTTTAATCTTCCCTTGCTATGGACTTGTCGGGAGGGAACCATGACCAGATTGTCCAAGCAAGATTTAAAGCATCTCAGAGACAAGCTTGTGTGTGGTCACCATACAGAATAACAAGATATATCAGAGGGCATGGGTAGAGCGGAAGCATGGAGTTTTCACAATACCACAGCTGCTGCAGAATAAGGTTGAAATATAGGTCTTGGACAGAAGTGACCAGGCAGCTGTGGCAGAAGAGGTGAGTAGGTTTTGGTTTCACAGTCAGGCTGCTGGAGGGAGGGGACAGGCTCCCACCACCAAGGATAATTATTTACTACAGCTGGATCAAGGAAAAGAAGAATCTCAATTTAAATATATACACAGTTATTCTAAAGTATGTGCTATGACTCACCACTTGAAGTTATTGTTTTATTTTAAATACTCTGTTTAAAACAAGTATATTCTAGCACAGATACACGGCCATAGTATTATCTGTCTATTTAGAGATAAGGAAATGTACATTTTCTCAGGAGCACCTGACTCTCATGCTTCCTCATGAGAACCTGAGCGCAATATTCCAGTCATGATTTCTCAACAAATGAAACATCTTACTGGTAGCATTACCTAATTTTTAAATAGAAAACATTTAATAAATATGTTCTTGTGCTTCAGATTATAAATCCAAAGTTCCATAATATTTTATGCAGTTATAAATTATTAAGATTTGAAAGATTGAAATTTTTTGAGACTCAAGAAAGTCAGTCCCTGATAATACATGCAGCAGGAATCTCTTACAACTTCTTTAATTACACCATGTAAAATGTCACCTATTTTGACTACCCACAGGTACACTGAGGAGAGAGTTTAAAAAAAAATAGTAGTTCTATCTGAAGTTAAAAGTGGGATACTTTTGACAGCAATATGTGTCTAAGGAGCAGAAAAACTCATATAGTATTAAAGGTTATGTCATGTGACATAAAGCAAGAAACAGTACATCTATTGCAGCAACAGTGGATTCTACGTTGGGGTTATCCATAGAGTGACATGGGCATCAGCTGCTTCATCTGAAAATGAAGGCTGATAAACAAGATGCTGTGGAGACTTCCTTTCAGGGCTGACATTCTGCGATTTTAATCTTCCCTTGCTATGGACTTGTCGGGAGGGAACCATGACCAGATTGTCCAAGCAAGATTTAAAGCATCTCAGAGACAAGCTTGTGTGTGGTCACCATACAGAATAACAAGATATATCAGAGGGCATGGGTAGAGCGGAAGCATGGAGTTTTCACAATACCACAGCTGCTGCAGAATAAGGTTGAAATATAGGTCTTGGACAGAAGTGACCAGGCAGCTGTGGCAGAAGAGGTGAGTAGGTTTTGGTTTCACAGTCAGGCTGCTGGAGGGAGGGGACAGGCTTGAGGGCAGGGCCTCTTCCTGGAGCGTCACACAAGGCAGATGCCCTCTTGGCCCCTCACCTCACGAGCACCACCATTTAAGCAGCAGAGAATAAGGAAGACCTGTGTGAAAGTGACAGTTCTTTACCTCTCTGTGAGAGAGTGGCTTTCACATTTTTTTTTATTATTATTTTGAAAAAAAAAATGTCAGGAAAGCTGATCAAACTAGCTGCATTTTGAGGAGACAAAAACCAGAGTTCAGGGAGCACAGTGACTGGGAGGAAGGAAAAGTCAGAGGGTAAGATATTTGTCTCCCCACACGAACTGTGTGAAGTTTCCCAGAACTTAGGTTATAAATAAGTGATGCTGTACTAATGTTTTTCTTTTTTTCTTCCTTCCCTCTTGGCTCACCATGAGACGTCAGTCTCACAAGCCCTCACCATTCTGCCATGCTGTTCTCCTCTGGTTGCCTAGGTTCCGAATAAAAGATTCAGCCTATATCGTGGGTCCTGCTGGAAGCAAAGACCGAAACTGTTATGTGAAATATTTAAGAGACTCAGAGAACACTTGTTCAAGTTCCTAGAATATCAGAGTTTCACTCACTAAATTTCTTTTTACCTTGATCTCAGGTAACTACTTCTTTTACTCAGTGGTATGGGCCCAAGTCCTTTTATCTCTCCTACCATACAAGCACATACCTGTCCTCTAAGGGCTTGGGAAAGTGACGTGAAAGCATTAGTCACTCAGTTATGTCCACCTCTTTGAGACCCCATGGACTTTAGCCCACCACGCTCTTCTGTCCATGGTGTTCTCCACACAATACTGAATACTGGAGTGGCTTCAGGGGATCTTCCCAACCCAGAGATCAAACCCTGGTCTCTAGCACTGCAGGCAGACTCTTTACTGTCTGAGCACCAGGGAAGCCTCAAAATTCAGATATCTTACTCCATTTTGAAGTGTCTTCAAGAAACTTCTTTTCACAAATGTTGAGTTTCGACAACAGTGCTATTCATACAATGTCTAAGTTTTACATATTGCTTAGTGCATCAAAGCCCTTTCGAAAGTGCTTCAAATATATTTACTCACAAATCCTGATCATAAGTCTATGCATTGGGTGATATTATTGTCCCCACTTTACAAATCTGAAAGCAGATATCAAGGGAAGTGACTTGTCCAGAGTCACACAAAGAATAAGTAACAGAACCACACTATGAAACACGCTCTTGGGATGGCACCATGCAACATGCACTGGATGTGGGAGAAAGAGCACAGACTTTGAAGATAAGAGGCATGCTGCTGCTGCTGAGTCACTTCAGTCGTGTTCAACTCTATATGGCCCCATGCACAGCAGCCTTCCAGTCTCCTCTGTCTATGGAATTCTCCAGGCAAGAATACTGGACTAGGTTATCATGCCCTTTTTTGGGGGGATCTTCCTGGCCCAGGGATGGAACCTAGGTCTCCTGTATTGCAAGAAGTTTCCTTGCCACTGAATCATTAGGGAAGCCCTATATACATGCAACGCCCTAGCCTATAACTTGTCAGGCTTCCCTGTCCATGGAATTTTCCAGGCAAGAATACTGGGGTTGCATTTCCCTGGTAGCTCAGTAGTAGAGTTCACCTGCTAATGCAGAAGACACAAGTTTGATCCCTGATCTGGGAAGACCCCACATGCTTCAGAGCAACTAAGACCATGAGCCACAACTATTGAGTCGGTGCTCTAGAGCCTTGGAGTCGCAACTTATTGAGCCCATGTGCTGCAACTACTGAAGCTCGTGTACCCTAGAGCCCGAGTTCCACAACAAGAGAAGTCACTGCAAGAAGGAGCCTGCTCAGTGGCCTCTGCTACCTGCAACTAGAAAAGAGCCTGTGGCAGCAGTGAAAACCCAGAATAACCAAAACTAAATTAATTAATTAACTAATTAAAAAATAAAAAGAATACTGGGGTGGGTTGCCATTTTTATCCAGACAAGAGGCCTGAGTTCAAATAAAAATTCAGTCAGAAACAGCTACTTGATTCTTGGACAACTTACTTAATTTCTTTGTGGCTGGAAGTCTTCTCATCCCTAAAAATAAAGCTAGTGCTCATTGAGATAATGCAGGAGTCAAAAATAATGTATGAGAGGTGTTTGGTGCTTAACAGTCACTCAGAGAGTTGTTGATGTTCATATTAAAATCAATGAACTACAAAAGGTTACCTAAAACTACTACTCCCTATTTTTCTTCTGCTGCAACGAGGTTGCTGCCATCTTTCCATTCCATTAAGGCATGGTGAGGCAGGATGCAGTTTAAGGGGTACACAATAGCAAGGGGCCACACCATGCCAGAGCCTATGTCTGAGATGCCCAGCATCAGCTCTGCTCACTACATAGAAGAACGGTTGGTTAAGTTAATCCCAGGGTTTCATTTTCAGTAATGATACATCCTGGGCCATCGATCCATGGCTTTATTTTCAAGCTTATTTAAGCAGCAGCTATAAAAAGAAGAGCATCACCTCCATGCAATATGCAATTAAGCCTCACCCGCTCACCCCTTTAATTCTCTCAGATACCTATTTGTTTGTCCTTATTTTAGGAAGCAGAACCTGATAAAGAAGCAGGTTAGGGAAATTTTTTAGGGTTATAATTTTCTACATAATGATATAAACGGTTCTGTATAGAACGGCTCTCTGGCAAGCGAGAATCCAGAGTCATTTTCTGGAATAGGGTGCCAGAAGCTGAAATCAGCGTTGGTCCCTGAGGGTGATTCACCATGGTGATCGGGGACTGTGAATTTTCTAGAAATTGTAAACTGTATATTTGTAAAACTAGACATGGTTTTAGCTTTCATTTATCAATAGGCAGTAGGGTTAAAGGTATCACATTGATAAGATGTGAAGGGAATTATCAATTTATTTTTACTCTAGAGAGCAAAGGAAACTCAAGACTTCTTTAGCCAGAAAAGCATTATCTTTCTTTATTCCCTCTCCTTCTCTAGAACTGACTCCTGGACAGGAACGACCAGGTGTGTCTGAACAGCCAGGAAAGGAGGTGGGGACCATGTCTCACCTCTGCCTTAGACATGTCAGTGCAATTAACTTAAGCTTAAGAACACTATTTTCTTCTTTGGTGACAGCAGGACATGTGGGCAACAGTAACTTTCCCCAGAAAGTATTATCTTATTCCCTGAATAAAAAGATAAATAATCTGTATAAAAACAGATTCATGTTCTGTATAAAAACAATAAGCTTCATGCTGTAAACTGCTTCCAAGAATTTTGTTCCTTGAGCTCTACCCCATAGGAATAAATTCTCAGTTCTAAGTTTTAAGATTAAGTGCTTAAAAGTAGGGCTGTCGGTAGACTGCATAAACATTTCTCAAGAGCAGTACCTCAGATCCATGACACAGCAAACTGGCACTTAGTAGAGTCTGGGAGATCTTGGAATGCTCACTTGTTAAATAGTAATCCCCACACAGCTTCTAAGGGGGTTCAACTCTATACATTATGTAGAATGTGTGTTTTTAAGAGTTTTATGGGAGCCAGGAGAATAGGCTTCTGACTCAACTCTCCATTTGTATTTAATATTCTAAAAGTTCTTAAGCTGGAAATGGCCTGAGACATCTCACTGGGACTCTTTTTTCCATCTAAAGAATCAAACCTATCATCAGTCAACTCTTAGTTTTATCTTCCTTCAGGCAGGCTTAACAAATATACATATATGTTATAGAAGCTGGTTTTTTTAATTATTATTTTCCTCCCAAACCTCATTTCATGAGCCAATAAGCTTGTTTCCCAAAGGAGAAAAAAAAATGTTTGTTTCCATGATTTTGGCAGAAACAAATGTTTTCTTTGGGGCTGTTCAGACAGTCAAATGTTTTCAAGTTTTCTCCTTCGTTCTATTGGGGGGAGCACCCCCTGGTGGAAAACTGTGAAAATGTTTGCCACGTGTTTTGACTGTTACGTTCAATAGGCAGATGTGTTTTGAAAATATTGTTTTTACACAAAGCACGCTCCGCACCATTTTTCCCAATGTTAACAGCTTGAAAAACTCCCTTTACTTCTTTCTAATCCTCATCACACGGTTTAGAAGATGCTCCCTTGTTTCTGATGTTGCTCAGATGTAGTCAGAGATGCGACTGCAATTCTCCAGACTCAGAAATGAGTGGAGAAAGGCACTCTGGCAGAAAGTTCTCAAGGGTGGGAAGAGGCGGATCTCTTCTTCCTCCCTCAGTCATCCTTCCTGCCATTTCTTCCTTCCCTTGCTTTGCTTCCCTCTTTCTTTCCCCCTCTCTCCCACTTCTCCTTTCCTCTCTCTTTCTCAGACTCTGGGGTCTTTCCTTCCTTCCTTCCTGCTAGTACAAACAAAATTGTATTTCCTGGAGGGTCTCACTGAGTAAGACAACAAACAGTCTCCTGGGAATATACCCAGTTACAGATAGAGGTGAAGGTACAACCCTTTCCAGAAAAAGGGCCTCCTCCAGCAACCGCACCAGGATTAACAAGAAGGCAGTTTGTTGGGCGATCATCTTGACCACCTATTTCCCCCCAAATATAAACTGAAATAATTACTAAAGATCATATTGAGTTACTCAGTGAACCTATAATTACTGCATTTGTAGATAAAAAGACATCATCTCTGGAGGAACTGGAAAGAGGACTACCGCTTACCCTTGCTGTTATGGATTGAGTCATGCACCTCCAAAACTAACACACTGAAGTTCTAACCCCCAGCAGTACCTCAGAATGGGACCTCATTTGGAAATAGGGTCATTGCTCATATAATTAGATCTGATGAGGTGATGTGGGTGTAAAATGGGGCTCTAACCCAATAGGGCTGCTGGCCTTATAAAAAAGGAGGCATTTGAACACAGATACCCATGGAGAATGCCAGGTGACATGAAGGCAGACACAGAAGGGATATGTCTACAAGTCTAGGAGCACCAAAGATGGCAGCAAACCACCGAAAGCTAGAAGAGACCCAGGGAACCGATTTTTCCCTCACAGTCCTCTGGAGAAACAAATCCCAACAACACAGAACACCCTGGTTTGTGATACTTTGTTATGGTAATCCTACCAAACGGATCTCCTTTAAACCCAACTGGTAGTCCCCTCTCTATTTAATACTTTCTTCAGTCTTTTCAAAGGTAAATGGCCAGGGAACTATGTAAAGGAGTTAGAACATTCAAACTGAAGACTTAAGTTAAAGACAGATGACACACTGGGTACTCAGCAATATGGCCAGTCTCCCAAGTTCCCTAGTGGCGCTTCCTCACACCAAGAGGCCAAGCAATAATTATTTCTACTGCCAACACACACAACCAAATCTTAATAGCAAAACAGCAATGGAGCCCAGAGTCTCTTTTTCTTATGTTGCCAATAACCCAGTCATAAGCCAACAAAATAAGACAAAACCAAATGAAACAGGGAGCAGATATTTTACTTAGAATCCCTGTGTTGGCTTGAGTTTTCTTGAAAACTTACTTTCATGTACCCTCAGTAGAGCCAGCCACTTGTCTCCTTTTCTATCACACACCCTCTTGCCCAAGGAACTGTCCTCCCCACTGTTCTCCCAACACATGAAGGCCTTTTATCCAGTCAGTTTGCTCAGAGTACTATCTACCCCACAGGTCAAAGTTTGTTGGGCGATCCACCTATTTCCCCAAATATAAACTGAAATAATTACTAAAGATCATATTGAGTTACTCAGTGAACCTATAATTACTGCATTTGTAGATAAAAAGACATCATCTCTGGAGGAACTGGAAAGAGGACTACCGCTTACCCTTGCTGTTATGGATTGAGTCATGCACCTCCAAAACTAACACACTGAAGTTCTAACCCCCAGCAGTACCTCAGAATGGGACCTCATTTGGAAATAGGGTCATTGCTCATATAATTAGATCTGATGAGGTGATGTGGGTGTAAAATGGGGCTCTAACCCAATAGGGCTGCTGGCCTTATAAAAAAGGAGGCATTTGAACACAGATACCCATGGAGAATGCCAGGTGACATGAAGGCAGACACAGAAGGGATATGTCTACAAGTCTAGGAGCACCAAAGATGGCAGCAAACCACCGAAAGCTAGAAGAGACCCAGGGAACCGATTTTTCCCTCACAGTCCTCTGGAGAAACAAATCCCAACAACACAGAACACCCTGGTTTGTGATACTTTGTTATGGTAATCCTACCAAACGGATCTCCTTTAAACCCAACTGGTAGTCCCCTCTCTATTTAATACTTTCTTCAGTCTTTTCAAAGGTAAATGGCCAGGGAACTATGTAAAGGAGTTAGAACATTCAAACTGAAGACTTAAGTTAAAGACAGATGACACACTGGGTACTCAGCAATATGGCCAGTCTCCCAAGTTCCCTAGTGGCGCTTCCTCACACCAAGAGGCCAAGCAATAATTATTTCTACTGCCAACACACACAACCAAATCTTAATAGCAAAACAGCAATGGAGCCCAGAGTCTCTTTTTCTTATGTTGCCAATAACCCAGTCATAAGCCAACAAAATAAGACAAAACCAAATGAAACAGGGAGCAGATATTTTACTTAGAATCCCTGTGTTGGCTTGAGTTTTCTTGAAAACTTACTTTCATGTACCCTCAGTAGAGCCAGCCACTTGTCTCCTTTTCTATCACACACCCTCTTGCCCAAGGAACTGTCCTCCCCACTGTTCTCCCAACACATGAAGGCCTTTTATCCAGTCAGTTTGCTCAGAGTACTACCCTCATCCTCCAAGATACCCATCCCCACCTTCTATATAGAATCTTCCCCAACCAAACCAATCCCCATTAACCTCTGCATTCCAGTGACATTTGTTGACTATACGACATCACTCAGCCTCGGTGGACTTTCTTCTCCATCACATTGTCACGTCCCATAAAGACAACCATAATTTTTCATATATAAACTTCAGAGCATACTGTGCTATGGACCATACAGTGGCTGAGCAATGCAGGCTTACTTTCTGAAAGAAAATGAATAGCTTGGAGCATTTGGCTGGATATCTCCATTCTGAAACCATATACAAACATGTGAATAATGATGTTAGAGTCTGAACAATATTTTGTTTCAGATAAGGCTGTGTAATCCTACAGCTATCCCAAGAGATGGAGATTCTCACAATAGCATGGAAGGTTTGGGATGAATTCGAAGGTAGTCCAATAAAGCTTTGGAGTGTATTTCAAGCCAATGATTTTCAGGAGATGGTATTTTATAGAAAATTCTACTCATCAAGCCTTTCAGGTTTTTCCCTTTATTTTTCTCCTCTTTCCTTTAAGTACCTGGTTAATGAAACTCCACCCAGTCTGTGATCTTTCACACAACTATGCACATTACACTACACTGCACTTGCAATTCTTGTCACACACTCTGTTTTCAACAACCCTCCGAGAGAAGGAAAAATAAGTCCATGCCATTTCCTTGGTTTTTAAAATGATGCAACAAACAACAGGAGAAAGAACCATCTAACAAAACTCCCATTTTCACTCCAGCCAAATGCTGAGCTGCTCAGCTGTTCTCAGCCAGCTTGATTAAGATGTCATCCTCCTTTTCGTTTATATTTATTATTTTTGGAGGATCTTTCCCCCTTTAGTGTTTGTATACCTTTTCCCATTTTTCAAAAGTCATGAATCACAGTTTGATTTACAGCTGCTCTTGGGGGAGATCGGCAACTCTAATGAGGGAGCAGCCGGCAAGTGTAATTAATACCCTCCAGACACGGTACCACATCAGCGTGTGTATCCTGGGCTGGGGAGAATGAAGTCAGGAGTGGTCACCACCCACGGCCACCACCCGGGGCATCAGCAGTGATGATAGAAAGAGGATCAAGGGAGAGACTCGTGGATCCACTGGTCAAGCACTGAAAATGTGGAGAACACAGGGCTCAGTGAGAAGGACCAGCAAGTGCAACAAGGAGGGATGCCGAGCCAGATATGCTGCGTGGGGCTGATAGATAGCTTCCATTTAAAACACAAAAATAAGGCAGCTTGCCAGAACAGTCTGGGCTAGTTTCATTAAAACTCTTCATTCATCATACTGCAATGAGGCAGTATGTGCTATCATGCTGGTGCCAGCCTAGGACCGCATTTGGCTGGCATATCTTTCTGAAAGAAAATGAATAGCTTGGAGCATTTGGCTGGATATCTCCATTCTGAAACCATATACAAACATGTGAATAATGATGTTAGAGTCTGAACAATATTTTGTTTCAGATAAGGCTGTGTAATCCTACAGCTATCCCAAGAGATGGAGATTCTCACAATAGCATGGAAGGTTTGGGATGAATTCGAAGGTAGTCCAATAAAGCTTTGGAGTGTATTTCAAGCCAATGATTTTCAGGAGATGGTATTTTATAGAAAATTCTACTCATCAAGCCTTTCAGGTTTTTCCCTTTATTTTTCTCCTCTTTCCTTTAAGTACCTGGTTAATGAAACTCCACCCAGTCTGTGATCTTTCACACAACTATGCACATTACACTACACTGCACTTGCAATTCTTGTCACACACTCTGTTTTCAACAACCCTCCGAGAGAAGGAAAAATAAGTCCATGCCATTTCCTTGGTTTTTAAAATGATGCAACAAACAACAGGAGAAAGAACCATCTAACAAAACTCCCATTTTCACTCCAGCCAAATGCTGAGCTGCTCAGCTGTTCTCAGCCAGCTTGATTAAGATGTCATCCCTCCTTTTCGTTTATATTTATTATTTTTGGAGGATCTTTCCCCCTTTAGTGTTTGTATACCTTTTCCCATTTTTCAAAAGTCATGAATCACAGTTTGATTTACAGCTGCTCTTGGGGGAGATCGGCAACTCTAATGAGGGAGCAGCCGGCAAGTGTAATTAATACCCTCCAGACACGGTACCACATCAGCGTGTGTATCCTGGGCTGGGGAGAATGAAGTCAGGAGTGGTCACCACCCACGGCCACCACCCGGGGCATCAGCAGTGATGATAGAAAGAGGATCAAGGGAGAGACTCGTGGATCCACTGGTCAAGCACTGAAAATGTGGAGAACACAGGGCTCAGTGAGAAGGACCAGCAAGTGCAACAAGGAGGGATGCCGAGCCAGATATGCTGCGTGGGGCTGATAGATAGCTTCCATTTAAAACACAAAAATAAGGCAGCTTGCCAGAACAGTCTGGGCTAGTTTCATTAAAACTCTTCATTCATCATACTGCAATGAGGCAGTATGTGCTATCATGCTGGTGCCAGCCTAGGACCAAAGCCACTTCAGTCATGGGTGGCGGCAAATCATGGAGAACAGGGCTGTGGGGGACGAAAGAGATGGAAGAACAGCCCCACCCAGTCAGTCTGTATATGCCCCAACTCAGCCCCATAGCCAACAGTCCATGGGCAGGTGGAAAGACCCAGAACCTTCACAACTGTGCATAACCAGAAACTCAATTCTTGGCACAAACTAATCAGAACTATTATCAGTCTGGCACAATATAATCAGAATTATTATCAGTCTGGCTTCTCAGTGGGGATATTTTGGGGAGCAGCTGTATTTCCATATGCTACCGTCATAGCTCATGGAAGACCAAGATTCCATAAACATACAGGAAGGGATATAAACTGAAGTTGTGCGTGTGTGTGTATATCTGTGTGTTCATGGGTTCCTCTCCCTCCCTAAATGTAAGTTGTGCAATATAACTATGAAAATAGCTAAAATAACTGCAACCAAAATGTCCTTAGTTACTTTCACACAAAAACCTTTCTCCTTATTACTAAGTATCTTAATGGGCAAGGGGAACCAGAATCAAGTCTTAATACAGACCCTTAACTGAGTCTGAGTAGTACAGACATGTCCCTGGACCTGATTACATAGAGGAAGAGGGAAAAAAGGCTGCACAAGGGAGGCCTGACCGCTGTTTATCATGCATCACTTGCTGCGTCCCTGGTCATGCCATGCCAATCTTTCCTAGGTACAATGCTCACCCTGAGATATGTGTGACAGTCAGATTATGAAAGCTTGTGTAGTAATGTTGTAGGTGCTAGAAAATGAACAAAATCCCCCACAGCTGTGAGGACATGACTGGCAGTGATACTGCAAGATGAGGAATGAACTGCATACATCAAACTTGTCTCCAGGCTTGTGATGGATTCTTTGTCTGCTTCGCCAAGATGCAGGAAGCTGAAGCAAGCAAACTGTCAGGCTGGGGCTGATAGATAGCTTCCATTTAAAACACAAAAATAAGGCAGCTTGCCAGAACAGTCTGGGCTAGTTTCATTAAAACTCTTCATTCATCATACTGCAATGAGGCAGTATGTGCTATCATGCTGGTGCCAGCCTAGGACCAAAGCCACTTCAGTCATGGGTGGCGGCAAATCATGGAGAACAGGGCTGTGGGGGACGAAAGAGATGGAAGAACAGCCCCACCCAGTCAGTCTGTATATGCCCCAACTCAGCCCCATAGCCAACAGTCCATGGGCAGGTGGAAAGACCCAGAACCTTCACAACTGTGCATAACCAGAAACTCAATTCTTGGCACAAACTAATCAGAACTATTATCAGTCTGGCACAATATAATCAGAATTATTATCAGTCTGGCTTCTCAGTGGGGATATTTTGGGGAGCAGCTGTATTTCCATATGCTACCGTCATAGCTCATGGAAGACCAAGATTCCATAAACATACAGGAAGGGATATAAACTGAAGTTGTGCGTGTGTGTGTATATCTGTGTGTTCATGGGTTCCTCTCCCTCCCTAAATGTAAGTTGTGCAATATAACTATGAAAATAGCTAAAATAACTGCAACCAAAATGTCCTTAGTTACTTTCACACAAAAACCTTTCTCCTTATTACTAAGTATCTTAATGGGCAAGGGGAACCAGAATCAAGTCTTAATACAGACCCTTAACTGAGTCTGAGTAGTACAGACATGTCCCTGGACCTGATTACATAGAGGAAGAGGGAAAAAAGGCTGCACAAGGGAGGCCTGACCGCTGTTTATCATGCATCACTTGCTGCGTCCCTGGTCATGCCATGCCAATCTTTCCTAGGTACAATGCTCACCCTGAGATATGTGTGACAGTCAGATTATGAAAGCTTGTGTAGTAATGTTGTAGGTGCTAGAAAATGAACAAAATCCCCCACAGCTGTGAGGACATGACTGGCAGTGATACTGCAAGATGAGGAATGAACTGCATACATCAAACTTGTCTCCAGGCTTGTGATGGATTCTTTGTCTGCTTCCCAGCGAAGCCAAGAATCTGCATCAGGCACCAACACTCAGGCTAAGAGAGAGCAGGCATTGTTGAATTACACAGAGTACTTCTGTGCAGGGTTGCTACTTTAATGGTTTGTTTTCTAGGATTAATGTTGGCAATTCCACAGAGTCAACTTTTCAGCTTGGAATACTAAACAGAAATATGGAATCTCATATGTGATATGAAGAGTGATTTAAATTGTGCTCTAATTTTGTTCTTCAAAAATTCATTCATCATTCATTCATTTATTCATTCAGCAGCAACACTCTCTTTCTAAAGACTGTTGGACAAATTCTAGGCAATGGTGATGCTGAGATGAATAAGGTGCAATTGCCCTGTCAAAGGGGTATGTGTGAGCTATGTTTACAAATCATACATCTGTGATAAAAGACATTAGAATGATGTGGCTTCAGGACTGTAAAGATTCCGGGAAGAAGACAAAGCACTGGCAAGATATATTCTCATACATACAGACATACAAATCACACAGAGACACAAATATACACAGTCTGTAGGGTTGTTGTTTAAGCTATGAATTTGGCATTAAATACTAAGAGCAAAAAGGCTGCATATCATTTTCCTTACTGACATGAAGAAGCAAGCTCCACTGAAAATTCAATCTCACTATTTAGTCCTGCATTGGATATTTTCAGTACTGGACCTTTGAAAACCCTACAGTCCAATCACCTCATATGATACTCACCTAAATAACCTATCTCCTCGCTCTTCCTGGGGTGGAGCTTTTATGAATGACCAGAGAAGGGCAAGCAAGGGGGAAACCTGGAACCTGACAGCCTGGGTAATTATGAGACTAAATAAATGACTTCTGCAAAGTGAGAGTTGATTTTATGTATAAATTAATGGTTAACAAAAAAATTTATAGGTCTATAATAAGATTATAACATTCAAAATAGGTAATTTGATGAGAGCCAAAAAAGTCAAATGTTAAAAACAAAGGTTATCATTCATCCAATGTCAACTGATTAATTATAAACTCACTATAGCCTAGAATAGCTCACTAACAGGAAAGCAGTGGCTCCATCAGTTTTCCTATCATTGTCAAAAATAACTAAATGACCGTAACAGTAGGAGCTTCCATGCGAGGTCTTCCTGGCCCATCATCAATCTGCCCAACAAAATATATCTACTTGTCCTGCTAAACATAACCTCAACCATTTCTTATTTATTGTGGCTAGGAAGGGTAGAGATGGTATAAATAAATCTGTAGAAAAAAGCCAAAGCCTTACATTAGCTAACCATTATAATCTTCCTAGAGTTTCCACTTCAGTCTTTGACAAACTATTAAAGGTTTATCTTTTTTTCTCTCTCTCTTTCAATATTTCCAGCAGCAACACTCTCTTTCTAAAGACTGTTGGACAAATTCTAGCCTGAGATGAATAAGGTGCAGTTGCCCTGTCAAAGGGGTATGTGTGAGCTATGTTTACAAATCATACATCTGTGATAAAAGACATTAGAATGATGTGGCTTCAGGACTGTAAAGATTCCGGGAAGAAGACAAAGCACTGGCAAGATATATTCTCATACATACAGACATACAAATCACACAGAGACACAAATATACACAGTCTGTAGGGTTGTTGTTTAAGCTATGAATTTGGCATTAAATACTAAGAGCAAAAAGGCTGCATATCATTTTCCTTACTGACATGAAGAAGCAAGCTCCACTGAAAATTCAATCTCACTATTTAGTCCTGCATTGGATATTTTCAGTACTGGACCTTTGAAAACCCTACAGTCCAATCACCTCATATGATACTCACCTAAATAACCTATCTCCTCGCTCTTCCTGGGGTGGAGCTTTTATGAATGACCAGAGAAGGGCAAGCAAGGGGGAAACCTGGAACCTGACAGCCTGGGTAATTATGAGACTAAATAAATGACTTCTGCAAAGTGAGAGTTGATTTTATGTATAAATTAATGGTTAACAAAAAAATTTATAGGTCTATAATAAGATTATAACATTCAAAATAGGTAATTTGATGAGAGCCAAAAAAGTCAAATGTTAAAAACAAAGGTTATCATTCATCCAATGTCAACTGATTAATTATAAACTCACTATAGCCTAGAATAGCTCACTAACAGGAAAGCAGTGGCTCCATCAGTTTTCCTATCATTGTCAAAAAATAACTAAATGACCGTAAAAGTAGGAGCTTCCATGCAAGGTCTTCCTGGCCCATCATCAATCTGCCCAACAAAATATATCTACTTGTCCTGCTAAACATAACCTCAACCATTTCTTATTTATTGTGGCTAGGAAGGGTAGAGATGGTATAAATAAATCTGTAGAAAAAAGCCAAAGCCTTACATTAGCTAACCATTATAATCTTCCTAGAGTTTCCACTTCAGTCTTTGACAATATTAGTTTTCTATCTATTGAAAAAAGGTGATGAAAGAGAATATCACTCATTTTATTTCTCTCTTCTCTTTCATAAGGGGCCTTCAAAGGAAAAAAAAGAACTAATACTCATTGAAATGGATAAAAGAATCAGAAAGGAAGGATACAGTTTAGAGAATTATGCTGCGTAAGTGTATTTCTATTGAATTCAAATTCCTTTTAGAGGAATCTATCTGCTGCCTTCTATGAATTAAAGATGGAGACAAATTATAGGACTGAGAGATAAAGAGGACTTAAGACAGCATGTATTCAGCCTTGTAATGTGCCAAGAGCTATGGATATGTGACCTCACTGAATACTTTATGATATTTTTAAAATGGTACCACAATCCATGCAACAGGCAAGAAAGCCTAAACTCAGAAAGAGCAAGTAACTAAGCCAAATTTTCACAGCTAGCAAATGATAAAAGTTGAAATAACACCTCAGTCTTACCAACTCCACCATACAGTTCTTTTCTAGATCACACCCTTTTAAATTTAAACTGTTTGACTATATTGCAGGCAAAAGAAAACACTGAAAACCAGAACAACATACTTTTTACATTAGGGACCCTGAAGTAGGCAGATTTGATACAGACAATCTACCAGGATGCAAGCTGCATATTCAAAATCCATAAGAAGTGATTTATTACCACTGGGGACATGTCGAACTTGCTTTAGAAAAGTATTGTTAAGGGGAATTTTTCATTTCATTTTGGACTACTTTCATTTTGATTGGCAATCCTATCTCAGTACTTTAGAGTTACTTCTCAATTCAGTATACTTCATAGTATTCTGCAGCCAACAATGAAGACCAATGTCTAATAAGATGAGAGGCAATATCTCATATTACCCGGAGTCCAAGTCCCAACACTATCATCTTCTAGCACCATAACCTTGGGCAAGTTACTGAAACTCTCTGTACCTCTGCTTCCCCAAGCACAGAAGAAACAACACTAGATATACTACCATTTCTTATTTATTGTGGCTAGGAAGGGTAGAGATGGTATAAATAAATCTGTAGAAAAAAGCCAAAGCCTTACATTAGCTAACCATTATAATCTTCCTAGAGTTTCCACTTCAGTCTTTGACAATATTAGTTTTCTATCTATTGAAAAAAGGTGATGAAAGAGAATATCACTCATTTTATTTCTCTCTTCTCTTTCATAAGGGGCCTTCAAAGGAAAAAAAAGAACTAATACTCATTGAAATGGATAAAAGAATCAGAAAGGAAGGATACAGTTTAGAGAATTATGCTGCGTAAGTGTATTTCTATTGAATTCAAATTCCTTTTAGAGGAATCTATCTGCTGCCTTCTATGAATTAAAGATGGAGACAAATTATAGGACTGAGAGATAAAGAGGACTTAAGACAGCATGTATTCAGCCTTGTAATGTGCCAAGAGCTATGGATATGTGACCTCACTGAATACTTTATGATATTTTTAAAATGGTACCACAATCCATGCAACAGGCAAGAAAGCCTAAACTCAGAAAGAGCAAGTAACTAAGCCAAATTTTCACAGCTAGCAAATGATAAAAGTTGAAATAACACCTCAGTCTTACCAACTCCACCATACAGTTCTTTTCTAGATCACACCCTTTTAAATTTAAACTGTTTGACTATATTGCAGGCAAAAGAAAACACTGAAAACCAGAACAACATACTTTTTACATTAGGGACCCTGAAGTAGGCAGATTTGATACAGACAATCTACCAGGATGCAAGCTGCATATTCAAAATCCATAAGAAGTGATTTATTACCACTGGGGACATGTCGAACTTGCTTTAGAAAAGTATTGTTAAGGGGAATTTTTCATTTCATTTTGGACTACTTTCATTTTGATTGGCAATCCTATCTCAGTACTTTAGAGTTACTTCTCAATTCAGTATACTTCATAGTATTCTGCAGCCAACAATGAAGACCAATGTCTAATAAGATGAGAGGCAATATCTCATATTACCCGGAGTCCAAGTCCCAACACTATCATCTTCTAGCACCATAACCTTGGGCAAGTTACTGAAACTCTCTGTACCTCTGCTTCCCCAAGCACAGAAGAACAACACTAGCACATGTGCCTCTTGAGGGCGTGGTGCCAAGCATGCATTAACACAGACAAAGTGCTTACAAGAGTGCCTGTTAGCCAGCTCATGCTCCGTAACACCTTGCTATTACTACATGGATAGCATACACAGGGCCTGGAACTCCACAGAGTTCAACAGTTCCTAGTTCCCTTTCATCATATGACTGTACATGGTTGCTTCCCCTCAGAAAAAAATGTAGCTGAATTAAATTCACTTAATATTCAATGTCCTTTCATTTTTCCTACTCTTTTAATTCTCTTATATTCCTACCTTAGATTTTTACCACCCTTGGAAGATATGTTCAGTGTTATTCCCACATTTTCTCACATACACATGCCATTGTATATAAAACAGACAGCCAACAAGGACTAATATATATCACAGGAAACTATACCCAGAATATATGTTTTGTAATAAACTATAAGGGAAAAGAATACAAAAAAGAATACAAACACACACACACATAATTGAATCACATTGTGATTACACCTGAAAGAAAACATTGAAAATCAACTACCCTTAATAATAAAATTAAATAAAATATATTAAAATATTACAGAAACTCTGATGGAATATTGTCATTCTAAGGATTTTACAAAGATGGAAATTATTCCACTATT
Source organism: Tragulus kanchil (assembly GCA_022376925.1). Classification (NCBI taxonomy): domain Eukaryota; kingdom Metazoa; phylum Chordata; class Mammalia; order Artiodactyla; family Tragulidae; genus Tragulus; species Tragulus kanchil. The sequence continues at coordinate 183,303,306 of JAIOJX010000028.1, forward strand.
CCTTCTTTTGAGCCTGAAATCTTTCTCCTTTTCATTTCCTAAACCCAGATTAGCTTTCTAGAGAAATGGTAAACATCATTTGTCTTATGTTTTTCATAGATGCTATAGTCCATGTCTACATCTTCCATCTCCAGGAATAACTATTCACTTGTTGCTACTAAGTATTTCTCACTGAGATACCAAGTGAACCCCTCTCCAAGTGAATGACCTCTCTTTGGGGACAGCTTTTGTCCAGTGATCTGTCTGATCAGGAGTATAAAGTCCTGGTGCCAAATGGGGTCAGCTGAAGTTACTACTGTGAATGACTTGTGGGTCAGCCCCTCCCTCTGCCCAGACACACTGCCCTCGCTCTCTGCAGGTACTGATCTCAACAGGATTTCTAGTAAGGTTTGATTTTTGTCTCAGGGAGTGCTGCTTAAGAAACTGGACTTCCAATGGCATTTCCATCAATTTTAAGTTTACAGTGCCTTTTTCCAAGACATAATGTTACACATTAATTTTTTCACTTACTCATTTGTTCTTCATTCATCTGCCTCAGTCATCCATCTATCCATAAATTTTTTCATCTCAACAAAAATATTTACAGTAAATTTAACATACATGTGTAAGGTAACATACTGGGTTGCTCATTCTCTGGAATGTAGAGAAATAGTCCTCTGTCGGCCTTTAACCTGACACAATTTATAATTGAGCAGGTAGGATTGGACTAAAACACTAGGACATTAATAATAGAAGAGAGACTATAGGAGAGATGGAGGGAGAGAGGGAGGGAGGGTTGGAGAAAGAGGGAGAAGAAGAGAGAAAGAAACATGCACACATACATAAAAGAATTCATCTACCATTGAAGATCACTATAGGGAGATATCTGTATATGTTTGGAATGTATTAACTTCTTAAAGAGATATTTCCTGACTACTTTTCTATTAATATTACATCCTATTATGTGCAGCAGTTTATTTTTCCTCTACCTATGACACTGTTTCTTTCCACTTACAACTCCTTATGGATTATACCTTTTGTGTGTAATCTTAGACCCTTATCTAGTTTCCTAGCCTCTTAGGAGTTACAAGTGTTTCAAATTTGATTTTATGCCTGAAGGATCTTGACACCTTTCCTTCCCTTAAGCTTCCTACTAATCCACTTTCTCTCTTCGGTTTTCTTTCACTATCGTGTTAAGTCTGAAAAAATGGTATCTCACAACTTTGTAGGTTTGTCAACCCTTTCAGCATTGCTATAGTCCATGTCTACATCTTCCATCTCCAGGAATAACTATTCACTTGTTGCTACTAAGTATTTCTCACTGAGATACCAAGTGAACCCCTCTCCAAGTGAATGACCTCTCTTTGGGGACAGCTTTTGTCCAGTGATCTGTCTGATCAGGAGTATAAAGTCCTGGTGCCAAATGGGGTCAGCTGAAGTTACTACTGTGAATGACTTGTGGGTCAGCCCCTCCCTCTGCCCAGACACACTGCCCTCGCTCTCTGCAGGTACTGATCTCAACAGGATTTCTAGTAAGGTTTGATTTTTGTCTCAGGGAGTGCTGCTTAAGAAACTGGACTTCCAATGGCATTTCCATCAATTTTAAGTTTACAGTGCCTTTTTCCAAGACATAATGTTACACATTAATTTTTTCACTTACTCATTTGTTCTTCATTCATCTGCCTCAGTCATCCATCTATCCATAAATTTTTTCATCTCAACAAAAATATTTACAGTAAATTTAACATACATGTGTAAGGTAACATACTGGGTTGCTCATTCTCTGGAATGTAGAGAAATAGTCCTCTGTCGGCCTTTAACCTGACACAATTTATAATTGAGCAGGTAGGATTGGACTAAAACACTAGGACATTAATAATAGAAGAGAGACTATAGGAGAGATGGAGGGAGAGAGGGAGGGAGGGTTGGAGAAAGAGGGAGAAGAAGAGAGAAAGAAACATGCACACATACATAAAAGAATTCATCTACCATTGAAGATCACTATAGGGAGATATCTGTATATGTTTGGAATGTATTAACTTCTTAAAGAGATATTTCCTGACTACTTTTCTATTAATATTACATCCTATTATGTGCAGCAGTTTATTTTTCCTCTACCTATGACACTGTTTCTTTCCACTTACAACTCCTTATGGATTATACCTTTTGTGTGTAATCTTAGACCCTTATCTAGTTTCCTAGCCTCTTAGGAGTTACAAGTGTTTCAAATTTGATTTTATGCCTGAAGGATCTTGACACCTTTCCTTCCCTTAAGCTTCCTACTAATCCACTTTCTCTCTTCGGTTTTTCTTTCACTATCGTGTTAAGTCTGAAAAAAAATGGTATCTCCAACGAAAAGGTCATAAGGGGTTGTAGGAAGTCAAACCTTCAATCTGTGCTCAAATCTCTCAAGAAGTTATGGTAAGATACTGCAGTCTTTCATTTAGACAAGAGTTTAAGATTAAAATCCAATCCGCATTAAATTTTCTTCTAATTTTAGTCAAATAAACTGAAATGGAAAAGAGAAATTAAGTCATCTCAGTTGGGAATAAACCTTTTATCAATGCAAAAAGTTAAAAGTACAAATTTTTAAAAATAAACAAATGAATATAGCCTAACCGAAGAAGAATTTTGAAGAATTTGAAGTGGATTATCAGAACTACAGTTAAAATTTAATGTATTTAAGTTTGGGGGATATGACATAGTAAGTATAAATTCTACCAGTCATTGTATCTAATGATTCTATTTCCACTGAGCTCATGATCCCAGGTTTGCCCTCAATGGCAAGAAAAATTTTAAAACAGAGTTGTCTGAGAATGTCTAGTGACAATAATTTCACAAATCCAGAAAGAATGTGTGGCTGCTAATTAGTCAATGATGACCTGGTCAATGACAAGAGTCTAGAATGGTACCAGGTATCAAGCACGCACTTAGTAAGACACTTTGACATGAACAAGTCCCTTCTTAACATTTATAGGATATTCTAGGCTACTTCAAATACTCTACTCCACAAACTCAAACCCATTAAACTGCTTTCCCTGCTGCTTCTAACCTCTATTATTTTCCTTTTGAATATCCTCTATGGGGATACCTCACTGAGCTATATTCCACGTGCTTTCCAACTAGGTGTCCAATGGGATGGCTGGAAACAATCTGAATTAGAGATATGATATTTTAAATTACATTTATTTTAAATGATATAGTATTTTAACATTCCATTATTACATTATCATCTTGATTACTGAAGTGGCTATTGTGATAGTGTTGTTTCATATTTTATTTGACCAAATGCAAATTAAAGAATCATTAAGATGTAATATAATGAGATATCCATAAGGGATAAGAGAGAGGAGAGGCAGAAGAAAAATAAATCTAATAAAGTACATATTTTAAATTACTTGAATAATTTGATACTTATGATTTGAGTTGCCACATAAAGTGATGAAATTAATGGGGAACTGAAAAAATTTCATCATAAAAAATATTCCTATTTAAATTTTTTGGTTTATAAAACTAGTAGTAGCTGTTTTGTTTCCTAGTAATAATCTTTACTCTGAAATATCATGAACATATGCCTTGCAAATCACTATAAAATTTTTAATTTTTTTCATGGAAAGGACTTGTAGAATCTGGCTCCTGATTTTACATTGCCCCACCCTCTTTTCCTTGTTATCTCTCCATTTTAAATTCTAATTAAGTGAAATCTGAATTTAATACCCAGGACATCATATTGCACTTGGTCATGACTCAGTAAATACTCATTAAATGTTGAGTAAATGATTGAGGATCAGGTACATACTCAGTATATTACTTAGTTACTATATAACAGGAAGTTATAGGGAACTACTATAGTAACTATTAGGGAAGTTACTATAGGAGGGAAAAATACTTTTGATTGATCCCCTCATAATTATAGCATTAAATTTAAGATGACACATTAATAAAAGTCTAAATGTCTCTCATTTCACACCAAAGCTTAATACTTACACTCTAGAAGTACTAAGCTACTGCTCTTCCATAGTATTTAAGCCCTTTGTTTTACTTGTTTGTACATAAAATTTGCTCTGCCTGGAATTTCCTTCCTATTCCATGCACAAATTTTGGCTTTTATTTCTACTTATTTTTCAGATCTCAAGTTAGAAATCACCCTTTAAAAAGCCTTAGGATGTATGAATGTCTCACCTTCTCTAATTCCCTGTGTTCTCGCCCTCCATCTCTCCTATAGTCTCTCTTGTATTACTGGTGTACCAGTGTTTGAGGAATGGATAACTGAGATGGCTAAATGGATGAATGATGAATAAATTAGAAGTCTTTATATCTAGTTCCCTCTCTCCCTTTTTAATGTAGCTACTGATATCAGTTTAATATGAGTCCTCAAGTGTTAGTTTTGACATGTTTACATGCCTTTATCATAAGTGTACCAATAGAAAATATATTACAATTATATTAAAATATTGTAATATTTCTGAAGAGATGTACTGAAAGTATCTTTTAGCTACTTGCTTTTGTTTCTTTAATAATAGGATATCAATTTACTAGACTCAGATATACATTGTTCTTTCTAATCATTGCATACTATTTCATACTTTGGATATCACTCAGCTTATTTGGTGGATGATTATTCATTTCACATCTGCAGATGATTCTGTCATCTTAGAAGATAAAGCCTATCTTTCACACAGTAAACTTTCATTAGTGGTTCTTTAATTATTAGTTAACTAATAAATGAAATAGTTGTTGGACTATAAACAAGTCACTTGACATCTCTAGGTTTCTGTTTCCCCAACACTAAAATGAAGAAACTTACCTAAACCAGCACATGCTTAATTATGTTCAACTAAAAGCTGACTTCCTATGTTGCTAATCAGTATTCCTGAAATGAAATCCATGATAGAATACCTGTTGGAAAAGCTGTATGTTATTTCCTTCTCTCGCATTAACAAACACCTTGGTATAGTAGATATTTCAAGATTTTTCATCATAAGGGAATTTTATTTCCCCCACTATTTTCCAAACTTGATTTTCAAACCTTTCTTTTGGTTTCTATCCTTACAGAATCAATGTCATTATGAACAAAAAATGGATAACATTGCTATTCAATGTTTACTTTGAAGATCAATGCTAGCTTGCAAGTTATTTACAAGTCTATGATAAAATAAGTACAAAAACTCAAAGCAAGCATTTAAAAACTTCTATGGCAATTTGGTGGAATAATTTTTTGCCTGCTGAATCTAAGAATAAAGAATTAGGGATTATATTCTTTATTTTCCCTTCATAGCTTTCTCCCTTAGAAGTTCATTTTTACTAGATTTTAGTCATTTATATGCTGGAAATTAAAAGAAAAAGAACATGGATTCTTTACCTTATATCGTTTGAGAAGCACCGACTGGATGAATATCAACATTATTTCTGAATGTTTAACATTTTATACCTTCCCACTGTTAAAGATTCGTGGGTTCTACCCCAAATTTTAACTAGAATTTGTAGCAGTGTGTGAAATCTATGTATCTACATCTTCCCAGGGTATTCTGATTATACTTTGAAAAACAATGCCTTACACTATAGGCAACATGATAATAAAAGCTATATTTTATTTATCTTTGGTATTCTTTTTATTAGTGACTTTGAAACACAGATGCCTTACATAAACTATATGTGATAAATTTTTTTTTAAAAATAGGATATCAATTTACTAGACTCAGATATACATTGTTCTTTCTAATCATTGCATACTATTTCATACTTTGGATATCACTCAGCTTATTTGGTGGATGATTATTCATTTCACATCTGCAGATGATTCTGTCATCTTAGAAGATAAAGCCTATCTTTCACACAGTAAACTTTCATTAGTGGTTCTTTAATTATTAGTTAACTAATAAATGAAATAGTTGTTGGACTATAAACAAGTCACTTGACATCTCTAGGTTTCTGTTTCCCCAACACTAAAATGAAGAAACTTACCTAAACCAGCACATGCTTAATTATGTTCAACTAAAAGCTGACTTCCTATGTTGCTAATCAGTATTCCTGAAATGAAATCCATGATAGAATACCTGTTGGAAAAGCTGTATGTTATTTCCTTCTCTCGCATTAACAAACACCTTGGTATAGTAGATATTTCAAGATTTTTCATCATAAGGGAATTTTATTTCCCCCACTATTTTCCAAACTTGATTTTCAAACCTTTCTTTTGGTTTCTATCCTTACAGAATCAATGTCATTATGAACAAAAAATGGATAACATTGCTATTCAATGTTTACTTTGAAGATCAATGCTAGCTTGCAAGTTATTTACAAGTCTATGATAAAATAAGTACAAAAACTCAAAGCAAGCATTTAAAAACTTCTATGGCAATTTGGTGGAATAATTTTTTGCCTGCTGAATCTAAGAATAAAGAATTAGGGATTATATTCTTTATTTTCCCTTCATAGCTTTCTCCCTTAGAAGTTCTTTTTTACTAGATTTTAGTCATTTATATGCTGGAAATTAAAAGAAAAAGAACATGGATTCTTTACCTTATATCGTTTGAGAAGCACCGACTGGATGAATATCAACATTATTTCTGAATGTTTAACATTTTATACCTTCCCACTGTTAAAGATTCGTGGGTTCTACCCCAAATTTTAACTAGAATTTGTAGCAGTGTGTGAAATCTATGTATCTACATCTTCCCAGGGTATTCTGATTATACTTTGAAAAACAATGCCTTACACTATAGGCAACATGATAATAAAAGCTATATTTTATTTATCTTTGTTTCATCAGTGATAAATCCACAGAACATAAATAAGTTTGTGAAATATGTAAGTGAAAAAGCTCAGATAACAGAATATGAATCTGACATCAGTGTGAGACTTTTGAATCTTATGTTCATGGATAGATTAGAGTCAATCCAAACTGGAAATAAACTATCATTTCATGTCTTAGCCCACACTATATTCATCATATGAACACAAATATTTTAAAAGATACTTTTACTAATTCTTGTTCCTCAGTCAGTTCTGTACCTTTTTGGCATTTATGTATCATGTCTTCATGTTCATACCTATAGAATCCTAAGTGTTTCAAATATATATGGATATGTTTCTTCTTATTTGTATGCTGTTAATAAGGCAAGGAATGTAGGTATGCGACTCTGGCCCCAGGATATCTTAAGTCTGTTGAGAAGAACCTAAACTTTGCTTATAAACAGTGGCCCATTACCGGGACTACATGTTGGAATCACTTGAAATATTGACAACATCTAATACCTCTATCCTATACCCAGAGTTTGTGACTTAAGTCATCGTTGAATGACTTGGAAATCAAAACGTTTGAAAGCTCTGCAAATGATTCTAATTTATAACCCGGGTTGAAAAGCACAAAAGTAACCAGTTACCTTTCCTAACAAACACATAGTAATTATAAGACATTTCACACCCAAATGTAAGTATTTAAACTGATGTGGAGAAGGAACTTCTGTGGGCTCACTGTGAAGGGTTTCTTTCATTTAAGAAGATGAATGTATTCAGCTTTAAGAGATAAATATATGGTCCTCTATACATCCCTCACCTTTTTACTTCTGCATGTTCTCAATAATCATTCTCTGTTCATCAGATCAGGGTTGTTTAGTAAACAATGAGAAAAAGTTAAGAAACAATGACAAAAGAGACCACATAGAAAGGAGAAGCAGAGTGAGAAAGAATATCTCCAGTAAATTGCTTTAAACAAACCCCAAATGAAATAACTACACAAATAAACAAACAAAACAAATTAACTACACTCTTAGCCTCAGCTCCCAGTGTTTAATTTCCTCGACCATTAGCGTCCCAAAGGCATGCATGATTTTTTCTTAGGACCAGAGTTTTTCATGTCTAGGTATAGCAAAGTGTCCTGAAGGGAGAGGAAGAAAGACATGGAATAGGACCACGGGAAATTATTATTTTGGGGGCCAGACACGTTTGTTATCTCTCCTCTTGCATTCTCACATGCCTGGAGGCCTAAGGAAGACTTTTTCTTATGTTATAAGATACTTTTACTTACAAATATTCATCATATGAACACAAATATTTTAAAAGATACTTTTACTAATTCTTGTTCCTCAGTCAGTTCTGTACCTTTTTGGCATTTATGTATCATGTCTTCATGTTCATACCTATAGAATCCTAAGTGTTTCAAATATATATGGATATGTTTCTTCTTATTTGTATGCTGTTAATAAGGCAAGGAATGTAGGTATGCGACTCTGGCCCCAGGATATCTTAAGTCTGTTGAGAAGAACCTAAACTTTGCTTATAAACAGTGGCCCATTACCGGGACTACATGTTGGAATCACTTGAAATATTGACAACATCTAATACCTCTATCCTATACCCAGAGTTTTTGACTTAATTCATCTTTGAATGACTTGGAAATCAAAACTTTTGAAAGCTCTGCAAATGATTCTAATTTATAACCCGGGTTGAAAAGCACAAAAGTAACCAGTTACCTTTCCTAACAAACACATAGTAATTATAAGACATTTCACACCCAAATGTAAGTATTTAAACTGATGTGGAGAAGGAACTTCTGTGGGCTCACTGTGAAGGGTTTCTTTCATTTAAGAAGATGAATGTATTCAGCTTTAAGAGATAAATATATGGTCCTCTATACATCCCTCACCTTTTTACTTCTGCATGTTCTCAATAATCATTCTCTGTTCATCAGATCAGGGTTGTTTAGTAAACAATGAGAAAAAGTTAAGAAACAATGACAAAAGAGACCACATAGAAAGGAGAAGCAGAGTGAGAAAGAATATCTCCAGTAAATTGCTTTAAACAAACCCCAAATGAAATAACTACACAAATAAACAAACAAAACAAATTAACTACACTCTTAGCCTCAGCTCCCAGTGTTTAATTTCCTCGACCATTAGCGTCCCAAAGGCATGCATGATTTTTTCTTAGGACCAGAGTTTTTCATGTCTAGGTATAGCAAAGTGTCCTGAAGGGAGAGGAAGAAAGACATGGAATAGGACCACGGGAAATTATTATTTTGGGGGCCAGACACGTTTGTTATCTCTCCTCTTGCATTCTCACATGCCTGGAGGCCTAAGGGAAGACTTTACAACTAACCAAACAATAGCCCGAGACCTTCTTCTGTACACCCAGAAGTCACACCCTGAGCTCCAGTCTCCTTTCATCTGTACAGGCTCCATGCTGTCATTAAATTCAAAGGATGGTTTTCAGCTCAAGTCTTTGTTCCTGGTAGAGGGTTAGGTCTAAATATCTCAAAGTCTTGAAACAAGCAACAAATCTTATTTAACGTGTAGAAAAGCATCTGTTTTGATTAACAATATGCTATATCATATTCAAATATAGTTATAACTGAAGGGTAATTTGTTCTCTGGGGTGTCACTTTGAGTCCAAGAAAATACTCTTGTTTGTTCTAAATCACCTTCAAATTTACTTTGATTTGCAAATTCAGTGTATTTTGTGTAAACAAACACCCACAATGAATTAACAATACTTTTATGACCCTTCTTTTCATTGTACAAATACATGTTTATGCTCAAAGCATATCTGTGTCCCTTTTATACATTTTGCTTCAGATCTTAACAGGTAACCTTGAACCTTAATGAGTTCTCCTTTATGTCAAACTCCTTTGTTTTTCTTTGACATTTTCCTCAACTACATACAATCTCTATTAAATGAGGTAAGTAGAGGGTGCCCGATGCAATGGAATTCTGTCCAAAAAAGGAAGGCTTTTCTATCTTTCTACTTCCTGCTGATAAATAATTGCCTAGGTGACTGCAAGGCAACACAAAGCATGATAATTTGCTGCCAGCATTACTCTGCCATTTAGATAAATTCTGTTACCAACAGAGTTTACTCTAAGGGAGACTACTGCTATGTCTCAATCGATCTCCTTATGTCTCACCATTACCAAACAATATTCTTCTTAAATTGATTTTTATTTAATTTTCACTCAACAAATCTTTAATTGGGATTTCCATTAGCGTCCCAAAGGCATGCATGATTTTTCTTAGGACCAGAGTTTTCATGTCTAGGTATAGCAAAGTGTCCTGAAGGGAGAGGAAGAAAGACATGGAATAGGACCACGGAAATTATTATTTTGGGGGCCAGACACGTTTGTTATCTCTCCTCTTGCATTCTCACATGCCTGGAGGCCTAAGGGAAGACTTTACAACTAACCAAACAATAGCCCGAGACCTTCTTCTGTACACCCAGAAGTCACACCCTGAGCTCCAGTCTCCTTTCATCTGTACAGGCTCCATGCTGTCATTAAATTCAAAGGATGGTTTTCAGCTCAAGTCTTTGTTCCTGGTAGAGGGTTAGGTCTAAATATCTCAAAGTCTTGAAACAAGCAACAAATCTTATTTAACGTGTAGAAAAGCATCTGTTTTGATTAACAATATGCTATATCATATTCAAATATAGTTATAACTGAAGGGTAATTTGTTCTCTGGGGTGTCACTTTGAGTCCAAGAAAATACTCTTGTTTGTTCTAAATCACCTTCAAATTTACTTTGATTTGCAAATTCAGTGTATTTTGTGTAAACAAACACCCACAATGAATTAACAATACTTTTATGACCCTTCTTTTCATTGTACAAATACATGTTTATGCTCAAAGCATATCTGTGTCCCTTTTATACATTTTGCTTCAGATCTTAACAGGTAACCTTGAACCTTAATGAGTTCTCCTTTATGTCAAACTCCTTTGTTTTTCTTTGACATTTTCCTCAACTACATACAATCTCTATTAAATGAGGTAAGTAGAGGGTGCCCGATGCAATGGAATTCTGTCCAAAAAAGGAAGGCTTTTCTATCTTTCTACTTCCTGCTGATAAATAATTGCCTAGGTGACTGCAAGGCAACACAAAGCATGATAATTTGCTGCCAGCATTACTCTGCCATTTAGATAAATTCTGTTACCAACAGAGTTTACTCTAAGGGAGACTACTGCTATGTCTCAATCGATCTCCTTATGTCTCACCATTACCAAACAATATTCTTCTTAAATTGATTTTTATTTAATTTTCACTCAACAAATCTTTAATTGAGAACTACCATGTACCAGGCACCATCCTACAAGTCAGACAACAGTCTAGATTCATGATTTCAACCTTCATCCTGCATGCCAGAGAATAGTATAGACATATGACTTCAGCCCTCAAAGAATTTACAGTCCATTTGGGAGAAGTAAGAAAACCAAGGATTACAATGAAATAGACTGATGAATAGTCACAGGGCTTCAGGAGAAGGTGAGGTAGCGTTGGGGGCAGTTAATCCATTCAGTCTGGTGGGAGAAGGGGAAGAAATAGTCAAGTAAGACATTCCAGGGAGGGTGCTATTTGAATAGAAGTTATTTGGGAAGAGCAGAGAAACAGGCATGAATAGTAGAGAGTTCCTAGCAGAGAAGAATCCATAGAGACAAGTCTAAAATTCCTTTAGTGTCAATGAATGTAAGGAAATCTTGCTTGCAGTAAAAATTACCTATGGAAATCCCAAAAGTTTCCCACAAAATTTAGCATACTTTTTTCCCCCATTTATATCACCTTGTATAATAATTTTACCACATATATGGTTGAGAACCACTGAACCAGAATAAAGAAAGTAACAAAAGGAAAATCTACATGAGATATCTCGAGATTCAAACCATTCTGCCATTTAGGTAACGATTAGGTCAAATCTCTGGTGATGAATGGAGGACAGGATGACAAAATCTCACTTACTTCTGGCTAATTGAAGGGTGTTCCACTTTGTGTCAATATTACCATTCTCTTAACTTAATATGTACTAACATGCTTATATGTAACATCCCTCAGCAGTGGGCCCGGCTCCTGGTAATACTTTAAACATATATATTGTATTTAAACCTAGCTTTGATTGATCAGACTCATATGCTTGGCTACCAACTTCTTTTTCAAGTTAATGTGTCTTTGAGTAGCCTTATTTAATAGCTATCCCCATCATGATCTGGGAAAGTGATCTCAAATTATGAGTAATTTCATTTCTAAAGATGTATTGGGGCATAACAGAACCCTGACAGTGGGCTTACCATGAATAGAGGCATCTAGTCATCACGAAAATTTTTGTAATGCACTAGGGGTCGCCAGAGCTGATATAGAGGAGGTCATCAATTGTTTTTTTTCACTCAACAAATCTTTAATTGAGAACTCCATGTACCAGGCACCATCCTACAAGTCAGACAACAGTCTAGATTCATGATTTCAACCTTCATCCTGCATGCCAGAGAATAGTATAGACATATGACTTCAGCCCTCAAAGAATTTACAGTCCATTTGGGAGAAGTAAGAAAACCAAGGATTACAATGAAATAGACTGATGAATAGTCACAGGGCTTCAGGAGAAGGTGAGGTAGCGTTGGGGGCAGTTAATCCATTCAGTCTGGTGGGAGAAGGGGAAGAAATAGTCAAGTAAGACATTCCAGGGAGGGTGCTATTTGAATAGAAGTTATTTGGGAAGAGCAGAGAAACAGGCATGAATAGTAGAGAGTTCCTAGCAGAGAAGAATCCATAGAGACAAGTCTAAAATTCCTTTAGTGTCAATGAATGTAAGGAAATCTTGCTTGCAGTAAAAATTACCTATGGAAATCCCAAAAGTTTCCCACAAAATTTAGCATACTTTTTTCCCCCATTTATATCACCTTGTATAATAATTTTACCACATATATGGTTGAGAACCACTGAACCAGAATAAAGAAAGTAACAAAAGGAAAATCTACATGAGATATCTCGAGATTCAAACCATTCTGCCATTTAGGTAACGATTAGGTCAAATCTCTGGTGATGAATGGAGGACAGGATGACAAAATCTCACTTACTTCTGGCTAATTGAAGGGTGTTCCACTTTGTGTCAATATTACCATTCTCTTAACTTAATATGTACTAACATGCTTATATGTAACATCCCTCAGCAGTGGGCCCGGCTCCTGGTAATACTTTAAACATATATATTGTATTTAAACCTAGCTTTGATTGATCAGACTCATATGCTTGGCTACCAACTTCTTTTTCAAGTTAATGTGTCTTTGAGTAGCCTTATTTAATAGCTATCCCCATCATGATCTGGGAAAGTGATCTCAAATTATGAGTAATTTCATTTCTAAAGATGTATTGGGGCATAACAGAACCCTGACAGTGGGCTTACCATGAATAGAGGCATCTAGTCATCACGATGTAAAGAACTCTAAGCACTTCCATAAAGACAAGTGCACAGTGCACCTGGAGGGGTCGCCAGAGCTGATATAGAGGAGGCAAGGCCCCCTGCATCATGTTAAGGAATGAGAGCTTACCCTGGGCTTTTGGATGATTTTAAGTGAGGGGGTGACATAAACATTTTGTTTGAAAAGTTTCCTTCAGGGGTTTCACTGGTGGTACAGTTGGTAAAGAGTCCACTTTGCAGTGCAAAGGACACTGATTTGATCCCTGGCCTGGGAAGATCCCATGTGCCGCAGAGTGCCTGGACCTGTGTGTTCAATTACGAGCCAGCACTCTGGAGCCCATGCACCCTGAGCTGGTGCTCTGTAAAGAGAGAGGCCACTGTGATGGGAGGCCCACACAACCCAAAGAATAAAGATGGATTAAAAAAAAAAAAAAAAAAAAAGAGGCCAAAATTTAAAAAAAAGAAACATGGGTGCCTTTGATGGCTATGTGCAGGATGACTCAGAGCTGAGTGATGCTCACATCAGGGAGACAAGGAAGGGGTCTATTAGGATATTATCCCAATTATCATATTAGGATAACACCAGTGCAGAATTAGCAGGGATTAAACCAAGTTAGAATCAGGAGGAATGGGGCAAAGGAAATGGAACAGAGCTATTTAGGACATAGAGAAAGCAGTCTTGACTTTTTATTGGAAGTGAAGTTTTTGAGTATGAACTGATGAATTCAGTTTGGGCTATTCTGATTTTGAGCTCCCTGTGAGCTATGCAAATGGAATTGTTCAGGTGGCAATTGGACAGAAATGTCTGAAGTTTAGCAAAGAATTACCAGTTAGAGATAATTTCATATGCATTAACATATAGCCACACAGAGAATAAAAGCATCAGAGGCTGATCCCAGGATGGCTCCAAGATTTAAAGGTTAAAATGCGATGGCAGGGTAAAAAGTGAATGAGCTGGGATCATATTTAACAACATAAAGAACTCTTGAATATATTTATAAACAGAAGGAAGAAACAACTCTCCTTTAAAATACAAGTATCAGTGTGGCAAAACTTCTGACTCAAGAACTTAGAGAGAGACAAGGGGTCAGGGGCCCCTTTCCTACTCTACAGCACCACCCTCCAGCCTTGGGTTAAATCACAACCCTTCTCCCCTAAACATGCCTTTATTATAAGTGAAAGAGTGTAACTGATAGCAGTCCTTAAATGGAATGGATGACATCTAAAGATGGCAGTGACCCGAGAGTGTGTATGGCTCCAGAAGGACCTGTCTTTAGATACTGGCTTTAAACGTCTTAATTGAGTCAGTCAAAGTGACAGGAGCCTAATTTGGGAGTCTCAAGTCTGTCCCTCAGATGTCCTTCCAGAGAAGCTGCCTTTTTAGAGAGCAGCGTGGACAAACAGCCCTGGCTGCTACCCCTTTGACTCAACCACCTCATTCATGACAAGATTACCTTTCCCTCAGGCTCTTCCCAGTTGATGCATGAGCAGGGCAGGGGCATTGATTCTGGCTCAGTGCTTTTGGATTTCTCTAACAGGCAACTTCTGAATTTCCGTCAGCCTAGTCAAGACTTCTCTGCAGACTAGGGCTCTTCTTACAAAATCTTTCCTACTGTGACTCCTTTTAGCACTGTAGATGGAAGGCACACCTTGCCTTCTCCTCCTTTCCCCTTTTTTATCCACACAGACCTTTCCCAGCTAAATCTCTTCCACTTCCAATCCTGTCTTGGCATCTCTGTTTCAAGGATGACTTGAACTGATACAAGGGATTGCCCTGAGGGCTGAGGATTTAAAGTTAACAAGACAAAGCTTCAATCTCCAAAGATATTTTAATTCATCAGTTTCCAACAGAAAGTAAGGGCATACATCTTGATTCTTCTTTTAGTCTCTATGAACAGAGTGGTCTAATTTGCTTCTTTTTATTTATTTTTCAAGTTTAGCAAAGAATTACCAGTTAGAGATAATTTCATATGCATTAACATATAGCCACACAGAGAATAAAAGCATCAGAGGCTGATCCCAGGATGGCTCCAAGATTTAAAGGTTAAAATGCGATGGCAGGGTAAAAAGTGAATGAGCTGGGATCATATTTAACAACATAAAGAACTCTTGAATATATTTATAAACAGAAGGAAGAAACAACTCTCCTTTAAAATACAAGTATCAGTGTGGCAAAACTTCTGACTCAAGAACTTAGAGAGAGACAAGGGGTCAGGGGCCCCTTTCCTACTCTACAGCACCACCCTCCAGCCTTGGGTTAAATCACAACCCTTCTCCCCTAAACATGCCTTTATTATAAGTGAAAGAGTGTAACTGATAGCAGTCCTTAAATGGAATGGATGACATCTAAAGATGGCAGTGACCCGAGAGTGTGTATGGCTCCAGAAGGACCTGTCTTTAGATACTGGCTTTAAACGTCTTAATTGAGTCAGTCAAAGTGACAGGAGCCTAATTTGGGAGTCTCAAGTCTGTCCCTCAGATGTCCTTCCAGAGAAGCTGCCTTTTTAGAGAGCAGCGTGGACAAACAGCCCTGGCTGCTACCCCTTTGACTCAACCACCTCATTCATGACAAGATTACCTTTCCCTCAGGCTCTTCCCAGTTGATGCATGAGCAGGGCAGGGGCATTGATTCTGGCTCAGTGCTTTTGGATTTCTCTAACAGGCAACTTCTGAATTTCCGTCAGCCTAGTCAAGACTTCTCTGCAGACTAGGGCTCTTCTTACAAAATCTTTCCTACTGTGACTCCTTTTAGCACTGTAGATGGAAGGCACACCTTGCCTTCTCCTCCTTTCCCCTTTTTTATCCACACAGACCTTTCCCAGCTAAATCTCTTCCACTTCCAATCCTGTCTTGGCATCTCTGTTTCAAGGATGACTTGAACTGATACAAGGGATTGCCCTGAGGGCTGAGGATTTAAAGTTAACAAGACAAAGCTTCAATCTCCAAAGATATTTTAATTCATCAGTTTCCAACAGAAAGTAAGGGCATACATCTTGATTCTTCTTTTAGTCTCTATGAACAGAGTGGTCTACATTTGCTTCTTTTTTATTTATTTTTCAACTCATTGTTTTGATACCTGCACACCTAAGGATTCCCAGGATGGATTGGCTCCTCTCTGAATTTAACTTTACACTGTTTCCCTCACACTGCTGCCAAGATTCAAACCGTGATTCTTACCTTTATGAACAATCCCATCATTTATGGCTCTCAGAGCTACCCCTCCGCACTCTGACAGAAAGTGAATCATCAGACACCAGCGAAGTCCAAGATGACTCCAAGATAATGCAGGAAAGATTACCTATTGCATACCTTTCTTCTCATTCTGTTTTTCCTTCTGGCTCTCTGCCCCTGGCTGACAAAATGTGCACATAACTATCCTCATTCTAAATTGCATTCTGAGACAAGAGAATGCCTTGACACCCACATGCCTCTCATCAAAATCCTAACATTGATTTAAAATGCATGAGTCATTTTATTCATATCTCGGGTTCTGTTTGGGAAAATGCTGAACTTAGAAAACAGGAAAGTCTCATTTTCTCTCCCTCCTTCATTTTCCACAATGCTCTGTAGCCTATACCGCATTTCTGGCCCACCCTTCACCCAGCTGATGGCTTTATAACATTTCCCAGTCTCTAAGTCCCGACATTTGCCGGGGTTGGTGGAATTACTGCCGGATCTGGTATATGTAGGCACAGGCACCTTTTCAAGTTTTTTAGGTCTGCCATGCTGATGGAGGAAAAGATGCATGTGGGGAGGAGAGGGAAGAGAAGAGAAATTAGAGTTAGATTGGGAGGAGGACTGGGGCATTGCTCTCTGTGGGTGTGTACTGACCCACTCTCTCTCATGGATGACACACACAATCCATTTCCCCTTTTCCTTTAGTTCCTGAAAAGCATTATGAACCATCCCAAACAATCCATTTTGCAACAAAATGCTGGTGCATTCCAGTATTACTGACTGGAGTTCACTTGAAATTCGACCCCGTATCAAAGGGAGTAAAACAAGTTGACATCCACATCTGAGTGGATGCGCTTAGGTTGTCTTTTGGGTTTGAAAAATATCCATGAAAACTTCAGGTGAAAACAAAGTTCATCATCTACACACTTCAGGCCAGTGGAGTGTCGCTGCAGATCTCCTTAGAATGCAAGCTCTGAAACTCTGTAGCCTGGTGCCCAGAACTACCTAGCCTTTTCATCTACCTGAATTTAATAAGCCCATCACATTCAGGAGCCCCCCCACAAAACAAACACTGAGATCTATTAACAATCCCTCATTTATGCATACCCTCCGCACTCTGACAGAAAGTGAATCATCAGACACCAGCGAAGTCCAAGATGACTCAAGATAATGCAGGAAAGATTACCTATTGCATACCTTTCTTCTCATTCTGTTTTTCCTTCTGGCTCTCTGCCCCTGGCTGACAAAATGTGCACATAACTATCCTCATTCTAAATTGCATTCTGAGACAAGAGAATGCCTTGACACCCACATGCCTCTCATCAAAATCCTAACATTGATTTAAAATGCATGAGTCATTTTATTCATATCTCGGGTTCTGTTTGGGAAAATGCTGAACTTAGAAAACAGGAAAGTCTCATTTTCTCTCCCTCCTTCATTTTCCACAATGCTCTGTAGCCTATACCGCATTTCTGGCCCACCCTTCACCCAGCTGATGGCTTTATAACATTTCCCAGTCTCTAAGTCCCGACATTTGCCGGGGTTGGTGGAATTACTGCCGGATCTGGTATATGTAGGCACAGGCACCTTTTCAAGTTTTTTAGGTCTGCCATGCTGATGGAGGAAAAGATGCATGTGGGGAGGAGAGGGAAGAGAAGAGAAATTAGAGTTAGATTGGGAGGAGGACTGGGGCATTGCTCTCTGTGGGTGTGTACTGACCCACTCTCTCTCATGGATGACACACACAATCCATTTCCCCTTTTCCTTTAGTTCCTGAAAAGCATTATGAACCATCCCAAACAATCCATTTTGCAACAAAATGCTGGTGCATTCCAGTATTACTGACTGGAGTTCACTTGAAATTCGACCCCGTATCAAAAGGGAGTAAAACAAGTTGGCATCCACATCTGAGTGGATGCTCTTAGGTTGTCTTTTGGGTTTGAAAAATATCCATGAAAACTTCAGGTGAAAACAAAGTTCATCATCTACACACTTCAGGCCAGTGGAGTGTCGCTGCAGATCTCCTTAGAATGCAAGCTCTGAAACTCTGTAGCCTGGTGCCCAGAACTACCTAGCCTTTTCATCTACCTGAATTTAATAAGCCATCACATTCAGGAGCACACAACAAACATGGAGAGGTGGAAAGGTGTTTGGAATGAAGCACCTCAGGAGACTTAAGGGCACAATCAGAAATCAGGAGTGTGGCTGAACTTCCTCACCTCTTCCAATCCAGCATGATAGGGATGGAAACCCAGGAAGACAGAATACTGTGAGATGAAATGCTGAGTTGAACAGTGTTTAGCTTCTCCATCTCTGAAAGAGAATTTGGTTCTGGCCCTACTGTATCTCTCACTGTCTTCTAAAATTATGTTCAATGTTCGTATTGAAAAAAAAACATTCTAGACTAATCCTGTTAGTCAGTGCTTTTTTAATGAGTGTGTTAACAAAGCTACACACACAGAGACACAGACGTTGAGGTAGACCCATAGTTTCTTCTATGTGTGGAGATTTAGCTGTCTTTCCCTGGTGTGAATAATACAGAAATTTTTGTATGTTGGTCCTGCCTTTCACATCAAGTCGCTAACTCCTCCAGGGCAGGGATCATGGCTACACAATATATTGTCTCTAGATACCCATCTGAGAAAGGCAGATTATCCCTGTGGACAAATAGTGGACTTTAGGGTCAGGAAATCTTGGATCTCTTGGACATGAATTTAGTCAGATAACAATCTCTATGTGTCTCAGACTTCCCCCTGCTATAAATCAGGATCAGAAGTAATTTCTTTATCAGGTGGTCTAAGAATTCTGATGATGGGGAGAATTGCATCGGAGAAAGGTAGTATGGAAATACACAGTGCATCTCTCACTCTATTCTTCCAGTTTGTAGAGGGATTCACTCCTAATCTCCTGGCTGTCATTGCATATGTTTTATCTTCTCTCTAAACATCTAATGTTGCCCCCTTGTGTGAGGTCAAATTATTTACTTTATTTCATTTTAGCCTTTAAACATTTATATACCAATTTGAAACATGTTACCCAGCTACATTTTCAGTGAGTCAAGTTACATAAATACATGTTTTTTAGTAGGTTCCCTGGAGTCACTTTTTCTTTTTTTCATGATTTTTTTTCCTCTGATCAACTTATCTGCTCTTGTTTAAAATATAATTATTCACAAAGCCCTCACAGTGATATTGATTTGAGGCTTTTCTCTATCAAGTGCTATCGTAATTAGTTTTCTTGTCCAATGCTTATTGTTTTCCACGAGAGAACTAAGATTCAAAGGTCAAAAGAGCAAAACGTAGTAGCAAGAGCTGAAGGCAGTTTGGAAAGCAAGGACCATGACAAAGGGTCCTATCAGTTCAAGAAACGGATTCAGGAAATCCATTTCCCTTGGGTCCAGTTCACTGACTAAAGACATATTTTTATTCTTGATCACTATGTGATAGAGGTGCTAGCACTTGAGGCATAAGTGAATGAATAAACATCATCGTCTTAGATGCCCTAGGGAAAATCTTCTCCTCCAGAACTAAAAGTCTAATTGTGTATTTAGGTAACAATAGAAACAGGGTGAAAATAAGTATTAACAATACTCTTGTCAAAAAAAAAAAAGTGATTATACAAGTTATGAGGGTGTAAATCTTCAAGTAATGTAAAAAAAAAAAAAGAAGTAAGTGACAAAACTTAAAGCCTCAAAGGAATAGATCTGCTGATTTATAAGGAGTAAATTCAACAGCTAGCAGAATGGAGGATTAGGCTGGAGAACAAGTTTCAAGACTGCATGGAGAAACATGCCCAAACACACCTTAGAACTGGTTCTGTTATTGGTTCTGGAAAAAAGACTATCCCTAGACAGGGAGAACTTGTACTACTTCCTTCTTTGAAGTGTCTAATCCAAAAGTGCACCAGTTGCTCCAGGACACTTGACTGTCAGTGCTGGTCCCAGGCTTACACTGCAGTTGCAGAGGATGCTGGGAAAGCCAGTTTACACTATATCCCTCTCCATGTGGGGAGGTGGTCTACTCCTCACTAAGACACAGAGATGTAGTTAGGAAGTAAGTAGTAACCTACATACCTACATTAGAATGGGCAGGTACTGGGTAGCCACAGAAAATGATAACTGCTCATTATCAGCATCTTCTTTCATTCAGCATCAGCTCCATTAAGCTTGAAAAGATTCAACAAGAACATATTCTTGCCCTTAAACTCTTAGCATCTTAGGTTGAAGGGGGGCCTTAAATTTCTTTCAGTCCAATTTCCTTGATGAAGAAACTAAGGCTCAAAGAGATGAAATGATATATCCAGGGACCCAGAGCTGATAGCTAGTACAGCCAATGCTAAACCGCTGGTCTCCTAATCCACAGCCTAATCCACAGCCAGTGTAGTGTTTTTGCCCCTGCACCAGGTTTAATTCTGAGAGATCTCTTACTTTTTCGAAGAATGAAAGCAGCATCTTACTTCCTTCCTGCTTCAGGGAGCCCTCCTTTTCCATTGAGATGCAAAGTTGTAACCAACAGGACTCTTCTAAGGTTCTAGTAACAAAGCACTACACGATTAGCCTCTTTAACTAGCCCCAGGCTATGCCCCTTTCACCCTGTGACTTCCCTGTGGTTTACACTGTGTCTGACTACAATATATCCTATTCTTTTTGAAAAATCAGAGAACTCCATTTGGGACACGACTCAGTGGAAAGGAATTCTGAAAAAAAAGGCTCTGTCCTTCGCATGCATGTGAAATTGTACCCTTCCCTTCTCTGCGGGACTCATTTTCCTGATCGGTAATATCAGCATACATACCTCTCAGGTTCTTAATGTTACTAATTTGTGTTTGGTTCTCTTAGCTAAATGAAATAAAAAAGTACAACTTAGGTGCATAACAAATACTCACTGAATGGATGAATGAGAGTTTTCTTTTCTACATGTATTTATATACATATATAAGCAAAGCAAGCTTATCTTTCACAAGCTCACACTCAGTCATATTCCTCTCTCTCTCCATCTCCCTCCTCTCTGTAATGCATACACACCTAATACAAAGACATATGCCATACAGATGTATGCTTATACAGAAGCAAGTAGTTCTTCTATCCATTAAGGGCGTAAATATTTCATTAGAAAAATGTCAACATTCTCAAGTTTATATCATCAAGCTACAATTATTTGTCTCCCCCCTCAGCCTCTGGGCCCTGCTTTCAGTTCTGATGTCACAATCTACTAATTCCTGTCGTTTCTTCGGATCATTGTCCCTGAGATAACAAAGTCCTAACCACCTAAACATGACCTGGTGCCCATCCTGCTGCCTACCGAACACTGACATTAACACTCCCTTTTTTAAACTCTTAGCATCTTAGGTTGAAGGGGGGCCTTAAATTTCTTTCAGTCCAATTTCCTTGATGAAGAAACTAAGGCTCAAAGAGATGAAATGATATATCCAGGGACCCAGAGCTGATAGCTAGTACAGCCAATGCTAAACCGCTGGTCTCCTAATCCACAGCCTAATCCACAGCCAGTGTAGTGTTTTTGCCCCTGCACCAGGTTTAATTCTGAGAGATCTCTTACTTTTTCGAAGAATGAAAGCAGCATCTTACTTCCTTCCTGCTTCAGGGAGCCCTCCTTTTCCATTGAGATGCAAAGTTGTAACCAACAGGACTCTTCTAAGGTTCTAGTAACAAAGCACTACACGATTAGCCTCTTTAACTAGCCCCAGGCTATGCCCCTTTCACCCTGTGACTTCCCTGTGGTTTACACTGTGTCTGACTACAATATATCCTATTCTTTTTGAAAAATCAGAGAACTCCATTTGGGACACGACTCAGTGGAAAGGAATTCTGAAAAAAAAGGCTCTGTCCTTCGCATGCATGTGAAATTGTACCCTTCCCTTCTCTGCGGGACTCATTTTCCTGATCGGTAATATCAGCATACATACCTCTCAGGTTCTTAATGTTACTAATTTGTGTTTGGTTCTCTTAGCTAAATGAAATAAAAAAGTACAACTTAGGTGCATAACAAATACTCACTGAATGGATGAATGAGAGTTTTCTTTTCTACATGTATTTATATACATATATAAGCAAAGCAAGCTTATCTTTCACAAGCTCACACTCAGTCATATTCCTCTCTCTCTCCATCTCCCTCCTCTCTGTAATGCATACACACCTAATACAAAGACATATGCCATACAGATGTATGCTTATACAGAAGCAAGTAGTTCTTCTATCCATTAAGGGCGTAAATATTTCATTAGAAAAATGTCAACATTCTCAAGTTTATATCATCAAGCTACAATTATTTGTCTCCCCCCTCAGCCTCTGGGCCCTGCTTTCAGTTCTGATGTCACAATCTACTAATTCCTGTCGTTTCTTCGGATCATTGTCCCTGAGATAACAAAGTCCTAACCACCTAAACATGACCTGGTGCCCATCCTGCTGCCTACCGAACACTGACATTAACACATTTGTACAATACTATGCATTTTTTTTCTAGAACATACATTAATCTTCCTAAGGCTCATAGACCAGAGTAAAATGTTTCCCAAATGCACTGGCTTGATTTTTTAAAATTTGATTCTATTATATATGGTCTAGGATTCTAAACAATGTCTGCTTTCTCAAGCGTTAATGTGTTTGCAGTACTTTCTCAGTCAGTGTCCTTCAAATAAATGTGTCATCAAGGTTGTTTATTGCTTTTCCAGATTTCTAATAAAGACTTTAATCTGTGCCCACCATTTGTCACTGAAATTACTCTCTAACTAGATACACTGATGAACCAGTTCTTATTAGTGAAATTCCAGTCTGACATACAACTAGTCAAATATTTTATTCTCTATCAAATGCTTTGTTACTGCAATTTCTGATATTCTGAAAATTTTGACCTTAAAATTGCAGTTGCATAGCATGCTTAAATCCAATATTTGCCTTCCTGAAAAGGTACAACAGTTGAAGTTGGGAGCCATGAGCTAATTTCTGTCATTGAGTGATTGTATGCATTTATTTTTACCTCTCCAGGCCTCAGTTCTCACAATTTCAAAATAAAGCTTTAAATTAGGTGATTTCTCACTTTCCCTTGAGGCTTTTCAATGTCTATATATACATGTCATGAAACTTATTCAAACCTGTCTTTTTGAAAAAGAAAAAAAAAAAAAAAACTTTAAAAAATATTGCTTAAACTGTTTAGAGGAAAAATGAGATTTTGGAAAACAATTCTGGAAAATTTTACATCAGAGGCTATTTGTATAAAATCAGAGATGGGCTCTAACTGCCACATGCTTTACAGAAGTTAAAAAATATTGCATTATGTTCTTACTTCAGTGACATCTCATTCCTACCAGCTCTGTGGCAGTGAATTACTCCATGTTTGGATGCCCAAATGGGCATCACAGGTCAAAGTGGAGAAATTACCTCTGGTAGCTTGCTGTTCCAAGTCTTCGACTAGGAAACACCCATTATGCAGGACCACAGCCTGAGTCATCCCTGACATATGTTCTTTGCTTCCTCCACTCAGTGAGAGGCTAAGCTCCCACCCAAAAAATGGATCATTTTCCTAGATAACAAGTCCAATGTTTCCACACCTAAAAAAGCTACCTGACCTGGTGCCCATCCTGCTGCCTACCGAACACTGACATTAACACATTTGTACAATACTATGCATTTTTTTTCTAGAACATACATTAATCTTCCTAAGGCTCATAGACCAGAGTAAAATGTTTCCCAAATGCACTGGCTTGATTTTTTAAAATTTGATTCTATTATATATGGTCTAGGATTCTAAACAATGTCTGCTTTCTCAAGCGTTAATGTGTTTGCAGTACTTTCTCAGTCAGTGTCCTTCAAATAAATGTGTCATCAAGGTTGTTTATTGCTTTTCCAGATTTCTAATAAAGACTTTAATCTGTGCCCACCATTTGTCACTGAAATTACTCTCTAACTAGATACACTGATGAACCAGTTCTTATTAGTGAAATTCCAGTCTGACATACAACTAGTCAAATATTTTATTCTCTATCAAATGCTTTGTTACTGCAATTTCTGATATTCTGAAAATTTTGACCTTAAAATTGCAGTTGCATAGCATGCTTAAATCCAATATTTGCCTTCCTGAAAAGGTACAACAGTTGAAGTTGGGAGCCATGAGCTAATTTCTGTCATTGAGTGATTGTATGCATTTATTTTTACCTCTCCAGGCCTCAGTTCTCACAATTTCAAAATAAAGCTTTAAATTAGGTGATTTCTCACTTTCCCTTGAGGCTTTTCAATGTCTATATATACATGTCATGAAACTTATTCAAACCTGTCTTTTTGAAAAAGAAAAAAAAAAAAAAAAACTTTAAAAAATATTGCTTAAACTGTTTAGAGGAAAAATGAGATTTTGGAAAACAATTCTGGAAAATTTTACATCAGAGGCTATTTGTATAAAATCAGAGATGGGCTCTAACTGCCACATGCTTTACAGAAGTTAAAAAATATTGCATTATGTTCTTACTTCAGTGACATCTCATTCCTACCAGCTCTGTGGCAGTGAATTACTCCATGTTTGGATGCCCAAATGGGCATCACAGGTCAAAGTGGAGAAATTACCTCTGGTAGCTTGCTGTTCCAAGTCTTCGACTAGGAAACACCCATTATGCAGGACCACAGCCTGAGTCATCCCTGACATATGTTCTTTGCTTCCTCCACTCAGTGAGAGGCTAAGCTCCCACCCAACTGGCGTCCCTCCCTAATTCATCACTCCCAAAGCAATCACCCAATTCAGGCCTTATCAACTACTACTAGATCCCTTCCATCATTTAGTAACTGCTCTTTGTGCTATAAAGACCTCCCTGTTTCTGAGTATCACCAAAATAAGATATTCACATAAATATCCTTAACTAGAGTTCTGATCATATTACTCCTAAGCACATACATTGGCTTTCTAAGGTCCAAATATTACTTCAATCCCATGGCCTATTAAAAAAAGTATTCTGAAGGTTTTTCAGTGGGTAAAGAATCCATCTTGCAGTGCAGGGGGCACCGATTCCATCTCCAGCCTGAGAAGATCCCATGTGCTGTGGAGCGGCTGAACAGGTGTGTCCAATTACTAGCCGGCACTATCTAGCGCATGTACCCAGAGACGGTGCTCTTCAACAAGAGAGGCCACTGCAATGTGAGGCCCACACAGGTGGAAGAATAAAGATGGATGAAAATAAATAAATAAATAAATAAGTAAATAAATAAACAAAAGAGGCCAAAATTGAAAAAAAAAAAAAAAAAAAGCATCCTGAGATCCAACCTCAACCATTGCTGTGGATTATTTTTCTACATGCTGTTTCAAATTATATTCTTTCAAAGTCTAGTTACAAGTGAATGTTTTCTTAAAACACTCCTTAGGCATCCCAGAAACCATCAAGCCTCAAGTGACTCTGTCACAGCACTCACGCCTTTCTCATACAGATTACAATTTCGTATGTATCCACTGGATTACTTTCATTAAATGCAGGGATCATTTCTTCTTTCAATATTATAGTCTCTTTTATCACTTATTGAGTAATCATTATATGAACTCAGAATGAAAAGATGGTCTGCCTCATCCTTAAGGCAAAGTGGAAATATGTTTCCTCAGAGGTGAAAATAGTGATATAATTATTTTTATAGTTTATATTTAACTGAAAAATTACAATTACAAGGTATGTTACATTTAGATGACTCCTTTTAAAACCCATGCAAGCTGAGTTTCATCAGTCATTTCTTTAGAGAGAAAAATGTTCTTTTTATTTAAGAAAGACAGTTCAGTTTAAAAAATGTGTTCTAGTTATTTATTTAATATGTGTTTCAGTACTTTTCTAAGTAACAATAGTGATGTGTGCGTGCGAAGTAGCTTCAGGAATGTATATCTCTATGCCACCCCTGGCTTCTCTGTCCACGCGATTCTCTAGGCAAGAATACAAGAATGGGTTACCATGTCCTCCTCCAGGGGATCTTCCTGACCCAGGGATCAAACTCATGTCTCTTGCATCTCCTCCATTGGCAGGCAGTTTCTTTACCACTAGTGCCACCTTGGAAAACTAAGTAGTGATAGTCCTCAAGTTCAATTCAAACCATAATCATTGGCTTAACTATGGAGTTTACCTTTTTTTTTTTTTTGAAGCATGCTCAAAGTAATGCCTATCCTTTCCAACTCAGTAAAAGTCACAAGAGTTTCTTTAGTTTTCGAATAAGTATACTTTCCCATCCATCAGGTGGAAAAACAGGATTAAATATATATCAGAAGTAAATAACTCCATTAATCACAAGAATAGACTCATCAATCAGTCTCTGAGGTCAAACATCTGACAAGTGGCTAAGAGTGTTTTCCAATATCACTTTCCAGAAATGAGGACCTCAGAAGAGTTGCCCAAGGTGCTATCAAGGGGACCACCAAATAAACTGGGGCACAAGACCCCAGCTGGCCTCTAGTCAAGGTTGCAGGGTGAACTCAGAACCAGAACGTACTTTCTTAATGTAGTCAGTTGACCTGAACAGGTTAAACTGGTGAGCTGAAGATAAATATTGAACACTTTTACAAAAAAGTGATACCGAAAGGTCATTCAAAAACATCAAAGCAGAGAGCCATATATAAATTTGCTATTCTTATAAATCTAGTCAGAATTTCCCTTGATTTTTTTGTTTTAAAGAAAACTACAACATAGCAACGTTAAGTTGGGCCATTCTCTTTAAAGAATCTTATCAGTCTGCTTTTTAGAAACTCTTTTGGAAACAAATTGGAGTTTTTTTCTGACTGTTCTGAAGTATCCATTTCCATACACCTTTGGCTTAACAAACAAAAGGAAATATATTTTCATTTGCTCTGTTTGAATGTGTACATTTGCAAATCACATAGACAGAATGAGCTATGTCTCTGACATCAACTCAGACAGCCCAGCTATGTCTCTGACACCAATTCCCTCTTCACCAGGCCTCCTGAAGCCCTCACGGTTCACTGCTCTTGCCGACAAACTGCCTTCACTTGACTAGGAGAACTGGAGTCAATGAAGCGACAGACAGGGATATGCATCCTTGTTCTGTTCCTTGACTGTGGTCTGAATCCTCTAATCAGGCCACAGGATGACAGAAACCTACAGAGAAACCCCTTCAAACAAATGAAAAAAAGTTTAAGGTTCATACTCAAGGCAGATATGTCAAAAAACTGCAAGGTTAACAAAAAATAGAATGCCTCTTCACTTCTTATGGTCTTTAACTTCTTGAGGACCTCTTTTTCCCCAGGTTCCTACTCTAAACAGACATTCTCAGCCAAGTCAGCACTTCAGTTATGCCTAAGGATCAGAAACAAAAACTGGTCCCATATTTCCTTATCACAGAATATAGTTTATATTCAATATATGACCTAACAATAAAGGCAAGGCTGTCTCTCCAACACAATTCTCTGCCTAGTCTACAACCCTGAGGGTCTTCATCTTCTTTAGAAAGTTATCTTACTTTACACTTCAAGAGAACATTTCACTGGCCAGATTTTAGACCTAGGTTTTAATTTCAGGTAACTGAGCATTTACAGCACTGCTAGAGTTATTCAATACTTTTTAGGGCTAACCCATATTCCTAGCCAGCAATGCACTGCTGTCTTTCTAATGGGGAGCATAGAGAATATGCATAAACATCAGTGAATGAACTCGGTGGCCACAAACAAACAGAGACATGCAACTTTCTGAGAGGCAGAGAATTATAGAGGCAATATTGCATGATGGGATACAGAAGTAGCGTCTTGGAAGTTTCCGTGTAGATGGAAAGTAAATGAGTATAGCACTTAGGAAAATTGCTTTCTACTGTCTAGATGTGAATTTATCATGAGACATTGTTTTAAAGTGAAAACCCTTACATGTAAACCTGGACTAAGTGTTCTGTCCAAGGTGACACACTAAAGCAAACTAGATAAAAATAGAATTCAGCCTACCAATCTAATTGTCAGACACTTTGCAAGCTTATCTGAAGAGGTCCTAATGCAAAGTAGAACCTTCAGAGTGAGAAGTCAGCTAAAGTACTGAAGCAGCCCACTGGGCAGCAGGAGAGACAGGCTTGATTGCTTCTATAAAGAGTGATACAATTTTACCAATAATGACACAGTAGAAGAAAAAAACCTTGCAATCCTATATATCAAAAAAGCCTTTTCTCTGCTAAAACGCTTTTTGCTAATCATTATTAGACACTTAAGGTCACATGACATCTGACCTTTTTTACTTCTGGCATTCTCGTTTAAGGATTATCTGGTATTTTTATTATGTCTTTGTATTTTAAAATTAATTTTTTCAAGACTTCTTTGGCTTATTCGCAGTTTCCTGTTACACAAGAAAGCACTTTAAAGGGTTGGAGGGGATAAACATGAGGTTTATTTCTACCTGTCAAGGGACCTCAAGTTCTACTGCTCATGGATGCCTAAGTAATCTTTCTGGATACAGGTGGTGAGTGGTTTAAAACTGATGAAGATGGAATTCCTATGGGAATACAGTAGTGGGGAAAGAGGGATAGCCAGAAATCAGGCCACAACAATTGGTACCTCTACAGGTGGATACAAAGAAACAAAGAGGGAGAGGAAAGAATCATGGACAAAGGAAAAACATGAGCAAATGCTCCTCTGCTTCAATTATTTCAATTTATTTGTCACACATTGAGTTCCTTCTTTAGACATTTATTTTTCACATCAGTCTAGGCTTTATTCTTTATTGGCTGTTTTAATTTGCTGAATCTCAACAATCCTCAGCTTCTTGTATGAGGTGATACATTAATGGTACCTTCTCAATACCGGTGAGAATTCAGTAAGAAACTCCACACAAGCAAGAGCTTTCATAGAAACTTGGCAAACTGAGTTTTGCATAGAATTATTATAGTTATTTACTCAGTGGATACAGAATATGAGTTAGATCAGGCTATCAACAGTCCTACTCATGGAGGAGAAACCAAGTCATCCTCAATATTATCCTCAGTGCTCTCTGACATTCTTCAGATTTCACAAGTATAAGGTGGATTAGGTCACTGTTCCCTGAGAAGGAAGCTTTCAATTAGCCAAGCATTTAAAAAGAAGAGATTAGCTATAACTAGCAAGAGCTGCAGATTGCAAGACCTTGAAAACATACATGGAAAGCAAAGAGCACATTATAATAGGAAGAAAAACTAGTGTCACAGTGAGAGTACCTGGGGCAATAGGATATCTGAGGAGCATGATGCTCAGGGCATTTACCTACATCATCGCTCTGCCTGTTGTTCACCCCCATAAGGCTGTTATAAGGGAATGATCTCCCGGGTCAGAAAGAAATTTTCTAAGGTTCATCCTATCAGTAACATGGACAGCAGAGTTGGGGCTACAGGTGAGGTGAACAGCATGGTGGTGATATTTGCACCATTTCTTCACAGGGAGGTTTTTTTTTTTTTTTTTCATAGTTACCTAAAGTAGAGACTTGTGGATCATCATAAATGATTTAGTCTTTAGATATTAAAACATGAGGGTGTCTGGAATAGAAGTACCTGAATGTATTCATTATTTAACAAGATTACTCTGGCCTTCTGCCTGTTTTGTATCACCATCAGGTTAAGAATGTTTTCTGTGTTTCTAACTGGTTGACCAAAAAGAAATCAAATGAAGAATAATATTCCATGGATGTGGTAGAGAGTATGGAGATTCCTCAAAAAACTATGAATAGAAGCATCATATGACCCAGAAATCCCACTATTAGGCTTATACCCTGATGAAATCAAAATTGAAAGAGACACCTGTACCCGAATGTTCACTGCAACACTCTACACAATAACCAGATCATGGAAGCAACTTAGATGTCCATTGACAAATGAATGGATATACAATGGAATACTTCTCAGCTGCAAAAAGAAATACAGAAGATTCAGTCCTAACGAGATTGATGAATTCAGAACCTATTATACAAAGTGAAATAAGTCAAAAAGAGGAGGATAAATATAGTATACTAACACATAAATATGGAATCTAATAAGATTGTACTTATAAATACACATGCAGAGCATCAGTGGAAAAACAGTCATAGAGAACAGACTTATGGACACTGGGGAGAGAGAAAAGTGGGTGAGAGATATGGAAAGAGCATCAAGGAACCCTATCTTAGGAATACTATCTTATGTAAAAGAGATAACTATTGTCAATGCACTGTGGGACTAAGGGATCGTACAAGGGGGCTATGTGACAGCCTAGAGGGCTGGGATAGGGGAAATGGGATATACATATGACTAATCTCCAATGATAATACCTGTAAACAACAAAACTCTGTAAAATCAAAAAAGAAAAATAAAAAAACTTGGGATTGTGAAAAAAAATTCAAAAAAAGTTTCATGGAAGAAAATAAGACCCTTAAATTTCAGTAGTTTAGTCAAACTGTTTTGGAATGTAGCCATGCTTATTCATCTGTCTACTGTCCATTGCTATTTTCATACTATAATGATAGAGTGGAGTGGTTGTGACAAAGTTCATATATATCCCCAAAGACTCGAATATTTTACACCCAGCCATCTACCGCCAAATTTCACAATCCCTGCCCTGGACTAGATGAGGCAAATGTAGAAGCAGAAACCAATTAGGAGGCATCACAACAAAGTAAAAAAATGATAGTGGCTGAGACCCAATTGTGGCGGGATTCATTATTTAACAAGATTACTCTGGCCTTCTGCCTGTTTTGTATCACCATCAGGTTAAGAATGTTTTCTGTGTTTCTAACTGGTTGACCAAAAAGAAATCAAATGAAGAATAATATTCCATGGATGTGGTAGAGAGTATGGAGATTCCTCAAAAAACTATGAATAGAAGCATCATATGACCCAGAAATCCCACTATTAGGCTTATACCCTGATGAAATCAAAATTGAAAGAGACACCTGTACCCGAATGTTCACTGCAACACTCTACACAATAACCAGATCATGGAAGCAACTTAGATGTCCATTGACAAATGAATGGATATACAATGGAATACTTCTCAGCTGCAAAAAGAAATACAGAAGATTCAGTCCTAACGAGATTGATGAATTCAGAACCTATTATACAAAGTGAAATAAGTCAAAAAGAGGAGGATAAATATAGTATACTAACACATAAATATGGAATCTAATAAGATTGTACTTATAAATACACATGCAGAGCATCAGTGGAAAAACAGTCATAGAGAACAGACTTATGGACACTGGGGAGAGAGAAAAGTGGGTGAGAGATATGGAAAGAGCATCAAGGAACCCTATCTTAGGAATACTATCTTATGTAAAAGAGATAACTATTGTCAATGCACTGTGGGACTAAGGGATCGTACAAGGGGGCTATGTGACAGCCTAGAGGGCTGGGATAGGGGAAATGGGATATACATATGACTAATCTCCAATGATAATACCTGTAAACAACAAAACTCTGTAAAATCAAAAAAGAAAAATAAAAAAACTTGGGATTGTGAAAAAAAATTCAAAAAAAGTTTCATGGAAGAAAATAAGACCCTTAAATTTCAGTAGTTTAGTCAAACTGTTTTGGAATGTAGCCATGCTTATTCATCTGTCTACTGTCCATTGCTATTTTCATACTATAATGATAGAGTGGAGTGGTTGTGACAAAGTTCATATATATCCCCAAAGCCTAGAATATTTACTCCCCAGCCATCTACAGACAAATTTGCCAATCCCTGGACTGGACTAGATGAGGCAAATGTAGAAGCAGAAACCAATTAGGAGGCATCACAACAAAGTAAAAAAATGATAGTGGCTGAGACCCAATGTTCAGTGGTGGTGGCAGCGAGAAACTGTCAGGTCCAGGATACATTTGGAACTTAAGGCCAAGGTTCTTTGTCGACAAATGGCAAGCAGGGTGCATGAGAAAGAGTGGTCAGGACAATTCCAAAGTGCAGTATCCCAGTACAGACTCCAACTCTCCAAACCTCAGCACCACTCACTCAGGTGTTTCACAGATACTTTATTATTTTTTAATGTAATTTTAAATCTCTCCCTGAGTTATCAGTTTCATCAATGTCTTCCACCTCATTCTTCACTAGGAGAAGGCTCTTACTCCTGCTTGCCAATCTTCCTCCCACATCAAGGCTATGTCTCTATCTCTTTATTTTTGTCTTTATTTACAGGTCAGAAAGTGGGGAGAAAAACATGAAAGTCAGACCGAAGACATTTAAAGAGAGTTCTAGGATTGCCCCTTTTATTCCTGGTCAATACCGTCTTAGAAGCAGTGATTCCTTAGCAGCTCTGGCAATGAGTAACTTTTATTTTGTCATTGTAAGAGAGATCCCAGAAATAGATGCCTAAGATGGCAAGCGACTCTTCTGGAACAAAGTAGATAATTGTATTTTTAAACAGTAGTCTAATAAGACTAAACATTTCATCCACCTCTGCCAAAGAGTAGACATGAAGTTTTACTGAAATTGTTGAAAAGAGCTTACTAGGACTATGTTTTAGTGTTAAATGCATGATTTAATGTATAATATTTCACCCTGTCATTTAAAAAGAAGCTGAGATGTGCAGTTGTCATTAGAGCTTTGATTGTTTCGTTGTTGCTATAACTTAGCTAGACGTCAGGGTCTTCATCAGAAGTGACACGGGTGGTTTAGACTATCTCCAAGGCTCTTTTGATTTTTAGCATTTTATGTTTGTGAGTACCACTGAGGGGTGTGAAAATATTCACAAAGTTTAGGGAAGAGGATGTGAACTGCTAAATTCTTCGAGGTAAAACTTAATTTCTGACATTTTAGGGTGTATATGTGCTTTCCAACCCTGGCCTCCGGTTTCCGTCCCTACAAGGTAGACTTTCTGCATAGAAACACTTGTTTTGGCAGGTCTTTTGCTCCTCTCTAGAATCAGAGGTCAGGCTTCTCAGATTATAAGGTTACAACTACCCCAAGTGGCAAAGGCTGCAGTGAATGCCAATTACTACACTTGCAGTTAGAAGCCAATTATTTTTTCCTTAAAATAGCGCTTGTCCAGTCAAACTGAAGGCTGCAGCTAGGTAATGGAAGCAGCCAGTTAAAGGTTGAGCAGGAGGTGAAAGACAAGGTCAGCAGGGTGAGAGAAAGGTTAGGATCAGTATCCCAGTACAGCTCCAACTCTCCAAACCTCAGCACCACTCACTCAGGTGTTTCACAGATACTTTATTATTTTTTAATGTAATTTTAAATCTCTCCCTGAGTTATCAGTTTCATCAATGTCTTCCACCTCATTCTTCACTAGGAGAAGGCTCTTACTCCTGCTTGCCAATCTTCCTCCCACATCAAGGCTATGTCTCTATCTCTTTATTTTTGTCTTTATTTACAGGTCAGAAAGTGGGGAGAAAAACATGAAAGTCAGACCGAAGACATTTAAAGAGAGTTCTAGGATTGCCCCTTTTATTCCTGGTCAATACCGTCTTAGAAGCAGTGATTCCTTAGCAGCTCTGGCAATGAGTAACTTTTATTTTGTCATTGTAAGAGAGATCCCAGAAATAGATGCCTAAGATGGCAAGCGACTCTTCTGGAACAAAGTAGATAATTGTATTTTTAAACAGTAGTCTAATAAGACTAAACATTTCATCCACCTCTGCCAAAGAGTAGACATGAAGTTTTACTGAAATTGTTGAAAAGAGCTTACTAGGACTATGTTTTAGTGTTAAATGCATGATTTAATGTATAATATTTCACCCTGTCATTTAAAAAGAAGCTGAGATGTGCAGTTGTCATTAGAGCTTTGATTGTTTCGTTGTTGCTATAACTTAGCTAGACGTCAGGGTCTTCATCAGAAGTGACACGGGTGGTTTAGACTATCTCCAAGGCTCTTTTGATTTTTAGCATTTTATGTTTGTGAGTACCACTGAGGGGTGTGAAAATATTCACAAAGTTTAGGGAAGAGGATGTGAACTGCTAAATTCTTCGAGGTAAAACTTAATTTCTGACATTTTAGGGTGTATATGTGCTTTCCAACCCTGGCCTCCGGTTTCCGTCCCTACAAGGTAGACTTTCTGCATAGAAACACTTGTTTTGGCAGGTCTTTTGCTCCTCTCTAGAATCAGAGGTCAGGCTTCTCAGATTATAAGGTTACAACTACCCCAAGTGGCAAAGGCTGCAGTGAATGCCAATTACTACACTTGCAGTTAGAAGCCAATTATTTTTTCCTTAAAATAGCGCTTGTCCTGTAGTCAAACTGAAGGCTGCAGCTAGGTAATGGAAGCAGCCAGTTAAAGGTTGAGCAGGAGGTGAAAGACAAGGTCAGCAGGGTGAGAGAAAGGTTAGGATATAGTATTCACCAAGAGAAATGGTCATAGAATGGCAGAATATTGGAGCTAGATAAGATCTTAGAGATCAGGGTGCAAGAAATACATCCTTGACCCTGACCCAGGCTTTGGAAACAGAGTGCCCCCCCTCAGCTTATGACTCAGGAATTGAGATGGTTCGTATACTATCATATCAATTTTACACATATTCTGCAAGCAAGAATGTAATGGAAAAGCAGATATAATAAGGCATGTTGGGAAAGTCAGACAAATCTAGAGATGAAGCCCAGGCTCACCATTTCTTAGATCTGGATTCAATAGCTGTTTATATTCCTTCTCAGGATCCCACATTTTCCACAGAAAAATGGGGATGATCATATCTACCTTGAGGAAACTGTAAGGTTTTACTGATGATGGAGGTAATCATGTGGTACTGAGGAGACACTTAAATACTACCCTTTACAGTTTCTGCATGTAGTTAAATTTAAAGCATTCCTCTCATCTGTTCTTATTTATAATGCTTTCTACAGTTCTGTTCTCCAACCATATCAAGCTCTCTTAAACACTTAATATATCTTCCTCAACCTGAGAGAAACTCCAGATCCTTGGATATTCTTTGCCTTCCAATGGGTCAGGTTGAGAATTTAAAAGCTCTCAGGCATCCTTTGGCAACTGCCACATGGCTCTCTACTACCACATCCAAGAACTTCTTTAACATATAAGTTCTGGCAGCTGGAATTTATACCCCATTATAGGATAAGGTTTAAGTTTGTGGGACACTGACTGCTGTGGGTGAGTACATGCATGTAATCTGCAGATGCACTGTACAATTATGTATCCGAGTGGGGAAGGAACCCTTGAACTTGACCTAAGCTCCCTGGTAAGGATTCCTAGCAAGAATGAAGTCCATATCCTATAAAGTGTTCAACATTAACAATCCACACCCCACACCTCAGTAAGAACAGACCTTTTCTCACAGAAAAAAAACAGGCACTTTTCTCTTTCTCGGTATTATGGGAGTAACAATTTCCCACTATTCCTCTTTCCTCTCTCGAGCAAGTAAGGGTGGAGAAAGGCAATGAACCAGACGACACCTAGTAGGTCTGATTTAGCTTTGCTCAGTACAAGCAGTCGAGAGAAAGGTTAGGATATAGTATTCACCAAGAGAAATGGTCATAGAATGGCAGAATATTGGAGCTAGATAAGATCTTAGAGATCAGGGTGCAAGAAATACATCCTTGACCCTGACCCAGGCTTTGGAAACAGAGTGCCCCCCCTCAGCTTATGACTCAGGAATTGAGATGGTTCGTATACTATCATATCAATTTTACACATATTCTGCAAGCAAGAATGTAATGGAAAAGCAGATATAATAAGGCATGTTGGGAAAGTCAGACAAATCTAGAGATGAAGCCCAGGCTCACCATTTCTTAGATCTGGATTCAATAGCTGTTTATATTCCTTCTCAGGATCCCACATTTTCCACAGAAAAATGGGGATGATCATATCTACCTTGAGGAAACTGTAAGGTTTTACTGATGATGGAGGTAATCATGTGGTACTGAGGAGACACTTAAATACTACCCTTTACAGTTTCTGCATGTAGTTAAATTTAAAGCATTCCTCTCATCTGTTCTTATTTATAATGCTTTCTACAGTTCTGTTCTCCAACCATATCAAGCTCTCTTAAACACTTAATATATCTTCCTCAACCTGAGAGAAACTCCAGATCCTTGGATATTCTTTGCCTTCCAATGGGTCAGGTTGAGAATTTAAAAGCTCTCAGGCATCCTTTGGCAACTGCCACATGGCTCTCTACTACCACATCCAAGAACTTCTTTAACATATAAGTTCTGGCAGCTGGAATTTATACCCCATTATAGGATAAGGTTTAAGTTTGTGGGACACTGACTGCTGTGGGTGAGTACATGCATGTAATCTGCAGATGCACTGTACAATTATGTATCCGAGTGGGGAAGGAACCCTTGAACTTGACCTAAGCTCCCTGGTAAGGATTCCTAGCAAGAATGAAGTCCATATCCTATAAAGTGTTCAACATTAACAATCCACACCCCACACCTCAGTAAGAACAGACCTTTTCTCACAGAAAAAAAACAGGCACTTTTCTCTTTCTCGGTATTATGGGAGTAACAATTTCCCACTATTCCCTCTTTCCTCTCTCGAGCAAGTAAGGGTGGAGAAAGGCAATGAACCAGACGACACCTAGTAGGTCTGATTTAGCTTTGCTCAGTACAAGCAGTCACATTCCAAGTTGGGAATCATATAGATAAATCTGTGTCCTAAAGTCAGCCTCAGGTGTGAAAAGAAGTCACTCCTGCTAGAACAACTTAAGATCTCCTTCAAAGAAACCAGGAGAGGGAGAGTTCACTGTCCTCAGGTGCTGCCTTACATATCAGTGATTTATCTAAGGGGAAAGGTCATCAGAAAAAAATTTTTCTGCATCTATGCAAATGCCATGAAAATCCACATGTCACATCTGCATTTGTCATAGGAGCCGGCATTAATAGCATATTTAAAAGTCATGATGTCACCGCCATTAATCAGGCCCTGTGGTGCCAGGCTTCACTGTCATCCATTAATCACCAATGTCTGCAGACACGTGTATTTGGAGAGGTGAAGTTTAGATCCATAAAGCATGATTTACTTTTTCAAACAGCATGACTGAAGATGTATTGCCACCCTGTTCAGCTTTGGAATTGCTTACCACTGTGTCCTTAGGAAAGGCCTGGCATTTCCAAGCTGATATTTAAACAGCTATCCTGAAACAAAATGCAGCTGTAGAGGTTCTGAAAAAGCCACTGAGGCATACCGCATGCCTCCTTTAAAGGAGTGTAACCAGGATGTGTGGAGAGTTTGTTCTTGCTCCCCTGAGCCACAGCCTCAGGGACAGAGGGCACATCCCAAGGAGGTAAAGAAGCCACCTGACAAAGAAGAGTCACCTGGAGTAAGGACCTTGGAACAGGCCCAAGAGATTTCTTTCCTCTGGGCCTTGGTTCTCATCTGATTTCTGAAAAAAGGAGTTGCTGTGGATTTCTTTGATCATGAACTGTAATGCACTCACATTGGCCATGTTACAGAAGAGTCACAGGGGAGAGTTAATTCAACCGTTGGAACGGGAAGTAAAGGAATAAAATGAAAGGGTGAAATGGTTTAAAGAAAATAGAAACCAAAAAATGAGGTGATGGAGAGAAATAACAAGAAAATAATGGAAAAACTGATAAAGTGAAAGAGACTGAGGAAGGAAGAAGAAACAGGTAGTGGATGAGGCAACAGGGAAAGGTCTGAAGGAAAACTGTATGGAAGTTGGGATCTCAGGCAGTCAGTGACTGTCCTGTCAGTGTAACTGCATGTATGCCAAGTCACTAAGTCGTGGCCAAAACCTTGTGATCCCACGGATTGCTGCCTGCCAGGCTCTTCTTTTCATAGGACTTCCCAGGTAAGGATACTGGAGGGGTTGCCATTTCCTCCTCCAGAGGATCTTTCCCATCCACGGATAGAGCCTGTCTCTCCTGGGTATCCTGCATTAGCAGGGAAAATTGTTTACCGTTGAGTCATCTGGGAAACCTCTCTATCAGTGTGGGGTACAGCATTTTGCTGAGGGCTTTTCCTCAACAGAGCCCTTCACTTAGATTCATCTGATCTGTTACGATGTTGGCCTGGATTTAACACTGGATTGTATGCTTTGAATGGGTTTCTATATGTCTTGACATACATAAATAATATGTTTTTTCCATTTAGTCAGGCTGCTAAGATTCTAGAAATGCATCATGTGGATTTTCCCCCATTAATGCTACGTGATTAGAAAATTCTCAGCATTTTAATGACTCCTATTGTAAATATAAAATCCTGGAAAGAAGTGACTCACCCACACAACAATCTTCAAACTTGAGATTGCAGCATCTAGAATTGTCATAAACACCCAAAAGGGATTTAGGCATTATGCTTAATTCAAAAGAAGGAAATAAATTTGCTAACCTTAATCAATTACAGGAATTGCTTTATATGCATCTATCATTTTAAGAGTTCAAGTTCGTTTCTCATTCCAGCCCCTTCTCCCTAATGTGTGATCACAAGGTCTTTTTCATACACCTGGTCATTATCCACACATCTCAGAAATATCATCTCATGACCTCTGCGTGAAGACCAAGTAAGAAGTTGCTGTGGATTTCTTTGATCATGAACTGTAATGCACATTGGCCATGTTACAGAAGAGTCACAGGGGAGAGTTAATTCAACCGTTGGAACGGGAAGTAAAGGAATAAAATGAAAGGGTGAAATGGTTTAAAGAAAATAGAAACCAAAAAATGAGGTGATGGAGAGAAATAACAAGAAAATAATGGAAAAACTGATAAAGTGAAAGAGACTGAGGAAGGAAGAAGAAACAGGTAGTGGATGAGGCAACAGGGAAAGGTCTGAAGGAAAACTGTATGGAAGTTGGGATCTCAGGCAGTCAGTGACTGTCCTGTCAGTGTAACTGCATGTATGCCAAGTCACTAAGTCGTGGCCAAAACCTTGTGATCCCACGGATTGCTGCCTGCCAGGCTCTTCTTTTCATAGGACTTCCCAGGTAAGGATACTGGAGGGGTTGCCATTTCCTCCTCCAGAGGATCTTTCCCATCCACGGATAGAGCCTGTCTCTCCTGGGTATCCTGCATTAGCAAGAAGATTGTTTACCGTTGAGTCATCTGGGAAACCTCTCTATCAGTGTGGGGTACAGCATTTTGCTGAGGGCTTTTCCTCAACAGAGCCCTTCACTTAGATTCATCTGATCTGTTACGATGTTGGCCTGGATTTAACACTGGATTGTATGCTTTGAATGGGTTTCTATATGTCTTGACATACATAAATAATATGTTTTTTCCATTTAGTCAGGCTGCTAAGATTCTAGAAATGCATCATGTGGATTTTCCCCCATTAATGCTACGTGATTAGAAAATTCTCAGCATTTTAATGACTCCTATTGTAAATATAAAATCCTGGAAAGAAGTGACTCACCCACACAACAATCTTCAAACTTGAGATTGCAGCATCTAGAATTGTCATAAACACCCAAAAGGGATTTAGGCATTATGCTTAATTCAAAAGAAGGAAATAAATTTGCTAACCTTAATCAATTACAGGAATTGCTTTATATGCATCTATCATTTTAAGAGTTCAAGTTCGTTTCTCATTCCAGCCCCTTCTCCCTAATGTGTGATCACAAGGTCTTTTTCATACACCTGGTCATTATCCACACATCTCAGAAATATCATCTCATGACCTCTGCGTGAAGACCAAGTAAGAAGTTGCTCCTGGTGGATGATCAGAGTTCTTTAAGATTTTGGACGAGGAAACAGGGAAGGAGCAGTACAAGGAACTCATCAAGTTCCAATCACACTACCCCCTGAAAATCACTGTGATGAGTGCAACATAGCCTCTGCCTTAAGAGTACATATATTCTTGAAAACGGGTAGTAAACAGACTCCAAAACAAGAAAGCACATCAAACTGTTAGGGTTCTACATTAGAAGTCATCAAAGTTACTACAGAGACACATGAGAAAGCACTGCTTCCGTTACTGAAATGAAGTGGAACTGAAGGGGAGATTTGGAGGGACAGAGGGAGAGAATGAGAAAATTTAACACTGAACTTATATTTGAGACCACAGTTCTAGAGGTAAAGCATTTCAGAGGCCTTTGTGTTGCATATGGAGTAACAGAAAAGATTACTAAAAGGGCCAATGCCTTTCAAAAATATTCTGCCTTAAAGAAAAACAGATAGCTACCAGTAATTTGGTACTGAAATTTCAGTCAATGTCAGAGAGCTGGATCTTAAGATGCAAACAGCAAACTGCATATTTCTCACTAGATTTTTAAAATCTACAATAAATTCTACAGAAAAATATTAAGGTCCATCTTAGCAATACATTGAATAAAGAAAAGAGAAGCTAAGTCTGTGACACTTTCTACTATCCTAGCAGGGATGAGACAAACAGTGGAGTATGCTTGTGATCTATAAATAAATGATGGACACAAATTTTATACCAAGTCAGAAGTTCTTAATTCTAATTAGAAATAATCATTTTTCTGGTTTTCTAGGAAGAAGTGTTTGTGTGTCTCTACAAATTTCAATGGCTATAAGCATACATAGTTTTGAAAATTCTGCAGTGTTTTTTTGCATGTGTAGAAACTTAGGTCATCTCTATTACGATTAAGGTACAAAAAATGGGAGTAATCAGCTCTTCTTTCATTTTCTCTCACATTGTCATGTTATTCTGTAAAAGACTGGGTTTTCTACACTAAAACAGCTGTGAGGTTCAACCTTTCTGTTTCACCATCTAATGGAATAAAGATAGCAAAGGGAGTGCAGTGACGATGGTGCTAAAATTTCTGTGAAAAAGAAGAATGAGACCCAATTTTTGTCAGTATCTCTTCTGCACACACCTGTACCCTCTTCAAAGAAACACTGAACCCTGGTCTCTTGCACTGCAGGTAGATTCTTTACCATCTGAGCCACCAGCGAAGCCCATCAAACAAACACATAGCCTGTTAATTAGATGGTGACTAAGTGGAATGGACATTTCTCATGAAGGAAAATGCCATTCTGTAGAGCCAGTCTGTTTTCCTCCCAGACACCTCAAAGGGATCCTGGAACAACACTCTCCTTGAACCAAGGGTTCCTTCCTCTCTTTGGTCTTTCTCCCTTAGTAAGGATGATCTTTGCTGTTGTCTTAAGTGTCTCTGACTGCTATAGCAAAACAAGAATAGGTGTCCTAGACAACAGACATTTATTTCTCACAGTGCTGGAGGCTGGGACATCCAAGCCTGAGTGTTGGTGGATCTGGTGTTCCATAAGAGCCCAGTTCCTGCCTCGCAAGAAGATGGCCCTCTTCTTTGTTGTCTCTCCTTCCGAGGGTACTGATCCTACTCCTTGATCCCCTTGTGGCTTTGCTACCTCCCAAAGGCCACCCCAAATATATCACATTGGGGAGGAGGGCTTCAACATCTGGTTTGAGTGGGGACTCAGACACCCCATCCATGGCACCCCTCACTTTGCCACCACAGTCTGTACTCCAGAGTCAAGTGGGCCCAGGGAGCAGGAGCAGGAGCAGAAGCGAGCCCATTTTTTCTAAGAACTATGAGATAATCATCTTTAAAAGGGCTCTAGCACATCTGCATTTGTTCAAATCATCTCCTATCCTTGACTTTCTATCTTTTTTGCTTAATCCATTTCTCTTAGAAGATATAATCCAAGAGCAATATGTCCTGCCTCCTTTCTGCAGCCTTGCCTAGGCTGTCCAGACAGCTGGGGCCTTTGGTCTCCTCACTCCAAGAGAAGTAGCTTTGTTATGGTATTTATGCCACTAGAGCAGAATGCCACTAGAGCATTCTTACAAAAATGTAAGAATGGTTTAACTCAATTTATAAGGTTAAAGGGATGAAAGAAAATGGAAAACTATTTAATAAAGAACTTAGAGAAAAGACTATCAACTCTGGTTTTATTTAAACAAAACTATTAAATATTTTAATTAGATACACACATAGTCATTAACTACTTTAAAAGCAGCAAAACACTGGCTAAGAAAATAACTTGGACTCATGTCTTATTTTATAGGAAACTACAAAGAAAAGAAAGAGTGAAAGCTATTCCCAATGCCTTTCATAACAATGCATGAGGTCACATTTTATCAGTGGAAATAGGTGCTATAACCAGGCCTCAAAGAGAAGACAACAGCATTAAACCTTTATGACTGACCAGGAACACACTCTACCATCTTCTTTAAAAGAACAAAGAAAGAGACAATATTAGGAAGTGAAGAGATGAAACAGTTTTATAATAGCATCTGGGAGCGACTTGAGAAGAGTTCAATGTTGTATTTCAGCTGTGGATGGAGATGGGGTAAAACTAAAATAAAATAAACCTTCCATTTATGACTGCTGACAGAGAATTAGACCACAGGCATAAAAGAAAAGAAAAAAGCAGCCAATAAATGGTAGAACTGGAAAGGTCTTAGTGTAGATTCAATCCCAAATTATTAGGCAAAAAATATATCAGATATAAACACACTATTCATTAGTGTTCCACTTCAAATAATTCAAGAAAACTTTAGCCTTCCAGGCCTGGTTATGAAAATAGAGTCATTGCT
Source organism: Tragulus kanchil (assembly GCA_022376925.1). Classification (NCBI taxonomy): domain Eukaryota; kingdom Metazoa; phylum Chordata; class Mammalia; order Artiodactyla; family Tragulidae; genus Tragulus; species Tragulus kanchil. Next base: position 183,345,982 of record JAIOJX010000028.1, read on the forward strand.
CCAACCTGACAAAGGTTTCATTTCACATACTCAACACACTTTAAAGGTGTGTAGAGAGTACATTTTTTAACATTAATTCCACTTCTCCATTGATTTCTCTGAAAATGCAGCATATGAATAACACCATGAAAAATATTTAAGGTTCATCTTAAGAGAAAAAATAAACATAAAATATAATAGTTATCTTGATATTAAACCTTTATTAATATCTGTCTATCCAGTCTTGAGACCTTCTCATTCTCCTCTGTCAGAAGCTAATCAATCCTGTCACTAATTCACATCACTAGACTGAGTCTTCTGCTTCCAGCTCTGAAAGTATCTTCTAACAGACTAACTACCCCTGATCTGAACAACTATAAAACCTGGAAAAAATAAAAAAAGTAAGTAATTGGATCAGAGAGTAGCCAAGGAAGCCATAATGTAATGATCCAAGATCTTGAGAAGAAAAACATACAAAGGAAAATTTAATTTTCTCTCCCGTTTTCCCCGCAAGGCATGTGATAACTTGTAAACTGTGCAGGACTCAGAGTGAAAACAAAGTAGGAGCTCAAAACTTTTGACAGGTTCATAATACCAGGGAGATGGAAGACAAAATTCAGAATTACGAAGGTAATCAGAATACTAAGCAGCTGAGACTGAAGGAAAAAGGAAACTGTAGGGCAAGGAAGCCTTTGCTATATAACACTTCTTCCTTTGAGTCATTTCAAGATTCAAAAATTACACTAGGCAAGTGATCTAAAATCCATAAATAAATAAACTGGCAAATAACAGTCTACAATGAGCTTTCCAGATGGCTCTAGTGGTGAAGAACCTGACTGTCAATGCAGGAGACATATGAGATGTGGGTTTGACCACTGGGTTGGGAAAATCCCCTAGAGGAGGGCATGGCAGCCCACTCCAGTATTCTTGCCTGGAGAATCCCATGCACAGAGGAACCTTGTGGGCTATGGTCCACAGGGTCGTAAAGAGCTGGACATGACTAAAGCAACTGAGCATGCACATGTTCTGAACTTAAACATCAAATAATTCATGACTTCAAGTATTTTCTTCCCAAGGCAGATTCTACAAGATAGAAGACTGGATGGCAAGGACCAGGGTACTGCCAAATAATACCAGACTCAGTCATGCCATGAGTTCCAACATACAGAGGAAAGCAGGTGAACATTCTCATTCATTTGACAGTAAGATCTTTGTATATTTTTCTGTTTTAAAAATGGAATTACTTATCCACCCCTGTTCCTTACCTGATAATTGTATTTCCACAGGAATATTTGCATGGAATTCTGCTTTTATATTTATTATCTGTCTATCCAGTCTTGAGACCTTCTCATTCTCCTCTGTCAGAAGCTAATCAATCCTGTCACTAATTCACATCACTAGATGAGTCTTCTGCTTCCAGCTCTGAAAGTATCTTCTAACAGACTAACTACCCCTGATCTGAACAACTATAAAACCTGGAAAAAATAAAAAAAGTAAGTAATTGGATCAGAGAGTAGCCAAGGAAGCCATAATGTAATGATCCAAGATCTTGAGAAGAAAAACATACAAAGGAAAATTTAATTTTCTCTCCGTTTTCCCATAAGGCATGTGATAACTTGTAAACTGTGCAGGACTCAGAGTGAAAACAAAGTAGGAGCTCAAAACTTTTGACAGGTTCATAATACCAGGGAGATGGAAGACAAAATTCAGAATTACGAAGGTAATCAGAATACTAAGCAGCTGAGACTGAAGGAAAAAGGAAACTGTAGGGCAAGGAAGCCTTTGCTATATAACACTTCTTCCTTTGAGTCATTTCAAGATTCAAAAATTACACTAGGCAAGTGATCTAAAATCCATAAATAAATAAACTGGCAAATAACAGTCTACAATGAGCTTTCCAGATGGCTCTAGTGGTGAAGAACCTGACTGTCAATGCAGGAGACATATGAGATGTGGGTTTGACCACTGGGTTGGGAAAATCCCCTAGAGGAGGGCATGGCAGCCCACTCCAGTATTCTTGCCTGGAGAATCCCATGCACAGAGGAACCTTGTGGGCTATGGTCCACAGGGTCGTAAAGAGCTGGACATGACTAAAGCAACTGAGCATGCACATGTTCTGAACTTAAACATCAAATAATTCATGACTTCAAGTATTTTCTTCCCAAGGCAGATTCTACAAGATAGAAGACTGGATGGCAAGGACCAGGGTACTGCCAAATAATACCAGACTCAGTCATGCCATGAGTTCCAACATACAGAGGAAAGCAGGTGAACATTCTCATTCATTTGACAGTAAGATCTTTGTATATTTTTCTGTTTTAAAAATGGAATTACTTATCCACCCCTGTTCCTTACCTGATAATTGTATTTCCACAGGAATATTTGCATGGAATTCTGCTTTTATATTTATTATCTAGATTTGATGTTAGCCTTTTTATTTAAAACCTCAACTGCCACAACTTACAAATCTGTCACTCATAATCTTGTCCCTTATGTGAAACAACTGCCTCAGACTCACAAAGAGCACATTTTTTGATTTGTCCTTTTGCACAGCAGTATGTGATTTCACTTCCTCAACCTAAGTACTCTATCCTGGCTTGAAGTTCAATGGGAAGTTTATGAAAGGTACGAATGGGGTCTATTTCCTGAATAAACATACCATTTCTTGATCAAAATCAATCTGTTCAGGAATATTCACTATACACTGCCCGAACAGAGAAAACCAATAACAATAGTCTGATATAAGTCTATTCTCTTCAGACACAATGGAGGAAGAAAAAGGAGGGAGGTAAAAGAACTAGAAGTGAAATTCTGAAGCAGTTTCTAATAAACATAGAATTATTTGAAGCCTCCAACATTGGTTTCATTTCCAGAGCTCAGTCTTTCCAACTTTAGATGCCAATTACAAATGCTCTTCTACTGTTCCATCAACTAACAGTGAGTGCTTTCTGAATAGCTGGCACTAAAATTAGCCTAGCATTTGTGATAGCCTATCCTATCAGTTGTGTAGCCTATCAGTTTGCAACCTGATGGACTGCAACACACCATGCTTCCCTGTCCTTCACTATCTCCCAGAGTCTGCTGAAACTCATGTCCATTGAGTTTCTGATGCATTCTAACCATCTCATCCTTGGTCATTCCATTCTCCTCCTGCCCTTAGTCTTTCCCAGCATCAGGTTTTTTTCCTAATTAGTTGGTTCTTCACATCAGTGGCCAAATTATGGGAGCATTAGCATCAGTCCTTCCAATGAATATTCAGTTTTCCCCACAGCCAGACCCTCCCATTAGGAAGCGTGTACAAGCCTAGCATTAGAAAATAAAGCAAATAAATCCATTGAAAGTGAGAGAATTTAGTTTTAAGTAATTTCATGAACAGTTTCAAGATGAATTCTTATTAATTTTACAAATTCAAAAATGTGATATTTATCCATTCAATAAACATTCATTAAGGATATATTTAAGACAAGATATCAGGGATATAAAAATGTAAAAGGTATATGTTCCTCCCTTTTAGACACATAGATAACAAAATAAGTAATAACAGAAAGCATTATATAAGTGATAAGATAGGAAATAAAAATAGTGCTTTAGGTACAAATGTCAACAACACATAACCTTGCCTAAGGGCTAACTTGGAAATCTTTCCTGGGAAAGAACTGAAGGATAGAGAGGAGAAAGGCAGTCCAGGAGAACGGCAGACAGGGAGCATCAACGTTATATCTAATACAGAAGACTAAATGGTATCGTCAGGTAAGCACACCAATGTTAATCAGAGTAATTTATTTTTTTTTTAAATCTAATAGAGAAACTTGTCTGACAAATATCAGTTTAGAAAATTACTTCTCATCTATGCTCAAATTTGGGATTTTTATCCCAAAAGGGAGAACTGAGTTCTCATAATATGAAAATTATGATTCTGAGCATTGCTGAAGATAGGAGATTATATGAGGGGAAATTCCATGATGTCAGCCAACACAAATGTTGAAGACTTCTAGCTATAAAAGGAATGCTAATCATTCTAATTATCCAGATGCTGTTACTTTAGATTTGAAAAGAAAAAGGAAAAAAAGAACGAGGAGGAGGTTGGGGTTGACTAAAAGCCCTGATGTCACTGACAGCACAGCCTTTGTGATGGAAAATAACTAGTCTAGAGAAGAATAAAATGGCCTGTCTTACTGCCTAAACTTTGTCCACTGTATGAAATGTTAGCTAATAGAAGCTGCTGTCATCTGCTGTACAGAGTGGAGAGGGAGGGGAACAGGGCATATTTCAACTTACTTGTGAATCAGTACCATTAAGACATGCCTGTCCTGGTGCTCAGCCCTCTTTTCAGCCTGGAATGTAAGTTGATGTGTATAAATCTTCCCTAATGGATAGGGCTGTCCACATTTGCCATGCCATTCCATGACAAGAGATCCAACATCTTGTCTGGCAAGAAAAACAAAATCAGAACTCTAGGCCTATTCAACATGACTGCCTGTCTCCTGATAATTTTGGCTTCCTCTGTGTCAGTTCCCACCTGTAGACCCAATTAGGATCATATCTACTATTTCAGTGTGAAAGGGAAAACGGGAGAAAAAAAGTTCATCTAACTCTTGATTATGTAGGGATCTGTCTAAATTAGGCTTGATGAGGGATGGCCTGGGACAGGAGTTTTTAAAATTGTTTTAAGTCATATGCCATGCCCTCTAAACAAAACTTTAAGAGGAAGCCCATACACAACAAGATGAAGTGAGCATGAACTGGTCCAGCCCTCGCCCTTCTTTAGGAGCTCCAAAGCCTAAGAAGTTCCATTATGCTCAAAGAGCCACCATCCTGTGACTACCATCTCATATCCAGTGCCTCTTGTCCTTGCATGCCTCAGTCACCACCAGTAACTAGATTGCTAAGGACCTGCATTTTCACCCAGACCCATGTCCCTATTTTTCTGCTCTTTAATTCAGACTCAATCTCCACCTTTTCACACCCCCAGCCATCTTTCTCCTGGTTATTTCTCAGAACATTCCTTTTACCACCGTTTATTAGCTTAAACATAATTCTCTTCTGAGAACAATTTCTTTTCTAATCTTCACAAGCAGTGACCATGTTTTGTCTTGTACACTCCATTATGTTAGGGTCAGAAAGTGAGGTGAATGTCCTCCTTGCTTCCCCTTGTGGCTTCCAGACCATTACCACCCCTGCCCTCACAGAAATCACTCCTCCTTTAAAATGCACATCATCTTGATAAATCAGTCTTACCCAATGTGCTACAGTTGTCTCCACATCTCTTGTCACTTCCTTCATTTCCTCAAAAGACTTTACCACATAGTTCCTTTTCACCACAATGGTTGCCATTATTCACAGTAAACTCAATGTCCACATTCATAAGTTATTTAATTTGATTCTCCTTTTCTTCAGGTCTTCACTTTCCTTTATGGCCTCCCATCAATTCAAGTACATGGCCAAGGACACACTGTGCACTTAGTGTTCATGAGAAACTCAATTTTTGACATTCTGATATTTGACTACTAACATTCTGATACTTTGACTACCTATAGGGCTGTCCACCCAATTCCAGACAGATCAATTGTCTGGCAAGAAAAACAAAATCAGAACTCTAGGCCTATTCAACATGACTGCCTGTCTCCTGATAATTGGCTTCCTCTGTGTCAGTTCCCACCTGTAGACCCAATTAGGATCATATCTACTATTTCAGTGTGAAAGGGAAAACGGGAGAAAAAAAGTTCATCTAACTCTTGATTATGTAGGGATCTGTCTAAATTAGGCTTGATGAGGGATGGCCTGGGACAGGAGTTTTAAAATTGTTTTAAGTCATATGCCATGCCCTCTAAACAAAACTTTAAGAGGAAGCCCATACACAACAAGATGAAGTGAGCATGAACTGGTCCAGCCCTCGCCCTTCTTTAGGAGCTCCAAAGCCTAAGAAGTTCCATTATGCTCAAAGAGCCACCATCCTGTGACTACCATCTCATATCCAGTGCCTCTTGTCCTTGCATGCCTCAGTCACCACCAGTAACTAGATTGCTAAGGACCTGCATTTTCACCCAGACCCATGTCCCTATTTTTCTGCTCTTTAATTCAGACTCAATCTCCACCTTTTCACACCCCCAGCCATCTTTCTCCTGGTTATTTCTCAGAACATTCCTTTTACCACCGTTTATTAGCTTAAACATAATTCTCTTCTGAGAACAATTTCTTTTCTAATCTTCACAAGCAGTGACCATGTTTTGTCTTGTACACTCCATTATGTTAGGGTCAGAAAGTGAGGTGAATGTCCTCCTTGCTTCCCCTTGTGGCTTCCAGACCATTACCACCCCTGCCCTCACAGAAATCACTCCTCCTTTAAAATGCACATCATCTTGATAAATCAGTCTTACCCAATGTGCTACAGTTGTCTCCACATCTCTTGTCACTTCCTTCATTTCCTCAAAAGACTTTACCACATAGTTCCTTTTCACCACAATGGTTGCCATTATTCACAGTAAACTCAATGTCCACATTCATAAGTTATTTAATTTGATTCTCCTTTTCTTCAGGTCTTCACTTTCCTTTATGGCCTCCCATCAATTCAAGTACATGGCCAAGGACACACTGTGCACTTAGTGTTCATGAGAAACTCAATTTTTGACATTCTGATATTTGACTACTAAATTCTCTCCCCCTCTCCCAATTTGCTTGGTACTCCAACTGCCACAGTTCTTTGACTTTCAAGCTATGCCATTTATCCTCCTCTGTCTCTACTCTCCTGTTTTTATATGATTACTTACATCCTCTATTGATGCTCTTAGGTTCCCCTGTTACAGTCACCTGGCAAAACTTCAGCTCTGATAGAGGCAAACTCACTCCTTAGTATTTGCAAGGGACTGGTTCTAAGAGCCACGTTGGATACCAAAAACCAAAGCCACTCATGCTCAAGTCCCATAGTCAGGCCTCCATATCCACGGTCTCAACTCTGAGGATTCAACCAACCATGAATGACGTAGTACATGCTGCAGAATTTACTGAAAGAAAAAAATCAATCCATGTGTAAGTGGACCTGCACAGTTCAAACTAATGTCACTTGAGGGTCAATTGTATATAACTCCCCTTTTCTATATTTGTATCAAAACAGCTAAGCTGACTGGTTTCTCTTTAATTGTATGATCATGAACTTCAAACAGGAGCTCCATATGGTCTGACAATCCTACCATAGTACCCTAGAAAATCTACTCTGTTTTATTCATCAAAAAAAAAAAAAAAATTCATATATTTTCTTCTTTCCTCAAAACTCCTATATTCTCTTCTCCTTTTACAATTAATTGAAGACTTGTTATTGGACTTCATTAGAGAAGACAAGGACTCATCACTAACACCAACTTTATTCATTCTCTTAGCTCTCTGTTTATAAATCCACTGCATCTACACTCCTCTTCTGCTTTTTTTTTTTTTTTTAATATAGAGGAGGTGTTCTTCATTCTACCAAGCCCAGATCCATAGTTCCTGTGGATCCTATTCATTTCCACCATCTCACAGACAATGATCCTTCAATTCTTCCCTTTCCTTCCAACCTACTTCCCAGCTTCAGTCACAGACACCCTTCAAAGATCTGTGCACACATTAACTCCTTTCCTCATGTCTCAATGTACTTCAGACAAAGGAGATTATAAATCCAAGTACATAATACCATATTCTTTTTAAAAAAGATATACTGACATGTACATAGGTTATATAGCTAAACATTGGAATAGCTGCACTTCTCTACAAGTCATGAAATTATACATATTTATTTTTCTCTACAGTTGAAGCCATTTCCTATATTTGTATACATATACTCCTATACACATAAATTTTTAATAATAAAGATACTGCTGAAACTGGAATTTTTATTTGCAAAGCAATTTCATGCACGTTTCATAAAGGCATGTCATCCCACTGATAATCAAGTTTCTAGATTTGCCTTCCTGGGGTAAGTGATCTCGGTACAGAGGCAACCACCAGTACTGCCCATACCCACAATTCTAGCAGGGTGGATTGCTAACATTTTATTTATTTATTTCATGTTGCATTTAGTGAGTCACCTGGCAACATGTTGTCATTGCAATTTACTGAAAGAAAATCAATCCATGTGTAAGTGGACCTGCACAGTTCAAACTAATGTCACTTGAGGGTCAATTGTATATAACTCCCTTTTCTATATTTGTATCAAAACAGCTAAGCTGACTGGTTTCTCTTTAATTGTATGATCATGAACTTCAAACAGGAGCTCCATATGGTCTGACAATCCTACCATAGTACCCTAGAAAATCTACTCTGTTTTATTCATCAAAAAAAAAAAAAAAAATTCATATATTTTCTTCTTTCCTCAAAACTCCTATATTCTCTTCTCCTTTTACAATTAATTGAAGACTTGTTATTGGACTTCATTAGAGAAGACAAGGACTCATCACTAACACCAACTTTATTCATTCTCTTAGCTCTCTGTTTATAAATCCACTGCATCTACACTCCTCTTCTGCTTTTTTTTTTTTTTTAATATAGAGGAGGTGTTCTTCATTCTACCAAGCCCAGATCCATAGTTCCTGTGGATCCTATTCATTTCCACCATCTCACAGACAATGATCCTTCAATTCTTCCCTTTCCTTCCAACCTACTTCCCAGCTTCAGTCACAGACACCCTTCAAAGATCTGTGCACACATTAACTCCTTTCCTCATGTCTCAATGTACTTCAGACAAAGGAGATTATAAATCCAAGTACATAATACCATATTCTTTTTAAAAAAGATATACTGACATGTACATAGGTTATATAGCTAAACATTGGAATAGCTGCACTTCTCTACAAGTCATGAAATTATACATATTTATTTTTCTCTACAGTTGAAGCCATTTCCTATATTTGTATACATATACTCCTATACACATAAATTTTTAATAATAAAGATACTGCTGAAACTGGAATTTTTATTTGCAAAGCAATTTCATGCACGTTTCATAAAGGCATGTCATCCCACTGATAATCAAGTTTCTAGATTTGCCTTCCTGGGGTAAGTGATCTCGGTACAGAGGCAACCACCAGTACTGCCCATACCCACAATTCTAGCAGGGTGGATTGCTAACATTTTATTTAGTTATTTCATGTTGCATTTAAGTGATTTGCAATCCCACATGCTAACTGCCACTACTTCTGTACTTGTGAGACATTGCAGTTGGCCCTCTGTATTCACAAGCTCTGTATTCTCAAATTCAACCCAACAATCACAGATCAAAAATCAAAAATAAATATACTGCATATACATACATATATACTGTTTGACTTTATATATATATATATATATATATATATATATATATATATATATTCTAGAAAGTTTCAAAAAGCAAAACCTAAATTTACTGATGCCGGCCACTATTTAGGCAGAGGTTACATTGTATTAGGTGTTATAAGTGATCTAGAGGTAATTTTAAAAATATCTGGAAGGATGTGTGTAGGTTACATTCAAATACTATGCCATTTTATATGTGGGACTTGAGCACCCATAGATTTTGATATGAGGTGGGATCCTGGAGTCAATCCCCTGTGAATACTGGGTGACTACCATAATCTTTTAGAAAGCCCCTTTCTAAGATTTGTCATATCCTGATTTGTCATGCTGTGTTAAGCAGCTTTAACAAGTATATAGATAAACAATACTCTATAAGAATAGTTGATAGCACAGAAAAAACCCTCTTAGTCACTCAGCCATGTCCATCTCTTCGCGACCTGATGTCCATGGCATTCTCCAGGTAACAATACTGGAGTAGGTGGCCATTCCCTTCTCCAGGGGATCTTCCCAACCCAGGAATCGAAGTAGGGTCTCCTGCATTGCAGGCAGATCTTTACCATCTGAGCCACCAGGGAAGCCCATAATAGCACAAAAGAAAGTTGACATTATTTTCAAATAGCCCCATTTATTTTCTCTACAGTTGAAGCCATTTCCTATATTTGTATACATATACTCCTATACACATAAATTTTAATAATAAAGATACTGCTGAAACTGGAATTTTTATTTGCAAAGCAATTTCATGCACGTTTCATAAAGGCATGTCATCCCACTGATAATCAAGTTTCTAGATTTGCCTTCCTGGGGTAAGTGATCTCGGTACAGAGGCAACCACCAGTACTGCCCATACCCACAATTCTAGCAGGGTGGATTGCTAACATTTTATTTAGTTATTTCATGTTGCATTTAAGTGATTTGCAATCCCACATGCTAACTGCCACTACTTCTGTACTTGTGAGACATTGCAGTTGGCCCTCTGTATTCACAAGCTCTGTATTCTCAAATTCAACCCAACAATCACAGATCAAAAATCAAAAATAAATATACTGCATATACATACATATATACTGTTTTTCTTTATATATATATATATATATATATATATATATATATATATATATATTCTAGAAAGTTTCAAAAAGCAAAACCTAAATTTACTGATGCCGGCCACTATTTAGGCAGAGGTTACATTGTATTAGGTGTTATAAGTGATCTAGAGGTAATTTTAAAAATATCTGGAAGGATGTGTGTAGGTTACATTCAAATACTATGCCATTTTATATGTGGGACTTGAGCACCCATAGATTTTGATATGAGGTGGGATCCTGGAGTCAATCCCCTGTGAATACTGGGTGACTACCATAATCTTTTAGAAAGCCCCTTTCTAAGATTTGTCATATCCTGATTTGTCATGCTGTGTTAAGCAGCTTTAACAAGTATATAGATAAACAATACTCTATAAGAATAGTTGATAGCACAGAAAAAACCCTCTTAGTCACTCAGCCATGTCCATCTCTTCGCGACCTGATGTCCATGGCATTCTCCAGGTAACAATACTGGAGTAGGTGGCCATTCCCTTCTCCAGGGGATCTTCCCAACCCAGGAATCGAAGTAGGGTCTCCTGCATTGCAGGCAGATCTTTACCATCTGAGCCACCAGGGAAGCCCATAATAGCACAAAAGAAAGAAACCAAATGCATTATTAAAATATTAAAGAGAGTGGAAATTTATGAGGATAGGCATAGAATACAGGTAAGGAAGATAAAATAGATCCATGGAGGAAATAGACAAACAAATATGAAGATTTTCTTTCAATTTCTTGGGTCATTGGCTGGGGGAGAATAGTGGGGACGTTTTTCTGCCTGAAATTTATGGCTGAGGTTGTTTGTTGCTCAGAGATGATGATTCCTTCAAATGTGTATGGCTATTTCTTGTCCTGTAATACTTTCATTTCTCTACACAGGAAAGGCAAGCTGCTGTCATTCTTTAATTCAGGTGCCTTTTGGGATGCCTCAGCTTCCTTCTCCACTCTGATTTTAATGCTTCCATGATTGGCCATTTCAGGCAGACAGCATGTTGCAAGATTTTTCACATCATAGCTCTATTAAATCAATCCTATTTGAACTCTTCCTTCTCACCACTTCACTGAAAATAACCTCCTAAGGACTGGAGGGTTTGAAAAGAACAAAAAGCTTTAGTTATTGCTTTGCAGAAAACTTTGTGTACAAAGGAACTATCAGACAGAACTACTTCTGTTCACATATCATGTTTACATGTCCAATTAGGGCTACTTTCAGAGGTCATCTGGCATAATGACCAAAGAGGGAACTGACTAGAATGGAGAACAAATGGAACCACACCATTTTATAAAGAGAAGAAGAGGAAGCTACAACAAATGGTTAATAATTACAGTGGAGAAAAAAAAATAAAAACAGAATTATAATTGAAAGCCACTAAACTATTAGAATTCAAAACAGCAAATTCAAAAATCCCACAAATGTTTATCACAGGATATCAACTCTGCAACTGAAGTAAGTATTACTTTCTGTTTTCCCTAACCTTGACCCTAACCTTACAGATCAAAACAGAGGACTTTTATGGAATATCAAGATATTTAAAAGACTGGAACGATAGCTTCCCCAAATCACCTGTCACAGCCCTCCACTTTCATCTATAAGACCCCCGTACCCAAAGAACACAAGTTGCATTCAGCCTAAACTCCCACACACATCATTTGACAATAACAGTGATAATCCATATAACTGCAACACACTTTTACAGCTTCCAAAGCACCATGCATGCATACATAATCTTTTAAATTATGCCAAGAATAAGATTAATATTCAATCGCTCTATCAAAGCCTGCTTCTGTAATATGTAGAAAAGCTCCCAGGACATTTTTCACAGCCACACACAAGTAGACCAAAACTCCAAGTTTTAAAGGAAAAATAAGACACCCACATCCATGATGCTGCTATGGGCCTGACTTTTCCTAAGTCCCTGGTATTCTCCATCACTTAGTTTTCTCATTTTTATCATTCCGTCATTTCCGTCTGCTTCTCGTCCCATTTGTTTTCAATATCTTATTAGAATAGAGCCCTTAATGCAATCATTAGTGTTTCATAGTTTATTTTACAATGTGAATGAATATCCTATCCCATATTATTCTTAGAACACCATGAGGCAGCCGGTCCAAGAACAATCCTAGCCTTTCAAACTAGACTTATACATCTCAGAAAGATAACCAACCCAAGGATGTAGATACAAGTGCACACCAGTACCTGGAGCTATTCAAACATCTCTGGCTATGAGTGTTTTTCCTGATCAAGTCATCACGGCCACACACTAACTATACGGCTCTAGTTATATACCCTCTGGGGTAAGATCTCTGCATGTGGGTCAACAACCAGGTCATTAGAATACACAGGGCAGCAAATATAGTTTAGAGAAACTTAATGCGGAAAGAAGAAAACATTTAGAGAAAGATAATATATAGATTTGAAGTTTATAGGCACAAACACTGGGAAGTAAACTTAGATATGGAATATGCAGTACTTCAAAAGTGTTTAAAAGCATAACAATATGGAATTAGGTATTAATTTTTCTTCAAATTGCACCTTAAATATTGTTATTATGCCAGAATGCGTGAAACCAAGTAATGAGTATGTAGTCTTGAAAGTTGCAATTTAGTCTTGTATTTACTGCTGAAATAATAAGTTTAATTTTTAAACTTTAAAAACATGCACACTAGTCTCCTAGTCCAGAACACTTTTAGTTATCCTCTTAGAAATATTACATGAGACTTTATAAATGCCACTGAGCACAGCAACTACAACTGTAGGGACTAATTGTGTGCTAAGGTGCCTGCCTTACAATCATGACCTTATTTTAACAGCAAACATTCCTAGTAAAGTATGAGGGTGAGTGAGCAGAAAGCACACTGCAGATTCAGCAGATGTCCACACCTATCCTAGTATCAGAGCAACTCCCATCAATTTACAATTTTCACAATGACTGGCCTTTCATTTTTGATCAGATTCTTTTGGAAGTTAGGAGATCATGTAAGGCTATAACATTCAGGGCATTGTCGGGTCATTTGTACGAGAAAAATATGATTTAGCAGAAAGAAAATTAGACGTGATATCAAAAGACCCTTTGTTCTAGGCCTGGCCTGACTCTGAACTGTTCATCATCTGTGAAATGAGGGAACCATTAAGCACTGTCTAGCTCCCGGAGCTTTTGTGATGTAAGCGATAAACTTGTCAGTTCACTTTTTAGCTCTTCTCTGAAGCCAGCTGGGTCTGGAGTGGGTGTGGTGGTGCAGTGGGAGGGACTCATGGGAGAACACAGCATGAATTGAAAGATCAAGAAGAGAACAAAGGAAAGCAAAATGGAACTCCTCTCAAATACTAAGTCTGAGGGGCTTTCTCAGACTGTTGTTGTTTATTGCTTATAGTTTTCAACTACACAATCAGTCCAGTATACAGGAGGAGATTAAAAAAAACTATTACAATTATAATTATACCAAGTTATTCTTTACTACAACAACTCCATAAAAGCAGTAATTTTAATTATTAAAACATAGATTATATTCTGTGCAATAGTAGAGAAATTAGAAACATGACTGTATTTCTTAACTGAAGAATTGAAAGATCTATTTAAAAAAAATATTACAATAATAACACAAACACTGGGAAGTAAACTTAGATATGGAATATGCAGTACTTCAAAAGTGTTTAAAAGCATAACAATATGGAATTAGGTATTAATTTTTCTTCAAATTGCACCTTAAATATTGTTATTATGCCAGAATGCGTGAAACCAAGTAATGAGTATGTAGTCTTGAAAGTTGCAATTTAGTCTTGTATTTACTGCTGAAATAATAAGTTTAATTTTTAAACTTTAAAAACATGCACACTAGTCTCCTAGTCCAGAACACTTTTAGTTATCCTCTTAGAAATATTACATGAGACTTTATAAATGCCACTGAGCACAGCAACTACAACTGTAGGGACTAATTGTGTGCTAAGGTGCCTGCCTTACAATCATGACCTTATTTTAACAGCAAACATTCCTAGTAAAGTATGAGGGTGAGTGAGCAGAAAGCACACTGCAGATTCAGCAGATGTCCACACCTATCCTAGTATCAGAGCAACTCCCATCAATTTACAATTTTCACAATGACTGGCCTTTCATTTTTGATCAGATTCTTTTGGAAGTTAGGAGATCATGTAAGGCTATAACATTCAGGGCATTGTCGGGTCATTTGTACGAGAAAAATATGATTTAGCAGAAAGAAAATTAGACGTGATATCAAAAGACCCTTTGTTCTAGGCCTGGCCTGACTCTGAACTGTTCATCATCTGTGAAATGAGGGAACCATTAAGCACTGTCTAGCTCCCGGAGCTTTTGTGATGTAAGCGATAAACTTGTCAGTTCACTTTTTAGCTCTTCTCTGAAGCCAGCTGGGTCTGGAGTGGGTGTGGTGGTGCAGTGGGAGGGACTCATGGGAGAACACAGCATGAATTGAAAGATCAAGAAGAGAACAAAGGAAAGCAAAATGGAACTCCTCTCAAATACTAAGTCTGAGGGGCTTTCTCAGACTGTTGTTGTTTATTGCTTATAGTTTTCAACTACACAATCAGTCCAGTATACAGGAGGAGATTAAAAAAAAAAAAACTATTACAATTATACTTATACCAAGTTATTCTTTACTACAACAACTCCATAAAAGCAGTAATTTTTAATTATTAAAACATAGATTATATTCTGTGCAATAGTAGAGAAATTAGAAACATGACTGTATTTCTTAACTGAATGGCATTTAAATCAATTTAAAATAAATTTATTTAGACAAGTACACAGTGCTACTTTTTAAGTATTTCAAAGAATCTATGAAGTACAAAATAATAAAAATATTACTGTTGCTCTTTCACATAGTACTATTGACAGATATGTGAAATGGGAATAGAATATTTTTTTTCCAAAAATCTGGATGTGCAACTGCTTCAAGACAGAATATCTACTTTCTAAATCCTGTAAACATCATCAGAGGAAAACTGTCAAGAAAACCATATTGCAATCTTGAATTATTTTCCTTTCATATGATATATAAATGAGTGAAGGTATGCTAAATGTTTATTTTTATATTTTAGTTCCAAACATGATTGCATTCATTCAAAAATGCACACAAGTTGACTATCCATGAGGATGGAGATGTGATCACAGTTCTTTCCAAGATAATGGCAAATTGGTAAATGCTTTGGTCCACAGTGCGTGCATGAGTGCTCCATCACATCTGACTCTGTGTGACCCCATGGACAGCAGCCCACCAAGCTCCTCTGTCCATGAGATTATCTAGGCAAGAATACTAGAGTAGGTTGTCATTCTTCCTCCAAGGGATCTTCCTGACCAAGGGATCGAACTTGCGTCTCCTGCATTGGCAGGTGGACTCTTCACCACTGAGCCATCTGGGAAGCCCTACTATCATCCATAAGCTATAGGAAACCGGATTTATTGCTAGGACTATTTGACTGGGTCCGTCAGAAGAGTGACAATAAGGCAACATGGTCCAAAAGAAATATAATGTGCCTTATGTATGTAATTTTATATTTTCTAGTTAAAATCCAAAAAAGTAATAGAAATGAGATTTTAATACTATGTATTTAATACAACTTCTCTAAAGTATTACCATTTCAACATATAATCAATGTGAAAAATTACTGGCAGTATATTTTTTATTTTTTTCATAATAGGTCTTTGAAATGTGTTATATATTTTATACTTAGAGAATACCTTAATTTGGATATTATTCATTGAGAATACTTGATGTATTTTATAGTTCATAAAAATTACAGTTGAAAAAGTAAATCCACATATCTAAATTGTTCCAAGCATACTGACAAGGTTTCTAATAAGAAAATGAGCTGGAAGCTTTAAAATTTTTAACTTAATAAAAATTAACTAAAATTAAAAATTCAATGTCTCAATCCTAGTAGCTACATTTCAATTATTTAATAGCCACATGTGACTCGTGGCTACAGGACTGAACAATGTAGCTTTAGGGTAAAGAGACGGGTGGTAATGCCCAAGAGTGGGGCTGATGAAAATGTTAGAAAATGCTGATACCTTAATAAGTCTATGAAGCATAGTATTTATAAAATATTACATCTGGTGTTTTCCTTTCCTCAATCTACATGTTAGTTTCCCGAGGCTGCTGTAACAAATTATCACAGAATTGGTGGCTTAAAACACTAGAAATGTATTCTCTCTACTTTTGGAGGCTAGAAGTCCAGATTGACCAGGGCCACCCTCTCTGGGGACTCCAAGGAAGAACGCTTTCCTGCATTTTCCAGCTTCTGGTGGCAGAGGCTAGCACTCCTGGGCTTGCAGCTTCACCACTCCTCTGCCTCTGTTTTCACACCGCCTTCTCCCCATGAGTCTGTTACAATTCTCTGCCTTTGTCTTACTGGAACACTTGTCAGTAGCTGCTGGTGTTTGTGATACCATTCTGGACCCCGTAGAATAAACCACAGCAATTTCCTCATTTCACGAGGCTTAACCTCATTGTACCTTCAAAAACCGTTTTCTCAAATATTAATACAAAAAGATTTATCAATTCCAGGAATTAGAAATTGCTATCTTTGGGTGGTCATTGTTCAACCCAATAAATTTGTAATACCCCATTTTCCTGACTTTGTAACACAAAGATTTGTAACTTTGGCAGAGGAATCTCCTTCTGCTTGAACAACATGTAGTTAATAGAAATGAGATTTTAATACTATGTATTTAATACAACTTCTCTAAAGTATTACCATTTCAACATATAATCAATGTGAAAAATTACTGGCAGTATATTTTTATTTTTTCATAATAGGTCTTTGAAATGTGTTATATATTTTATACTTAGAGAATACCTTAATTTGGATATTATTCATTGAGAATACTTGATGTATTTTATAGTTCATAAAAATTACAGTTGAAAAAGTAAATCCACATATCTAAATTGTTCCAAGCATACTGACAAGGTTTCTAATAAGAAAATGAGCTGGAAGCTTTAAAATTTTTAACTTAATAAAAATTAACAAAAATTTAAAAAATTCAATGTCTCAATCCTAGTAGCTACATTTCAATTATTTAATAGCCACATGTGACTCGTGGCTACAGGACTGAACAATGTAGCTTTAGGGTAAAGAGACGGGTGGTAATGCCCAAGAGTGGGGCTGATGAAAATGTTAGAAAATGCTGATACCTTAATAAGTCTATGAAGCATAGTATTTATAAAATATTACATCTGGTGTTTTCCTTTCCTCAATCTACATGTTAGTTTCCCGAGGCTGCTGTAACAAATTATCACAGAATTGGTGGCTTAAAACACTAGAAATGTATTCTCTCTACTTTTGGAGGCTAGAAGTCCAGATTGACCAGGGCCACCCTCTCTGGGGACTCCAAGGAAGAACGCTTTCCTGCATTTTCCAGCTTCTGGTGGCAGAGGCTAGCACTCCTGGGCTTGCAGCTTCACCACTCCTCTGCCTCTGTTTTCACACCGCCTTCTCCCCATGAGTCTGTTACAATTCTCTGCCTTTGTCTTACTGGAACACTTGTCAGTAGCTGCTGGTGTTTGTGATACCATTTTGGACCCCGTAGAATAAACCACAGCAATTTCCTCATTTCACGAGGCTTAACCTCATTGTACCTTCAAAAACCGTTTTCTCAAATATTAATACAAAAAGATTTATCAATTCCAGGAATTAGAAATTGCTATCTTTGGGTGGTCATTGTTCAACCCAATAAATCTGTAAAACCCCATTTTTCCTGACTTTGTAACACAAAGATTTGTAACTTTGGCAGAGGAATCTCCTTCTGCTTGAACAACAAATACAAACGAATCCATGACCACCAGCATTTCTGTTTCTAAAGCGTGGTGTCAGAATAACTGGAGGGATCCTGAGCCAGCAGTGAATGATAGGCAGCCTGATGACTGATGGAACAATAAGCATTATGTGAGTTTATATCCTGATTAACACATGAACACCCCCATTAACACATACATTCACACACACCCTGCTACTTTCCTTCCAAGTTATTTCTTGGCAAACCCGAGGTTTTTCAAAATAATCCTGAGGAGATGCAGCTGCCATTGCCCAGTGTAGAATGGTCTAGGGTACAGAATGCTCCAAAATGAAAATTATAAACTACGGAAGGAGCCATCACAGAGAAACACAGATGCTCTTAAAAAGAAGAGAGAGCAAATGGTTTAGAAGCATAATTGCACAATTTCCAGTGTTCTAGAAATATAGTTATGATGGCATGCATATATGTTAATATTGTAATTTAAATGATACTGACTGTAAGAGAAATATTTAGACATTGTTTTAAAAGGTGAAGTTTGAATGTAAACATGGGCCTGGCAGAGGAAAACAATTAAAAGATTTTCCCATATGATTCCTTTACCTCTGTAGAAATTGATGGATAAGATGAAGGGCTCAGAAGAATTCTGAGTGAAGCTGAGTAGGCATCTTCTGTCTCCATGAGGGAAGCCTCCTGATTTGTTATCAGACAGCTAGAGGTAAGTAAGATCACAGATTCCAAATAACAACATATTAATAGTTCTACTTAAAACAAAGAAGAAAAGGGAGATCATCATTTATTTTAGTAGATATCCATATAATCCTTTTTTGAATTGATGAGTGAAAATGTGCTCAGAAGAAAAATATACTGTTTTCTTTTTCTTTCCCTGAAGGATGGAACTTTTAGAAATAGTCTGTAACAGTTCAGCCTCACTTTCTAGTTTATTCTGAAACAGGCATCATTTCTCTAAATGGAAAGCAAGGAAATCCTATTCAAAGACAGATAAGCACATTAATACGTTTCAGCTATTGTTTAGGGTTTCCTAGAGGTCCTGGTATTATCCAACTCAGGAAGGGAAAACCTAGAATCTTGAGGATTAAAAAAAAAAAGAAAAGAAAAAAAAAAAAAAAAACCTGCTGCCTTTCCATCAAGTCATACAGCAAACACATAATGAACACAGACTTGGTGAGAGATTCCAAGGCCTGTGCAAAAGCCATTTCCCCACAATGGTAAAGATTATTAAAACACATCAGAGCCTCTGGTAGTCACCTAATCTGTTGCAGTCTTGAGTCACTGATGAAAACAATTTCATCCTCAAAACAGCTTTCGTTCTCCCTCCGCTCCCCTGCCTCCTCGCCACCACCATCCCTACTGTAGTGACTCCTTTCCTGACTTCAGAGGAAGTTCACAATAAGACCACAAATAAGTGTTGGTAATTGGACTATTACAGGCTTCCATGGATAATCTGGATAATTCTCAGCATTGTCATTGAATGGCTCTGCAGTCTGTAAGGAAGCTGAAAGTAAGACGAGCTTGTAGACAGATTTTGAGATAGTTTCTATTTTAAAAGGCAGTCAAGCACCACCAGATTGGCCCTAATTGCTTCTCTTGTTGGCAGTCTCAGGAGAGAGGACAAGGGCTGAGTGAGTCAGGGAGACTGACTTCTGCTCATTACTAGCTCAGCCTCTGTGGGTCAGGGCCCAGGCGCCCCAGGGAAATGGGCTCCACAGCCCAGGCTCTGGCAGCACTACCTCGCTTATGGGTAAACGAGATGCCAGCCCAGGACTTTCAATTTAGCATCCTCAGTGGAATAACCTGAACTGATTAAATGAGAAGCACAACAAGGAGGGCAGAAGGATAGGCAGAAGGACTGAGGGGACACTCTCTTTGGTTACGAGAACTGAGCGACTGAAACTCAGGTGCTGAGAAAATTCGACTCTGTTGGGAAATATGAGATCTTTGCTCTTATCACCTCTGAGCAGTCATGTGTCTGCTTTGGATATTCTCCTAATAATGAAAACAATATTGACTAATGAGGTGGCATACTCAACTCCATTGTGTTTCAGAACCACCTTCCCAGTCCAGTCTCCCAGTTTTCAGTTTATGGTCATGTTTCTCCCATGGATTCTGTCTCCAGATTCTATAGTAATTTCTACATTTGCTTTTGTTGATTGAAAGAAATAAAACCAAGTGAAAAGGAATCCACATAAGCCTATTTGGGGTCATTTCAATACCACTTTATATCGCAAATTTGTTCATGCATTTGCGGGTTCATACTTTTTTTTTTTTTTTTTAAGTTCATAAAGGTCAAATAACAGGGCACTGATACAAACAGAGGTTTCCAATAGTACAGACAGAAATAGAACTCATTCCTGGGCGATCTTAAAACTGTATATTTAGGGCTGGGTGAAAGTATTTTCCCTTTTGTCTTTTCACGTAAAATGGTTTTAAATATGCATATATGAGTACCTCTGTGATGAAGTACAAGAAGTTTAGGACTCCTTCCAAAGAAAGAAACAATGGGAAAGAATCCCTTACTTGATGGAGGAGCAAATAAGAAGACAAAAATTCTTACAGATAAAATCCACAGGTACTTTCAGCTTTTTTTTTCCTAAAATTATACTCATATGCATTTATATTATTTATGTACCTAAAATAGTTACATAGAATTTTTGCCTGATTAGATGTGTAACCACTGAGACTAGTGTTTCCAAAAGCAGCCTCTCTTCTCCTCCTTCTTCTCTCTCACCCCCTCCCTGCCTCCATCTCTACCTTTCCTCTCACCCCTCCTTATGAATGTGAACATGCACGCAGGTTTTCATATATGCACCCAAAGTTATATCTACTATAAATACAGAAGTTAAAAAAGAAACAACAGAGTTCATTATAGATGATATTTACAAAAATCCTACTAGGTGCTAGAAAGTAAAAATGATTTCCATATGTTAATCCATTTTATCTTCTCAACAACCTCCAAAGTAGGTATTTTTATGATTTTTTTATAGATAATAAAATGGATACTGGAAGAAGTTCAATGACTTGCCAAACAACACACAAAATTGCTAGGGAGCTCAATTCTTCCAAACAACCAATGTTTGGTATCTTTCTACATTTAGCTCAATTCAGTGTAAACAACCTCCTCTTTCAAATGTACTAAAAAGAACCTTGTATAGAATTAGGTATACTTCATCTAATACTGTAGCTTCCTTCTCACTACAGTGGAGTAGATTAGCTTAAATGCTCACTGATCTAGATGGCAATACTTACATGAGAACAGAAAACACTCTGATACTTCATAAAATATGATACATATACCACCTATGGCAAAACTGCCTGGGATAATGATGAAAATGCTGATTCCTGGGCCAAGCCCTATTCAGTAGGTGCTTTAATACAGACTTATTTTTTAAATGTATCCATGCTGTACTCATGACATGCCTTTTCAGTTTTCAAATAAGCCAGCGTCCTTTTCATTTTAATTTGGATCAAAGTAGGTTTAGACATCTCCATTAATATGGAAAAAGCATTCTAATTCATCTTTTTGTCAGGAGCTTCATAAATAAAAGCAGGAATTATATAAAAAGCAAATGTCCTGGGATGTCAGAAATGGCAGTCTATTGTTTAAAAATTCATGAATGTTATCCAAAAAATAATTAAAATGTACCAGAAGGTGCAAAATAAAGAAATACAAGTGATGGCAGAAAGTTGGAAGATGAAGGTTTGTCTTGAAGAGGAAGGAGGATGAGGGAAGAGAGGGACGCATGAAAAGGGAGCTGAGACTGAAAACGGCCAAAGGAGCTTCCGTGCAAAATCACCACAGGGCAAAATCATCACAGGGCAGAAGAGGCTCCAGATACTGGGATTAAAAGACCTTCTAGGGCTTCCTCGGTGGTCAAGTAGGTAAAGAGTCTGCCTTCCAGTGCAAGGGGTACTGGTTCAGTCCCTGGCACAGGAAGATCCCATGTGCCATGGAGTGGCTGGACTGGTGTGTCCAATTAGGAACCAGCGTTCTGGAGCACATGCTCATGGAGTTGGTGTTCTGCAACAAGAGAGGCCACTACAATGGGAGGCCCACACAGGTCAAAGAATAAAGATGTATGAAAAATAAATTAAAAAATAAATGAAAGAGGCCAGAATTAAAAACAAACAAACAAACAAACGAAACCAGTCTCAGAAACTCACTCTTAAGTCTAGTCCTGTCCGGTATCAATATTTATGACTTTTTTCCTGGAATCCTAGTAACTCAATCACATTTATTCTCCATGCTAGGCTACTAGGTTCAGCATTATGTTGAATGGAAAAGAAACACAAAAATAAATACATAAAGTCCCATGGAATTCCCCCATCCTTTACCTGATTCCCTATCTTTACAGGTAAGAGTAGAACTCTCTGATATCACAAACAGTAAAAGCTGAAGAGGCAAATATATACCAAAGGGGAGTTCTTGACAGATTACTTGATATATTTCTGTGTGATCAAAATAATGAAAAGGAATTTCTTCTAGACAGGTGTTGACAGTTTTTCTGATGTCAAGGTGCAGACCTTGGCTCTGGAGAGTTAGACGCTGAATGGGATTACCAAGGAGTCCTCCCTCTAAGAGTAGGAGGGTCAGAGGAGGCCACTCGGATAGGAAAAGGGCTATGCAGTAACAAATGTGGAGGCTTGACTCTGACCCAAAGAAGGCACTGAGGTGGGAAGAAGTGGAACAGATCAGCATTCCAGTAATGGTTTCAGAAGGAGGGGACTCGGGGGGTATCCAGGCCTCCAATGTTGAGATAGGCATCGGTGGGGAAGATGAAGGTTTGTCTTGAAGAGGAAGGAGGATGAGGGAAGAGAGGACGCATGAAAAGGAGCTGAGACTGAAAACGGCCAAAGGAGCTTCCGTGCAAAATCACCACAGGGCAAAATCATCACAGGGCAGAAGAGGCTCCAGATACTGGGATTAAAAGACCTTCTAGGGCTTCCTCGGTGGTCAAGTAGGTAAAGAGTCTGCCTTCCAGTGCAAGGGGTACTGGTTCAGTCCCTGGCACAGGAAGATCCCATGTGCCATGGAGTGGCTGGACTGGTGTGTCCAATTAGGAACCAGCGTTCTGGAGCACATGCTCATGGAGTTGGTGTTCTGCAACAAGAGAGGCCACTACAATGGGAGGCCCACACAGGTCAAAGAATAAAGATGTATGAAAAATAAATTAAAAAATAAATGAAAGAGGCCAGAATTAAAAACAAACAAACAAACAAACGAAACCAGTCTCAGAAACTCACTCTTAAGTCTAGTCCTGTCCGGTATCAATATTTATGACTTTTTTCCTGGAATCCTAGTAACTCAATCACATTTATTCTCCATGCTAGGCTACTAGGTTCAGCATTATGTTGAATGGAAAAGAAACACAAAAATAAATACATAAAGTCCCATGGAATTCCCCCATCCTTTACCTGATTCCCTATCTTTACAGGTAAGAGTAGAACTCTCTGATATCACAAACAGTAAAAGCTGAAGAGGCAAATATATACCAAAGGGGAGTTCTTGACAGATTACTTGATATATTTCTGTGTGATCAAAATAATGAAAAGGAATTTCTTCTAGACAGGTGTT
Organism: Tragulus kanchil; assembly: GCA_022376925.1. Taxonomy (NCBI): domain Eukaryota; kingdom Metazoa; phylum Chordata; class Mammalia; order Artiodactyla; family Tragulidae; genus Tragulus; species Tragulus kanchil. Next base: position 183,369,706 of record JAIOJX010000028.1, read on the forward strand.
GACAGTTTTTCTGATGTCAAGGTGCAGACCTTGGCTCTGGAGAGTTAGACGCTGAATGGGATTACCAAGGAGTCCTCCCTCTAAGAGTAGGAGGGTCAGAGGAGGCCACTCGGATAGGAAAAGGGCTATGCAGTAACAAATGTGGAGGCTTGACTCTGACCCAAAGAAGGCACTGAGGTGGGAAGAAGTGGAACAGATCAGCATTCCAGTAATGGTATACACTTCAGAGACAGGAAAAGGGCAATGGTGACTGTCCTCAAGATTGAAGGATTTCTCTGGGGGGTGAGTATCCAGGCCTCCAATGTTGAGTATACACTGGTCAAGAACAAAGCATTTAAGAAGAGGCTCCACCAGTAACAGCAGTGACCTGAAAAGGATTAGAGACAGAGGATTTGTAAACCAAAAGAGTCAAGGGGTTTTGGACAAGTAAGAGAAAGGCCAGAACGCTGATGTCAAACTCCACAGCCCACATCACTTTGCTTAGGATTAGCCCTGCATGCCAGTGACTGTGGTACCCCCACAAAAGCAGCACATGGGGCTTTTTTTTTGGTATACATCTGACAAAGATGTGTTCTCACTCTGCGTAGTTGGCAGAGATAGTGGAAAGACTTCATAAAAATTTGTTTCACCATTTTGATTAATACAGTTATCACCACTGTGAAGCTGAAAAAATACTTTAAAAGATACAGATAACTCCTTTCCCATAAAGCTCAAAGAAGACAGGCCTCATCAGAAGAAAGAGTTTCATAAACAATTTTTAAAATAAAAATGTTCTAGGCAAACTGATGCGATCTAAGGCCTAGAGTGAAGTCTGTAAAGGCTTGTCTTTGACAGGTGGGGCCAAAAAAAATTAAACCTGTGACCTGCCTCTGTGTGGGGGTGATGTGGTCCTTCTAATTTATTTTTTTAGAGTGTGATAACATCTCTTTAGATGGGAGATATGATGAAATCACAGGAGAGGCTGTTCTGTGTGACTTCAAGGTTAATAAGAGGAAAGCTTGGCAATGACAGGGCCAGCAGAAAGGGAGAAAATCCTCCCTTTAAAGCTATAGATCGAAGGGATGGAGTGATATCTAGGTGACATTTCACCACTGATGTTTCTGATTAATTATCAACAAATCAAAAGAATATCAGTGTAAGAATGGGGAACTCTTGACAGCTAAAAAGAACATCACCTCATTAAATCTTTGGGATACAGCTTCTCTCAAGTCATTTTAGAGATAACAAAAATGATCTCAAGTGCAAATCAGGAAGAAATTACATTAAGTTTCTTAGCATCGATGTGATTTCAAAAGCATGTATTGCAGTAGTAGCATTTGCCAGACTAGTTCAGTAAACATGCTAAAGATCAGGTGGGAAGAAGTGGAACAGATCAGCATTCCAGTAATGGTATACACTTCAGAGACAGGAAAAGGGCAATGGTGACTGTCCTCAAGATTGAAGGATTTCTCTGGGGGGTGAGTATCCAGGCCTCCAATGTTGAGTATACACTGGTCAAGAACAAAGCATTTAAGAAGAGGCTCCACCAGTAACAGCAGTGACCTGAAAAGGATTAGAGACAGAGGATTTGTAAACCAAAAGAGTCAAGGGGTTTTGGACAAGTAAGAGAAAGGCCAGAACGCTGATGTCAAACTCCACAGCCCACATCACTTTGCTTAGGATTAGCCCTGCATGCCAGTGACTGTGGTACCCCCACAAAAGCAGCACATGGGGCTTTTTTTTTGGTATACATCTGACAAAGATGTGTTCTCACTCTGCGTAGTTGGCAGAGATAGTGGAAAGACTTCATAAAAATTTGTTTCACCATTTTGATTAATACAGTTATCACCACTGTGAAGCTGAAAAAATACTTTAAAAGATACAGATAACTCCTTTCCCATAAAGCTCAAAGAAGACAGGCCTCATCAGAAGAAAGAGTTTCATAAACAATTTTTAAAATAAAAATGTTCTAGGCAAACTGATGCGATCTAAGGCCTAGAGTGAAGTCTGTAAAGGCTTGTCTTTGACAGGTGGGGCCAAAAAAAATTAAACCTGTGACCTGCCTCTGTGTGGGGGTGATGTGGTCCTTCTAATTTATTTTTTTAGAGTGTGATAACATCTCTTTAGATGGGAGATATGATGAAATCACAGGAGAGGCTGTTCTGTGTGACTTCAAGGTTAATAAGAGGAAAGCTTGGCAATGACAGGGCCAGCAGAAAGGGAGAAAATCCTCCCTTTAAAGCTATAGATCGAAGGGATGGAGTGATATCTAGGTGACATTTCACCACTGATGTTTCTGATTAATTATCAACAAATCAAAAGAATATCAGTGTAAGAATGGGGAACTCTTGACAGCTAAAAAGAACATCACCTCATTAAATCTTTGGGATACAGCTTCTCTCAAGTCATTTTAGAGATAACAAAAATGATCTCAAGTGCAAATCAGGAAGAAATTACATTAAGTTTCTTAGCATCGATGTGATTTCAAAAGCATGTATTGCAGTAGTAGCATTTGCCAGACTAGTCATAACACATGTTCCAAAAACATGCACTATAAATTGATCAAACATTTACTGCAGGATTGCTTGTAATAAATGAAAATTAGAACAGTCAACATGTCAATCAGTAGATTAGCTAAATAAAATATGAATTCTCATATGTAAGGATTTACTGTAATCGTTAAAGAACGAACCTCATCTATCTGTAAAATTTACGTAGCTCCTATCATATGTTAGGCACTGTTCTAAGTGGTTTATTCATGTTAACTCATTTACTTATCACAACAAACCTCAAAGGTAGATCTTATTACAACCCAATGTCACATGGAAAACATTGGGGAACAGAAACATTAACAGTCTGGGAAAGGCCATGCCCAAGCAGTAGGGCTCCACAATCCAGGATCTTAACAATGTATTTTATTGCCCCTGGTCTATCTCAAAACGTGTAGATTTTTAAAAATAATAACTTGCTATATAAAAGACAAACTGAAAACTAAAAAGCCATATTAGGAAAAAAAATCACAATATCATCCTACATCATGCTCTGCTACAGATATTTATTGGAGATGACATATATATTTGTGTATATACGCATGCATGTAAGTATATGTATACACACATGGATACATACATATGTGTGTATATGTGTGTACACACGTGTCATGCATACATATAATCACACACGCTGGTATACTTCTATGTTTGCATACATACGTGCATACATGCATGCATATGTTATATCTATGTATATTGTGTGATGTATACCTATATTTATGTGTGTGTATATATTAAGTTGGCCACAAATTTCTTTCAGATTTTTCCATAAGATGTTATGGAGAAACCCAACTGAACTTATGAATTCAATCCAACATATTCAGTCTAAGATTCTAATAAAGGGATTTTATCTTTCCCTTTAATAGTCTTAACTTCTAAAATAAGAATATGCATATATATATATGTATATGTGTGTGTATACACACACACACACACATCTCTGGTACAATTAAAAGAATTAAAAGAAAATCAATATAATACAAGCTTAGATGCCATTCCTCAAAACAGAGGATGGATGGCAACATATCCCTTACTTCTCTTCCAAGTTAAGCATGAACTACTCAAGGGCCTGTCTGCTTCCCTTTAGATCTTTTCTCCCACCGCATCCCCTTCCACTTAAATAAGAAACTGTTTCTCAAACGTGTGTTTATTTCCTAACACTAGGTTTCCACTTGAGTTCTCAGAGGGCCCCTCCTGAGGAAGTTATTTAGGAGGTGTCTAGTCACACCAGTTGGTGACTCTTGTAATACAAGTATTTGGTACCTCCTGACCTGTGCTTTGGGTGCTGACCTCAACTACAATAGAGGAGAAACATCCTGGTTCTCTGTTCATTTAGGCACGAGTCTTCCTCAGCAACTAGCTATGAACCTAAGACAGAAACTTATTCCCCATAGAGATTTCAGAACAGAATCCCTGAGAATCTCCAAAAGAGTTGATATAAAGACAAGGTTAGAGCCATAGCCATGTCAACGTCAGGAGTGGCCTCGGTGAAGATTCAGGGTCATAAGTTCACTGCCTCCACCATCCTTCCTGCTCAGCCCCAAGGCAGATCTCTCCAAGTCTTTGCTTCTATTCTAGGAAATGGGGTTGAAAATACCTGTGTGTCCCCAGGACCTAGCAGCAGCCCCATGACGTGGGCATTAGAATGTAGTCTTACCATCTCAGAATTATTGTGGTTTTAGAAACTTTGATGATTTATTTAAAGCCAAAACATCTGTATTTCTATGTTTGTGGTAGGTGACTTACGTTTCTTAACTTTAGACAAGTTTTCTCCTGTAGGAGGTGCCCTATGCATCCCAGTGCTTTGCTCCCTTCTCATTACCCAAGCTATATCCTCGAGAGTTTTCTTGAGAGAACTGTGTGGGTCCTTCTGTTGTGGCAGGCTCACTTTGTGGGTGGTCTGGGAAGCCAGGTTGGCCTCTAACCTGGTTGGTTGCCAAGCCCTGCCTTGTATGGATGATGCTGGTGCTGCTTAGTGGGGCCTAGTCACAAGGTGACTTATGGAACCACAGGGGTCTCAGGGCTAGTGCAGACCCACTGGTGGACACAGTCAGGGTCCCAAAGCCTCTGGGTCTTTTGCCCACCCACTGGCAGGTAAAGCCAAATCCTAGGGTAAGTGCCGGATGACTACCTGGCAGAACTAGAGTTCCTGGAGTCTAGTTGCAGGGCCCAGGGGTCCCAGAGCTCATCCAGGTCACTGGTGTGTCGGGACACCCCCATGTCAGAGGAGTCCATGCTCCTCTCCAGTCTGTTCAGAAAAAGGCTAGCATTCTCCTTTCTTTCTCTATTCTCAGGACACCTGCATTGCCCTCAGTGTCACACGCCTCTTGAAGGAAGTCCCTTTTGTTCCCTTCCATTCCACGCTTTTCCTCTCCGTTCATTTCCTATGATCCTGACTCTCATTTGGTATGGAACCTGCCATTTCCTTACCAGCTGCTTCAGCGCACACGAACCCAACAGGCGTTCACACACATTTTGAGATCCCCACTGATTTGTTTTTTTTCCCTTTAGTTTCAATTTCACAGAAGTATCAATAAACTAATCTTAAAAGGCACAGACCTCAACAGGAACCAAAAACCAAAAGTATTGACAAATGATCTGAAAACACCATGAAGCCAGTAAGTGGAACCTGACAGTTCTGAAGCACAAGCTGCTTCTTTCTTTCTTCTTCCTGTAATTGGAAATACAGAAGGGCTAGACAACAGGGGGGAAATGGAATGCCTATATTCGTACCTTTCTATACAGTTGTCTTCCCTTGCTCTCAAAAACTTGGATGTATGAAAACTATCAATGCACTTAAATCTGTAATTCCACTGGCCCAAGGTTCTACAGAGGTTGCATAGGCTAACATTTACTCAGTACCACTATGCATGATCCTTAATATCCAAACTTATAAGAAAGGTTCAGGTTCAGAGAGGAGAGATAACCTGACCAAGTCACATTCTAAAATATAGCAGCCAGAATTTAAATCCAAGTTGCCTGATCCCACAGGCCAAGCCATCTCCCCATCACATAGTGCTGCCTTCAGGGCATGAGGGTCAGCCTCTAGGCCAGTATTCCTGAATCTTATGAATATCAGAATCAGTTACAGATTTATTGGTATTAATTTTGGTATCTTAGTCCCAGAATTTCTATTTTGACATATCAAAAAAGACTATGGAATCTATTGATAGTTTAAAAGTGCCCCCCCAGTTGAGTCTGATGGTTGACCAGGCTTGATGACCTCTATCTTTGGATGTGGAATCCACATCCAAAGTGAAAGAAGTACCCATAAATATCACATGGCTTGTTTGGGCAATTCATTGTGGGTTTTCCCAATTACAACTTTATCAAAACCTATTTAAATTGACTCAGTTTCTACTATTGTCCAAAGGTAAGGAATTGTAGAAATGTATTCCTGCTGTGGATAGAGTGACCCTCAGCTTTTGAAGTTCTCCATGTTTATGGTCTGTTAGGCCAGACCATCTAGTTTGTGTTGACCTTGGCTGTGCTCTTGATACTCAGCAGAGGTCAGCATGGGGGAAAGTCATTGGTTTAATCTGCTCTCATGCAGCACACTTTTTTTTTTTTTTATTAATCCATCTGATCATTTATTTTATCTGCCCTTTTCTAGACCTTTTCTAGCCCCATTTCCTCTCCTTCAAGGTTCATCAACCAGAACCACACATAGCACAGACAAACTAAAGTTTTGTACAAGGGTGCTACCCTTGGTATTCCTGAGGGGTGCCATGCAGTTACCCTTAAAAAGGCAAATCACAGGGTTCACAACCTTAAAAAGGCAAATCACAGGGTTCACAACCTACAACCTGAAATAGTATGGAAAGTAGAAAGGGAGAGGAAATAGGCACATGAATAAAATATCTTCCTTGGCTCAGGTCAAGTCTACTTCTTTCCTTCTTTCTTGTGTCTTAATATCTTATGAGGAAAAAAGGGAGGGACTTATGATGGGATACGGAAGGATCTGCAGTGACCTGGGGAAGCAGAGGTGTTCATTATTTCTAGCTGGTCCACATAGAGCTGAGAAGATTCTAGGTAAAATTGCCTTGGTTACCATCTTTCTAGAGCCTCTACTTTTGGGACTCTATCCTCCCTTTTCATTCCTCTACACCTAAGGAGTCTATTAGCTGCCCAAGTTGCCTGATCCCACAGGCCAAGCCATCTCCCATCACATAGTGCTGCCTTCAGGGCATGAGGGTCAGCCTCTAGGCCAGTATTCCTGAATCTTATGAATATCAGAATCAGTTACAGATTTATTGGTATTAATTTTGGTATCTTAGTCCCAGAATTTCTATTTTGACATATCAAAAAAGACTATGGAATCTATTGATAGTTTAAAAGTGCCCCCCCAGTTGAGTCTGATGGTTGACCAGGCTTGATGACCTCTATCTTTGGATGTGGAATCCACATCCAAAGTGAAAGAAGTACCCATAAATATCACATGGCTTGTTTGGGCAATTCATTGTGGGTTTTCCCAATTACAACTTTATCAAAACCTATTTAAATTGACTCAGTTTCTACTATTGTCCAAAGGTAAGGAATTGTAGAAATGTATTCCTGCTGTGGATAGAGTGACCCTCAGCTTTTGAAGTTCTCCATGTTTATGGTCTGTTAGGCCAGACCATCTAGTTTGTGTTGACCTTGGCTGTGCTCTTGATACTCAGCAGAGGTCAGCATGGGGGAAAGTCATTGGTTTAATCTGCTCTCATGCAGCACACTTTTTTTTTTTTTTATTAATCCATCTGATCATTTATTTTATCTGCCCTTTTCTAGACCTTTTCTAGCCCCATTTCCTCTCCTTCAAGGTTCATCAACCAGAACCACACATAGCACAGACAAACTAAAGTTTTGTACAAGGGTGCTACCCTTGGTATTCCTGAGGGGTGCCATGCAGTTACCCTTAAAAAGGCAAATCACAGGGTTCACAACCTTAAAAAGGCAAATCACAGGGTTCACAACCTACAACCTGAAATAGTATGGAAAGTAGAAAGGGAGAGGAAATAGGCACATGAATAAAATATCTTCCTTGGCTCAGGTCAAGTCTACTTCTTTCCTTCTTTCTTGTGTCTTAATATCTTATGAGGAAAAAGGTAGGGACTTATGATGGGATACGGAAGGATCTGCAGTGACCTGGGGAAGCAGAGGTGTTCATTATTTCTAGCTGGTCCACATAGAGCTGAGAAGATTCTAGGTAAAATTGCCTTGGTTACCATCTTTCTAGAGCCTCTACTTTTGGGACTCTATCCCTCCCTTTTCATTCCTCTACACCTAAGGAGTCTATTAGCTGCCCAAGTTGTATCCCAGATCACATCTGCTTGCAAACCCTGTCCTCCCAACTCGTCTGCCACTTGCAAAGGAAAAGCAAGAATTCACAGAAGAAATTGTGCTGAGCTGGCAGCCCAATGGAACTGGTGATCTGATTATCTGATTAAAACCATTTACTCTGAGTGTAAAGAAGTTATAACCCTTCCAGGGGTCACATCAATTTTGAAAAGCATTTGTCAAATCTAAATTATCAATGGTTGATCACATGTTTTCAGAGCATAGGAGAATGCTGAAATGTGGGGTGGCAGTGTTTTCTTTTGTAGAGATAGCTGCTTTTCACTTTTGCACACTGTTAGGCAGGGGGTGGTAAATGTGTGTGTGTGGTCAGATGTTACGTAAGGAGAGAAGTATACAGATCCTGCATTGTGGCTATACAAAACACATGAGTAAAGAGAGAATGCTTTGGGGGAGAGATACATGTTAACTGAGAGAATCTTAATTTCTCAAGATGCCATATCTCATAACTATGGAAGAGTTTCTACATTTAAAGTTGTTTTCCCCTTTAATATCCATGCCTGTTGACAGCATTGCTTTCCCTTATTCTCCTGCCGACTGGTAATATCTTCCTGGAGTTCATCACCAATTCCTTCTCTGTATCCTTTCAAATTTCTGTTCCTGCAAATTTCACTGCCAACTGCAAATTGAATCTCAGTCCCATAGAATCTTGCATCAGAAAGGACCTAAGAAATCATCCAGTTATACTTGTCACCCTAGTTTTAGTAGATATCTGTCATTTCTGCATTCCATTGTCTACTCATGCATTTTCCTGATGAAACGTTAGACTAAATTACCTTTCAGAAACTACTCCTGAAAATCCTCAGCTGGGGGGCTTGCCTGACTTTGACTCCATCCTCATTTGGGGGGATGGTGGGCCCTCACAGGCTTACACTGGACCCCAAAATCCTCAAAAACCCGGGGGCCTTGCCTAGACTTTGTCATCTCATGGGAGCAAGTTTTTTTCTAGCTGGTCCACATAGAGCTGAGAAGATTCTAGGTAAAATTGCCTTGGTTACCATCTTTCTAGAGCCTCTACTTTTGGGACTCTATCCCTCCCTTTTCATTCCTCTACACCTAAGGAGTCTATTAGCTGCCCAAGTTGTATCCCAGATCACATCTGCTTGCAAACCCTGTCCTCCCAACTCGTCTGCCACTTGCAAAGGAAAAGCAAGAATTCACAGAAGAAATTGTGCTGAGCTGGCAGCCCAATGGAACTGGTGATCTGATTATCTGATTAAAACCATTTACTCTGAGTGTAAAGAAGTTATAACCCTTCCAGGGGTCACATCAATTTTGAAAAGCATTTGTCAAATCTAAATTATCAATGGTTGATCACATGTTTTCAGAGCATAGGAGAATGCTGAAATGTGGGGTGGCAGTGTTTTTCTTTTGTAGAGATAGCTGCTTTTCACTTTTGCACACTGTTAGGCAGGGGGTGGTAAATGTGTGTGTGTGGTCAGATGTTACGTAAGGAGAGAAGTATACAGATCCTGCATTGTGGCTATACAAAACACATGAGTAAAGAGAGAATGCTTTGGGGGAGAGATACATGTTAACTGAGAGAATCTTAATTTCTCAAGATGCCATATCTCATAACTATGGAAGAGTTTCTACATTTAAAGTTGTTTTCCCCTTTAATATCCATGCCTGTTGACAGCATTGCTTTCCCTTATTCTCCTGCCGACTGGTAATATCTTCCTGGAGTTCATCACCAATTCCTTCTCTGTATCCTTTCAAATTTCTGTTCCTGCAAATTTCACTGCCAACTGCAAATTGAATCTCAGTCCCATAGAATCTTGCATCAGAAAGGACCTAAGAAATCATCCAGTTATACTTGTCACCCTAGTTTTAGTAGATATCTGTCATTTCTGCATTCCATTGTCTACTCATGCATTTTCCTGATGAAACGTTAGACTAAATTACCTTTCAGAAACTACTCCTGAAAATCCTCAGCTGGGGGGCTTGCCTGACTTTGACTCCATCCTCATTTGGGGGGATGGTGGGCCCTGACAGGCTTACACTGGAAAAAAACTCCCCTCCACCCCAAACCCCTGCCAACAGTGACTGGTCCAGGAGTGGGAAGAGGAGCAAACCCTGGCTAAGGAGAACCCAGTCTGGACTTCTCAGTCTACTGCTGGTGATACAGTTCTTTCCCTGAAATGTAAAACAGAAGAGGACATTTCTAAAGGGCTATAACCATCTTGCCCTCATGAACTTTCAGAATGAAACCACAGGCAAGGAGGGGAAGTGTGTTCTATGAGGATCATCAGGTCTGGGTGTCTAGCTTCTGAACAACTGAGCCTATACTGAGGTAGCCATTTCTTAGACAATAAATTCTCCTTTTGATTAACATACTTCTAAGCAGTGTTTTCAATCATTTATTTCAGAGATGATCCAAAATGACAGGCCAATGATGGGGAAATTGTTTATTTCTAGTGTTGTCTGCTACAATTTTTTTTTTTGGATGTTGAGAAACTCTTCTCAATATCTTGGAATCTTCTGCCAATCTGTTCAAATCTTTTATTCAAAGCTCCACAGAGATGATCTGAATTTCTTTCATTCTGTTATCCTTCAAATATTTAAGCACAGTTAGCCTGGCTTATCTTCTTCAGATCCCAAGTTATCAATTTTGTGGCTAAACACTTTGAGTTATAAATGTTTACTTTACATGACAAGTTCCCTTCCTTTGACTTGTGTATAGTGTTATAGTTCTTATTTAAATGTGGCTTTTGTAATGGAATACCACATGAACATGTGGGTTTACAGCTCTGTGACACTTGTCTCCCACCAACCTCCATTAAAACTTTATTGTTATATATGCAATCTAATTATACTCTTTTTTATTAGCTGCAGTATCACTATAGTGGCAACATTTATCCCCCAAACAACCCAGAAAAATGTTCACTTGAAGTGAAAGTCACCTCAAGCTTACATTTTTAGGATCACATTTCTATCACAATCAATACATATATGTTTCACAAAATTAGAAGACGTTGATAAAGAAGAACATCTCACTTCTAGATTTATCAGCTACAAAACCAATGATATATTCCTAGATATCCCTCCACAACTTTTGTTTTCATATATTTATATGTCTATATACACATAAACCTCATATTATACAAATTAATTATACAATCTTCATCTGTAATCTTTTATCTGCTTTATCCCTGACAGGCTTACACTGGAAAAACTCCCTCCACCCCAAACCCCGGCCAACAGTGACTGGTCCAGGAGTGGGAAGAGGAGCAAACCCTGGCTAAGGAGAACCCAGTCTGGACTTCTCAGTCTACTGCTGGTGATACAGTTCTTTCCCTGAAATGTAAAACAGAAGAGGACATTTCTAAAGGGCTATAACCATCTTGCCCTCATGAACTTTCAGAATGAAACCACAGGCAAGGAGGGGAAGTGTGTTCTATGAGGATCATCAGGTCTGGGTGTCTAGCTTCTGAACAACTGAGCCTATACTGAGGTAGCCATTTCTTAGACAATAAATTCTCCTTTTGATTAACATACTTCTAAGCAGTGTTTTCAATCATTTATTTCAGAGATGATCCAAAATGACAGGCCAATGATGGGGAAATTGTTTATTTCTAGTGTTGTCTGCTACAATTTTTTTTTTTGGATGTTGAGAAACTCTTCTCAATATCTTGGAATCTTCTGCCAATCTGTTCAAATCTTTTATTCAAAGCTCCACAGAGATGATCTGAATTTCTTTCATTCTGTTATCCTTCAAATATTTAAGCACAGTTAGCCTGGCTTATCTTCTTCAGATCCCAAGTTATCAATTTTGTGGCTAAACACTTTGAGTTATAAATGTTTACTTTACATGACAAGTTCCCTTCCTTTGACTTGTGTATAGTGTTATAGTTCTTATTTAAATGTGGCTTTTGTAATGGAATACCACATGAACATGTGGGTTTACAGCTCTGTGACACTTGTCTCCCACCAACCTCCATTAAAACTTTATTGTTATATATGCAATCTAATTATACTCTTTTTTATTAGCTGCAGTATCACTATAGTGGCAACATTTATCCCCCAAACAACCCAGAAAAATGTTCACTTGAAGTGAAAGTCACCTCAAGCTTACATTTTTAGGATCACATTTCTATCACAATCAATACATATATGTTTCACAAAATTAGAAGACGTTGATAAAGAAGAACATCTCACTTCTAGATTTATCAGCTACAAAAACCAATGATATATTCCTAGATATCCCTCCACAACTTTTGTTTTCATATATTTATATGTCTATATACACATAAACCTCATATTATACAAATTAAGTATACAATCTTCATCTGTAATCTTTTTATCTGCTTTATCATTAACATATTTGTATGTCAGCAAACAGTGTTTACCATGTCATTTTAATGACTGCTTAGCATTTCAATATGGTCCTGCTAAAATTTGTTGGACTAACCGAGTATTCATGTTTCTGTTGTTTTGCTTGTCTGCCATGAAACATTTTCCTGACTATTTCCTTATCTTTCACGTTGAATATTTAGTTAAACATCATAAATACTTTACAGCTTTGGTTGTATATCTGTATAGTTTTCTCCAGGAAGACCAAACTAATTTATAATTCCATCAGCAACATTCAGAACATCACTAGGCATAATGGATTTAAAAAAAAAAAAAAAAAAAAAACTTGTATTAGGACCTGAATCTGTATCATGGTGGTTTTGGCCCAGAAGTTTAGCCTGTCAGGATTGTTTTAAGTCTTAATTCTTTCCTTTATACATTATTTATATTCACTGCCTGTCACATTATCATCTACAACTGATAAGTTACTTCTATGACATTGTTGATAACCTTGATAAAAATCTTGACCAAGGCCATGCCTTGTTACAGTTGGACCCTCTGAGAAGTCTTTCTAGGTTGATGGCAATTTATAAGTAATATTCTGGGTTTAACAAGCAATTTTTATATTTTCTTTATTATTATCCAACCTGGAGCTCCACTGTATTCATGAGACTTTTTGTCTTGACAAATAATAATAATAATAAACATATGCCTCAGTGTGGATTTTCCTACCACATCTCCAGCCGGTTTTCCCTTGAGATTAAAATTAAGTCCAAAGTAGCAATTCCCTGATATAACATCTTCTACCTTAAGAAAGATGAAACTGTCAGCAGTGCAAGTCAGGTCAATAATTTATCAAGTCTAATTATACTCTTTTTAGATTTATCAGCTTGAAGTGAAAGTCACCTCAAGCTTACATTTTTAGGATCACATTTCTATCACAATCAATACATATATGTTTCACAAAATTAGAAGACGTTGATAAAGAAGAACATCTCACTTCTAGATTTATCAGCTACAAAAACCAATGATATATTCCTAGATATCCCTCCACAACTTTTGTTTTCATATATTTATATGTCTATATACACATAAACCTCATATTATACAAATTAAGTATACAATCTTCATCTGTAATCTTTTTATCTGCTTTATCATTAACATATTTGTATGTCAGCAAACAGTGTTTACCATGTCATTTTAATGACTGCTTAGCATTTCAATATGGTCCTGCTAAAATTTGTTGGACTAACCGAGTATTCATGTTTCTGTTGTTTTGCTTGTCTGCCATGAAACATTTTCCTGACTATTTCCTTATCTTTCACGTTGAATATTTAGTTAAACATCATAAATACTTTACAGCTTTGGTTGTATATCTGTATAGTTTTCTCCAGGAAGACCAAACTAATTTATAATTCCATCAGCAACATTCAGAACATCACTAGGCATAATGGATTTAAAAAAAAAAAAAAAAAAAAAAACTTGTATTAGGACCTGAATCTGTATCATGGTGGTTTTGGCCCAGAAGTTTAGCCTGTCAGGATTGTTTTAAGTCTTAATTCTTTCCTTTATACATTATTTATATTCACTGCCTGTCACATTATCATCTACAACTGATAAGTTACTTCTATGACATTGTTGATAACCTTGATAAAAATCTTGACCAAGGCCATGCCTTGTTACAGTTGGACCCTCTGAGAAGTCTTTCTAGGTTGATGGCAATTTATAAGTAATATTCTGGGTTTAACAAGCAATTTTTATATTTTCTTTATTATTATCCAACCTGGAGCTCCACTGTATTCATGAGACTTTTTGTCTTGACAAATAATAATAATAATAAACATATGCCTCAGTGTGGATTTTCCTACCACATCTCCAGCCGGTTTTCCCTTGAGATTAAAATTAAGTCCAAAGTAGCAATTCCCTGATATAACATCTTCTACCTTAAGAAAGATGAAACTGTCAGCAGTGCAAGTCAGGTCAATAATTTATCAGAGTCTGCTTTTTAGGAAATATTTCAGTGTGAATGCCCTCATCTTGATCATTTATAACAGTGTCAAAACTGGCCCCAGGAGTAATTCCAATGAGTCTTAATTATTAACTTTTCTCTACATATAGAAATGTATACTTATGCCTATCTCTTCCTTCTTGCTTGCTTCCTTCTTCTTTCTTCTAATCCAATCCCCATCATAAATTGTTTAACACCATAGCAATTCATTTTAACAGTTTTTTACTATGCAAAGATATTAATGGCTTCTAAAAATTCTCCCAAACTTCTCAACAATGTAAATGTATAGGAACAAACACGCCAGCAGCAGGGTCTGTTGGGGCATATTCAAATTGGAATGGAAAAAGACAGAGCTTAGGCAAGTTACTTAATGTGAAGCACAGTAGTCTTAGGCTGTTTCATAATCTATCAATCAGATGAATACATACTATGTATATCTTAGAGGGGTTCCAAGAACAACAAATGAAAGTGTATATCTGTATGTACATGTCTGTGTGTAGCAACAGAAGCAAAGAATCAGGAATAATCATTAATATATTTAATAAAAGTAAACAGAAATAAATTAAAAGGGTCTAATTTAATCTGCAGTGAGGTCAGGTCATTCTCAGTTTTAACAGTTTCAGCAATGAGGTGCCAAGAGTTCGCTGCCCCCTAGAATAAATACTAGAACCGAATCTTCAGCCCCAGCCCAGAAGGTTCCAAATCAACGGTACTTTGACTTCATAGGTTGTGAGGTATGTGGTCACAAGTCACTTACTATTTATCATAGGATATCAAATTCTGTGAAATAAAGCTAGTAATATAAACAATTTAGAATGGTTCAAAATTGTATCTTTATGTCATTTTAACTCATTGGAATATTATGCTCTTTCCTTTGTGATATAAAAAGGGGGTAAAGGCACAGCTAGTGTGAAATCAATTATTTATACTTAACATCCAGCCTTTTGAAGGGCCCACGGGGAGCAACATCTACTGACACTGCTTTAATAATTGTGCTGACTATAAATTGTTGCTGCAGCTGACTTCACTATAAATGTTGTTGTCTTCTGTCAAAATCCAGGTATGCCCATGGGAGTGTGCTGAGCATATGAATGTCATCTGTCATGTGTGTCACGGAAGAAACAATGGCTGGGAATGTGGGACAACCCAGCTACAACTCGGAACGAGGCATAAAGTAATCTATATACTTCTTAAAAGATGTCCTCTTTGAGCTGAGCTATCTGATTTGTAGAATTACCTGTTCCTCCGAAGACAGGAAATTTCATTATTCTAAGATTTGAGCCCACAGAGCTAGACTTTCCATAAAGGGAATCCTACTACAATCCCTGGCTACCCAGATTCCATTTAATTAAAGTCCTTAAAACTAAAGAAATGTTTTTTGCAGAGTGGATCCCTGAAAGTAGAAGATCAAGTCCAGATGCTTGGAATGGCTAAGACATTATAGTTATATTGAGCAGGAACAACTCTACCAGGGGAAGTAAGATACACAGAGGCTAGACATGGAAAAGCAGATATCAATGAGCTTTCTGTGGTGTGCTGAACTGAAAATATTCAAATAATTGAAATGTCACTTTTAGTCATCCAGGATTCCTCTTAAACAATGACTGTTAAAATTGGCCATGGAGTTCTTTGAGTGTATATCTGGATGGGCAAATCTAGCTGCTAATATACATTTTCAAAAATAGGTATAATTTATCTACTAAGTGTTACTTTTATCAAAAACCCATATAACTTAAAAGATATCATTTGATACTAATTTCAGGAAATTCATTTATTGGACATCTAATAAATACTAGAACCGAATCTTCAGCCCCAGCCCAGAAGGTTCCAAATCAACGGTACTTTGACTTCATAGGTTGTGAGGTATGTGGTCACAAGTCACTTACTATTTATCATAGGATATCAAATTCTGTGAAATAAAGCTAGTAATATAAACAATTTAGAATGGTTCAAAATTGTATCTTTATGTCATTTTAACTCATTGGAATATTATGCTCTTTCCTTTGTGATATAAAAAGGGGGTAAAGGCACAGCTAGTGTGAAATCAATTATTTATACTTAACATCCAGCCTTTTGAAGGGCCCACGGGGAGCAACATCTACTGACACTGCTTTAATAATTGTGCTGACTATAAATTGTTGCTGCAGCTGACTTCACTATAAATGTTGTTGTCTTCTGTCAAAATCCAGGTATGCCCATGGGAGTGTGCTGAGCATATGAATGTCATCTGTCATGTGTGTCACGGAAGAAACAATGGCTGGGAATGTGGGACAACCCAGCTACAACTCGGAACGAGGCATAAAGTAATCTATATACTTCTTAAAAGATGTCCTCTTTGAGCTGAGCTATCTGATTTGTAGAATTACCTGTTCCTCCGAAGACAGGAAATTTCATTATTCTAAGATTTGAGCCCACAGAGCTAGACTTTCCATAAAGGGAATCCTACTACAATCCCTGGCTACCCAGATTCCATTTAATTAAAGTCCTTAAAACTAAAGAAATGTTTTTTGCAGAGTGGATCCCTGAAAGTAGAAGATCAAGTCCAGATGCTTGGAATGGCTAAGACATTATAGTTATATTGAGCAGGAACAACTCTACCAGGGGAAGTAAGATACACAGAGGCTAGACATGGAAAAGCAGATATCAATGAGCTTTCTGTGGTGTGCTGAACTGAAAATATTCAAATAATTGAAATGTCACTTTTAGTCATCCAGGATTCCTCTTAAACAATGACTGTTAAAATTGGCCATGGAGTTCTTTGAGTGTATATCTGGATGGGCAAATCTAGCTGCTAATATACATTTTCAAAAATAGGTATAATTTATCTACTAAGTGTTACTTTTATCAAAAACCCATATAACTTAAAAGATATCATTTGATACTAATTTCAGGAAATTCATTTATTGGACATCTCCAGAGAAGGATATATCTATACATCAGTCACCTTTTCTACATAATTAAACATAGCCATTGTAAGAGCCCATCTGCAGCATCATGTAATGGTGGATTGCCTAACTCTAAGTAGGTGCTAATGACAAGATGAACTTTAAGCTCTTCTTTCTGCTCTGACAGTAAGCAATCTGACAGTCAGGAAAAAGTCATAGGCTGAAAAACCTGATAGGTCTAAACAAATCACTTCATGTAAGAGTGATAGGCTCTGAAGGAGAGTTTGTGGAAAATTCCCTGAACTTTGATACATGTGTGGCATAAACAACTACAGGTGTGAAAGCAGATCCTCATAGGGACAGATTAAACGACTGTCCCGTGTTGTTCCTCAGATATCACACAATGCCTATGCTTGTGAGAAATCCTGTTGAGTCCCTACTCAATTGGGTAGTGAATCCCTGTCACAAGCAAGGTGGATAAATCCCACCCCATCTTTGTCTCATGGGCCAAGCATGGGGAAGATGATCAACTATGCAGGGTAGTATTTGCACACACAGAACAACAGAAAATGTTCTAAAACCACCAGAAAATATCTGTTCCACAAAAATAAAAGGAAATCACCCCTAATCTCTAATCAATGGAAGGCACAATAACCTCTTCATCAGTAGCTGGTAAGGATTTAAAAAAAAAAAAAAAGAGATCCAAACTCTGAGTTATTAGTGAAGCTAAGACTTAGGTTTCTCTGTAATTAATAACAAGGATCCTGACTAACTAAACTAGTAATCACCCTGGGTACACTCTAGGAAACAAAGCTAAAATGAATAGAACCAGTATGATAAAAAGACAAAGGAAACCAGGATATAGTGTACTGTATGTCAGACTGAGTAAAAAAAATTAGAATATCACAAACCCATTTCATATTATATATTGCTTATTGTATTATCTTACTCTTTAACGATATAACAAGCTATACTGACTCTTCAATCCATAGGGTACATTTAATCTTTTTAAGTCCCTAAACTGAAGGTCCCTACCAAATTATTTTGTAATACTATTATCAATGACTGAACCAGGGGGACACTAAATGACAACTGCAGTTAAGGTTCTGGCATGCAGAGAGGGTAGGAGTGCAATCACTATACACAAGCTAACATGGAGAGTTCATTTCAGTCCACTGAGAAGTACAATTAGTTCTTTTTCTTACAGAGATTCTATTTTTGCTTCCTTTAGAGAGAAGTGATGTTTTGGGATGACAGCAGTATTATTTTACACTAGAAAACTCCTGCTCCACATACATGCCCTTATGCTTTTGAAATTTAAGTTGCAGTTCAGAGTGGGCCACCTAATGTACAATGAACAATATGCCATAATAATGGTGATACAAACTATCAGAAGTGGTTGTTTCTTCAATGACCTTGACTGCTTTGGTTCTTCCTTTATTTACATGGGTCCATGATTAAGTAGACTTGTACTTCTGGAATGCCAAGCAAGTTCAGGAGGAAATCTGTGAATGGGGCATACTGATTTAATTTTAAAAATTTAAATAATCACTTTTTATTTAAACAATTGTGTCAGATCTCTGAAAAAATATTGTGGCTTTTAACTGTACAGAGAATTTAGCACTTATTGGAGGCTCAGTATATAGTAAAATGTCAGAGCCATAAAACCCAAATTTCTTCATTATCTTCCATTATATATTTATAACAAGACATGTCTTTTCTCACTGAATGCTACACTTATCCATCTCCAGCTTATGCACCAAAGTATCCTGCACCTTATCTTTCCTGTATTACTGTTATAGCCTCAGCTCCACTGCCCAAGGGAACACTCAGAAGCTTAACACACTCTATATCAAATTACACTTTTTCTTTAAAGATCACTGGGGCAGCAGTTGGGAGTAGGGGGGGAAAGACCTGACTCTAATAAGCTATATTGTGAATAGTTCCATCAAGTCTAAAAAGTGACAAAATGAGCAATAAAACGTGGTATATTTCCATAAAGTCAAACCATCCCATGAAATCAACAACAGTACAATTATTAAAATAATTAAAATAATAGTGCATGCTGTCTGGTATTTCTCCTTCATTTCACTCTCCCTCTCTTATTCCCTCTGTAAGTTGGCAGTAACATATTGTATTTTCTTTCCCTTTATACTCATTTCATAGTGGCAGAAGCTGAAAACCTCAGTGCAACCTAAAATAAATTCAGAATACTGTGCACACATATACATACTCAAAACATACATACATTTGTATTATTGACACATAATTCTTTATATATTATTGAAGCAGAAAAATTTTAAATAATATTTAAAATATCAACTAACAGGCTTCCCTGGTGGCTCAGTGGTAAAGAATCCACCTGCCAGCGCAGGAGACACAGATTCGATGCCTGATCTGGGAAGACCACACATGCCGCGGAGCAACAAAGCCTGTTATAAACTACAACTGAGCCTGCGTCCTAGAGCTTTGGAGATGCAATTACTGAAACCCGTGTGTCCTAGAGGCCTCACTCCACAACAAGAGAAGCCAGGTGAAGCACGCTCACCGTAAGCTGACAGTAGCCCCCACTTGCCACAACTAGAGAAAAGCCCACACAGCAATAAAGACCCAGCACAGCCAAACATAAATAAATAAATATTTTAAGGGGTGGAATGGGGATGGAAATGGGAGGGAAGCTCAAGAGGATGGGGACATATGTATACCTATGGCTGATTCAGGTTGATATGTGCCAGTAAACACAAAACTCTATAAAAATAATAATAAAATGGATAACCAACAAGGAAAAAAATCAACTAACATAAATCTCATAGAACAAAAAGCATTACTGGTCAATACCAAAGAAGACAGATTTATCAAAGTCAAGTCTTCTGAATCAATGTAATCACTTTTCATGAATGACATGTTAATATCACAGACGGTGATATTAACAGATATCACAGAAGGATGAGAGCAATGGCCTCACCTAACACCATCAAGATTTTGGTCTACATGAAATTCTCCTAAAAAACTAAAATAATGCTATTGTCTTTATGCTTTCAACAAAGTCTACAGGTTTTAAACTTTTATAACTAGAAACCTTTAGGTTTTTAGCATCTGTATGAGGAAGATTGCAACAGGTTGCAAATTGTGAAAACTGTAAGCTTCATCAGAAAGGAAGTGTATCAATGTTAATTAAGCATTCATTAGGAAAGAAGGCTGAGGGAGCCATGGGAGAAGAAAGAGAAAGTAAGTTCTAGCTGTTTGTAATTTAGGAAGTCAGAATAACCTATCTTGATTAGTTTGGTCACAGTGTGGAGAGGAATACAGAAAAAAATAGTGAGAATTTTTTCCCCTTTTTATATCTTTCATTTTAGAATTCAAGAGCCATTGTACAAAAAGAATGAATGGATATTTTTTTTTAAAGGTCAGAAAGGAGCCACAATGTGCATTTCTGATCTCCTCACAAGGACTGATTAAGAAGGCTATTGTAAGAAAGCTAATGAAGGCAATTAACTCAGCATCAGGCAGAGCAGCTGGTGGAGATTTTCCAAGCAAAATCTGAACTAGCTTTGATGTCCCACTGTCAATGGCATCGTCCAGGGGCTCCCGCTTTTACAAAAAGAGAAGAGTAAATTGTAATTTAGGTCTAGAAAGAAATTTGAGTGTTTGATTAAGCTGAGAGAGCACCGATAATTACTGAGGAGAAATCAAAACTGTCTTAAGTGTAACTTGAAGCAATAATGTGAACTGACCACGAATGATAAAATGCAAACTGCAAGGGGCAGGCACATTTTAACTTGTTACTTCCTCTCATTTTGACATCAAATCTAATGTATATTACTTTAACGTAAAACATATCTTTTTTTTTTTTTTTTATGGAAAACATTGTATGTGGTTAGACCTTAAGCATCACCTTCATTAACTCCACTGTCTAGTTCATCACTACCTAGACAGCATTGTCAGGGACCTGACAGAGAAATTAAAGTGGATGCCTCTAGCATTCACCTTTCAAATTTCAGTTCTTTGCTCAACAAGCTAGTAAATTGCCCTGTTCTTTCTGAGGATGTGTGGAGGTCTTTTACCTGACCTTCCCATTCTCTGGTCGTGCTCCTCTCAAAACTATCACGTGCACTATTATCTACCGAATGTGTCATCTTCTCTAAGAAGACTTTCTTTGAATCCCCAGGTTGAACTCTGTCTTCAAACTATCATACCCCCATTGCTCAATCTATAATTTATATGTGGTTAAATGGAATTTTGTTGTTGTTGTTATTGTTATATGTCTGTTTCCTCAAATAAATTTTCTCATAGTTGTGCCCACATAATTTACTCATAGTTGTAAATTCTTCTAAACTGAAAATTTAGAAGAATAGCTGATATCTAGTAGGTTATGTCTTTATTAAACCAAACACAAAGGATTGCAACTGCCTGTCCTCCTATAAATGGGCAATACTGAAACTATTGTTATTTTTTCCAGACCAATTCCACTTTGGTTTGTGTTATGATAGACTACTCTTTGATTTGTATTTCAATTTGATTTTATCTAGAAACTACTGCTAGATTACAGGGATCCATAGAGTAGTTATGTTGTGATTATGGCCCAAAAGGATGAGTGGGAATTGGTCCTCCATTGGATGGAAAGCTAATGAAGGCAATTAACTCAGCATCAGGCAGAGCAGCGGGTGGAGATTTTCCAAGCAAAATCTGAACTAGCTTGGATGTCCCCCTGTCAATGGCATCGTCCAGGGGCTCCCGCTTTACAAAAGAGAAGAGTAAATTGTAATTTAGGTCTAGAAAGAAATTTGAGTGTTTGATTAAGCTGAGAGAGCACCGATAATTACTGAGGAGAAATCAAAACTGTCTTAAGTGTAACTTGAAGCAATAATGTGAACTGACCACGAATGATAAAATGCAAACTGCAAGGGGCAGGCACATTTTAACTTGTTACTTCCTCTCATTTTGACATCAAATCTAATGTATATTACTTTAACGTAAAACATATCTTTTTTTAATTTTTATGGAAAACATTGTATGTGGTTAGACCTTAAGCATCACCTTCATTAACTCCACTGTCTAGTTCATCACTACCTAGACAGCATTGTCAGGGACCTGACAGAGAAATTAAAGTGGATGCCTCTAGCATTCACCTTTCAAATTTCAGTTCTTTGCTCAACAAGCTAGTAAATTGCCCTGTTCTTTCTGAGGATGTGTGGAGGTCTTTTACCTGACCTTCCCATTCTCTGGTCGTGCTCCTCTCAAAACTATCACGTGCACTATTATCTACCGAATGTGTCATCTTCTCTAAGAAGACTTTCTTTGAATCCCCAGGTTGAACTCTGTCTTCAAACTATCATACCCCCATTGCTCAATCTATAATTTATATGTGGTTAAATGGAATTTTGTTGTTGTTGTTATTGTTATATGTCTGTTTCCTCAAATAAATTTTCTCATAGTTGTGCCCACATAATTTACTCATAGTTGTAAATTCTTCTAAACTGAAAATTTAGAAGAATAGCTGATATCTAGTAGGTTATGTCTTTATTAAACCAAACACAAAGGATTGCAACTGCCTGTCCTCCTATAAATGGGCAATACTGAAACTATTGTTATTTTTTCCAGACCAATTCCACTTTGGTTTGTGTTATGATAGACTACTCTTTGATTTGTATTTCAATTTGATTTTATCTAGAAACTACTGCTAGATTACAGGGATCCATAGAGTAGTTATGTTGTGATTATGGCCCAAAAGGATGAGTGGGAATTGGTCCTCCATTGGATGAAAGCAGATGCTCTAGTATGGGTAGAGAAGAATAAAAGTTCTTTCCAGTAGAATGAGAGGCTGGTTCATGGACATCCCTGTAACTAAAATCTTAAGGACATGTGCAAAAGCATCTAGGTTTGCTGACATGATTTTAGTAGAACCTTATACTTGGCCCTCGTAGGTCTTTGTTGAATTAAGAAACATACAAGAGGTCATGACCAATATAGAACACTTCTGTAGTTTATGATGATTCTAATACATGGGCTTATTACTATTGAAAGGTTTTGCAACATTCTGTGGGTTCTGTTTCCCTTTCTATAATATCAGTGAAAAGTGAAAGAAAGAAAAACCTTAAAAATGAAAGATTAGTCTCCTAAATCATAAAGATGAGCTTTGCAATCATTTTCCTTTAAGCAAGGAATTAAAGGATAATAAAACCCTAATTAAGGACCTCGTTAGCTTAACTAGATTTTCATATGCAAAACACTATTTCATAGAACTGCTAGAGAATAGAAATACCTCCTGTCCATGGAGAACCTAAAGGGAAGCACTCCTGCCAGAACTTTTCTTCTGATTCTGTCTTTGTGTCCATTCAGGGTTATCTACTTTCCATGTGATCCTCAGTTCTCTTCACCCTCAGCATGATTCCTGTTTCTTGCAATCTTTTTGCCTTCTTTCATTACCTTTTTTGACTTTTCATTTTTAAATTTGTCATAATTCATTCATTCATTTATTAATTCAACTTCCAATTATTGAGCCTTTAATATGAGCCAGCAGGTGCAGATTAACATGGAGTGTTCTTTTCTGTCTCTCTTGTCCTCAGGCTCACTCATTCATCATTGGCCTCCTGTGTAATTACTTTTTTGGTCCCTCTGTCTCTAAGTGTAAAATGCTTCTTTGGGAGTGGACTTAAAAAAGGATGATGCCTGCCTATAAATGGGCAATACTGAAACTATTGTTATTTTTTCCAGACCAATTCCACTTTGGTTTGTGTTATGATAGACTACTCTTTGATTTGTATTTCAATTTGATTTTATCTAGAAACTACTGCTAGATTACAGGGATCCATAGAGTAGTTATGTTGTGATTATGGCCCAAAAGGATGAGTGGGAATTGGTCCTCCATTGGATGAAAGCAGATGCTCTAGTATGGGTAGAGAAGAATAAAAGTTCTTTCCAGTAGAATGAGAGGCTGGTTCATGGACATCCCTGTAACTAAAATCTTAAGGACATGTGCAAAAGCATCTAGGTTTGCTGACATGATTTTAGTAGAACCTTATACTTGGCCCTCGTAGGTCTTTGTTGAATTAAGAAACATACAAGAGGTCATGACCAATATAGAACACTTCTGTAGTTTATGATGATTCTAATACATGGGCTTATTACTATTGAAAGGTTTTGCAACATTCTGTGGGTTCTGTTTCCCTTTCTATAATATCAGTGAAAAGTGAAAGAAAGAAAAACCTTAAAAATGAAAGATTAGTCTCCTAAATCATAAAGATGAGCTTTGCAATCATTTTCCTTTAAGCAAGGAATTAAAGGATAATAAAACCCTAATTAAGGACCTCGTTAGCTTAACTAGATTTTCATATGCAAAACACTATTTCATAGAACTGCTAGAGAATAGAAATACCTCCTGTCCATGGAGAACCTAAAGGGAAGCACTCCTGCCAGAACTTTTCTTCTGATTCTGTCTTTGTGTCCATTCAGGGTTATCTACTTTCCATGTGATCCTCAGTTCTCTTCACCCTCAGCATGATTCCTGTTTCTTGCAATCTTTTTGCCTTCTTTCATTACCTTTTTTGACTTTTCATTTTTAAATTTGTCATAATTCATTCATTCATTTATTAATTCAACTTCCAATTATTGAGCCTTTAATATGAGCCAGCAGGTGCAGATTAACATGGAGTGTTCTTTTCTGTCTCTCTTGTCCTCAGGCTCACTCATTCATCATTGGCCTCCTGTGTAATTACTTTTTTGGTCCCTCTGTCTCTAAGTGTAAAATGCTTCTTTGGGAGTGGTTTTACAACCTTCCATGTTCTTTCAGCTTTCTTCTTCTCTTATGTAATAATCTTAATATTACAGTAGCTACATTTTACTTACCCAAGTCCACAGATAACACTGTCATATTATATCCCTGGGTCATTCTATTCCCTTCTTTATTGGTGCATAATACAATGTTAGTAGTGAAAACAGGCATATATTTTGTTATTAGATTATTTTCAAAACACAATAGAGCTAAAATGACTACATGCAAAATGACTGTCTCTTAGGCTGGGAAAATGGCACTAACACATTGTCCTCCGACAGCATGATGTTTATAAAGTTAACATTTAGCCCAACATGTTACAGGGCTCATCAGGTTAGGATTTGAACGACCTTAAATTGTTTTGCAATAAAATTCTTTGGTTTTAACTTCAAACTCAAAATCTAGAAGGGATAATTGAATTTCTCAAAGTGAAGCCCTGAGACTGTACGTCAAACTTTACTGAATAAGAATCTCCTGCAGGAAGGGTTTGAGAGTGATAATATATAAACATACTTTGGGAGACTCAGGGATTAAACTTTGAGAACAACTGGGGAAAGCTTTGAAGCCAGGAGATCTTGATTAGGATGTCAGCTCTACATGATTCCTTTCAGTGAGCTTTGTTTTCCTTTTGTAAAGGAGGTTTAATAACAGTTAGTGTATGGAGTTGTAATTAGCACTATGTGAAATAACATACATTCCTAAAAGTACATTATTTCACACCTTCCCAGGTGCACAGGATGCAGGTTCAATTCCTGGGTTGGGAAGCTCCTCTGGAAAAGGAAATGGCAACCGACTCCAATATTCTTGCCTGGGAAATCCCATGGACAGAGGAGACTGGCAGGCTACAGTCCACGGGGTCACAGAAAACTTCGGCATAAGTTAGTTACCAAATAATAATAACAAAATGTATCTAGTTTATACAAAATCCATGAATTTAAAATACATTATATGTATTAAGAATAAATCTCTTATATTTTTATATATTTACATCAAATAACTAGTTGTACTCTTCACTTGGCCAACCAAAATTTTTGTCCTCAGGCTCACTCATTCATCATTGGCCTCCTGTGTAATTACTTTTTTGGTCCCTCTGTCTCTAAGTGTAAAATGCTTCTTTGGGAGTGGTTTTACAACCTTCCATGTTCTTTCAGCTTTCTTCTTCTCTTATGTAATAATCTTAATATTACAGTAGCTACATTTTACTTACCCAAGTCCACAGATAACACTGTCATATTATATCCCTGGGTCATTCTATTCCCTTCTTTATTGGTGCATAATACAATGTTAGTAGTGAAAACAGGCATATATTTTGTTATTAGATTATTTTCAAAACACAATAGAGCTAAAATGACTACATGCAAAATGACTGTCTCTTAGGCTGGGAAAATGGCACTAACACATTGTCCTCCGACAGCATGATGTTTATAAAGTTAACATTTAGCCCAACATGTTACAGGGCTCATCAGGTTAGGATTTGAACGACCTTAAATTGTTTTGCAATAAAATTCTTTGGTTTTAACTTCAAACTCAAAATCTAGAAGGGATAATTGAATTTCTCAAAGTGAAGCCCTGAGACTGTACGTCAAACTTTACTGAATAAGAATCTCCTGCAGGAAGGGTTTGAGAGTGATAATATATAAACATACTTTGGGAGACTCAGGGATTAAACTTTGAGAACAACTGGGGAAAGCTTTGAAGCCAGGAGATCTTGATTAGGATGTCAGCTCTACATGATTCCTTTCAGTGAGCTTTGTTTTCCTTTTGTAAAGGAGGTTTAATAACAGTTAGTGTATGGAGTTGTAATTAGCACTATGTGAAATAACATACATTCCTAAAAGTACATTATTTCACACCTTCCCAGGTGCACAGGATGCAGGTTCAATTCCTGGGTTGGGAAGCTCCTCTGGAAAAGGAAATGGCAACCGACTCCAATATTCTTGCCTGGGAAATCCCATGGACAGAGGAGACTGGCAGGCTACAGTCCACGGGGTCACAGAAAACTTCGGCATAAGTTAGTTACCAAATAATAATAACAAAATGTACCTAGTTTATAAAAAATCCATGAATTTAAAATACATTATATGTATTAAGAATAAATCTCTTATATTTTTATATCTTTAAATCAAATAACTAGTTGTACTTTCTTGTCAGCTTTGGGAATCCAAACAATACTGCATGGCACTTGGCAACCAAAAACCAAATAGAAATTTTTTTGAAAATAAAGTAAAAGACTAGTAATATTATTTGATCAAACAAAATGGAAAAGATGAACTACACAGAGTGAAGAGATGGGTTTTTGTTTGCTTTGGCAGTTTCATTATTATTGCTATTAATAACAGTTGGGTGCCTATAATACATTAGACTCTCTTTTTGTTTTGTTTTGTTTTTTAGCAAAAGGAGAGAGCATCTGGGCCCCAGGAGGTACATAATGGACCCTGGAAAGGTCTCACTGAAGACGTGACTCTAACAGAGGAAGATAGTGGGAGCTAGTTCTAGGACTTCTAGATAGCAGGAAACAGTGTAGGAGTGAGGAAAGGACAGGACACATAACACCAAGCAGGCAGACTTTACTCTTACCAGCACCATGAGCTTCTGGCTAGACGGCAGTGGCAAAGCCAGATAGGTAGAAAGCGGCAGATTCAAAAAGGGTTGAGACGAAACACAGAAGTGAATATGGTCTATTCTTGTAATACCTCATTAAGAAGAAAAAGAATGAACAAAGAATAAAAAAGGCTTCACCATCCGCACTGCACGGGAGGTGCTGTGAGAATATTTACTAGGTAAGCAGTGATAAGGAAAGGAAGAGGGTGATTAAGAAATGCATTCATAAATGCAAAGGATTATGCTGACATTCAATAAATATTCAGAATCTAATAATGTAATATATAGTGCTATATTGTGCGTATCTGTGTGCATGTGCATGCAGGCTTGGCTACAAAGATAAATGAGGTTTTAGGCCTGGCCCTCAATATTCAGAAAATCCTAATAATGATACATTATTTCACACCTTCCCAGGTGCACAGGATGCAGGTTCAATTCCTGGGTTGGGAAGCTCCTCTGGAGAAGGAAATGGCAACCGACTCCAATATTCTTGCCTGGGAAATCCCATGGACAGAGGAGACTGGCAGGCTACAGTCCACGGGGTCACAGAAAACTTCGGCATAAGTTAGTTACCAAATAATAATAACAAAATGTACCTAGTTTATAAAAAATCCATGAATTTAAAATACATTATATGTATTAAGAATAAATCTCTTATATTTTTATATCTTTAAATCAAATAACTAGTTGTACTTTCTTGTCAGCTTTGGGAATCCAAACAATACTGCATGGCACTTGGCAACCAAAAACCAAATAGAAATTTTTTTGAAAATAAAGTAAAAGACTAGTAATATTATTTGATCAAACAAAATGGAAAAGATGAACTACACAGAGTGAAGAGATGGGTTTTTGTTTGCTTTGGCAGTTTCATTATTATTGCTATTAATAACAGTTGGGTGCCTATAATACATTAGACTCTCTTTTTGTTTTGTTTTGTTTTTTAGCAAAAGGAGAGAGCATCTGGGCCCCAGGAGGTACATAATGGACCCTGGAAAGGTCTCACTGAAGACGTGACTCTAACAGAGGAAGATAGTGGGAGCTAGTTCTAGGACTTCTAGATAGCAGGAAACAGTGTAGGAGTGAGGAAAGGACAGGACACATAACACCAAGCAGGCAGACTTTACTCTTACCAGCACCATGAGCTTCTGGCTAGACGGCAGTGGCAAAGCCAGATAGGTAGAAAGCGGCAGATTCAAAAAGGGTTGAGACGAAACACAGAAGTGAATATGGTCTATTCTTGTAATACCTCATTAAGAAGAAAAAGAATGAACAAAGAATAAAAAAGGCTTCACCATCCGCACTGCACGGGAGGTGCTGTGAGAATATTTACTAGGTAAGCAGTGATAAGGAAAGGAAGAGGGTGATTAAGAAATGCATTCATAAATGCAAAGGATTATGCTGACATTCAATAAATATTCAGAATCTAATAATGTAATATATAGTGCTATATTGTGCGTATCTGTGTGCATGTGCGCATGCATTTGGTGAGGCTTGGCTACAAAGATAAATGAGGTTTTAGGCCTGGCCCTCAAGTGTCTAGAATATCAATAATAATAAGAGTTCATATATATAGCATTAAAAAACCCAGTATATTAAATATAAGTCATGACAGTTCAGTATTTATAACCTTATTAAACCAAACAATAGCAGAATATATTGGTTTTCTAAAGAATCCATTTAAGACTTTTATGTCTTGAAATGATAACCCTAATCAAGATTAGATTTTTATTTCACATTAATCTATATGGGTATTTACTAATATATGATAGCTAGTGTAAAATGACTGTCTCAGAAAAATGTCATTGCTGGCTTGAAGGTCAATGTATCTTCCATGTATAGCCAAAAATATCAGCTTCTGCTTCTGCTCTTCAACTGGCTTGTTGGTGAGAAATGGTTTCCCTAAGGTTTTCAAGGTTTTATAATATGCCAGCTGAATGTGCTGAGTTATGTGTTTCTTTACAGTCACTGAGGGATTTCTAATTTTTTGAACAAAATATGGCTGAAGAGAACTTAGCCAAAAAGTTCACCTTCTCAAACTTAATAAACATTTGATCATTAGAGAATATGTGTAAACATGATAAATAAAATGTACTTTCAACTTGCTATATGATAGAAACAGTGCCTTAACTACTTTCCTGTAATAATGTTATTTATTCCTACCACCAACCTGATGAAGTATATACTATTGTCTCTGTTTCACACATGAAGAAACTGAGGCACAGAGAGGTTTAGTAGGTGACCAGGCTACACGGCAGGGGCAAAGCCAGATAGGTAGAAAGCGGCAGATTCAAAAAGGGTTGAGACGAAACACAGAAGTGAATATGGTCTATTCTTGTAATACCTCATTAAGAAGAAAAAGAATGAACAAAGAATAAAAAAGGCTTCACCATCCGCACTGCACGGGAGGTGCTGTGAGAATATTTACTAGGTAAGCAGTGATAAGGAAAGGAAGAGGGTGATTAAGAAATGCATTCATAAATGCAAAGGATTATGCTGACATTCAATAAATATTCAGAATCTAATAATGTAATATATAGTGCTATATTGTGCGTATCTGTGTGCATGTGCGCATGCATTTGGTGAGGCTTGGCTACAAAGATAAATGAGGTTTTAGGCCTGGCCCTCAAGTGTCTAGAATATCAATAATAATAAGAGTTCATATATATAGCATTAAAAAACCCAGTATATTAAATATAAGTCATGACAGTTCAGTATTTATAACCTTATTAAACCAAACAATAGCAGAATATATTGGTTTTCTAAAGAATCCATTTAAGACTTTTATGTCTTGAAATGATAACCCTAATCAAGATTAGATTTTTATTTCACATTAATCTATATGGGTATTTACTAATATATGATAGCTAGTGTAAAATGACTGTCTCAGAAAAATGTCATTGCTGGCTTGAAGGTCAATGTATCTTCCATGTATAGCCAAAAATATCAGCTTCTGCTTCTGCTCTTCAACTGGCTTGTTGGTGAGAAATGGTTTCCCTAAGGTTTTCAAGGTTTTATAATATGCCAGCTGAATGTGCTGAGTTATGTGTTTCTTTACAGTCACTGAGGGATTTCTAATTTTTTGAACAAAATATGGCTGAAGAGAACTTAGCCAAAAAGTTCACCTTCTCAAACTTAATAAACATTTGATCATTAGAGAATATGTGTAAACATGATAAATAAAATGTACTTTCAACTTGCTATATGATAGAAACAGTGCCTTAACTACTTTCCTGTAATAATGTTATTTATTCCTACCACCAACCTGATGAAGTATATACTATTGTCTCTGTTTCACACATGAAGAAACTGAGGCACAGAGAGGTTTAGTAGGTGACCAGGCTACACAACTATACTCCTTCTTTTTACCCAATATCAAACCTTAAAAAATAAGCACTTGGGTGAAATTTTTAAATTCTAGGGAAAGAAGGAGGAAATGCTAATTTTTGTCCCCTGGACACCTTTCCAGAATTTATAGACAAACACAGAGGGGTATAATAAAAAGCAGAATATAATCTTATCCAACACTTTAAGAGAAACGAGCAATATATACTTTGTGTTATTTTAGAAAATCAGAAATAGATTATCTTCTTAGCCCCAATTATTCAGCAAAGCCAGTACCTTATCCTTCTTAAGATACTTCTCTCTAGCAGAAACACAGAGGATATCTAAGTTTGACATTTTCATTTTCTTGGAGCCAGCACGCCACAGAGAAACAGGGCAACCAGCAGAGAGCTGCCCGTGAAAACAGTGCTGTGACAACAGCAGACGGAAAGTGAAGCACTGGTGTATCAGAGATCCTCCGACATCATCCTGCAGCTGGATAACCAGCAAGAAGCGAAGAGGGAGCCCTCTCCTCATTAAATCTGTCATGAAGGTCTCATTCTGTTCTGTTGAAATCCTGCTGTGTTGGTGGGTGACAGCCTCTCTGTTTGGGAGTGAGGAAACCCCGGAAATGTCACAAGGATAAGTTAATCAAATGATTGTATGGTGATGAAGCAATGTTGGTAAGAGATTTAGAAAGGGCCACAAATCATAATTCCTACATGTGATATGAGAAGGATATGAAAAAATATCGAGAAGTCTGGCAATGTAAGTTTCAATGGTGAGAATCAAAATCAGAAACTGTTCTCCAAGCTCAATAAGGACAATTCTCTGGGATATATTAAAACAATAAAATATTTAATTTCTATTAGAACTTTTACTAGGACCATAAGAAGTATTACAAAGTTAGATTCATGGTATATTTAGCCAAGTAATTAAATCTGACAGAGGCAATTCAGGATGATTTATAAGGAAAAGAATTCTTGTCCGGTCACATCAGCATTTAAATATGAGGCATGTATCCAAACAGTGTTATTGCTAATAGTTCAATCATGATTTGTCATCAATGGATTTATATAAACATGTTTAATTGCCAGGATCACATCCACCTTATACAAACTCTTAAGGTAACAAATTCTGTAAGTTTATTGATTTCAGAATAGGTAGTTCTTCTATTTATAGACCAATAAATTTCCTCTTTCAGACTGAAGAAACTTGCCCAGCTCTCATTTTTCTGAAATTGAATGCAACAACAATGACCTTTAATAACTTGGTAAACTAGAGTTATAGCATCTGAGTTTTTCTCATTTGGAAACTACTTGAAATACCTGTTGAATAAAATGCAATTGACTTTTGAAATAACTTTCAACATTGCTTTAAAAATCACAATATATCACTCTTGTCTTCATACGAGGAAGAAAAGCGACATGTAATTGATTATATGTAAATGAAATACAAAACCTGTATGTCTATAGCAGCCATAATATTGAAGACATTTTATGTTGAGAGAAGGAAGAAAGAAGGGCCAATAGTCCTGTTTCCTTTTTATGGCTTAGACATAGGCTTAAAACTGTCTCATCCAACTCCTCAAATTCTATCACCATGAGATTCTCAGAGAGATGCCATCTCCTCTCATTTTGCCACAGAGTAGAAAGACCCAAGAAGTCGAAGGTCTGGAATTGAACCATAAATATGTCACTCACTGCCTGTATAACTATGTTCAGTCACTACGTCCAAGGGATAAACCCTCCAAGACCATTTTCTCGTGCTTCAAACTGGGATAAAATATCTGTCTAACATAACATATGTAAAAGTGCTTTGTAAATGGTAAAGAACTACAAAAATGCTAGTGGTTTGACCTTGTAGTTGGGAAATCCTAATAAATCCCTAATATTTTTCCTAACAGATTTCCATTTTCTTGGAAAGGCCAACACCCTTGTTTCCTCAGACAGCAGACCCCAATTACCACCCAAGGAATTCCCAGAAACAAAGAATGACTCCATCATATTCTAGGGAAAGAACCTTTAAGGAAGCAAACAATTAGATGATTAAGAATCATTATTCTGTTATTTGTTGAAAACTGTCAGATTTAGTATGCTCAGGGTTCAACACATATTCCAGACAAAGGCTTTTCAAAATTAAGTATGTTCACAAGACTCCTGAGAAGAATATCCTTAAGTACAAAACTCAATACAGAAAGTCTAGGGTGCAATCTGAGACAATGCATTACTAACCAGTTCCCAGGCAGCTGGTCTTCAGGACACACTTGAGGCACAAGGCTCTAGACCATATTAGAGATATATTCTCTGACATGACAGCCAACATGACATGCATGTGGTAATGTTCATTTAAACTAAAATTAAATTACATTAAAATTCATTTCTTTTGTAGCACTAGTCACACTTCAAATGTTCACTAGCACGTGGCTAGTGGTTACTACACTAAACAAGTTATAGCATTGCTCATTTGGAAACTACTTGAAATACCTGTTGAATAAAATGCAATTGACTTTTGAAATAACTTTCAACATTGCTTTAAAAATCACAATATATCACTCTTGTCTTCATACGAGGAAGAAAAGCGACATGTAATTGATTATATGTAAATGAAATACAAAACCTGTATGTCTATAGCAGCCATAATATTGAAGACATTTTATGTTGAGAGAAGGAAGAAAGAAGGGCCAATAGTCCTGTTTCCTTTTTATGGCTTAGACATAGGCTTAAAACTGTCTCATCCAACTCCTCAAATTCTATCACCATGAGATTCTCAGAGAGATGCCATCTCCTCTCATTTTGCCACAGAGTAGAAAGACCCAAGAAGTCGAAGGTCTGGAATTGAACCATAAATATGTCACTCACTGCCTGTATAACTATGTTCAGTCACTACGTCCAAGGGATAAACCCTCCAAGACCATTTTCTCGTGCTTCAAACTGGGATAAAATATCTGTCTAACATAACATATGTAAAAGTGCTTTGTAAATGGTAAAGAACTACAAAAATGCTAGTGGTTTGACCTTGTAGTTGGGAAATCCTAATAAATCCCTAATATTTTTCCTAACAGATTTCCATTTTCTTGGAAAGGCCAACACCCTTGTTTCCTCAGACAGCAGACCCCAATTACCACCCAAGGAATTCCCAGAAACAAAGAATGACTCCATCATATTCTAGGGAAAGAACCTTTAAGGAAGCAAACAATTAGATGATTAAGAATCATTATTCTGTTATTTGTTGAAAACTGTCAGATTTAGTATGCTCAGGGTTCAACACATATTCCAGACAAAGGCTTTTCAAAATTAAGTATGTTCACAAGACTCCTGAGAAGAATATCCTTAAGTACAAAACTCAATACAGAAAGTCTAGGGTGCAATCTGAGACAATGCATTACTAACCAGTTCCCAGGCAGCTGGTCTTCAGGACACACTTGAGGCACAAGGCTCTAGACCATATTAGAGATATATTCTCTGACATGACAGCCAACATGACATGCATGTGGTAATGTTCATTTAAACTAAAATTAAATTACATTAAAATTCATTTCTTTTGTAGCACTAGTCACACTTCAAATGTTCACTAGCACGTGGCTAGTGGTTACTACACTAGACAGCACAAACATAGAACATACCCATCACTGAAGAAAGTTCTGCTAGATGGGCCTGCTCTAGAGCATAACACCAATACAACCTGTGTGTGTGTGTGGCGGAGGCAGGGTGTGTGTGTGGCGGAGGCAGGGTGTGTGTGTGTGTGACCTAACCAGTTTCTCCACTACCCTAAAGCAGCATTCTCATGCATATACTTTGCATTCATGGTTTAACTGTCGGCATCCTTTACATAAGTGGATGCAAATGACCTCACCCTAAGACATATACTTAGGGCTGTGATAACAGAAGGAAGATGGGTTTTCTGTGAGCCTGAGCACTTAGATAAAGAGGAAAGAGACTGAATGGCAGTTCCCTACCAGCAGGAAAGAGAAGGGAGCCCAATGATGCCCAATGAGAGAGTGACGAAGAGGCAGCCTCACTCCTCTCATGGGAGGAGTGAAGTGATATTAATCAGCACACCATTGTATACAACGAGGGTTCTCTCAGGAGAAGAGCAGCACATCTGGCCCCCTCACACATCAAAGAGCCCCAGCAGCTGAAAATGCTTGTGTCATATCTACACTCAGCCTCTTTTTCTCCTTGCTCTCCTTTTCTAGTTCATTTGCTATTCTGTGGGCTGTTTAGCAATAAGCCCTTCATCTGATTAACATTTCAAACCCATTGTTGGTCTGCACTGACTTAAATGAACTAATCATCATTAGTACTTCAAAACCTGTCTGGCTATGCATATAAGGGGGGAAGAGAGGGAAGAGAAGAAGGAAAAGGAAACAAGCCTGATTCATTACATAAGTCATCCATAAGTAGTTAGTCAAAGCAAATAGAAACAGAATCCCAAGTGTTTTAATCAATCATCAAGTCATGGACACAGGAGCTAGAAAGGCAGAGGCAGAACCCTGAAATAGATAGATAGATAGACAGATAGATAGATAGATAGATATGCAATGTATCTATATTGATCCATCTAAAAATCCACATCTATAACCACTTGCTTGTATGCTCAGTCCTCAGTCATGTCTGATTCTTGATGGACTGCAGCCCATCAGGCTCCTCTGTCTATGAGATTTTTCAGGCAACAGTACAGGAATTGGTTGTCATTCCCTCCTCCAGGGGATCTTCCAGACCCAGAAATTGAACCTGCATCCCTGCATTGGCAGTTGAATTTTTTTTTTTTTTTTTTTTTTTACCACTGAACCACCTGGTAAGTCCTGCATCTAAATCTATCTGCACTGGGCAATGATGGAATACAGAAATCAAGAATATAAGGAAAGAAAGAGAGGAATCCCATTCATTTCTTTTCATCTGATTTCCTTTCTCTGTGGAAAGTCTTAGTTTATGACTTTGACTGCAAAACAAAACTTGTTACAGAACTAGTTTCCTATGCTTTCTCCTCTATATATTGTTGTTTTTCACTCAGTCATGCCTGAATCTTTCTGATCCCATGGGCTGCAGCATGTCAGGTTTCCCTGTCCCTCCTTTTCTCCCAGAGATTGTTCAAACTCATGTCTATAGAGTGGATGACACCATCCAACCATCTCATTCTCTGTTGCCCCCGTGTCCTCCTGCCCTCAGTCTTTCCCAGCATCAGGGTAGAAACTGCAATTGGAAAGATGAGAGAGGAAATGTTTGATCCTTATATATAATGATCACTGAGAGCTGAAAATGGTGCCAGGGAGCACAGGGCGAGTGGAAGAAAAGGACCAGCAGAAAATCAGAGACACTAAGGATGCACGGAGGAGTGGAAGAAGAAGGTAAAACATCTCTCATCTATTCTCACTCGGTGGACTTCAATATGGTGAGCTGCCTTGAGCTTGTCACACACTGTTCCAAGATTGTCTTCTTGTTATCTTTAGGAGGGGAGAGGAAACACAATTGATTTACTATGTTTCAACTCAGTGCCACTTTGCTATTTTTTTTTGACAAATGAGATCACCCTTACTCTAAGAAGCAAAATTTATGGAGCTCTTTATCATTGATTACCATAATAATGGGAACTCACAATAATAGTTTTCATCTACTGTTAATTTGATTTTCTAAGATGCAACCCCTCACTTGTGTTTCATTGATCAGCATTTATTGAGCACCTACTATCCTCAAAACCATTTGTGTTAGCTGTGCCAAGGACACAAAGTAGTGTGCTGATACTCAAAGTGTGGTTTGTAGGCAAGTGACCCTGATGTCATCTGCAAGCTCTTTAGAATATGTAATCTCAGGCTCCAACCCAGACAGACAGAATGAGAATCGGCATTTTGAAGGTGATGGATACACACATTATTTAAAGACTGGGAAGCTCCATTGTAAGAGATACAGAGACCCTCTTCAAAGAGTATAACAGTCCAGTTTGGCCATAACACTACGGATATGTATCTAACACTCCATTCAGGAAAGATGAAGGAGACAAGCAATGTCCCTACCTTGGAGTGTGTGGATGATTTTTAGGAAAAAGAGGACAGACCTATAGACAGGTGTCATCTCTAATATGCAGAGAAAAAGATCATGTGCCACTAGAGTGAAAAATACATGCTGGGGACTATAGGAAATCAGACTCAATGGGAAGTGAGTGGTGGGGGTTGAGGAGGCAGTTTTAATAGCCAAGCAGAGTTGACTGTTCATACTAGAGGAAATACATGCTAGCTCTGAACATATGTAGACTAAGAAGGCACAGAAGTTGACCCAGTCTTCTGCACATGATAAATGTTCAGCATTGGTAAAACCAAGTTAGTTAAACTGTGTGTTCAGGAGGGATTCTGTGGCCCCATGGAGGGTAGGGTGAACTGCCAGGGGAAAATCCAGGATGGAAGAGGCTATAAATATGCTTGGTGTGGGATCAGATGCTTTGAATAGTGTCAGCTTAGCAAAAGATAGGTGACAGTCCTAAAAACAATAATTGTGTGTTAGAGACTAATCTGGTTAAACTCCTGTATCACAAATAACTATGCTGATTTAAATCTGCCTCAGTTAAGGAGCTCTTTCATTGAAGTAGTTTCTAAAAATGTTAATTAATGGCACTACTGCACTTCTGTTCAGTTCATTCAACTGAAACCCATGTGCTTCCTATGTCTCCTTTTGTTTCCATGTCCTATTGTAACCAAAACAACACGAGTAAGTATAAACTACAACCCTTTAATCCAGGAAGTACCTTTTTTCTTGAATGGAAGCAGCCTGCTAGAGCAGCCAGCTCTTTAGCCATGAAGCCACACTGGGGTTTCAAACCTGGCTGAGGTACTGTCTGGCCAGACACTAGTGCTGTGTGACCCTGGCCAGTGATTTTACTTCCTTGAGGGATCTGGACTAATGTCAGGGAATTTGCAGATTCCCAGGTGATGTTGATGCTTCCAGTCTGGGGACCACACTTTGAAAACTCATACTGCCTCTCAACCATGTAGAAACATTATAAAGTGCAAACTAGCTAATATTTAAAATACTGATATTAAATACTGTTGTGTTCACTTCTTGGAGGAGGACTTTTGAAAGAAGGGAATTATCTGCCAAGTTTTACTAACATCATCTCCCCTTTATCTACCTACTCACTCGTCACGATCTTAATATTAATAAAATATCTTTTATGTATTTTACCAGCATGTCCTCAGCTCCATGTCGGGTTTATAAGACGATACTTTGTGACAGATAAAATTAAAGTGACAGTCATCACTGGGCCCTTTAAAGGAGAAAGGTTTTTAATTTAAAAAGGCGATACTGCTTGGTTAAAAATATCATACTGTGAACTGTCCTATATTTTCCTTTGGGTGAATGAAAGGAAAATGTTGATTAAACAAAGTGGCTTTTAGGCAGTCAAGAGGCTGTAGGAGATTACCAAAAAAAAAAAGGGAAAAAATTAATATTTCTGAGTAACTATCATGCATCCAGTAGCAAAGAGTCACATTCAAATGGTTTCACCTGGCTATCCAGTCAGTCTGCTACGTTCTTGATGCAGTTGTCATCATTTTTCTTTCATTTTTCTCTGTTTATTTTTTGTTATATTCATGTTTAGTTTATTTTTCAGAATCCACATATAAGTGATAATATGTCATATTGTCTCCCTCTTTCAATCATATCATTAAGCATAATGCCCTATAGATTTATTCATGTTGTTGCAGTTGGCAAAATTTCACTATTTTTATGGTTGAATAATATTCCTGTGTGTGTGCGTGTGTGTGTCACATCATCTCTACCCATTCACTGTTTGATGGACACATAGGTTGCTTCCATTATTTGGCCATGGTAAACAATACTGCTATGAAACTTAAGGGCATACATCTTTTCAAAATGGGGCTTCCCAAGTGGCTCAAAGATAAAGAATCTGCCTTCAGTGCAAGAGATGTGGGTTTCATTCCTGGGTTTGGAAGACCCCCTGGAGAAGAAAATGGCAACCATTCCAATATTCTTGCTTGGGAAATCCCATGGACAGAGGAGCCTGGTGGGCTACAACCCATGGGGTCACAAAAGTTGGACACAATTTAGTGATTAAACATACTGCCTCTCAACCATGTAGAAACATTATAAAGTGCAAACGAGCTAATATTTAACATACTGATATTAAATACTGTTGTGTTCCCTTCTTGGAGGAGGACTTTTGAAAGAAGGGACTTATCTGCCAAGTTTTACTAACATCATCTCCCCTTTATCTACCTACTCACTCGTCACGATCTTAATATTAATAAAATATCTTTTATGTATTTTACCAGCATGTCCTCAGCTCCATGTCGGGTTTATAAGACGATACTTTGTGACAGATAAAATTAAAGTGACAGTCATCACTGGGCCCTTTAAAGGAGAAAGGTTTTTAATTTAAAAAGGCGATACTGCTTGGTTAAAAATATCATACTGTGAACTGTCCTATATTTTCCTTTGGGTGAATGAAAGGAAAATGTTGATTAAACAAAGTGGCTTTTAGGCAGTCAAGAGGCTGTAGGAGATTACCAAAAAAAAAAAGGGAAAAAATTAATATTTCTGAGTAACTATCATGCATCCAGTAGCAAAGAGTCACATTCAAATGGTTTCACCTGGCTATCCAGTCAGTCTGCTACGTTCTTGATGCAGTTGTCATCATTTTTCTTTCATTTTTCTCTGTTTATTTTTTGTTATATTCATGTTTAGTTTATTTTTCAGAATCCACATATAAGTGATAATATGTCATATTGTCTCCCTCTTTCAATCATATCATTAAGCATAATGCCCTATAGATTTATTCATGTTGTTGCAGTTGGCAAAATTTCACTATTTTTATGGTTGAATAATATTCCTGTGTGTGTGCGTGTGTGTGTCACATCATCTCTACCCATTCACTGTTTGATGGACACATAGGTTGCTTCCATTATTTGGCCATGGTAAACAATACTGCTATGAAACTTAAGGGCATACATCTTTTCAAAATGGGGCTTCCCAAGTGGCTCAAAGATAAAGAATCTGCCTTCAGTGCAAGAGATGTGGGTTTCATTCCTGGGTTTGGAAGACCCCCTGGAGAAGAAAATGGCAACCATTCCAATATTCTTGCTTGGGAAATCCCATGGACAGAGGAGCCTGGTGGGCTACAACCCATGGGGGTCACAAAAAAGTTGGACACAATTTAGTGATTAAACAACAGCAACATTTTTTTCAAATTAGTGTTTTCATTTTCCTTAGGTATATCCCCAACAGAGAAATTGCTGGATCATCTGGTTCTATTTTTAGTTTCAGGTTTTTGAGCAGCCTTCATACTAGTCTTCATAGGGCCTGCACCCCTTTATATTCCTACCTACTGTGTACTGATGGTCCTATTTAGTGCTAAAAGTTTGTCACAGGCTCCACATATATGTGCAAAGTCCCACATTCATGAACTGTACCTATGCAACATGCATGACCTGCACAGCATGCCAACATCTCTTTACAACAACCTTTATTTAACTAGTAAATAACTTAAGCAATCAAACAGAGACCACTTACTCTACAGCATTACTCTTGAGTGGGCGTGTAGGAACTAAAACACAGGTTTGTCTGAGTTTAAGTCTCCCACTTTTTTCCAAAGGATTAAGGCCACTAAGACCTCTCAGCATGTCTCAGACCATAAAGAATTCACCTGCAATGCAGGAAAACCAGGTTCGATCCCTGGGTTGGAAAGACTCCCTCCAGAGGAAAATGGCAACACACTCCAGTGTTCTTGCCTAGAAATATCCATGGACAGAGGAGCCTGGTGGGCTATAGTTCATGGGGTCACAAAGTCAGACATGACTGTATGACTAGCAAGGCCACTAAAGAGTATGCTTTTTTTTTGTTTTCTTTTCCTATTGGCTGTTACACCTAAGGTTCTACATATCAACAAATACATCCTTGACTGCAGAACACAGAGAGATCAAGAACCAGGTCTAAAATGCACAGCTCTGAAATATATGTCTCTCACTTTCTCTCTTATCACTGCTCTTCAGACTTTCATGTGGCCCTAAGATTTTACTGCTGAAACAGAGGCAGAAGAGGGACAGAATGTGAGCTGAGGAGAGCCGGGGAGGCTCCTTAGATGCCCTCTCACAGCCCTGCATGCAACCCAAGGGTGGCTAATGGACTCCTGCCCCCAGTCTCAGGAGGGCTTTCTGGTGTCCCAGATGCAAGTCCCTGAATATCCTGAATACTGTACTCATTTTATTCATAGAGCTGGTCAGCACAAAGAAAAGCAAAGAAAGCTAAAAACCTGCTATTAAAAGGCAAGCTGCCAGAAATCTGAGAAAGCACACAGCCACACAATATCTCAAGTCTAAAGGGATCATTCCAAGCCAAGATTTCTGCATCTCTCTCCCCTCTACAGCCAATCAGCATCAGGGCTTCCACTCTCAGACACGTGACCTTTTTACTGGGACACTCGGCAGCCATCCTGCAGATGTTCCAGGTGCAGGCTGAAAGCAGCAGTGTGCATTTCTCTCTTCTGGTGCTTTAGACCAGTTTCTGCCCTGGCCTGTATTCCCCACCCCCATCCTGTAGGTACACATAGAGTCCTGAACGGGTACACATGCAGCGGTAAGAAGAAAGGATCCTCCTTCGAGGAACTCGGTGCGTTTGTTTTCCCTTTGTTTTTGAAAAGAAAACCGATGCAGGGAAGAAAGGAATCAAGCGCAGACATAACATGTAGCTGCATAAAAGCAGAAATCTGCTCCACTGTATGATATCAGGTCTTGCGGCGAAGCAGCGTGCGAGCTTGAAAGGGCATTTCCTCCTGCTCCTTATGGGATTCCATGTAACTTAGCTCTTGGCTACCGAACTGAATTCAGAATTGAATTAATTTACTTTTGACACAGGCAATACACCACAGTGTAAGATGAAGCAGATGCTGATTTAGGTGTAACATTAGGAGTCCCTGAGTCTAATATCTTCCTAATCAGGAATGTTGCTGTGAACATAAACAAAATTATATTTGCATGTGCTTGGAACTTCTGCAGGCCAGAACTAGAGCTTCAGAGTCTATTACATTCAATGATAGATTGAAGGGAGACAGAGGCAGAGCTATGAAAATATTATCCAGGATGTTTTTTAACCACATCTGTAAGTTCAAAGGACATAAATCTGTAAAGACTGGAAGAAGTAGGACCGATTCATTCCTCCACATGCTCACAACAGAAATGACCATGTGCATGTGTGTGCATGCAAAGTTGCTTTAATCACGTCTGACTCTTTGTGACCCCATGGACTGCAGCCTGCCAGGCTTCTCTATCCATGGGATTTTCTAGGCATGAATACTGGAGTGGGTTACCATGCCCTCCTCCAGGGGAACCCAAGG
Organism: Tragulus kanchil; assembly: GCA_022376925.1. NCBI lineage: Eukaryota > Metazoa > Chordata > Mammalia > Artiodactyla > Tragulidae > Tragulus > Tragulus kanchil. The sequence continues at coordinate 183,411,793 of JAIOJX010000028.1, forward strand.
ATTTAACCCATGTCTCTCATGTCTCCTGTACTGGCCTGCAGGCTCTTTACAAACCAGTGCCACCTGGGAAGCCCTAAAAACCACAGGAAGTAGGTATGACAGCTGAAAGTCACTTGGCACTAAAGACTGACAGATTGGCCAGATGGCGGCTGTCATTCAAATACATGTCATATTTTGATTAGGATTATCTCTTAATACCCTTGATAGCATTTAAATTCTGTAACAGAGACAGATCTTTGTATTACACTTACATTTGCTATTTTTCCCATTACTAATAGAATAAATCACTTAGCAGAAGTAGTAGCATTTTATTTATTGCCCGTAGACATTTTTATAGTTTATGGTCAAAGTACCATAATATGGTGTATATACCGTCATACAGATAGGAATGCTAGCATACCCACTTACAAAATTTTGCCATCTATCACCTATGATTGCCTTTCTACAAAGTGTTACCACTTTCCTTCATAGGACACAATTAGAAAGCATAGTTTTGTCTTTTGCCCTCCTCACTGCCTTTACCAAGTAAATTTTCATTAGTTTACTTTGTCAATGTAGCTGAGTTTATAAATTTAACAAGAAATAGCTACCATATTTAGAAAATAAGAACATAAAGAAGAAAATGATAGACTCTTGGTCCTTAAGCAACTTGAACTCTTAGTTTCAAGACTGCAGTTGGTCTACCTATAGTCTTTCTTTGGCAAATACATTTTATCAGTCATTATTTTTGCAGAAAAAATCTCTCTAAAGTTAGACTGGACTCTAATTTTACTCAAAGAACACAAGGCAGGGACTTTCCTGATGACCCAGGGCTTAAGAATCTACCTTGCATGCCTGGGATTCCCATTTAATCCCTGGTTAGGGAACTAATATCCCACATGCAGAGGAGCAACAACAAAAGATCTCAAGTGATACAACAAAGATCCTGCATGCTGCAACTAAGACATGACACAGTCAGATAAATAAATATAAATGAATACATTTAAATAAAACAACCAATTGGCATACACGAAAAACCCATAATTCTAATTTCTTAATTCTCATTTTCCCTTATACTCTGAAAACTCTTGAACTTGTTTGCAACCTTTCTTGAGGGAACCCACGGATTTAACCCATGTCTCTCATGTCTCCTGTACTGGCCTGCAGGCTCTTTACAAACCAGTGCCACCTGGGAAGCCCTAAAAACCACAGGAAGTAGGTATGACAGCTGAAAGTCACTTGGCACTAAAGACTGACAGATTGGCCAGATGGCGGCTGTCATTCAAATACATGTCATATTTTGATTAGGATTATCTCTTAATACCCTTGATAGCATTTAAATTCTGTAACAGAGACAGATCTTTGTATTACACTTACATTTGCTATTTTTCCCATTACTAATAGAATAAATCACTTAGCAGAAGTAGTAGCATTTTATTTATTGCCCGTAGACATTTTTATAGTTTATGGTCAAAGTACCATAATATGGTGTATATACCGTCATACAGATAGGAATGCTAGCATACCCACTTACAAAATTTTGCCATCTATCACCTATGATTGCCTTTCTACAAAGTGTTACCACTTTCCTTCATAGGACACAATTAGAAAGCATAGTTTTGTCTTTTGCCCTCCTCACTGCCTTTACCAAGTAAATTTTCATTAGTTTACTTTGTCAATGTAGCTGAGTTTATAAATTTAACAAGAAATAGCTACCATATTTAGAAAATAAGAACATAAAGAAGAAAAATGATAGACTCTTGGTCCTTAAGCAACTTGAACTCTTAGTTTCAAGACTGCAGTTGGTCTACCTATAGTCTTTCTTTGGCAAATACATTTTATCAGTCATTATTTTTGCAGAAAAAAAATCTCTCTAAAGTTAGACTGGACTCCTAATTTTACTCAAAGAACACAAGGCAGGGACTTTCCTGATGACCCAGGGCTTAAGAATCTACCTTGCATGCCTGGGATTCCCATTTAATCCCTGGTTAGGGAACTAATATCCCACATGCAGAGGAGCAACAACAAAAGATCTCAAGTGATACAACAAAGATCCTGCATGCTGCAACTAAGACATGACACAGTCAGATAAATAAATATAAATGAATACATTTAAATAAAACAACCAATTGGCATACACGAAAAACCCATAATTCTAATTTCTTAATTCTCATTTTCCCTTATACTCTGAAAACCTGCTTGAACTTGTTTGCATCATTCACGATAGTCTAGGTTGAACTGTAGTAAACAATGGGTGTACAGTTTCAATGTATTACAACAGCAAAGGTGATTTCTTTCTATCTGTCTTTTTGCTATGAGCCCATTATGGATTGGCTGTGGTTCTCTTCCACTAAGAAGCTTTTAGAATCATTGTTAGTTGTATAGTATGATTGATTGTGTAGTTGTATAGTTGTTATATGTTTGATTTATCATATCAATGCACTGATTGATTCTTAAAGTTTCCTCTTGTAAATAACAGCCATTTCACTGACCAGAACAAGCCACATATCCTAGTTCTATACTAACAGCCCTGCAAAAGACCATCTTGCTGTAGGAAACAGCAGGGAATATTTGAGAATCACAATATAGTTTACTCCTCTGTACCAACCCCATTTATCCAAAAACTCTCAGTTCAATGTCTGCTATCAAATTTTCCCATTTCAATTCTCGCCAACACTTCTAATCTTCTTCAGAAGAATCTATAGGTACTATACACATAAGCATGCATCTGTAATATATTAACTTGTGATATTTTTAGAATGACTTCATTTTTTGCTACTTAACTGTCAATTCTTTGAAGGTAGGAATCATGCTTCAGATTTCTTTCGAAAACATACAGTTCACAGAGCTCAGAGTTCAAAACTATATTATGTTAGTCTTAAGTTTCCATGTTGATTAGTTTAAAAAATAATTCATTTTATGCATGTACTAGATTTTGATACCAGCAAGTGAAAACAAGATCCTGCTCTCCATAAGCACTTTAAAACTGCGTACTTGTAACACGGGGCTTCCCAGGCAGTGCTAAGGGGTAAAGAACTGATCAGCCAATGCAAGAAATGCGAGAAACTCAGGTTTGATCCCTAGATCAGGAAGATCTCCTGAAGGAGGGGATGACAACCCACTCTAGTATTCTTGTCTGGGAAATCCCATGGAGAGAGGAGCCTGATGGACTTCAGTCCATTGGGTTGCACAGAGTCAGACACAACTGAACCAATTTAGCATGCACACTAGCACTCATAGGCAACCTATTTTTATAACACATAGGAAATCCATGTTATATGTACTATTATCACAAAACTCAAGTTTAATGTCAAAAGTATGTTTAACATAAAGCAGAAAAGTATTTGAAGATTATGGAACTTTTCAAGACTATATAGAGGTAGGAAAAATACAAAGTTATCCAAACAATGATCAAGAAAATGATTAGGCTGAAGATTAAAGTGGTTGAGGAAACTCCAACTAAATAGTTTGACTCTACATTAAATAATAATTGGAGAAAAATTGTTCTATAAACATGCATTTTATTTTACATACAATGTTAGATTTATTTAAATACTCTAAACAAAATGTTTTGCTGGGGTTTCCTGCTTGTATCTATAGATGTATTGGGTATGTACAGCTTTGTATCATTCACTTTTTACAAGTGTTTGGGGGATTGATTAAAATAATTTGTTTGGCAGTCACAGTGTTCAAGGGGGAATACAATGGAACCTGAGACACGCAGGCTGACCATGTGTGTTTTAGACAGGATGTGTAATTAGAAAATGGGAATATAAGCAGGCAGATACCTAACAATATCAGTATTGTAAGGATCCACGTAATAACAATCTGCTAAATGTGTCATATGTATTTAGCTCCTTGAAATCATTTCATTAGTCTGAAAATTAAGCATATGCTGCTCCTGAGTGGAGGAACAAGGGAGAAGCATTTGCTCTGGAGATTGGTAAAAGCGTGCAAAGCTATTTATCTTGAGATTATAGGTCTGGTTCCAACCAAGATGCTAAAGACAGTTATTGCTAGTTTATGGCCTCTATGAAATGAACTACCATTATCAGTTTAGATGCCCATTTCCACAGGCTGTCACCATAATGTGGGTTTGGATACCCTAACAGATATGTGGACAAGTGTCTGCTTGGAGAGATAATACAGTACACTGAAAAGTGCTGTTGGTGTGAACCAGGGGAATCAGGACTCGTTACAATTCTTCCTCTAATACTTAAGTAACATGGATGTCTCCTCTCTGGAAAAGGTGGGGATGGAGCAAAGGAAGAAATCAGTTGACACCTCAGATCCCTAATGGTCTTAAAGTTAGATAGCATCCTGTGTAGGAATGTTCCTTTTGACTCTTCCCAATAGAAACTTCGCCCTTATCTTCCCCAAGTTAGGACCCAAATCATCTTTGGCTTTCCTTTTGGATTTCAGTTCAGATATTACTTCTTTCCCCTGCAGATGAAAGTAACAGAATGCAATCTTCTCTCTTTTCCCTTTAAATGTGCAATGTACAAATTATCCCTTAAACTAGGCCAGATTCTTAGGCCTAGTTATATGGCCTGTCTTCATCTTTTTCTGTGATCTTCATGACATATTATGACCTATTTAAAAAGTTATAAGGAAATGATCCAAAACGAATTAGTTTCAAATAAAATTTTAAACCAATAATGCTAATTTTTTCATACAATGTTTCTATCATTTTTTATAAAGGGAATGGGTTGTGATGAGTCTTGGTTCATATAATGCTGAGTTGCGCCCAGCTCGCTGAGAGACTCACACTGTTAAAAAAGGATAGCAATCAGGACAGAATTGTGCATCAATAGTCTGAATCACAACCTATCTGCAGTCCTTACCTTTGCTGGCTATTTCTTGCTGCTTTCCCAAACTAGGTATGTAATGTCAACAAACATGAGTGAATTTCCCCCTACACAACAAAGATGAGTTTCAGATTCTACATTCATACTAGTAATCCAAGGACACCAGACCTGATGTAGATTGTTGGTTTTCACTTTTTTTCTGCTAAAACAGTAGTATCCCAACCCAACATATACACAAAGGCAAGTGGCTTTCTCTAGGTGACAGGATCTATAACCACCCCCTCATCTGACAAAATGCCAGCAGAGTAGCTGGACACCTCTCAGTGTACAGAAGCGAACATCTGGTTTAGATCCCTTAACTGGTCTCTGAGCCTCTTTCCAATGTGACAGACTCTAAAAACCTATCATCCCTTTCAGTAGAATCAGGAAAGCTACTATGTGTTAGTGAAACCACTGTTGCCGCCTTTGGATGTGCGGGCAAAGTCACTTCAGTCGTGTTTGACTCTACCTGACCACATGGACTATAGCCCACCAGGTCCCTCTCCTTGGGATTCTCCAGGTAAGAATATTGAAGTGAGTTGCTATGCCCTCCTCCAAGGGATCTTCATGACTCAGGGATCGAACCCACATCTCTCATGTCTCCTTCACTGGCAGATGGGTTCCTTACCACTAGTGCCACCTGGGTAATTAGAAACTTCTCAGTGCACAGGAGCAAACACCTCATTTAGATCCCTTAGCTGCTCTCTGAGTCCCTTCCCAACTTTGATAGCCTCTAAAAATCTATGATCCCTTTGAGTAGAATCAGGGAATCTATGGTGTGTTAGTAAAACCGGTGTTGTCTCCTTTGAAGAGTTCTAATCATAAAACGTTAAATTACTCTCCTCTGAATTACAGATGTGATTTACTTTTAAACATACTACAATGTCTAACACTGAAGACAGATTGACTCATCAGTTCAAAGGATAAAATTTTAAACCAATAATGCTAATTTTTTCATACAATGTTTCTATCATTTTTTATAAAGGGAATGGGTTGTGATGAGTCTTGGTTCATATAATGCTGAGTTGCGCCCAGCTCGCTGAGAGACTCACACTGTTAAAAGGATAGCAATCAGGACAGAATTGTGCATCAATAGTCTGAATCACAACCTATCTGCAGTCCTTACCTTTGCTGGCTATTTCTTGCTGCTTTCCCAAACTAGGTATGTAATGTCAACAAACATGAGTGAATTTCCCCCTACACAACAAAGATGAGTTTCAGATTCTACATTCATACTAGTAATCCAAGGACACCAGACCTGATGTAGATTGTTGGTTTTCACTTTTTTTCTGCTAAAACAGTAGTATCCCAACCCAACATATACACAAAGGCAAGTGGCTTTCTCTAGGTGACAGGATCTATAACCACCCCCTCATCTGACAAAATGCCAGCAGAGTAGCTGGACACCTCTCAGTGTACAGAAGCGAACATCTGGTTTAGATCCCTTAACTGGTCTCTGAGCCTCTTTCCAATGTGACAGACTCTAAAAACCTATCATCCCTTTCAGTAGAATCAGGAAAGCTACTATGTGTTAGTGAAACCACTGTTGCCGCCTTTGGATGTGCGGGCAAAGTCACTTCAGTCGTGTTTGACTCTACCTGACCACATGGACTATAGCCCACCAGGTCCCTCTCCTTGGGATTCTCCAGGTAAGAATATTGAAGTGAGTTGCTATGCCCTCCTCCAAGGGATCTTCATGACTCAGGGATCGAACCCACATCTCTCATGTCTCCTTCACTGGCAGATGGGTTCCTTACCACTAGTGCCACCTGGGTAATTAGAAACTTCTCAGTGCACAGGAGCAAACACCTCATTTAGATCCCTTAGCTGCTCTCTGAGTCCCTTCCCAACTTTGATAGCCTCTAAAAATCTATGATCCCTTTGAGTAGAATCAGGGAATCTATGGTGTGTTAGTAAAACCGGTGTTGTCTCCTTTGAAGAGTTCTAATCATAAAACGTTAAATTACTCTCCTCTGAATTACAGATGTGATTTACTTTTAAACATACTACAATGTCTAACACTGAAGACAGATTGACTCATCAGTTCAAAGGAATGAAGAACTGGAATTTGATCCATTACCACTGTGCCAGGAATTGATTTGGGGGAAGGATATACGCTCACAGGATAGAATGTGAAATGGGAAGCTTTGGGCCAATCCCAACCCCGATTCTCTATTTGTGTGTGGTGCAACATGAGTGACATGGGACGTGAGGAGGGTTTCATAAGATGTAAAAAGAACTGATTGATTTATCGATCTAAGGAAGACAGTCTCCTTGACGGAGACAAGCTGTCAAACTGTGGCAGGATGCGCGGCTAAAAGCCCTCCAGATTGATTACCCTACCTAGCACCTGATCCCTCGTCACCATGGCAGGTGAGAAGTGCTGGAAAGGTACTCACAGCTGCCTGAACAAGATAAAGGGGAACAAACAAGGCAGCCTGGGTCAGGCGAGGCTCTGAGAAGAGGGCTTCCCACTACTCCGAATTTCCTCAAAACAGAGCATCTCACACGGAGGGAAACATACAGGTTGAAAATGAAACAAAATAGCTAATCCAACTGAAAATGTTTGTGGCAGCAATGACACCTCTGGCTTCTGAAGTTCTGTGATTTGGTTTTCCCATCTGTCACTGCTTCTTAAAATTGACAATTCCTGTTTGAATCCTCATCTAATTAGAAAATGTTTTGGAAATGGTTTACTAGAGATGCACCTGGTATAACTGCAAAACACTTCTCCTTTTAAAGATAGGAGAGGATCTCCACACACAAACACTGCCGCATCCTCTTTCCCCCTGGATTCTCCAGGTAAGAATTTATTGAAGTTGAGTTGCTATGCCCTCCTCCAAGGGATCTTCATGACTCAGGGATCGAACCCACATCTCTCATGTCTCCTTCACTGGCAGATGGGTTCCTTACCACTAGTGCCACCTGGGTAATTAGAAACTTCTCAGTGCACAGGAGCAAACACCTCATTTAGATCCCTTAGCTGCTCTCTGAGTCCCTTCCCAACTTTGATAGCCTCTAAAAATCTATGATCCCTTTGAGTAGAATCAGGGAATCTATGGTGTGTTAGTAAAACCGGTGTTGTCTCCTTTGAAGAGTTCTAATCATAAAACGTTAAATTACTCTCCTCTGAATTACAGATGTGATTTACTTTTAAACATACTACAATGTCTAACACTGAAGACAGATTGACTCATCAGTTCAAAGGAATGAAGAACTGGAATTTGATCCATTACCACTGTGCCAGGAATTGATTTGGGGGAAGGATATACGCTCACAGGATAGAATGTGAAATGGGAAGCTTTGGGCCAATCCCAACCCCGATTCTCTATTTGTGTGTGGTGCAACATGAGTGACATGGGACGTGAGGAGGGTTTCATAAGATGTAAAAAGAACTGATTGATTTATCGATCTAAGGAAGACAGTCTCCTTGACGGAGACAAGCTGTCAAACTGTGGCAGGATGCGCGGCTAAAAGCCCTCCAGATTGATTACCCTACCTAGCACCTGATCCCTCGTCACCATGGCAGGTGAGAAGTGCTGGAAATGTACTCACAGCTGCATTAACAAGATAGGAGGAGAACAAACAAGGCAGCCTGGGTCAGGCGAGGCTCTGAGAAGAGGGCTTCCCACTACTCCGAATTTCCTCAAAACAGAGCATCTCACACGGAGGGAAACATACAGGTTGAAAATGAAACAAAATAGCTAATCCAACTGAAAATGTTTGTGGCAGCAATGACACCTCTGGCTTCTGAAGTTCTGTGATTTGGTTTTCCCATCTGTCACTGCTTCTTAAAATTGACAATTCCTGTTTGAATCCTCATCTAATTAGAAAATGTTTTGGAAATGGTTTACTAGAGATGCACCTGGTATAACTGCAAAACACTTCTCCTTTTAAAGATAGGAGAGGATCTCCACACACAAACACTGCCGCATCCTCTTTCCCTGGATCAATAAGAAAACTTAAAAGGCACACATACACACGAGCACACTCAAGGAAGTTATCTTCATCTTAACTCTCTTCGGAGGCAAGTCAGAGGCAAAGATCAAACACCATCTGATAATCAAGGGAGGACAGAAAATAATGGGGAGAAAAGTCAATTATAATGGTGTTGAAAGAAGGTATTGATGCTATGATTTCTCAGAAGACCAGCATCATCTGTGATAGGTAGAGTCACACCTTTCTGAAAGGGGACAGTCCAAAGTCTTGAAGTGTTAAAGGAGAAATTAGCCAGCTCTGAACCCTGAAAGAAGACTGGAGGTTTGGACATAATGTTTATGTGCTCAAAAGGATAAAAAGTAGTTACAGATGTGAAGCATCAAAAATGTTATTGCAGTGTTTTCAGCACTAAAATTTAAACTGTAGAATTATAGAGAGCTTGATCTGGAGAGACCAGAGGAATCTGAATGACTACATTTTTGCCTGTGAGAAAACCCAGGCACAGCGGGTTAGTTAATTTCTCCCAACTCAGACTTTATGTTACTGCAGGTGGGGCTGGGATTTAAACCTATCTCCTGACTTCTGAATCCAGTGATCTTTCTTCCATATTATGAATGTATAGTCTAGCTCTTCTTTTACCCAGATTTTCCAACATCTTTTAAATATCCTTAAGTCTCCCCTCATCAATTATAACAACAGCAATGACAAAAACAATACTGATAAACATAAAATATCCCTCTGTCGGCCACACTATCACCAAGTTTTCTTCTTTTATTTTCAGAATCTACTAACACAATTATGTGTCTAGGAAAGTCTCTGCCCTTGTCTGGAAGACGATGATCTCACTCGTGGACATTCACAATCATTCTAGAAAATGTGTCCTAACTTTTGATGCAGCATCAGAGAGGTCTTGGAAAGAGATGAGGCGCCTAGAATAAAGCTAATTCAATAGCTCCATGGAAATAAAATCTAGTAAAGAAAGCAGAGCCTCTACCAACCAAAATAGAAGGACAGGGATGGCTGAATTAGAGGGCTGGCCAAAAAGTTCATTTGAGTTTTCTGTGACAGTTTATGGAAAAATTTGAACAAACTTGTGGGTCAACTCTATAGATCTCTGAAGATAAGAGTTTAGATACAGCAACAGTTCTTCTAGACAATTTCACAGCCAGTTGAATATTCCTTTCACACAAGGTTAAAACATTATCTGTGAAGTTGGACAGGAAAAAAAATATTGTGTCATGGTTTATAGTAAATGCTCACTGAGTGTAACTTTCTTTCGATTATGAATATAACTAACATACTATGGTTGGGCTTCTCTGTGGCTCAGTGGTAAAGAGTCTGCCTGTCAATGTAGGAGGCCTGGATTCCATCCCTGGGTCGGGAAGATCCCCTGGAGAAGGGAATGACAGCCCACTCCAGTATCCTTGTCTGGAAAATCTCATTAACAGAAGACCCTGGCAGGCTATAGTCCATGAGGTCACAAACAGTCAGTCAGGACTGAGTGACTGAACAACAACAAGAACAATCTATGGAAGTATTTAAAGTACTGATGATGTTGTCTTCAACAGAATGACAGATCTTTTTGTATTACATTACTTCAGACGCTGCAAATTTTCAAATTGGAATTTACATTTTTGCCTGTTTTAAAGTTAAGCTGTAGTTTAATCCACTTCTAGATCTCATTTAGTTTATTAATAGAAGCAAATTTATCCTATAATTTTATATTGAAATTTTCAAATAATGGGTTCACTTTGAATTATTAATTTTATTATTTTTAAACCACTTTATTGAAACATGATTTTAAAAAAAGCGCTGTTTAATGAGTATACATTTTGATGAGTTTGGAGATAAGTTCGCTGGTGGTTCAGATGGTAAAAATATGCCTGTAATGTAGAAGACTCAGGTTCAATCCCTGGGTCAGGAAGATCCACTGGAAAGGGGAATGCAAGCTCCAGTATTCCTGCATGATGAATTTCTCTGGACAGAGGGGTCTTGGTGGGGTCTGTGGAATCACAAAGATTTGGACATGACTGAGCCACTAACACTTTATACACCTTTGAAACCATCACCATGATCTACCCTATAAATACATGCATCATTTTCGAAAGTTTCTTCTCATTCTGTCTGCTTAGTTGCTTTGTGACAAGGACACTCAACAAAAGATCTACCCTCTTAGTACAATTTTAAGTATACACTAGCTTATTAATAACTATAGGCTCTTTGCTATACATTAGGTCTAGGATTCATTTATCTCATGTAATTGACACTTTGTGCCTTTGACTAATACCTCCCTGGTACCCCCACCCCATGCCAAGTTCCTGGCCAACTACATTTCTACTCTGTGCTTCTATTCAGATTCATAATATAAGTGAATTGCTTACTATTTAGCTGGAAAAAATATTGTGTCATGGTTTATAGTAAATGCTCACTGAGTGTAACTTTCGATTATGAATATAACTAACATACTATGGTTGGGCTTCTCTGTGGCTCAGTGGTAAAGAGTCTGCCTGTCAATGTAGGAGGCCTGGATTCCATCCCTGGGTCGGAAGATCCCTGGAGAAGGGAATGACAGCCCACTCCAGTATCCTTGTCTGGAAAATCTCATTAACAGAAGACCCTGGCAGGCTATAGTCCATGAGGTCACAAACAGTCAGTCAGGACTGAGTGACTGAACAACAACAAGAACAATCTATGGAAGTATTTAAAGTACTGATGATGTTGTCTTCAACAGAATGACAGATCTTTTTGTATTACATTACTTCAGACGCTGCAAATTTTCAAATTGGAATTTACATTTTTGCCTGTTTTAAAGTTAAGCTGTAGTTTAATCCACTTCTAGATCTCATTTAGTTTATTAATAGAAGCAAATTTATCCTATAATTTTATATTGAAATTTTCAAATAATGGGTTCACTTTGAATTATTAATTTTATTATTTTTAAACCACTTTATTGAAACATGATTTTAAAAAAAGCGCTGTTTAATGAGTATACATTTTGATGAGTTTGGAGATAAGTTCGCTGGTGGTTCAGATGGTAAAAATATGCCTGTAATGTAGAAGACTCAGGTTCAATCCCTGGGTCAGGAAGATCCACTGGAAAGGGGAATGCAAGCTCCAGTATTCCTGCATGATGAATTTCTCTGGACAGAGGGGTCTTGGTGGGGTCTGTGGAATCACAAAGATTTGGACATGACTGAGCCACTAACACTTTATACACCTTTGAAACCATCACCATGATCTACCCTATAAATACATGCATCATTTTCGAAAGTTTCTTCTCATTCTGTCTGCTTAGTTGCTTTGTGACAAGGACACTCAACAAAAGATCTACCCTCTTAGTACAATTTTAAGTATACACTAGCTTATTAATAACTATAGGCTCTTTGCTATACATTAGGTCTAGGATTCATTTATCTCATGTAATTGACACTTTGTGCCTTTGACTAATACCTCCCTGGTACCCCCACCCCATGCCAAGTTCCTGGCCAACTACATTTCTACTCTGTGCTTCTATTCAGATTCATAATATAAGTGAATTGCTTACTATTTAGCTCTCTGATACTCTTGTTTCACTTAGCTTTAGATATACCCATATTGTAACAAAAGGTAGGATTTCCTATTGTTCAAGTTGAAAAGTACTCCATTTTATATCACATTTTCTTTACTTATTTATCCGTCAATGACATGTATGTTGCATCCATATCTTGGCTAGTATGAATAATGCTGCAATAAACATGGGAGTGTGGATACCTCTTTGAGATCTAGATATCAATTATCTTTATTTATGTATTCAGAACAGCTGGTTCACATGGTAGTTCTATTTTTAACTTTTTAAAGAAACTTCATGTTGTTTTATGTAGTGGTTGCACCAGTTCACATCCCCATTAACACCGTACAAGAATCCCCTTTCTGCCCCATCCTCACTGATACTTATCTTGTGTGTGTGTATGTGTACGTGTGCTTAAAAATAATCATTTGAACAGGTATGAGGTAACATCTCTGTGGTTTCGACCTGCATTCCCAGGTACTTGGTGATGTTGAATGCTTTTCATATACCTCTTGGTTATTTCTATGTCTTCTCTGCAAAAATGTCTATTTAGTCCTACTGCTCACTTTATCAGGTTACCTTTTCGGTTAGAGGAGACTACAGAGTCATAGGAGTTGCCTATGCATTGACATGCTTATCTAATAATATTCAATATTAACCTTTATTAGATAAATAGTTTGCAAATATTTTCTCCTATTCCACAGGCCACCTTTTTTATTCTGCTGATGGTTTCATCGGCTGAGCAGAGGCTTTTCAGTTTGATTTCATTTGTCTACTTTTCACTTCTGTCGCCTGTGCTTTTCAGTTTGATTTCATTCGTCTACTTTTCACTTCTGTCGCCTGTGCTTTTGGGGTCATATCCAAGAAATCATTGCCAAGGCCATCTGTCAAGAAGCTTTTTTCATTAGGTTTTCTTCTAGGAGTTTTATGGTTTCTGCTTTTACATTTAAGTCTTTAGTCCATTTGGAGTTGATTTTTCTGTATGATCTGAAATACAAGTTTAAGTCCATTCTATGCATTTTTACACTGTCCTTATCTCTTAGCAACTACTAATCTGTTCTCTATTTCTATAATTTTATTGTTTCAAGGACATAATATTAAGTGGGATAATATAGTATGTAATATGTGGGAATTTACTTATGTTCACTCAAGCTGCTGCAAGGTGAATTGTGTTCCTCTGTATGTATATACTGCAGTCTGCTTTGACCATTCACTCACTGAAAGACATGCAGCTTGCTAATAGTGGGGAGATTGTTAAAAAAAATTTTAAAAAACCTGTTATGAGCATGCATTTGTACCCAGTTTTTTGTATGAGTCTAATTTTGATTTCTCCAGAACAGATGCCTAGGAATGCAATTACTGGATCTACTGGATCATGGTTAGGTTCATGTTTAGGATTCAGACACAAAGCTGGTTCACAAGATTTTTAACTTTTAAAGAAACTTCATGTTGTTTTATGTAGTGGTTGCACCAGTTCACATCCCCATTAACACCGTACAAGAATCCCCTTTCTGCCCCATCCTCACTGATACTTATCTTGTGTGTGTGTATGTGTACGTGTGCTTAAAAATAATCATTTGAACAGGTATGAGGTAACATCTCTGTGGTTTCGACCTGCATTCCCAGGTACTTGGTGATGTTGAATGCTTTTCATATACCTCTTGGTTATTTCTATGTCTTCTCTGCAAAAATGTCTATTTAGTCCTACTGCTCACTTTATCAGGTTACCTTTTCGGTTAGAGGAGACTACAGAGTCATAGGAGTTGCCTATGCATTGACATGCTTATCTAATAATATTCAATATTAACCTTTATTAGATAAATAGTTTGCAAATATTTTCTCCTATTCCACAGGCCACCTTTTTTATTCTGCTGATGGTTTCATCGGCTGAGCAGAGGCTTTTCAGTTTGATTTCATTTGTCTACTTTTCACTTCTGTCGCCTGTGCTTTTCAGTTTGATTTCATTCGTCTACTTTTCACTTCTGTCGCCTGTGCTTTTGGGGTCATATCCAAGAAATCATTGCCAAGGCCATCTGTCAAGAAGCTTTTTTCATTAGGTTTTCTTCTAGGAGTTTTATGGTTTCTGCTTTTACATTTAAGTCTTTAGTCCATTTGGAGTTGATTTTTCTGTATGATCTGAAATACAAGTTTAAGTCCATTCTATGCATTTTTACACTGTCCTTATCTCTTAGCAACTACTAATCTGTTCTCTATTTCTATAATTTTATTGTTTCAAGGACATAATATTAAGTGGGATAATATAGTATGTAATATGTGGGAATTTACTTATGTTCACTCAAGCTGCTGCAAGGTGAATTGTGTTCCTCTGTATGTATATACTGCAGTCTGCTTTGACCATTCACTCACTGAAAGACATGCAGCTTGCTAATAGTGGGGAGATTGTTAAAAAAAATTTTAAAAAACCTGTTATGAGCATGCATTTGTACCCAGTTTTTTGTATGAGTCTAATTTTGATTTCTCCAGAACAGATGCCTAGGAATGCAATTACTGGATCTACTGGATCATGGTTAGGTTCATGTTTAGGTTTTTTTTGTTTTTTTTTTAGTACCCAATGGTTTTCAAAACTGTAGAGAATTTTACATTCCTACCAGTAATGTTTGAGTCATCAATTTCTTTACATTCTTATCATTTGGTATTCAAATTTAAAAAAGAAATTTAACCATTCTTACAGGTGTCTAATGAAAATGAAAACCATGATGAAAAGGCATCTCCCTACTGACTACTGATACTGAACATCTTTTCATATGCTTACTTTCCATCTATATATCTTCAGTAAAATGCCTGTTTATGGTCTTTTGCTTATTCTTTAATATAACTGGCTTTTAACTTTTGAAATTAGGAGTTATTTATATCCTCGGCATCAGTTCTTCATAGAATATTTCGTTTGACCTTTTTTCTATCAGTTTGTATTATGCACCTTCATCTCCTTAGAAGGGTCATTTGCAGAGGAAAAAAAATTGGATGGATTCCAATTTACCGATTTTCACTTTTTTGGACTGTGTTTTTGGTGTCAAGCATGAAAACTATTTGTCTAGTAAAAATTTTAAAGATTTTTCTAAATTCTTCCTCTAAAAGTTTTATAATTTTTTTGTTTTACAATTAAATTAGTGATTATTTTTAGCTAACTTCTATATGGACTGTGAAGCCTAGATCGATTACTTTTCTTTTCTTGAGCATATCTGTCTGCATATGTTTCTGGATATCTATTCTGTTCCATTGTTCTATCAGCAATATTGAGTCTTGACTACTGTAGTTATATAAAATAATAAAAAAACAGGCAGACTGATTTCTGCAACTTTATTTCAAATTTGTTTTAGCTATTCTAGTTTTAAGTATAAATTTTAGAATAATCTTTATAAATACTTTTCTGGGATTTTGATAAGAATTACATCATTAAACCTGTTTAACAGTTGCAGAGAAATGGACATATTTAGTATACAGAGCTTTCTAAATCATGAACACAGAATGTCTATTTATTCACATATTCCTTCTTTTTTCATAGTGTTTATAATTTTCAGCATATAAATTATGAGTATCTTTGGTTAGATGTACATCTAGAAATTTAATTGTCAAGCAAGTGCGAACAGCATTATATTTAACAATGTTAATATCCACAGGAACACTACTAGTATAAAGAAATACAGATTTTTATAAATATTTACCTTATGTCATATGCTTTTTCTTCTTAATTATGGGAGTTTTCCTATTGGATCCTTGAATATTCCACTTATGTAATTATGCTCTCTACCAGTCTTATTTCTCCTTCCTGATTTCAGGTGTCTAATGAAAATGAAAACCATGATGAAAAGGCATCTCCCTACTGACTACTGATACTGAACATCTTTTCATATGCTTACTTTCCATCTATATATCTTCAGTAAAATGCCTGTTTATGGTCTTTTGCTTATTCTTTAATATAACTGGCTTTTAACTTTTGAAATTAGGAGTTATTTATATCCTCGGCATCAGTTCTTCATAGAATATTTCGTTTGACCTTTTTTCTATCAGTTTGTATTATGCACCTTCATCTCCTTAGAAGGGTCATTTGCAGAGGAAAAAAAATTGGATGGATTCCAATTTACCGATTTTCACTTTTGGACTGTGTTTTTGGTGTCAAGCATGAAAACTATTTGTCTAGTAAAAATTTTAAAGATTTTTCTAAATTCTTCCTCTAAAAGTTTTATAATTTTTTTGTTTTACAATTAAATTAGTGATTATTTTTAGCTAACTTCTATATGGACTGTGAAGCCTAGATCGATTACTTTTCTTTTCTTGAGCATATCTGTCTGCATATGTTTCTGGATATCTATTCTGTTCCATTGTTCTATCAGCAATATTGAGTCTTGACTACTGTAGTTATATAAAATAATAAAAAAACAGGCAGACTGATTTCTGCAACTTTATTTCAAATTTGTTTTAGCTATTCTAGTTTTAAGTATAAATTTTAGAATAATCTTTATAAATACTTTTCTGGGATTTTGATAAGAATTACATCATTAAACCTGTTTAACAGTTGCAGAGAAATGGACATATTTAGTATACAGAGCTTTCTAAATCATGAACACAGAATGTCTATTTATTCACATATTCCTTCTTTTTTCATAGTGTTTATAATTTTCAGCATATAAATTATGAGTATCTTTGGTTAGATGTACATCTAGAAATTTAATTGTCAAGCAAGTGCGAACAGCATTATATTTAACAATGTTAATATCCACAGGAACACTACTAGTATAAAGAAATACAGATTTTTATAAATATTTACCTTATGTCATATGCTTTTTCTTCTTAATTATGGGAGTTTTCCTATTGGATCCTTGAATATTCCACTTATGTAATTATGCTCTCTACCAGTCTTATTTCTCCTTCCTGATTTCTATGATATTATTTAACTTCCTAGCTATTTCAATAGCTAGAGCTTCCAGTATTATGTTGAATAAGATAGGCAAGAACAAATATAGCTGCTTATTGATAATACTAAGGAAAAACTATTCCATCTACACAACTAAGTGCAATGCTAGGTGTAAAGTTTTTGCATATGTTCTCAATAAAGTTGAGGAAGTTCACCTCTATTACTAATTATGAGAGTTCTTATCATGAATGGGTGTTAAATCCTGCCAAATGATCTTTCTGTTTCAATTAATTAGACCACATGATATTTCTTCTTTACCTTGTTAATAGGATGGGTTACACTGATTGATTTTAAAATATTGAAACAATATTCTCTCTAGAGTAAAATCCAGTTGATCATGTCATGCCATCCTTTTCATAAACTGCTGAATTCCATCGGTAGTATTTTCTTAAGGAATTTTACATCTATATCCATAAGGGATATTTTTCTTTTTCCTTTCTGTAGAATAAAAAAACTTTGGTTTAGTTTTTGTTTGGATTTGGTATCTGGAAAGTTCTAGTGTTGTAAAATGAATAAGTACATCTTCTTTCCTCTTCTATTTTCTAGAAGAAATTTTGTAGAAGTAGTGTTAATTTTTCCCAAAATGGCTAGAATTATCTCATGATCTTATCCTAGAGATTTATATGAGCATTTTTACACTACAAATTAAAATTTAATAGTTATAGGAATATCAAAGTTTCTATTTCATATTGAGAAAACTGCAGTAGTTTGTGCTTTTAGAGAAATTGATCCATTTCATCTAAGCTGTCAAAGTGATGTTTGTAGAGTTGTTCATAGTATTCCCTTACCATCCTTTCATGTCTGCAGCATCTGAAGTGAAATCCTTTATTTCACTCCTGATATTGGTAATTTACTTCTTCTCTCTGTTTTTCCTTGGGGGAAGGGGTGGTCAGTTTTACAAATATTTGTCAAAGAATTCTTTAAACTAAGATTTTCAATGAAAGGACTAGAAAAGAAATACAGATTTTTATAAATATTTACCTTATGTCATATGCTTTTTCTTCTTAATTATGGGAGTTTTCCTATTGGATCCTTGAATATTCCACTTATGTAATTATGCTCTCTACCAGTCTTATTTCTCCTTCCTGATTTCTATGATATTATTTAACTTCCTAGCTATTTCAATAGCTAGAGCTTCCAGTATTATGTTGAATAAGATAGGCAAGAACAAATATAGCTGCTTATTGATAATACTAAGGAAAAACTATTCCATCTACACAACTAAGTGCAATGCTAGGTGTAAAGTTTTTGCATATGTTCTCAATAAAGTTGAGGAAGTTCACCTCTATTACTAATTATGAGAGTTCTTATCATGAATGGGTGTTAAATCCTGCCAAATGATCTTTCTG
Organism: Tragulus kanchil; assembly: GCA_022376925.1. NCBI lineage: Eukaryota > Metazoa > Chordata > Mammalia > Artiodactyla > Tragulidae > Tragulus > Tragulus kanchil. The sequence goes on from JAIOJX010000028.1 coordinate 183,430,387, forward strand.
TTTCAATTAATTAGACCACATGATATTTCTTCTTTACCTTGTTAATAGGATGGGTTACACTGATTGATTTTAAAATATTGAAACAATATTCTCTCTAGAGTAAAATCCAGTTGATCATGTCATGCCATCCTTTTCATAAACTGCTGAATTCCATCGGTAGTATTTTCTTAAGGAATTTTACATCTATATCCATAAGGGATATTTTTCTTTTTCCTTTCTGTAGAATAAAAAAACTTTGGTTTAGTTTTTGTTTGGATTTGGTATCTGGAAAGTTCTAGTGTTGTAAAATGAATAAGTACATCTTCTTTCCTCTTCTATTTTCTAGAAGAAATTTTGTAGAAGTAGTGTTAATTTTTCCCAAAATGGCTAGAATTATCTCATGATCTTATCCTAGAGATTTATATGAGCATTTTTACACTACAAATTAAAATTTAATAGTTATAGGAATATCAAAGTTTCTATTTCATATTGAGAAAACTGCAGTAGTTTGTGCTTTTAGAGAAATTGATCCATTTCATCTAAGCTGTCAAAGTGATGTTTGTAGAGTTGTTCATAGTATTCCCTTACCATCCTTTCATGTCTGCAGCATCTGAAGTGAAATCCTTTATTTCACTCCTGATATTGGTAATTTACTTCTTCTCTCTGTTTTTCCTTGGGGGAAGGGGTGGTCAGTTTTACAAATATTTGTCAAAGAATAAGCCTTTTAGTTTATAATTTTGTTTTTCTGCTCTCAATTTCACTGAGTTCTGTTCTTTACTGTTTCCTTCTTTTTCGTTGTCTTAGGTTTATTTCTAAGGTCTTCAAGTAGGAGCTTAGATTATTGATACATGATCTCCCTCTTTTTTAAAGAGCTATAAATTCCCTTTTCATGACTTGTCGTAACCACATTTCCCTTTTTTTTTTTTTTTTGGTATGTTGCATACTCATTTGCACTCAGTTCAATGTATTTAAAAAACTCTCTTGGGACTTTCTTTTGGACCCACAGATTGTTTAAGTGTGCCGTTCAGTTTTCAATAGCTTGGAGTTTTTCATGTGATCTGGCTCTTCTGATTTCTTTATTTTTTTTTCTCCTCTCTCTTTTCTTTTCTTATTTGATCCTACTGTGGTCAGTGAACACAATTCATATGCTTCAATCCTGTTATATTTCTTGAGGTTTGTTTTATGCCTCATTAAATTTACCACAATGAGATCTTCTAGTCTCAAGGTACCTAACTGGTCTGCCTTCTTCTCTCTACCCTTGAGTCTTCTTACATTTCTTTTATATATAATGTCCAATGTTCAGTTGTATTTAGTGTGGGAAGAGTAAAATGCATCTCCTCAATCTTTCAACAAGTTAATGTCTCAACTCCTTTATTTTTTGTTTATGGGTTAAAGCACAATTTTGGGAATGGGTCCATTCACTTTAACAAACTGTCAAAGAGTTTATAGTACATAAGAGGAGAAAGAGCCCTCCTCTAGGCCTTTCTTTTAGAATGAGCATTCCACAACCATTCTGTCTTTCCTTCTGTCCCTGAAACTGACTGAGAAGCTGTTTTTATAATTGATGGGTATAAGCCCATCCATTATATCTCCTCTAGGAGCTAACGTGACTGCCTGACTTCTCAGGTACTGTCTCATCCTTAAGCCAGCTACAGTTCTGATCTGTAGCCTGCCTGACTACACATAATACTTTAGCTTCTCACCTGCATATGCATTGCTCGACTTCAAACACCATCTGTGATGTAAGCCATAAGATGGACTCGAGGTCAGGTTCCCCATCCAAGATCTTACTGAAATTAACATAGCATCTTTTGAAGGAGGAAAAACTAAACAAAACCCTTTACTCAAGCAAATATAGTATTTTTAAAACCATAAGAAATTATAATTTGTAAGATACCAGGGGGGAAAAGATTCATTCATTCCTCTTCAAACATCTATTCACAAATAAAACTAAACAGAATCAAGCTTAAAAATCAGTGGTGAATCAATGGAGTTAATCTTAACATAGTTGCCTATCTCAGTAATTCCTTTTTTATCTTTCTGTAGGGATATAAGTTTGTCCGGACCTCAAAAATGCCCTTTCATGGATAAGCTCTATAAGTGGCAATTAGCACAGTTTCTGTAGCAGAGATGAGGGGGAGAAAAAGACAAAGAGAAAGCAGTAAAAGGATGGGTGGATTAAAGCAGAGGGTGAAACCTCTGTCAGCCAGGATGAAGCCTGTCACGCTGACTAATGTTCTTAAGCCCATAGGGGGCTCAGCTGGCAGCTGTAGCATTCTCAAGTTGTGAAAATGAAGGTATTATGCACAGAAAATATTTATTGATCTCAAGATGTGGAGGGTGTGAGATTTATGGTTGAGAAATTTTATTAAGTAATTAATTTATTTACTTACGCAAGTGCTGATTTGGATTCCTTGTAAATTAAATTAACTACAAGGACAGAGTCATGAAAAGGACAACCATGCATCTCTGTGAGGCTAGTAAGACTAACTAAATTAGGAAATATGCAGGGCCTAGAAACTGGACCAACTGACTTGGTTGGATGACCATGCATCAGTTCTGTGTGGTTTTTAATAATCTGTTAGTCTGTGGTTTAGATGAAGGCTTGTCCAAGGAAGAACAAGATTACTGAAAGTGGAAAAGTACTAGACAGATGTATATATGTGCTCAATCCTCCTCCACTCTGGGCACTGGAATTATTTACATTGAGCCCTTTGAGATACACTTAAGGCTCAAGCTGTCACTTTCCTTGAATAAAGAGAAAAAATAGCTACCATGCTGACTACAGCTGCAGTCCATGGATTTAGATAACAACAGAACTTGAAATTTAAGGGTAGGATGAACCAAAGGAAAATGTGACAAATCTCCTTTAAATAATTTTCCAGAAGAGAGCTATTATGTATTCCTAGACCTTCTGGATACCACCTAAGTACAGGGGACTACCTGGCTCCCCAATCACATGGATGGCATTGCAGTGGCTTCCACAGCATCTTCATCTCCAAGTGGCTGCAGAATGAAAACTATAAGGTGGAGAGGAGATGCTCTGAAGATGACCGTATGAGAATAACAACTCATGCCCACTGCTGCTCTGCCAGACAGTCAAATTGAGGGTTGCAATGGAAAGTCCACCCTTTCCCATACCTCTACCCACCTTCGCCCATATCCCAAATTCAAGCAGCTAGGGAACAGTAAAGTGAAGACAACAGTGATTGCTGAAAAACATGACCTGATAAAGTGATTTTGTAAAATATATTATATATACTCAGAATGGTGTTGGAACCTTGCATTAACCAATCACAAAACAAAGAGACATCCATGGAGTTAATCCCTCTTGCTTTGTGTTTGATGGACAGAGATGTTACGTGGCTAGATGAGGAAATGAGTACCTGTCTAAGAAACACCATCTCTACTTCAAGTTTGTTTTCAGTTATCGCCAAAATTAGATCAACATATCACAGGCCGTCCCTATGCCATCCTCCTCTAGCAAAGGATAGATGTGACAGAACACAGGGGCCGACAGGGGACTTGGCCCAAATAATTTTTTTCCCCCTAAACAACCATGCATCTCTGTGAGGCTAGTAAGACTAACTAAATTAGGAAATATGCAGGGCCTAGAAACTGGACCAACTGACTTGGTTGGATGACCATGCATCAGTTCTGTGTGGTTTTAATAATCTGTTAGTCTGTGGTTTAGATGAAGGCTTGTCCAAGGAAGAACAAGATTACTGAAAGTGGAAAAGTACTAGACAGATGTATATATGTGCTCAATCCTCCTCCACTCTGGGCACTGGAATTATTTACATTGAGCCCTTTGAGATACACTTAAGGCTCAAGCTGTCACTTTCCTTGAATAAAGAGAAAAAATAGCTACCATGCTGACTACAGCTGCAGTCCATGGATTTAGATAACAACAGAACTTGAAATTTAAGGGTAGGATGAACCAAAGGAAAATGTGACAAATCTCCTTTAAATAATTTTCCAGAAGAGAGCTATTATGTATTCCTAGACCTTCTGGATACCACCTAAGTACAGGGGACTACCTGGCTCCCCAATCACATGGATGGCATTGCAGTGGCTTCCACAGCATCTTCATCTCCAAGTGGCTGCAGAATGAAAACTATAAGGTGGAGAGGAGATGCTCTGAAGATGACCGTATGAGAATAACAACTCATGCCCACTGCTGCTCTGCCAGACAGTCAAATTGAGGGTTGCAATGGAAAGTCCACCCTTTCCCATACCTCTACCCACCTTCGCCCATATCCCAAATTCAAGCAGCTAGGGAACAGTAAAGTGAAGACAACAGTGATTGCTGAAAAACATGACCTGATAAAGTGATTTTGTAAAATATATTATATATACTCAGAATGGTGTTGGAACCTTGCATTAACCAATCACAAAACAAAGAGACATCCATGGAGTTAATCCCTCTTGCTTTGTGTTTGATGGACAGAGATGTTACGTGGCTAGATGAGGAAATGAGTACCTGTCTAAGAAACACCATCTCTACTTCAAGTTTGTTTTCAGTTATCGCCAAAATTAGATCAACATATCACAGGCCGTCCCTATGCCATCCTCCTCTAGCAAAGGATAGATGTGACAGAACACAGGGGCCGACAGGGGACTTGGCACTATGCCCCTAAACTACAGCATGGTTTGTTTCTTCATTCTTGTTTTCACATTGTTCAGATGACCCAGAAGAGGACTGAGAGGGCCACAGGGCTGATCTCAGCAAGGCCATCTCTCCTAGCCCCTCCTTTTACTAAGAGCTGTGGAAATGTCTCTGCAAGGCAACCATCTTTTCTGTTCACTGAATTCCAGAAGCAACAAACAATGGTGGAGAGAAGAAGAGGACAAAAAGATGACAGAGGACAGAAGAACAGAAATAAAAAGTTCATATTCCAGCTGCTCTGCTGTGGTGACTGTACCCTGGAATCATGGAAGATTCTCTTTCCAGGGCTTTCTTCACTGCAAATTGCTGGGAAGATAATAGACTTGGAAACAACAGATTCTGAAACTCTACAAAACATCATCTCATCAATAATAGATGCCTTCCCCACAGCTTGGAGAAAATAAAATATTAATATGCCCAATTTTAAGAGGGAAGCAAGACTGTACATGGGAATGTTTTTCATCCAGTATTGATGCTCTGATTTACACATATGTGCTTCAGTGAATTCTGTGGTTTCTGTCCTGTCTGCCACCCTGACTTGAGTGTCTATACTTCAGTCAGGAGAGAGAAGCCGTGGGCTCCCAGGCTAGTAAACAAAACAATGGTGGCTCCAAGGGACACGAGGCGTGTGGCTCTTTTTCATGTGGATACCCTCCAAGTGCAGTCTGTAAGCTTCCTCAGCACTTCTGCTTCCCTTGTCTTTCTATGCTCTATTGTATAGTCAAAGTATAGGCCTCACACTGCTCATTTGCACCCTTCAAACAGGCTCTTCCCTTGCTCTAAAATATACAGCTAGTTTGAAGAGTTAAAAAAATTATAGAAAGTCATTAACCAATCACAAAACAAAGAGACATCCATGGAGTTAATCCCTCTTGCTTTGTGTTTGATGGACAGAGATGTTACGTGGCTAGATGAGGAAATGAGTACCTGTCTAAGAAACACCATCTCTACTTCAAGTTTGTTTTCAGTTATCGCCAAAATTAGATCAACATATCACAGGCCGTCCCTATGCCATCCTCCTCTAGCAAAGGATAGATGTGACAGAACACAGGGGCCGACAGGGGACTTGGCACTATGCCCCTAAACTACAGCATGGTTTGTTTCTTCATTCTTGTTTTCACATTGTTCAGATGACCCAGAAGAGGACTGAGAGGGCCACAGGGCTGATCTCAGCAAGGCCATCTCTCCTAGCCCCTCCTTTTACTAAGAGCTGTGGAAATGTCTCTGCAAGGCAACCATCTTTTCTGTTCACTGAATTCCAGAAGCAACAAACAATGGTGGAGAGAAGAAGAGGACAAAAAGATGACAGAGGACAGAAGAACAGAAATAAAAAGTTCATATTCCAGCTGCTCTGCTGTGGTGACTGTACCCTGGAATCATGGAAGATTCTCTTTCCAGGGCTTTCTTCACTGCAAATTGCTGGGAAGATAATAGACTTGGAAAAAACAGATTCTGAAACTCTACAAAACATCATCTCATCAATAATAGATGCCTTCCCCACAGCTTGGAGAAAATAAAATATTAATATGCCCAATTTTAAGAGGGAAGCAAGACTGTACATGGGAATGTTTTTCATCCAGTATTGATGCTCTGATTCACACATATGTGCTTCAGTGAATTCTGTGGTTTCTGTCCTGTCTACCACCCTGACTTGAGTGTCTATACTTCAGTCAGGAGAGAAAGCCGTGGGCTCCCAGGCTAGTAAACAAAAAAATGGTGGCTCCAAGGGACACGAGGCGTGTGGCTCTTTTTCATGTGGATACCCTCCAAGTGCAGTCTGTAAGCTTCCTCAGCACTTCTGCTTCCCTTGTCTTTCTATGCTCTATTGTATAGTCAAAGTATAGGCCTCACACTGCTCATTTGCACCCTTCAAACAGGCTCTTCACTTGCTCTAAAATATACAGCTAGTTTTTGAAGAGACATTATAAAAAGCTAAAGGATGTAGGTAGGTTTCATATCATACCAGCTCATGGGAAATGCTCATATGTCCTGATGAGGCATCATTAAGCCTTTATGACAGTATTAAAGCAAGAGTAGAGCTGGTAAGTAAGATGTAATGTCCTTCAGATCAGATTTGGAAAGTTGGTCTTCAGAAACTCTCGTGTTTAAGTGGGAAAATGTGCATGTTCAGAATAATGTATCATATCGGTGTGTTTCATTAACCCGACCCCAAAAATGATAGGGAAGGAAAAAAACTACCTAAAGACTGACGGCGAATTTCATTTTAGCATCAAGTACTTAAATGTATTTCTCTGTTCATGACAGTTTAACATGCTTTTTGTTTCGTTGTCAGAAAAAAGTGCAGCTAACATACTCTTAAATATACTTGTGGATATGAAATTACCAAAAGAAATTAAAGATACATGCAAAAATGACCTGCAGATTTACAGATTATTGGTCTAAAAGAATCCCAGAAAGTAACCCAGTTTTGAACAAGTATTTTGAAGAGCCCTGGACCTCTAATGGGGTGCCTCAGTATTCTAGGAGGAGCAAGAGAGAGGTGAATGGACACCAAATAACTCATTGAAACAATTTCAACTTTTAGAAAATGTCCTCCTTCCTTAAATTTCTGGGGAGAATTCAGTGAAATATCATAATGTGAAAAATAATACATAATGTATATATTTTAAATAACAAGAGTAGAATAAAAAAGGTATAATTGAGAAATTATTTTTGGTAACAGTTATATTGCATAAGAGTATAAATGAATTCTACAAATTTCCCATGCTGCCAAACGTCCATGTCGTGATTTTTCTAAACGTAAAATTGCATTATCATATCTACAAAATTAACATTCTAAATTACTTAAAATAAATATGCATGGATGTGCACCTGTGTATTGGCCATGCAAATGAGCACATGCAAATATGCCTATAGATTAAAATGAATCAGGGTGCAGAAAACTAAATGAAATCAGTCGGTCAATTTAAACTTTAATAAACTCTACCACTTGTGTATATTTAGGTTAAAAGCTCATTGTGATTTCTACTAACTCTTCCTAACTTGGCATTCAATTCAATAAATAAAACAATAAGGATCAAACACAAATTTGACTTGCAACCATCAGCAGTGTGCTACGAGAGTTTACAGTTAAGGAAAATGGTATTCCAGAGGTAAATGGTACACAAGGGCTCCTAACTGGACACATACAGCCTAAGTTTTAACTTGTCTAATTCTTCAGCAAATAATTTGCATCATGGAGATTATAAAACTGAGAAAAACTTTTCTCTATTCAGATTCTTTTATTTTCCCTTGATTGCTAGAGGCTTGAAATCCATCCATTGTGAATACTGGCTCTTTGATTTAAGCTTCACAGTGTGCTGGGTAGCTCAGTGGTGATCATGCTGTAAACGAGTCCCTGCCCCCTCCTTTCCCATGTCCTGCTCATCCCTCTTGACGACTGTGACATCAGCACTCTGCTTAGGTAGGACTAATCCATCATAGCCACAAAGGGAAGAGAAGTCACTCCTCCCCCAACTCCCACTCCTGTACAGAATTCCAGCAAAGTCATCTCTCCCCCGCCCCATCCCACTAAAAGAACAGCAAGTTATTTTAAAGGTCTTAAGTCAGAACATATTTGAATGGCATCCATTTTTCATTTCTCATCCATGTACCCAGTTTTGAAATTGTTCCACTTGAAAAATATTTTTATTTTGCTATTTTGGTTTCCCCTTTTTGGCCGGCATTCATTTCTGTCAAAGGAAGGGAGCAGAAAAGCAATGCTCTACGTGTCAGATGGAGAGAATCTGCTAAGTGTCATTGAAATAAAAAGACAACAGCTTATATTCTGCAGCTGCTATGCATGAGCACGTCATTCTTAAGAATAGGGTTAGGGTTAGAGGAAATTATTCCTGAGAAATAGCTTGGGCAAACACTGCAATCTCTAAATAGTGTCTCATAAAAATTAAGTAAGCTTCTTTTTTGATCTCATTTCCAAGTAAATGGGTGTCTTGCCACTTAGCACTACCTCTGGAAGTAACCTTGTCATATCTTACTGACTGAGCAGTATTATAGCTTGTAAAAGTGGATGGCAGAGTTCTACAGCAAGTTTCTCTTGCAAACAGAACATGCTGGTTGACAGAAGGGAGTCCTGTGTGGTTCTTCTTAGGATAACATCAATTAGTCATTGATGCCTAACCTTCAGAGGTAAATGAAGAGAATCACGTGCTCTAGGAATACCTACAGTTATTCCTCTGACATCTCATGGGATGTGGCATTAAGATAAAGGGTTCAACTGGCCTTTAACCAGCTGAAAAAGCTACATGCTTTACTAATTGGAGTCCTCCATAAAAAGTTTAATCACTGATGTGCCTGGGGTGATGCTAGGTACTAAGAAACCACAAATAAGGTCAAAGGCTTCCCCTTGCAAATGTACAGAAAGAGCACAACATCCAAGGAATACTGGCTCTTTGATTTAAGCTTCACAGTGTGCTGGGTAGCTCAGTGGTGATCATGCTGTAAACGAGTCCCTGCCCCCTCCTTTCCCATGTCCTGCTCATCCCTCTTGACGACTGTGACATCAGCACTCTGCTTAGGTAGGACTAATCCATCATAGCCACAAAGGGAAGAGAAGTCACTCCTCCCCCAACTCCCACTCCTGTACAGAATTCCAGCAAAGTCATCTCTCCCCCGCCCCATCCCACTAAAAGAACAGCAAGTTATTTTAAAGGTCTTAAGTCAGAACATATTTGAATGGCATCCATTTTTCATTTCTCATCCATGTACCCAGTTTTGAAATTGTTCCACTTGAAAAATATTTTTATTTTGCTATTTTGGTTTCCCCTTTTTGGCCGGCATTCATTTCTGTCAAAGGAAGGGAGCAGAAAAGCAATGCTCTACGTGTCAGATGGAGAGAATCTGCTAAGTGTCATTGAAATAAAAAGACAACAGCTTATATTCTGCAGCTGCTATGCATGAGCACGTCATTCTTAAGAATAGGGTTAGGGTTAGAGGAAATTATTCCTGAGAAATAGCTTGGGCAAACACTGCAATCTCTAAATAGTGTCTCATAAAAATTAAGTAAGCTTCTTTTTTGATCTCATTTCCAAGTAAATGGGTGTCTTGCCACTTAGCACTACCTCTGGAAGTAACCTTGTCATATCTTACTGACTGAGCAGTATTATAGCTTGTAAAAGTGGATGGCAGAGTTCTACAGCAAGTTTCTCTTGCAAACAGAACATGCTGGTTGACAGAAGGGAGTCCTGTGTGGTTCTTCTTAGGATAACATCAATTAGTCATTGATGCCTAACCTTCAGAGGTAAATGAAGAGAATCACGTGCTCTAGGAATACCTACAGTTATTCCTCTGACATCTCATGGGATGTGGCATTAAGATAAAGGGTTCAACTGGCCTTTAACCAGCTGAAAAAGCTACATGCTTTACTAATTGGAGTCCTCCATAAAAAGTTTAATCACTGATGTGCCTGGGGTGATGCTAGGTACTAAGAAACCACAAATAAGGTCAAAGGCTTCCCCTTGCAAATGTACAGAAAGAGCACAACATCCAAGGGAATATTTTTACAAGATGGAAAAGACCTGTAAATGCTTGCATCTTAGACATTATAAATAGATCCCTTTGACTGGCCATGCCGGAGGAGATGCCCTAACTGGGATGAAGGCATAGAAGCAGAAGGCAGAATTCAGCACACAGGGCAGTCTTTTGTCAGGGTGGAGAAGGGAGAGGTCAGCCCTGGCCACATGTCTTCCCTTGACAGCAAGTTGACGAGATGATAAGCCTTCTCCAGAGAGGAACAGTGGGCTCTGGATCTCATCCTATTTTTACTGCAAACTGGTTATTTCTCATCTGGGAAACTCATCTAACCTATTTCATATTGGATAGTGAAATTATATTAAAAAGTTATATATATGAATGTATGTATAGATAGATAAATAGATATAGATATATATACACACACACATTTATAAGCACTCATTAGAAAGAAAGAGACGACGATTACAACATAGGTCTTTACTATACCAACATGCACCACCCCATTAGGTGAACATTTGGTATGTCTTTTCTTTACATCTCTTTCATTTATCTGATTCCTTCTTAGGCAGGCAATGTAAGAATTAGGACAAACTCTCATAGAGTTTCTAGGAATCAGGGTAGCTCTGGAGGGCCCCATCATTCTGGCCCCCAGAAAAGAAGGCCAGACATCCTGTCAGAGCAGGGGCATTTCCACTTGAATAGTCTCGGGAACAATTGAGGGGCCAACAGGCACAGTAACTGGGGATTTCTCTTGCCCAGGCACCCAAAGAGAAGCCCCACTAGTGAACTTTTCTGCCATTAGGTTGTAGAGTCCATCTCCTCTTAGACAAGTAGATTTCTGGCAAGAGGAAGTTGATTTCAGGCAAACACCTAGAGACAGAGCTTCAGGCAAGATAAGAGAATTGTATATCTCTGAAATTATCTCCTGGTGAGCTAGAGAGACATATATCTCAAGTTGCTACATTGGGGATAGAAGTTCCATGAGAGGCTAGGACTTGCCTCTTAGCCATTGATTTATACCAAACTGAATAAAGAGGTGGCATATAATAGCCATTACATATAGATTCAACCCATACATTAAATTGTTAGGGATATTTATTCATAGTAAAATTCTCATTCTGGCACGTGGAAGAGACATACGTGGAACCAAGCAATGTCCAGCAAGAGTCATATATTGGATGTGCGGAAGTGGGAGGTAGTAAAAAGGAAGATGCCACAGGTATCTGGTTACTAGTACCTCAGAATGTGACGTTACTTGGAGACAGATAGAAGCCATTGGTTAAAAGGCTTGTGGAGGGACAGGGAAGGAAGGAAAGGATGAAATGTATGAAGAGAATATCACTGAAACTTAATATTACCATATGTAAAATAGATAACCAATTTGCTTTATGACTCAGAAAACTCAAACAGAGGCTCTTGGGAAACTCATCTAACCTATTTCATATTGGATAGTGAAATTATATTAAAAAGTTATATATATGAATGTATGTATAGATAGATAAATAGATATAGATATATATACACACACACATTTATAAGCACTCATTAGAAAGAAAGAGGAGACGATTACAACATAGGTCTTTACTATACCAACATGCACCACCCCATTAGGTGAACATTTGGTATGTCTTTTCTTTACATCTCTTTCATTTATCTGATTCCTTCTTAGGCAGGCAATGTAAGAATTAGGACAAACTCTCATAGAGTTTCTAGGAATCAGGGTAGCTCTGGAGGGCCCCATCATTCTGGCCCCCAGAAAAGAAGGCCAGACATCCTGTCAGAGCAGGGGCATTTCCACTTGAATAGTCTCGGGAACAATTGAGGGGCCAACAGGCACAGTAACTGGGGATTTCTCTTGCCCAGGCACCCAAAGAGAAGCCCCACTAGTGAACTTTTCTGCCATTAGGTTGTAGAGTCCATCTCCTCTTAGACAAGTAGATTTCTGGCAAGAGGAAGTTGATTTCAGGCAAACACCTAGAGACAGAGCTTCAGGCAAGATAAGAGAATTGTATATCTCTGAAATTATCTCCTGGTGAGCTAGAGAGACATATATCTCAAGTTGCTACATTGGGGATAGAAGTTCCATGAGAGGCTAGGACTTGCCTCTTAGCCATTGATTTATACCAAACTGAATAAAGAGGTGGCATATAATAGCCATTACATATAGATTCAACCCATACATTAAATTGTTAGGGATATTTATTCATAGTAAAATTCTCATTCTGGCACGTGGAAGAGACATACGTGGAACCAAGCAATGTCCAGCAAGAGTCATATATTGGATGTGCGGAAGTGGGAGGTAGTAAAAAGGAAGATGCCACAGGTATCTGGTTACTAGTACCTCAGAATGTGACGTTACTTGGAGACAGATAGAAGCCATTGGTTAAAAGGCTTGTGGAGGGACAGGGAAGGAAGGAAAGGATGAAATGTATGAAGAGAATATCACTGAAACTTAATATTACCATATGTAAAATAGATAACCAATTTGCTTTATGACTCAGAAAACTCAAACAGAGGCTCTGTAACAATCTGGAGGGGTAGGATGGAGAGGGAGATAGGAGGGAGGTTCAAGAGGGAGGGGACATACATATACCTATGACTGATTCATGTTGATGTTGGCAGAAACCAACAAAATTCTGTAAAACAATTATCCTTCAATTAAAACTTGATTGTAAAAATTTTAAAAAAGAAGTTCATTAGAGTGGGCCCTAATCCAACATGATTGATTGAACACAGAACCAGATAAGCACAGAGACAAGACAAGGTGAAAAGAAATGGAGATGGCCATCCAGCAACCAAGGAGAGGAGCCTAGAACAGATCCTTCCCTTACAGGTCTCAGAAGGAACCAAACAAGCCCATACCTTGATTTCAGATCTCAAACATCCAGCACTCTAAGACAATACACTTCTGTTGTTTAAGCCACTCAGTTTGTGGAACTTTATTACAGCAGCTGTAGCAAGACAACACAGGTACATAATGCTAAGGGAGTTATTCTTTCCACAAGAGACACAGCTCAGGTGGTCATCAACAGAGATCCTGTGTACCTTTAGCCAACTCCTCTTAATGCAGCATCTCATATGACCAAGGCACATGTCAAAAACTAAGAGGTTAACATACTATTAAAAACTAAAATGCAAGCTTTATTCAAATGTCACCGGTTTTCCACAAATGTTATTTTCATACTCTAGGACCCAACTCAGAATTACACATTGCAATTAGTCATCATGCTTTCTTAGACTCTATTTTGTGATACCTTCCTTTTTTTCATGACTTTGACAGTGTTAAAGAGTACTAGTAAGATGATTTACAATTAAAATTTTTTTTTTCATTCTGGCACGTGGAAGAGACATACGTGGAACCAAGCAATGTCCAGCAAGAGTCATATATTGGATGTGCGGAAGTGGGAGGTAGTAAAAAGGAAGATGCCACAGGTATCTGGTTACTAGTACCTCAGAATGTGACGTTACTTGGAGACAGATAGAAGCCATTGGTTAAAAGGCTTGTGGAGGGACAGGGAAGGAAGGAAAGGATGAAATGTATGAAGAGAATATCACTGAAACTTAATATTACCATATGTAAAATAGATAACCAATTTGCTTTATGACTCAGAAAACTCAAACAGAGGCTCTGTAACAATCTGGAGGGGTAGGATGGAGAGGGAGATAGGAGGGAGGTTCAAGAGGGAGGGGACATACATATACCTATGACTGATTCATGTTGATGTTGGCAGAAACCAACAAAATTCTGTAAAACAATTATCCTTCAATTAAAACTTGATTGTAAAAATTTTAAAAAAGAAGTTCATTAGAGTGGGCCCTAATCCAACATGATTGATTGAACACAGAACCAGATAAGCACAGAGACAAGACAAGGTGAAAAGAAATGGAGATGGCCATCCAGCAACCAAGGAGAGGAGCCTAGAACAGATCCTTCCCTTACAGGTCTCAGAAGGAACCAAACAAGCCCATACCTTGATTTCAGATCTCAAACATCCAGCACTCTAAGACAATACACTTCTGTTGTTTAAGCCACTCAGTTTGTGGAACTTTATTACAGCAGCTGTAGCAAGACAACACAGGTACATAATGCTAAGGGAGTTATTCTTTCCACAAGAGACACAGCTCAGGTGGTCATCAACAGAGATCCTGTGTACCTTTAGCCAACTCCTCTTAATGCAGCATCTCATATGACCAAGGCACATGTCAAAAACTAAGAGGTTAACATACTATTAAAAACTAAAATGCAAGCTTTATTCAAATGTCACCGGTTTTCCACAAATGTTATTTTCATACTCTAGGACCCAACTCAGAATTACACATTGCAATTAGTCATCATGCTTTCTTAGACTCTATTTTGTGATACCTTCCTTTTTTTCATGACTTTGACAGTGTTAAAGAGTACTAGTAAGATGCCTTTTGCATAATATCCTCAAACTAGGTTTGCCTGATTTTTTTCCCCATGATTATGATGAAGTTATAGGTTTGGGGAAAGACTACCAGGCTGGTAACATGTCCTCCTCCTCACATCATATCAGGGTTACATGAAAACAACAAGACTTATCATAGTGACATTAACCTTGATAACCTGGTTAAGACAGTGTCTGTAAGATTTCTCCACTGTGTAGTTACTATTTCCTCTATATATTCTGTTCTTTGGAAGTGAATCACTACTTCATGCATGCATTTAAGGGAAGGATAAATTTTAGATTCTATTTTTTAAAATAGAATAATCTTCATAGCATATCTACCTATCATCTTTCTGTCTTTACTATTGATCCAACCCATCAAACTACACTGCACTAAAATGACTAACAGGGTGTGACCCAACTGGCTATAAAAGCAGAATTTATAAGTGCTAAGTGTTGCTTTTAGACAGCAGAGAACTTACTAATGGCTGAAAGGCAATGTAGAAACTATAGGAAGAATATGAGATCAACTGAAGACACTGCGCAGCTTAACTACATAAAAGTATTTATAAATACTGCCCATGACTCAGCAGATAAAGGCCAGCATACATTCATGGATGACAACACCTTCAAAATAAGGTCAGAGGATTCTCTACGTTGTGACAGTGTTGGCGAGGTAGAGCCATTGGTCAAACTGGTTCAGAGTGCTGGTGAACACAGTAGACAAGGGGTCCACTAATTTTGATGGATTAAGAGGTATCCAACCCAGTTTATACTCGCAAAGGTTGCACAGAATTTTGTATCCTGTCAAGAATGTTTTGCAGCAGTCACTTTCATTGGTGAAACCACCTACAGACCAGCAAAGAGATCCCTCACTGCAAACACCTCATGGTGCAAAGAACGAACCAAGATTCGGAAAGTTTAGCTGGCATCCTCAAGTTTAGAGAACATGTGTTGGCCAAGGAGAGACTAAAAGGAAAATTCCCAACTTTTCTCGAGCATTTTTTCCAAATGTTTCTTGATCACTTTTATTTTAAATTCGAGTCTGAAGCCAGGGGCAAGAGGCAGAGGGTTTCATAGCAGCTAGTCTAAAGGAGCCACTCAAACCCAATGAATACAGCCTTAAGTGATGGTGGTACACCCACAGACTCCACTCTGCCTTCGGTTCTAATTAAGATCCTTGTATTTACAAAGATTTCAAAACTCTGTTACTACATGGCTCACAATTCCATAATTTAGTTTTACCTTAGGTCAAAACTTGTCCTCAGAATGTAACTTTACCTTAGATCAAAACCTGTTCCCACAAATGTAACAACTCAAAAAATAAGAAGCACTAGGGTCTAGACAATATAATATACCCAGAATTTCTTTTATTCTTGTTTTCCAGTACCAACAATAAAAGTAAGATTGCACATATAAACATACAATGATACCTGCGGGGAGCTGCCCTGTTTCAAGGGGTTTCTTTTAATGAAACATAGCTCTGGGAGCTGCCCTGGAAACAGGGGCTGATAACAGCATAGCTCTCTGTCCCGCCACCCCAGGTACTGTGAAGACATTCCTGAGCTATCATAAAGGACACCTGGAGCCTTGGTACAGATGAAAAGGGCTTGAAGGGCTTTATGCCCCGGAACCATTGTAATCTAAAGAACTTTGAATATGTTAATGACATACCAGGAGGTAACACCTAGTTTATGTCCTGCCTGATAGAAACTAACAGGATGCTAGGTCCGAGAAACCTGGCCTAAAGCACGTATACACTATTGTTTGCTGTGTGTTATCTGATTTTGAGAAGTATAAAATGTATGAGTGAATTCAATAAACTTGTCAGCAACTTGTCAGCAACCTGTAGAGTTGTCTACATCTTTGCTGTCCCTTTCAACCCCATCTTTTCTGTCCTTCTTTCTTTTCTTAGCCGATCTGCCACTCTCTTCAGGCTCTGTTCAACTGCCGGCTGGCCCAGCAGATACCAACTATCCTTTCTAATATTTTTATATTATTTTTCAACAAGGAATTCTGATGAAAATCTTTTTCACATGAGAACTCTTGAAACATCCACTTAAGCTTAGATAGTTATATTTACTTTTAAAAAATGAAAATGTTGTGCCCAAGTTGTAGAATACCCCCGAACGTACCACAGGAGTCAGGCCCGATGCAAAAGCAAGAGGAACTGTTTATTCAAGCTCGAGCAGGGACCCCCCATTCACACCGACACAGTGGCTGTGGGATGGGAGCCCTGAGCAAGGTGGGGCGCAGGCTTTTATTACAAATTTCTGTAGGGGAGGGGGTAGTTGGGGATTTCCAGTCGTGGGCACACTTGATAGGTTAACTGTTGGCTTAGGCTCCTATGTCTTACTTTGATTGGTTGCAGTGTATAGGTCAGTGCTCTGGAATTCTAAGCACTTCCCTTCTTTCTAGTGATTGGTTCCTCACATCAGGTGAGGGGTGGTCTTGGCTCTGGTGGTTTTTCAGGGAATTCCTGGATGTCTAAAATGGAGGGCTTTTTCAAAATGGAGTCACTTAGGTATCACAGAAAATAGGAAGAAAGAGGATAATTAACCCCTATTGAGTACCCAAAAATCTATTTAGATTATTTGTTCAAATATCAAAAATGATGACATAAGTAACTGCCAAACATTTTAGAGGCTTGGACACCCATTCTTTCAAATTACCTGAATTCATATTACCTCTCACTCTGCAGAGCCATATTGTGAGCTCAAGACACTTCCTGAAAGTCAAACATTAGGATATGCTCAGAAACCCAGCAATTCCCCAATGAGTGAGATTTCTATACCTGCATGCTTGCATTCATTCATTTAACTTGAACACAGGAACTTATACAGTAATAGTAATAAGTAATGATTCCCTTTTCACTGATTGAATCAGCTTGACATGGAACACAGTCTCCCTCCTACTCTACTTCCTCTTCCTGCCCCTTGTTTTCTCAGCATCTTCCACATCATCACCTCTGCATCATTGCCTCCTTCAACATGTCAATCTCTATCCTGACCTCTTGCCTCTCCTCTTGCTGTTGTATCTCTTCTTCCTTTCCCTTCTGAGCAGCCTATATGAAGCCTCTTCCAAGCAATCCACTTCAACAGGGCAGAAGAAGAAATGGAATTACTCTTCTGCACATGAATGACCTGTGAAGAGTCTGGAACCTGGAGGACACCACCTGGGCTCTGGAGTACTTTTACAAGACTTCCCACATGAGAAATGTGGATCCTCCATATCCTCATTTAATGTGTGTTGAGGTCATCTTCAGCTTTCCTTTTGTTTTTTAAAGTTTATTCACTTAGAAGCACATTCTTGAATTGGACTCTTATGGTAATTCCTGAAATGCTTAAAACCATATAGTACCTGTTGCCAAGGTAACACAATATGGGTAGATGAAGAGAACAAGGACATTGATTATTTTTAAATTCTTATGTTGTATGAATGATGTGCAGTAGTATAGCACTAATTAAAAGATGGTCCGTGTCTAAGGCTACTCAAATGCTTCCCCAGACACAGTCATATATAACAATCATTAGGAGATCATTTTTCAGTACTTTGGCTTACATCAATGTGTGCTTCTTCCATTTACTCACCTACAACTTGTTATGAGATCTCCACAAGCTTTACCTAAGACCTTGTCCCTCTTTTATTGGTTTTCCCTTATAGCAATATTATGGGTGAGCCACTTAATTCTTGATATATTTATTTTAGAGAATAACATCAAACTGATAGACATCACAGAACATACCAGAGGTTGGTGTGGGTACTAAGAAGCCACAGGCAATCAAACAAACAAAGAAACAAACACTGATCTGACATTCCATTTATCTCAGTAGGAAAGGGGAACAAGTGTCAGAGCCTCACAGTTCTATCTCCTCAGCTATCACAAAATGACTGAAAACATGAAAATATACTCTATTTGCTTATACAGTAATAGTAATAAGTAATGATTCCCTTTTCACTGATTGAATCAGCTTGACATGGAACACAGTCTCCCTCCTACTCTACTTCCTCTTCCTGCCCCTTGTTTTCTCAGCATCTTCCACATCATCACCTCTGCATCATTGCCTCCTTCAACATGTCAATCTCTATCCTGACCTCTTGCCTCTCCTCTTGCTGTTGTATCTCTTCTTCCTTTCCCTTCTGAGCAGCCTATATGAAGCCTCTTCCAAGCAATCCACTTCAACAGGGCAGAAGAAGAAATGGAATTACTCTTCTGCACATGAATGACCTGTGAAGAGTCTGGAACCTGGAGGACACCACCTGGGCTCTGGAGTACTTTTACAAGACTTCCCACATGAGAAATGTGGATCCTCCATATCCTCATTTAATGTGTGTTGAGGTCATCTTCAGCTTTCCTTTTGTTTTTTAAAGTTTATTCACTTAGAAGCACATTCTTGAATTGGACTCTTATGGTAATTCCTGAAATGCTTAAAACCATATAGTACCTGTTGCCAAGGTAACACAATATGGGTAGATGAAGGGAACAAGGACATTGATTATTTTTAAATTCTTATGTTGTATGAATGATGTGCAGTAGTATAGCACTAATTAAAAGATGGTCCGTGTCTAAGGCTACTCAAATGCTTCCCCAGACACAGTCATATATAACAATCATTAGGAGATCATTTTTCAGTACTTTGGCTTACATCAATGTGTGCTTCTTCCATTTACTCACCTACAACTTGTTATGAGATCTCCACAAGCTTTACCTAAGACCTTGTCCCTCTTTTATTGGTTTTCCCTTATAGCAATATTATGGGTGAGCCACTTAATTCTTGATATATTTATTTTAGAGAATAACATCAAACTGATAGACATCACAGAACATACCAGAGGTTGGTGTGGGTACTAAGAAGCCACAGGCAATCAAACAAACAAAGAAACAAACACTGATCTGACATTCCATTTATCTCAGTAGGAAAGGGGAACAAGTGTCAGAGCCTCACAGTTCTATCTCCTCAGCTATCACAAAATGACTGAAAACATGAAAATATACTCTATTTGCTTATTTTGCAATAATTATACTATACAAGGAATACGACTATATACCTCAGTGCCCAGAAGACTTTATAAATGACTAAATCACACCTCCTGATATTATGGAATGGGTTAATTAGGGATATTTCATTTTAATGGTAAACCATGGTATTTTTGAGCAACTCATTCCAACTGATCTAAAGAGTTTATAACACTTAAAGAGAATTATATAATGTAGTGTTACCCTGATTGTCACCACATTACTGAATACATTACTACCAAATAACCTTGTGGCGCACTCATGAAAAGTAAAAGTTTGTGCCTCTCCAGTATCAAATGATATACAAAATCACAGATTTGGAATTTTATGGGATTTATATCAAACTAGCACAGAACAGTGCTTGTATTTATTTATAACACAGTTGTCCCTAGATAGTCAATGAAAGAAAGTATACATGTGTGCTAAAATAAAATGATTCAAATTCTACCAATGTCTAGAATACCACAAAGGCACACCTAGGGACAATGGCAATCACTTCATCTGATACATTTGACTCAAAAATATGGCTGCTTCCAAGTTTACCAATTAAGGTCAAAGACCCTGGCATCTGGTGTCTTCAAGCAGAGAAGTGCTCCACTATGTGCATATGACCCAGAAATACATGGAGGAAACATTTCAGGTACCTACTGTCTCCATGGGACTCACCAGGTCATGGTTTCCTCTAGTTAAGACAATAATCTTCTGAAGCAACCAGGATGGGGCACTCAGAATATTTGTAGCCCTTCGTCTTAATAAGCAGAGACATTGAGTTTTCATTTCAAGCAGACTGCACAATTTTGAGAATTATTTCTAGTATGAGCATTGTAAAAATGTGTGTGGAGGCTGGAGATAATGGAAGGCATTGAATAAATTGTAGCAAAGACTGGATGGTAAAAAGCACTCTCACCTTCACTGTGTTCCTTAGCTTAGAGAAGAGAAAAAATCTCTGAGGAATTTAGAAAATTTTTCTATACACACCTCAGACTTAGGCAGTTAAGTGAGAGAGTGAAAACAGGAAGCATGGATGTGTAACATCTGCCATTAAAAAACAAGTGTCAGAGCCTCACAGTTCTATCTCCTCAGCTATCACAAAATGACTGAAAACATGAAAATATACTCTATTTGCTTATTTTGCAATAATTATACTATACAAGGAATACGACTATATACCTCAGTGCCCAGAAGACTTTATAAATGACTAAATCACACCTCCTGATATTATGGAATGGGTTAATTAGGGATATTTCATTTTAATGGTAAACCATGGTATTTTGAGCAACTCATTCCAACTGATCTAAAGAGTTTATAACACTTAAAGAGAATTATATAATGTAGTGTTACCCTGATTGTCACCACATTACTGAATACATTACTACCAAATAACCTTGTGGCGCACTCATGAAAAGTAAAAGTTTGTGCCTCTCCAGTATCAAATGATATACAAAATCACAGATTTGGAATTTTATGGGATTTATATCAAACTAGCACAGAACAGTGCTTGTATTTATTTATAACACAGTTGTCCCTAGATAGTCAATGAAAGAAAGTATACATGTGTGCTAAAATAAAATGATTCAAATTCTACCAATGTCTAGAATACCACAAAGGCACACCTAGGGACAATGGCAATCACTTCATCTGATACATTTGACTCAAAAATATGGCTGCTTCCAAGTTTACCAATTAAGGTCAAAGACCCTGGCATCTGGTGTCTTCAAGCAGAGAAGTGCTCCACTATGTGCATATGACCCAGAAATACATGGAGGAAACATTTCAGGTACCTACTGTCTCCATGGGACTCACCAGGTCATGGTTTCCTCTAGTTAAGACAATAATCTTCTGAAGCAACCAGGATGGGGCACTCAGAATATTTGTAGCCCTTCGTCTTAATAAGCAGAGACATTGAGTTTTCATTTCAAGCAGACTGCACAATTTTGAGAATTATTTCTAGTATGAGCATTGTAAAAATGTGTGTGGAGGCTGGAGATAATGGAAGGCATTGAATAAATTGTAGCAAAGACTGGATGGTAAAAAGCACTCTCACCTTCACTGTGTTCCTTAGCTTAGGAGAAGAGAAAAAAATCTCTGAGGAATTTAGAAAATTTTTCTATACACACCTCAGACTTAGGCAGTTAAGTGAGAGAGTGAAAACAGGAAGCAATGGACTCAGTGTTAGAAAGACTGGTTCTCAGTCTTAATTTGGCAACTGGCAGATTTGTTTAAAAATGTGCAAATCACATCCCTTCCTCTGTCTCAGTTGTCTTCTCTGGGAAATGAAGAGGTTTGAACTCTGCTATCTAAGGTTTCCTTTGGTGCTACCATCCTTTGATTCTGAGACAAAAGTGCAAGAGAACATCTTTGAGGGCAGCTCTTACTTTCATTCCTTTCATTTCCCATCAGGGCCCAGTTTGACCCAGCTCTCACTAAGAGCTGTCAAACCAGCAAACAGAAGTGTAAGGCTCAAACCTCCAACAAAGCCACATTACACGACCTGGCCACGTTTGGGACTTGATGTATTTTTCTCTATCTCTCCTTCCAACTTTGAAAGCCATTTCCCCTCATTCTCTCATTTCTATATGCTTCCTATCTCCCAGCTTCTCATGTATAAAAACATGAGTTTCCTAAATAAAGAGATTGCCTTTCCATTAAAAAAGACCAATGCCTAAGTAAGACCAGAGCTTCTGAAGAAGCTCCCAGATACCAGTTTTAAATACCTTCTGTGCACCCCCAAGTGGTCCTGAGACCACTTACCTTCATAGGTAAAATGCTAGTGTCCTAAAAGGGCAGATACTCAAAACCTGACATAGCTCATGAATATAAGAGCAAATGTAAGCTGTTACAGTTAGTTGATTCTAGTGTGCCCTGGGGCTCTTGCCTGCTGCGACTGAGAAAACTATTCATCAGGTAGGTATGTTTTGAATTTTGTCAAATATGGCCAAAAACAAAATCTAAAGTTCCTAGTAGTGTGTGTATGTGTGTGTGTGTGTGTGTGTGTGCGTGCGCGCGCATGCACTCAGTCATGTTCAATTCTTGGTGACTCCATTGGATTGTAGCCAGCCAGGCTCATCTATTCACAGGCAAGAATACTGGAGTGGGTTGCCATTTCCTCCTCCCAGGGATCTTCCTGACCCAAGGACTGAATTCACTTCTTTTGCATTTGCAGGAGGATTCTTTACCAATGGCACCACCTGGGAAGCCCTAGTATATATGCATTGTTAATTAATTCTATAAAATTTCAGTGGCTCACACGAGTTGGGGGTGGTTTTCCCCTCTTGAATGCATGCCTCACTGGTTGTCCTAAGAAGGCCATTCATTGCAAAAAGAATTCATTACAACACTTTTCAGATTAGAATTCAGGACTCTCTGATCTTCTCTATCTATGGACCTTCCACTACCTTCCATCTGGGTGTCATGCTGAGGAAAGAGCACAGATGAGTAGCTGTGAGCCCTGGGTATGCCCTGTAACCAGTGAAACATGAGGAATCTGACATTTCTAGAGAGTCCCAAACCCCACTGAGTCTCCTGTCCCATTCAGTCTGTCCCTAGAAGAAAAGCAACTTCAAGCTGTGGTCAGGAAGAAAGACACGTTTGGGACTTGATGTATTTTCTCTATCTCTCCTTCCAACTTTGAAAGCCATTTCCCTCATTCTCTCATTTCTATATGCTTCCTATCTCCCAGCTGCTCATGTATAAAACCATACGTTTCCTACATAAAGAGATTGCCTTTCCATTAAAAAAGACCAATGCCTAAGTAAGACCAGAGCTTCTGAAGAAGCTCCCAGATACCAGTTTTAAATACCTTCTGTGCACCCCCAAGTGGTCCTGAGACCACTTACCTTCATAGGTAAAATGCTAGTGTCCTAAAAGGGCAGA
This sequence comes from Tragulus kanchil, assembly GCA_022376925.1. Lineage (NCBI taxonomy): Eukaryota > Metazoa > Chordata > Mammalia > Artiodactyla > Tragulidae > Tragulus > Tragulus kanchil. Next base: position 183,453,821 of record JAIOJX010000028.1, read on the forward strand.
TACTCAAAACCTGACATAGCTCATGAATATAAGAGCAAATGTAAGCTGTTACAGTTAGTTGATTCTAGTGTGCCCTGGGGCTCTTGCCTGCTGCGACTGAGAAAACTATTCATCAGGTAGGTATGTTTTGAATTTTGTCAAATATGGCCAAAAACAAAATCTAAAGTTCCTAGTAGTGTGTGTATGTGTGTGTGTGTGTGTGTGTGCGTGCGCGCGCATGCACTCAGTCATGTTCAATTCTTGGTGACTCCATTGGATTGTAGCCAGCCAGGCTCATCTATTCACAGGCAAGAATACTGGAGTGGGTTGCCATTTCCTCCTCCCAGGGATCTTCCTGACCCAAGGACTGAATTCACTTCTTTTGCATTTGCAGGAGGATTCTTTACCAATGGCACCACCTGGGAAGCCCTAGTATATATGCATTGTTAATTAATTCTATAAAATTTCAGTGGCTCACACGAGTTGGGGGTGGTTTTCCCCTCTTGAATGCATGCCTCACTGGTTGTCCTAAGAAGGCCATTCATTGCAAAAAGAATTCATTACAACACTTTTCAGATTAGAATTCAGGACTCTCTGATCTTCTCTATCTATGGACCTTCCACTACCTTCCATCTGGGTGTCATGCTGAGGAAAGAGCACAGATGAGTAGCTGTGAGCCCTGGGTATGCCCTGTAACCAGTGAAACATGAGGAATCTGACATTTCTAGAGAGTCCCAAACCCCACTGAGTCTCCTGTCCCATTCAGTCTGTCCCTAGAAGAAAAGCAACTTCAAGCTGTGGTCAGGAAGAAAGACACCAAACGTTCAAAACCAGAAGTTGCTATCCTTTTCTATAATGTCCTACTTTTTTTTTTTTTTTTTTTTACTGTTAATGCCAGTACTTAATTAAAGTATTTGTGTTCCAGTGAAGTTTCTGTTCCTCCCTCCCCATTGTTAACATTGGCTTTGAGAACCAAAATTCTTCCCTATCTGTGAGGGGAAAGAAGTACACCATGAGGTGCTATGGCTTAGAAGCAAAGGGAAAGACAAATTAGGACAGGAAAAATGGCAAAGCAGAAATGAAAATCTACCCTCCAGGCCGAAATAAGTTTGTTTTAACTGAGGATTATGTAATCAATAAAACCACTGTCTCCTGACTTATCTGAATTTATTATTTCAGTTCCAACAAGTGTATATGATAAATTACTTGTCTCTGGAAACATGCTTTATTTCTCCCACATACAAATTCCCCTTACTATAAAAGGACATGCAAGGACATGCTATATGAATTTTAGGGGGAACATTTGTAATAAGTAGCTCATGATCAAGTATCAATATAGAGCCTAAATAAATTATTTTATTGCTGTCAATCTTTGTTGAGTGGCAGAAATCTCTACAGCATAATTTTATTTGATGTGAATGGAAACAGAATAATGGGGTACTATTATTCCATATATCCTACAGGCAATGAAACTCAGGCTCAAAGAACTTATGGAGCCTCTGCAAGGCCACCCAGCACAGTTAGAAGTACCACGTCTGCATGACCCAGAAATTAGTGCTCTTAAGGATTGCTTCACATTTTGAGACAGAGGGTTTTCTCTGGGAGAGATTATGTGCAAGGTGCTCACAAGATGAGAGCAGTGGGTGAGAAGTCAGAAAATATCAGTGTGATTCTGAGCTCCAATGTGTGTTTATTTTTTGTTGTTTTGTATTTTGTATTGTATTTCTTAAATTTATCTTATCAAGGTGTTGTTGATTTAGGGATTCCAAGGTGACATGGTGATAAGGAATCTGCCTGCCATTACAGGAAACATAGGAGACAAGGGTTCAATCCCTGGGTCAGGAAGAAAGACACCAAACGTTCAAAACCAGAAGTTGCTATCCTTTTCTATAATGTCCTACTTTTTTTTTTTTTTTTTTTACTGTTAATGCCAGTACTTAATTAAAGTATTTGTGTTCCAGTGAAGTTTCTGTTCCTCCCTCCCCATTGTTAACATTGGCTTTGAGAACCAAAATTCTTCCCTATCTGTGAGGGGAAAGAAGTACACCATGAGGTGCTATGGCTTAGAAGCAAAGGGAAAGACAAATTAGGACAGGAAAAATGGCAAAGCAGAAATGAAAATCTACCCTCCAGGCCGAAATAAGTTTGTTTTAACTGAGGATTATGTAATCAATAAAACCACTGTCTCCTGACTTATCTGAATTTATTATTTCAGTTCCAACAAGTGTATATGATAAATTACTTGTCTCTGGAAACATGCTTTATTTCTCCCACATACAAATTCCCCTTACTATAAAAGGACATGCAAGGACATGCTATATGAATTTTAGGGGGAACATTTGTAATAAGTAGCTCATGATCAAGTATCAATATAGAGCCTAAATAAATTATTTTATTGCTGTCAATCTTTGTTGAGTGGCAGAAATCTCTACAGCATAATTTTATTTGATGTGAATGGAAACAGAATAATGGGGTACTATTATTCCATATATCCTACAGGCAATGAAACTCAGGCTCAAAGAACTTATGGAGCCTCTGCAAGGCCACCCAGCACAGTTAGAAGTACCACGTCTGCATGACCCAGAAATTAGTGCTCTTAAGGATTGCTTCACATTTTGAGACAGAGGGTTTTCTCTGGGAGAGATTATGTGCAAGGTGCTCACAAGATGAGAGCAGTGGGTGAGAAGTCAGAAAATATCAGTGTGATTCTGAGCTCCAATGTGTGTTTATTTTTTGTTGTTTTGTATTTTGTATTGTATTTCTTAAATTTATCTTATCAAGGTGTTGTTGATTTAGGGATTCCAAGGTGACATGGTGATAAGGAATCTGCCTGCCATTACAGGAAACATAGGAGACAAGGGTTCAATCCCTGGGTCAGGAAGATCCCCTCGAAAAAGGAATGGCAAACCACTGCAGTATTCTTACCTGGAGAATTCCACAGAGGAGCTTGATAGGCTACAGTCCACAAGTCCAAAGAGTGAGACATGAATGGGCAAGTGCATATGCAGAAATAGTTGATTTATAATGCTGTGTTTCTGGTATACAGAAAAGTGATTCCTAATACATATATATAATACTTTGCATCTGCTAATCCCAAACATCCATCCCTCCCTACCTCTCTACCCCTTGGTAACCACAAGCCTTTCCTCTATCTCTGTGAGTCTTTCTCTGTTTCAGAAAAAGATTTAATAAGCACACCTGTATCATATTTTAGATTCCACATGTAGGTGATGTAGGTAATTTACCAGCACGTGTTTATTACACAAACTCATCAGGTCATCAGCTTCCTTGTCTCTAAAGTGGGCACAATTGTTGGTTGGGCCCCATTATTGGGTTGTCCTGAAGATCAGTGAGATACTCTAACACTTAGGAAACCATAAAATACTGTTATTTCAAAATTATAAAGAAATACATTAATACCCATGCTTATTATATGGTGGATAAGAATGCAATTATTAGCAGAAAAGTTTTGTAGACACAGGAGAAGTAAAGAAGTTAATACCAAATGAGAGAAACAAGACCCACTGAAGGGAAAAATAAGAGAAAGTTTGGTGGGCTTCACATGGCAGATGGAGCTCACAGAACACAAACACACCCAGAGGCAGATTCTATTTACCAAGATCCAGAGGAATCAGGCATTCCCAGGCTAGACAGAAATGCAAATCTACTGAGGCAAAAAATTATTTGAGACCCTCTTAAGGATTGCTTCACATTTTGAGACAGAGGGTTTTCTCTGGGAGAGATTATGTGCAAGGTGCTCACAAGATGAGAGCAGTGGGTGAGAAGTCAGAAAATATCAGTGTGATTCTGAGCTCCAATGTGTGTTTATTTTTTGTTGTTTTGTATTTTGTATTGTATTTCTTAAATTTATCTTATCAAGGTGTTGTTGATTTAGGGATTCCAAGGTGACATGGTGATAAGGAATCTGCCTGCCATTACAGGAAACATAGGAGACAAGGGTTCAATCCCTGGGTCAGGAAGATCCCCTCGAAAAAGGAATGGCAAACCACTGCAGTATTCTTACCTGGAGAATTCCACAGAGGAGCTTGATAGGCTACAGTCCACAAGTCCAAAGAGTGAGACATGAATGGGCAAGTGCATATGCAGAAATAGTTGATTTATAATGCTGTGTTTCTGGTATACAGAAAAGTGATTCCCTAATACATATATATAATACTTTGCATCTGCTAATCCCAAACATCCATCCCTCCCTACCTCTCTACCCCTTGGTAACCACAAGCCTTTCCTCTATCTCTGTGAGTCTTTCTCTGTTTCAGAAAAAGATTTAATAAGCACACCTGTATCATATTTTAGATTCCACATGTAGGTGATGTAGGTAATTTACCAGCACGTGTTTATTACACAAACTCATCAGGTCATCAGCTTCCTTGTCTCTAAAGTGGGCACAATTGTTGGTTGGGCCCCATTATTGGGTTGTCCTGAAGATCAGTGAGATACTCTAACACTTAGGAAACCATAAAATACTGTTATTTCAAAATTATAAAGAAATACATTAATACCCATGCTTATTATATGGTGGATAAGAATGCAATTATTAGCAGAAAAGTTTTGTAGACACAGGAGAAGTAAAGAAGTTAATACCAAATGAGAGAAACAAGACCCACTGAAGGGAAAAATAAGAGAAAGTTTGGTGGGCTTCACATGGCAGATGGAGCTCACAGAACACAAACACACCCAGAGGCAGATTCTATTTACCAAGATCCAGAGGAATCAGGCATTCCCAGGCTAGACAGAAATGCAAATCTACTGAGGCAAAAAATTATTTGAGACCCTCTGGACTCAATGTATTTTCCTATATACAGAACAATATAAATCTGATTGTCTGGCAAATCTTAGATAATAATAAGTACTGAATGTAGATGAAAAACTGAAGTAAACATGGGATGAGATTTGAAATAAGACAGTAGTTCAGGCTTCACACCAAACAGGAAGGTTGTATGTGCACCAATGTGGATGCAGTCAACTTTCTGGTCTTGAACATAAGCCTATAACTTGCAGCTTTTATTTCCCTTCTCTTCTTGGGCTATTCTGGTGGTTCAGATGGTATTCTCTTCTTAACCCCTTGTAACTCAGATTCTATCTCCAGCAGAGTGTGGTTCTGATTTCTTCCCATTTCTCAGCCTGTTCCATCTCTGGAAAATTTATTTTTGCTTCTCCTGACCTTGAAGAGAGACTCTAACATGGTTTCCCTGCTTGGCTCCTGTTCTTTGCCCTGTACACATTTGACTTCCAATACGGGTCCTGACTTACACTTGTATATAAATAACTTTTGGTCTTCAGCTCCAACCTATCACCTTTACTGAGCACCAGCTCTGCTTTTCTCACAGTCTTCTAGTTCACATTCTGCTACTACCCAGAGCTTATGATCCAGGCTTTTTCTCCTCTTGCAATATGTTTCTGCCCTTTGCCTTAAAAAAAAAAAAAAACAACACCAGTTATGTTACCATTTTTTCTTATCAGCCAAGGTCAAAATCTGTGTTCATTTTATATAAAAAAAAGTCCCTCCTTGACATGATGAGGTTGTCTGCAAACCACGCTCACACCTAACCTGTTCATCATAGTGGTCCCCATTCATGTTCTGAGCATGTTTCTCCCATCTCCCACTACCCACCCTCACCTTCATGGGCCAGGGATGGAGTACTCTAACACTTAGGAAACCATAAAATACTGTTATTTCAAAATTATAAAGAAATACATTAATACCCATGCTTATTATATGGTGGATAAGAATGCAATTATTAGCAGAAAAGTTTTGTAGACACAGGAGAAGTAAAGAAGTTAATACCAAATGAGAGAAACAAGACCCACTGAAGGGAAAAATAAGAGAAAGTTTGGTGGGCTTCACATGGCAGATGGAGCTCACAGAACACAAACACACCCAGAGGCAGATTCTATTTACCAAGATCCAGAGGAATCAGGCATTCCCAGGCTAGACAGAAATGCAAATCTACTGAGGCAAAAAATTATTTGAGACCCTCTGGACTCAATGTATTTTCCTATATACAGAACAATATAAATCTGATTGTCTGGCAAATCTTAGATAATAATAAGTACTGAATGTAGATGAAAAACTGAAGTAAACATGGGATGAGATTTGAAATAAGACAGTAGTTCAGGCTTCACACCAAACAGGAAGGTTGTATGTGCACCAATGTGGATGCAGTCAACTTTCTGGTCTTGAACATAAGCCTATAACTTGCAGCTTTTATTTCCCTTCTCTTCTTGGGCTATTCTGGTGGTTCAGATGGTATTCTCTTCTTAACCCCTTGTAACTCAGATTCTATCTCCAGCAGAGTGTGGTTCTGATTTCTTCCCATTTCTCAGCCTGTTCCATCTCTGGAAAATTTATTTTTGCTTCTCCTGACCTTGAAGAGAGACTCTAACATGGTTTCCCTGCTTGGCTCCTGTTCTTTGCCCTGTACACATTTGACTTCCAATACGGGTCCTGACTTACACTTGTATATAAATAACTTTTGGTCTTCAGCTCCAACCTATCACCTTTACTGAGCACCAGCTCTGCTTTTCTCACAGTCTTCTAGTTCACATTCTGCTACTACCCAGAGCTTATGATCCAGGCTTTTTCTCCTCTTGCAATATGTTTCTGCCCTTTGCCTTAAAAAAAAAAAAAAACAACACCAGTTATGTTACCATTTTTTCTTATCAGCCAAGGTCAAAATCTGTGTTCATTTTATATAAAAAAAAGTCCCTCCTTGACATGATGAGGTTGTCTGCAAACCACGCTCACACCTAACCTGTTCATCATATTTTTCCTCTTCTCTGTGGTCCCACAAAGGACACAGGGTGGTTCCATGGTTTCTGAGCAGTGTTTCTCCCATTCTCCCACCTACCCACCCTCACCTTCTTTTATCATTGCCATCATCCTAGTTTAGGTCTTATAACCGAGTTCATGGCTTTTCTAATTGAAACCACTTTAGACTTTCCAAAGCATTATTTACATGATACCAGATTAACATTCCAATTTTCTTTACTTATTTTTAATCAAATCACTTCCTTAGTAAGTAACACCTTTACTGGGTCAACAATCTACGAGGATACACCTCCCCCAGGCATGCCATTCTTTTCAAAGTGTTCATTCATTGCATCCCTACTAAATCTTGGCACACATGCTCACTCAGTTGTGTCCAATGCTTTGTGATCCCATGGACTATAGCCCATTAGGCTCCTCTGTCCACGGGATACTCCAGGCAAGAATACTGGTTTGGGATGCCATGTCCTCCTTCAGGGGACCCTCCCAACCCAGGGATCATACCCATATCTCCTACATTTTCTGTATTGGCAGGTGGGTTCTTTACCACTAGTGCCACCTTGGAAGGGTTCTCTTAAAATTCTTTTCTCATTGCTTATAGACACATACTTTGTACTTTTCTGCCTTTGTGCCATCCATCTCATGGTACTATTCCTTTTTTGTACCTATAACCTTTTATTAACTTTGAGGCATCATGCTTCATATAAACTTTTAAGTCTTATTTTCATTACCTCTCATTTGCTCTTCTAGAACTATAACTATCACTATAACTATCACACATGGTCTATATGTGTTTGGTTTAAAATATAATGTACAAAGGTACCCGCATATTATTAAACAAGAATAATCTGTCCCAAAGAGCTCTGTCATGATATAAATTCAGATCTCTGCCTCACTTGTCCTTCACTCTTACATTGAAAAACATACAGACATTTCATCATGACCTGAAGGTCAACATGCTCAGGTTCATGGACAACAGTCCTATGCAAACAAACTTAGATGTCTCATCTTATCTTTTCACCCATCCATCAAGGTAAGAATCCTTAAGCTGTCACCACGCTCACACCTAACCTGTTCATCATATTTTTCCTCTTCTCTGTGGTCCCACAAAGGACACAGGGTGGTTCCATGGTTTCTGAGCAGTGTTTCTCCCATTCTCCCACCTACCCACCCTCACCTTCTTTTATCATTGCCATCATCCTAGTTTAGGTCTTATAACCGAGTTCATGGCTTTTCTAATTGAAACCACTTTAGACTTTCCAAAGCATTATTTACATGATACCAGATTAACATTCCAATTTTCTTTACTTATTTTTAATCAAATCACTTCCTTAGTAAGTAACACCTTTACTGGGTCAACAATCTACGAGGATACACCTCCCCCAGGCATGCCATTCTTTTCAAAGTGTTCATTCATTGCATCCCTACTAAATCTTGGCACACATGCTCACTCAGTTGTGTCCAATGCTTTGTGATCCCATGGACTATAGCCCATTAGGCTCCTCTGTCCACGGGATACTCCAGGCAAGAATACTGGTTTGGGATGCCATGTCCTCCTTCAGGGGACCCTCCCAACCCAGGGATCATACCCATATCTCCTACATTTTCTGTATTGGCAGGTGGGTTCTTTACCACTAGTGCCACCTTGGAAGGGTTCTCTTAAAATTCTTTTCTCATTGCTTATAGACACATACTTTGTACTTTTCTGCCTTTGTGCCATCCATCTCATGGTACTATTCCTTTTTTGTACCTATAACCTTTTATTAACTTTGAGGCATCATGCTTCATATAAACTTTTAAGTCTTATTTTCATTACCTCTCATTTGCTCTTCTAGAACTATAACTATCACTATAACTATCACACATGGTCTATATGTGTTTGGTTTAAAATATAATGTACAAAGGTACCCGCATATTATTAAACAAGAATAATCTGTCCCAAAGAGCTCTGTCATGATATAAATTCAGATCTCTGCCTCACTTGTCCTTCACTCTTACATTGAAAAAACATACAGACATTTCATCATGACCTGAAGGTCAACATGCTCAGGTTCATGGACAACAGTCCTATGCAAACAAACTTAGATGTCTCATCTTATCTTTTCACCCATCCATCAAGGTAAGAATCCTTAAGCTGTCACAGATGCTCCCTGGGCCACCTCCCATGTCTAGTGCTGATAACCTTGGCAGCCACACCTCACCTCTCACTTCATTTCATCTGACGAGAGAAATGCTGGAGGTAGAATGTAACCTCAGAACAGACAGTGTTGGACTTCCACCTGCTTCCTTTGAGATGCAACTCCTGAGCAAGGCACCTGCTGTTGGCCGGGTGCCCAGTGACAGGGACTGCTCGTCAGCACAGAGGCAGTGCTCTGCCAATAATCAGTGAGGCTCAGTGCTTCCTTCCGTAAGTTAATTTGCAAATATAGCAGAAACAGGAACAAACATAGGATGAACCCTGCCTGGGAGTGGTGGTGTGAGGAGAAGAATAAAGACAAAGAAGGACACAGCAGCCCAAGGGGAGGGGACCCCTGCATGTGATGGTGGGAAACCCAGATTACAGGCTTGAGTTCAGCTGCATAGGAATCAAGTTTTCATCTGTTAAAAAGATTGGTTTAGATGATCTGGGATATTTTCAGCTGTTTATATTTCTATAATTTCTATGAAGGAAAGTTATCAAAGAAAAGGGAAGGAGAGAGAGAATCTGTGCTCTTGACTGGAGTCAGGTAGATATGCCCATGTATTCATTATTACCATTTTCTATCTTCAACATATGCTGTCTTTGTCATTAATCAGGAACAATTATACAAGTTTACCACTCTCTTTTCATACTGTTCATGGCGAGTTCCATGGACTGCAAGGAGATCAAACCAGTCAATCCTAAAGGAAATCAACCCTGAATGTTCACTGGAAGGACTGATGCTGAAACTGAAGCTCCTGTACTTTGGCCACCTAATACAAAGAGACAACTCATTGTAAAAGACCCTGATGTTGGGGAAAAATAGAATGCAGAAGGAGAAGGGAACAATATAGGATAAGATGGCTGGATGGTATCACCGACACAATGGACATAAGTTTGAGCAAGCTCCAGAAGATGGTGATGGACAGGGAAGCCTGGTGTGCTACAGTCCATGAGGTTGCAAATAGTCAGACATGACTGAGTGACTGGACTGAACAGACTATTCCCTTTCCTTCTTTCTTTATTTGCCTCTCCTTCCTTTCTTCCTTCTTTCTTCTTTTGTTCTGTTTCATTTCAATACTGGCCTCAGCAGTCATCCAAAGCTCAGTGGGGCTCTACGGAAACAAATCCTGGAGGTGTCTTCTCCTTTTCGTCAGAACAGAACAGAGGTTGTGTTGGAGGGCAGTAGGCAAGCTGGCACTGGCCATAGTGAGGATTACCAAGAGATGAGAGCAGTGACTCAGGCCCAGTCCTCAACATGGACCAAGCTGCTATCACATCCCTCACCACCGCCATGCCGTATTCTGCCATCCCCTGGGGCTGAACATGGCCATGATAAATGATGGAAAATGATGCAGCAGTCAGTCAGGCCTGCACTTCTCTTCCACAGCCTCCTGACCACAGCCCCTGTCTCTGAAGTAGTCGTATGACTTTGTGAAACCCTTGGCTCTCAAGCATCTTCTGATCTCTTTCTCTACATTAGAGGTACTTAAGCCTAAACATGATAGTGGAAAGAAAGGAAACTCCTAAATTTAGTTCAGGAGAAAAGCATTGCTTTTCTCTCCTCTTCCACTCACGTTTTATTCAGAGTCACTACCTATGTGTTTAAAGGCATGTGCTTCATTTAAGATAGGCCTTTCTGGATTCTGCTAAGCTAAAGTAGAAATGATACAAAACTTGTTTTTTAAGTATTCTTGTGAATGCTGGTTGTGTATGACTTAGGGTTAATGTCTAGGAAATGAGGCCATCCCTAGAGTAATGAAGGCTGTCATATACTTATGATCCAGTCTCTGTCATCAGCCTTTGCACACCTCCCTCATCCAGCATGCAGTTTTCTCTTTCTAGTGCAGAGAAGCAAGTAGGATATACACGAGTGTCCATGCACACATACACACACACACACACACACACACACACACACACATTTCCTCCAGACTTGCACCCATCCACTTCAAGGTAGAGACTTGAAAATTGTGATGACCGTGGCAATTAGACTCCTAGAAACAAAGTCAGAAGAGGCTCCAGGAAAAGGAGATTTGGGCCTTTCTGACCAATCTGGTTACTCCTGTCAAGGCAACCCTAGCTCTTTTCCTCTAATATTCCTTCCATATACCTTTTCCAAACATTCCTCTTTCTACTCCACAACAGAGAGTAGGAAATGGCAAATGGTTAAAAGGAATTCACTTGTGTATCAGACATTGTATATGGTGACCCTGGACACCTACGAGTGAATTATTAACCTCATTAATTTATAGTTTTTAAGGTCAAGGTACAGACATTGGCATAGTGAGGATTACCAAGAGATGAGAGCAGTGACTCAGGCCCAGTCCTCAACATGGACCAAGCTGCTATCACATCCCTCACCACCGCCATGCCGTATTCTGCCATCCCCTGGGGCTGAACATGGCCATGATAAATGATGGAAAATGATGCAGCAGTCAGTCAGGCCTGCACTTCTCTTCCACAGCCTCCTGACCACAGCCCCTGTCTCTGAAGTAGTCGTATGACTTTGTGAAACCCTTGGCTCTCAAGCATCTTCTGATCTCTTTCTCTACATTAGAGGTACTTAAGCCTAAACATGATAGTGGAAAGAAAGGAAACTCCTAAATTTAGTTCAGGAGAAAAGCATTGCTTTTCTCTCCTCTTCCACTCACGTTTTATTCAGAGTCACTACCTATGTGTTTAAAGGCATGTGCTTCATTTAAGATAGGCCTTTCTGGATTCTGCTAAGCTAAAGTAGAAATGATACAAAACTTGTTTTTTAAGTATTCTTGTGAATGCTGGTTGTGTATGACTTAGGGTTAATGTCTAGGAAATGAGGCCATCCCTAGAGTAATGAAGGCTGTCATATACTTATGATCCAGTCTCTGTCATCAGCCTTTGCACACCTCCCTCATCCAGCATGCAGTTTTCTCTTTCTAGTGCAGAGAAGCAAGTAGGATATACACGAGTGTCCATGCACACATACACACACACACACACACACACACACACACACACATTTCCTCCAGACTTGCACCCATCCACTTCAAGGTAGAGACTTGAAAATTGTGATGACCGTGGCAATTAGACTCCTAGAAACAAAGTCAGAAGAGGCTCCAGGAAAAGGAGATTTGGGCCTTTCTGACCAATCTGGTTACTCCTGTCAAGGCAACCCTAGCTCTTTTCCTCTAATATTCCTTCCATATACCTTTTCCAAACATTCCTCTTTCTACTCCACAACAGAGAGTAGGAAATGGCAAATGGTTAAAAGGAATTCACTTGTGTATCAGACATTGTATATGGTGACCCTGGACACCTACGAGTGAATTATTAACCTCATTAATTTATAGTTTTTTTTAAGGTCAAGGTACAGACATTCCAGGATGCTCATGATCAGTAGTTGAAGAATGGGAACCATAAGCTTAGAGCAGTAGATAATGAAGGTCATAAAGATGATGATGATAAAGTAGAAGCTTAACTTTCTCAAATATTTACCACATGCCAGGCATTATTCTAAAGGCTACATATGCATAGCTCTAACAACCTTAATACAGAGACATCCACATACACAAAGATGAGATTCAAAATCATGTTCATTTGCTCCCTGTGAAATCATTTTCTAAGCAGTTCACTTGTTTCTGATATGGCCCTTGTATGACGCAATTTAAGTGTTTGAGGAGTACAATTATAGAAATTAGACAACCAAATTTCAAATTCTAGCTCTCATACTCACTGTTTACACAAACTTGGACAATTCTTGAATCTCTCTAGTATCCCATTTTCATCTCACAAAATAAAACATGAAGACTCACCTTACATGGTTATTGTGAAATTTATACTCATCACCCCACAGATCTTGACACATATGTCAGATCTGGGTACTCAAAATTTTTGGTTTCCACCTAACACCCACATCTTTATTTCTAATATAATCCTGCAATCAAATGAACCAGGATTCCATGAAGAAATGGCTCATTCTAGGACTGGGACAGGAAATACTCAAGAAAGGAGAATCTGAAAGGAATTAAACCCCACAATGGTTCTCAAAAGGACACAGAAGACAACTCAATGAACCCCAATAGCCAAAGCTACATAATTTAAACAAAATAAAACAGTGTTAAATTATATCCCAAACTTACAAACATCTGTGAGTCCAACTCTTATGAATGATTGAATTATTAGTAAATTGTGAAGAATAGACAAACATGCTCAGAAAAGCTAAAAATGATGTCTGCAGTTGCCTTACCATCAGGCAGATGGAGTAAGACTTCTCACTTCTTAAGTGGGGGTTGTGCATAGTGATTTTCTTCCAAAAAGCAGAGTATCGAAAGGGAAAAACAACAGTCACTTTACAGCAAAGAATCCCACCAAACACTTCCTCAGTGAGGGGATGAAGGTCACAATCAACAATGATAAGTCAAATTGATTGTATATGCCCTTGATATGATGTGTCAAAAATGATACTTTACTTCCGTAGCTTTCCTCTCCAAAATCCTTAACACCAATCTCTGAGAAAAATATCAAGTAAATTTTTACTGAAGAATAGTCTACGAAGCATCTGACCAGTATTCCTTAAAACTGTCAAGGTCATCAGAAATAAGGGAATTCTGAGAAACTGTTATGGTCTAGAGGAACCCAAGGAGACATGACTAAACACAATGTCATCTCTATATGGGATACCCAGAACACAAAAGGATACTTGGTTAAAACCAAGGAAATCTGAGTAAAGTGTGGACTTTAGTTACTACGAATGTACCAACATGTGTTCATTAATTTTGACAAGTAACATAAGATGCTAACAGGAGGCAAAAATAGGCATGGGGTATCTGGGGAAATTGCTGTATTATCTTTACATTGTTTATGTAGATAGAATAGCACTTTAAAATGAAAACTTCAAGGTGACAAATATTTTTAAATGTAGGATGCCTTCTCTTCTTTTATAACAATTAATGGACAATTGTTAAAGCAAGGGAAGCACAACAGAGGTGCTAGATTTAGGCAATGAGGGTAGAGAGTAGCTGTTTATTCAAACCAGGTTTCTCATGACATTCCAGAGTCGCTTACAGGATTGGGCAAGACCACTTTAGTTACAAGAGGTCTCTTTGACTATAAGCCTAGGAAGACTATGATGACAACGTGGTGTTAAGAAAGGTTCTGAAGCACTGTAATGAGGCAATATGTCTTTCTAAGGGCTCTGTGCTCTGGGAAGTGGGTTGCTGTAGCAGACCATAGAGATATTATTTTGTTTCTTTCAAACAGACACATGAAATATATCCCAAACTTACAAACATCTGTGAGTCCAACTCTTATGAATGATTGAATTATTAGTAAATTGTGAAGAATAGACAAACATGCTCAGAAAAGCTAAAATGATGTCTGCAGTTGCCTTACCATCAGGCAGATGGAGTAAGACTTCTCACTTCTTAAGTGGGGGTTGTGCATAGTGATTTTCTTCCAAAAAGCAGAGTATCGAAAGGGAAAAACAACAGTCACTTTACAGCAAAGAATCCCACCAAACACTTCCTCAGTGAGGGGATGAAGGTCACAATCAACAATGATAAGTCAAATTGATTGTATATGCCCTTGATATGATGTGTCAAAAATGATACTTTACTTCCGTAGCTTTCCTCTCCAAAATCCTTAACACCAATCTCTGAGAAAAATATCAAGTAAATTTTTACTGAAGAATAGTCTACGAAGCATCTGACCAGTATTCCTTAAAACTGTCAAGGTCATCAGAAATAAGGGAATTCTGAGAAACTGTTATGGTCTAGAGGAACCCAAGGAGACATGACTAAACACAATGTCATCTCTATATGGGATACCCAGAACACAAAAGGATACTTGGTTAAAACCAAGGAAATCTGAGTAAAGTGTGGACTTTAGTTACTACGAATGTACCAACATGTGTTCATTAATTTTGACAAGTAACATAAGATGCTAACAGGAGGCAAAAATAGGCATGGGGTATCTGGGGAAATTGCTGTATTATCTTTACATTGTTTATGTAGATAGAATAGCACTTTAAAATGAAAACTTCAAGGTGACAAATATTTTTAAATGTAGGATGCCTTCTCTTCTTTTATAACAATTAATGGACAATTGTTAAAGCAAGGGAAGCACAACAGAGGTGCTAGATTTAGGCAATGAGGGTAGAGAGTAGCTGTTTATTCAAACCAGGTTTCTCATGACATTCCAGAGTCGCTTACAGGATTGGGCAAGACCACTTTAGTTACAAGAGGTCTCTTTGACTATAAGCCTAGGAAGACTATGATGACAACGTGGTGTTAAGAAAGGTTCTGAAGCACTGTAATGAGGCAATATGTCTTTCTAAGGGCTCTGTGCTCTGGGAAGTGGGTTGCTGTAGCAGACCATAGAGATATTATTTTGTTTCTTTCAAACAGAAATGATAGAGCCCTATCACACACTCAGAAAGATCCTCAGGGTACCTGTGGGCAACTTCCACTCACAAATACACAAAGCGATTGCCTGAAGGGGGCCAAGTTAAAAGGGAGAGAACAGAGGAGACAGTTGGGGTGGAGGCAGCAAACTGGAAGTGAGTCCACTGAGGAACGGGGGGAAAACAATTCTCTCTACTTTAGCAACAATAGCAACAACAACAATTCCACCACAGGGACAACTCTCTGCTCGGATTCCTAGAATAGTCTAGTGAATTTCCAATCCCCGGTCCCTGTATCAGCAAAAGACAGATGGTCTATGACTGCCAGGCAATCAGAAAAACTGCCAAGTCATGGAAACTTGGGGAGTGAAAGGATGTGGTGATCCCAGTGAGCTCAAAGATGAGGCTCAGCTCGCTGAGCTGGGGAGGGGCGTGCCGTACACGCAACAGCTCTTTCCACTGAAAGGTATGTTTACAAGCCTGAAACTAGCACCTTTCAACCCCAGTCTCCTCCCACTCCTATTTCTGGAGCTATGAGTAGGGAGAGCCCATATATTATATCTCAGGCATGCGAGCTGACTGTAAAAAAGGCAGAGCTGATTTATGTCTGGTGTGTGGAACACAGGCTCTGCTGGCGTCTTTCATTGCAAAAGCTGAGAGCTTGGATGTTAAAGCTGTATCTCAAAGCAGTTATGCTAAAGTCTTAGAAATGTTTTGTTGTTTGTTTGCTTTTTTTTCAAACACAGACTAGGTAGTGTACTCAGAAACTACTGAAACCATGTTCTCTTTTCCACGTTCTGTGTCACATGATTATAGAGGTGATGAAGGTCCTAATTAGATAGATTAAGTCCTAAGTGAAGACAGTTAACTTGGGAGAGATGATGGTAAAATGAAGGGAGAAGGTGTGGCAACAACTATGTCATAAATGACTGAAAATTCACAATCCAAATAGTATAATGAGTGCAGATTTGGGCACAGAGTTAGAAGTTTTCAAAAAAGGGTCTAGAGGCAATAATTTTTCTTTCTAAGGGCTCTGTGCTCTGGGAAGTGGGTTGCTGTAGCAGACCATAGAGATATTATTTTGTTTCTTTCAAACAGAAATGATAGAGCCCTATCACACACTCAGAAAGATCCTCAGGGTACCTGTGGGCAACTTCCACTCACAAATACACAAAGCGATTGCCTGAAGGGGGCCAAGTTAAAAGGGAGAGAACAGAGGAGACAGTTGGGGTGGAGGCAGCAAACTGGAAGTGAGTCCACTGAGGAACGGGGGGAAAACAATTCTCTCTACTTTAGCAACAATAGCAACAACAACAATTCCACCACAGGGACAACTCTCTGCTCGGATTCCTAGAATAGTCTAGTGAATTTCCAATCCCCGGTCCCTGTATCAGCAAAAGACAGATGGTCTATGACTGCCAGGCAATCAGAAAAACTGCCAAGTCATGGAAACTTGGGGAGTGAAAGGATGTGGTGATCCCAGTGAGCTCAAAGATGAGGCTCAGCTCGCTGAGCTGGGGAGGGGCGTGCCGTACACGCAACAGCTCTTTCCACTGAAAGGTATGTTTACAAGCCTGAAACTAGCACCTTTCAACCCCAGTCTCCTCCCACTCCTATTTCTGGAGCTATGAGTAGGGAGAGCCCATATATTATATCTCAGGCATGCGAGCTGACTGTAAAAAAGGCAGAGCTGATTTATGTCTGGTGTGTGGAACACAGGCTCTGCTGGCGTCTTTCATTGCAAAAGCTGAGAGCTTGGATGTTAAAGCTGTATCTCAAAGCAGTTATGCTAAAGTCTTAGAAATGTTTTGTTGTTTGTTTGCTTTTTTTTCAAACACAGACTAGGTAGTGTACTCAGAAACTACTGAAACCATGTTCTCTTTTCCACGTTCTGTGTCACATGATTATAGAGGTGATGAAGGTCCTAATTAGATAGATTAAGTCCTAAGTGAAGACAGTTAACTTGGGAGAGATGATGGTAAAATGAAGGGAGAAGGTGTGGCAACAACTATGTCATAAATGACTGAAAATTCACAATCCAAATAGTATAATGAGTGCAGATTTGGGCACAGAGTTAGAAGTTTCAGGGTCTAGAGATAAAATGTCTCACCTGTCATAGAAGTAGTACCTACATGTGTGATGCTCTGGTCATGAGCTCAGGGTTTGCAAAACTTATGGGGCCTCCTGTATTTCCACTTGTTGAATTTCTATGGCTTCCTGGTGGCCTTGTCAGATTCCAAGATACACACCCATCATGCAAAGTCACAGTATGACAGAGCCACAGAAGAGTGGGGACAAAGGAAGGAAGATTCTAGGTAGTCATGTTGGATCCAACTTCTCTTTCTGCCCGCTCAGCTAGACAGTCTTCAAATCACCCCTATTCCCAAATAAAGGATTAGAAGAGGTACCCAAGGATGGCCTCCTTACTTTCTGTCTCTCTCATCTCCATTCTATCACTGTGATTAACACAATGGCATCCTGGGACTCCACTTATCTTCTGTGTAACTCAAGTGCTCAGAAACCTACCACAGCTTTGCTCCAACATCAAGTCCTGTCTCTCCTCAGAGTACCAGGCACCAGACAAGTGCTCATTCGGAGGCAGTTGTTTTTGTGATTTATGCTGTTATTATCCTCATTGCTCTCATGTCCAATAACAAGTCTGGTCAGGGTATGTATGTATTCGAGGCCTTTCTTCCTTCACAGGCTCATTCCTGATCCTTCCTCAATCCATTCCTTTCCACTGTTGTTTCTGCTAAGAAATATTCTATCACCGTTACCACACTGCCCTTTTTCCATTCTATGTTTGAAATACAGTTTCTTCTGAAAAGCAACTTTGTTGGACTTGTGCGCCATTATGCAAGGCAAAGACTGGCATCAGAAAGGTGCTCATTGATGTGGGGCTGGGGGATAGATCGGGGCTTCCTCAGGAACGTCCAACCACCCGCTGCTTTGACTGCCTGAGGCATCATCGTCTCTAAAGAGAGTCATCCTGTTAGACATGTGTATGCCACGTAGTGGAAAATATTATCAACAATGCCAATTAAAGTATTTGTACTTTGAGTTATACAGAAGCCAGAAACAAATTTAAACTACCTGCAATCATCTCAATGCATGTATCAGGCCACCCATCCTTCCTCTGGATAGACAAATGGCAGTTGCTGCTCAGAAATTTCTGGGAGGGTCCTTTGTGAGCCAAGGACTTAAGTGCCCTTCTGTCAGCCATACTTAGAGTATGTGTCATCTGTCAAGGTAGTGTTTATCTGGTTACCCTATTATCAAGGCAAGACTATTTCTCTTTACTACAAGACTAAACACTGAAACACTAAATACTAGTCATTCAACCTCTGACACAGTCACATACAAGCCTCACATTATCATCACCCTGCTGTTGCTCCAGTTTTTGGTCATTTGCTCCTGCCTTAATACTTCCTCTATTCCACTTCTCATTCCAGCTCTCATCCTCGTCAGACAGGTCTGGATGTCTCCAGATCTGAGATCAGCCCTCCAGGAACATGTGAGCAACAAGGCCATCTGGACAGGCTGGCTCTCCTCTCATTTGCTCTCATTCCCCAACCCCCTCTGTCTACGCCTTACCCCTAGCGGATTGTGTTGAAAGCCTGAGATAATCCTGGCAAGGTCACACTGTTTGATTCTGCTGTCAGTTTAAATTATGTCACAGCTTTTATATCTAAATCAAAATACAAGAGAATGAAAAAAAGAGGAAGAGAGAGAGAGACAGCAAAGAGACATGGCAACATCCTACGGCGAGTGGTGGAATGACATTTCAATTGACCGATTGATCTGTTCCCTTGACAGCTGCTCTCCTTGCTCACCCCAAATCATTATTTAACACATATAAACTCTGAGCCCACTCCATGATGTCTGTGGATGGAATGTACGCCTTCTTCTGGAGGGGAAAGGAACAAAATCATTTCTATAATGGTAAAAAATAGGAATATTATTTTAAGGTGATGGTTTTCAGTCATAAAATTGTCGATCATTTAGGTTACAATCAATGTACTTTTTCTCAGAACATGTGACTGCAGAGAACTGCAATTTCCTAAATTCTTATAGAATATGTGTGGATTTTAGTATCTATAATTTGTTTAGTTTAGCAATAACCAATACAAGATTTTAAAACAATGTACCAATATTGGGCTATGTCTAAATAACATCTTCTTAAAGCTACAGGCTTTAAGAAATAACTGATTTGGTCGTCTATGGTAATTCTCCATTGGTCCTGCATTTTATACATTCTTATTCAATAAAAGGATAACCCTTTTTGTTTCACATGTGAGTTCACATGGAGCCTTTAACGTGAGAGTCCATAGAGGGTTCTTTTAAGACACCTGTTGTTTAGTCTTCTATAACTTCTTTAACTTCAAAACAGTACCATTGCAAGAAAAGTTGACAGAAGTTGGGGCAAAACTGTTAAGTAGTATATACTCATGAGAGAAAACCACATTCAAACATAGTATAAATTGCTATCTTACTGATGATATTACCACTGCATTAAAAGGGTTACAGCTATTCTATTAAATTCTGAGATTTTTGCCCATTAGAATAAATAGTTCACTAGGTTTGTAACTTTTCCTGAGTCTAATTTAGACTGAAAAATGTTTTAAAATCTTTATAATGGGCTACATTCTTCACTGTTTATTCTTCAGAACTGTTTGGTTTATTCTGAACCAGCCTTGATATATATCAGCATTTTCCAAACAGAATTTACATAAGAAGACACGGACTGCCTTGAAATAATTTAGAATTAGTTAGAAGTCAGAGTTCCTAATTCCATTTCCACTCCACTACTGTGTGATCATTAACTGGCAAGTTTTTAAAGCTCTCTGAACTTCAGTTTTATTTTTTCAATCTGAAAGCTGCAATTATCACTACTTGACACAGGTATATTTCAGAGTTCATGATGGCTCAAAGTGTGATAATAAAGCATTACCTTTTAATTAGATAAGTGCAATATATTAGGGTCTACTGAGGCCTTTGGCTTTGTCGACACCACATATAAAACCCCCTGAAGCTAACAGGTAGCTTTTGTCTTAACTTCTGCAAAGACAACTTTCTTTGAAGAAGCATTACTTCATATTTTAAGTAATAACCTTATTCCCAGTGAAATGGCCAGTAGTTAGAAAGACCCTAGTTGTACCATAGAAACAAAATGGCTGGTTGCTACTTTGAAAGCTCTCTTTCTGGTAAAATGTTAAAAGGCAATGTACCAATATTGGGCTATGTCTAAATAACATCTTCTTAAAGCTACAGGCTTTAAGAAATAACTGATTTGGTCGTCTATGGTAATTCTCCATTGGTCCTGCATTTTATACATTCTTATTCAATAAAAGGATAACCCTTTTTGTTTCACATGTGAGTTCACATGGAGCCTTTAACGTGAGAGTCCATAGAGGGTTCTTTTAAGACACCTGTTGTTTAGTCTTCTATAACTTCTTTAACTTCAAAACAGTACCATTGCAAGAAAAGTTGACAGAAGTTGGGGCAAAACTGTTAAGTAGTATATACTCATGAGAGAAAACCACATTCAAACATAGTATAAATTGCTATCTTACTGATGATATTACCACTGCATTAAAAGGGTTACAGCTATTCTATTAAATTCTGAGATTTTTGCCCATTAGAATAAATAGTTCACTAGGTTTGTAACTTTTCCTGAGTCTAATTTAGACTGAAAAATGTTTTAAAATCTTTATAATGGGCTACATTCTTCACTGTTTATTCTTCAGAACTGTTTGGTTTATTCTGAACCAGCCTTGATATATATCAGCATTTTCCAAACAGAATTTACATAAGAAGACACGGACTGCCTTGAAATAATTTAGAATTAGTTAGAAGTCAGAGTTCCTAATTCCATTTCCACTCCACTACTGTGTGATCATTAACTGGCAAGTTTTTAAAGCTCTCTGAACTTCAGTTTTATTTTTTCAATCTGAAAGCTGCAATTATCACTACTTGACACAGGTATATTTCAGAGTTCATGATGGCTCAAAGTGTGATAATAAAGCATTACCTTTTAATTAGATAAGTGCAATATATTAGGGTCTACTGAGGCCTTTGGCTTTGTCGACACCACATATAAAACCCCCTGAAGCTAACAGGTAGCTTTTGTCTTAACTTCTGCAAAGACAACTTTCTTTGAAGAAGCATTACTTCATATTTTAAGTAATAACCTTATTCCCAGTGAAATGGCCAGTAGTTAGAAAGACCCTAGTTGTACCATAGAAACAAAATGGCTGGTTGCTACTTTGAAAGCTCTCTTTCTGGTAAAATGTTAAAAGTGCTTGGTTTTTACAGTTCCTAACCAGAGCCGTAACAAGGGAAGAATCCTGTTATTCTTGCTTGCCTTCTGTTCCAACAGCAAGAGAAATGCTGACTTCACACCCACACATCCACTCTCCACCACGGGCTGTAACAGTGAAATGGTCTCTTGTCAGAATATGCACTGGGTCTCTCAGGAGCACAAGGCCTTAACTGTTTTTGTCTCCCTGAGTCTAGATATGTTTACCACTGATACCATTTGGTGGAAAAGTACATTTTCTGCTGAATATATTAAGTATCAGAATGCCCATGACATGGTTTCTTCATTCAAAGTTACTCCTATCTTTCTTAGATCCTTGCACTCAAAAAGTCATTGTTTCAAATAAGGTTAGAGCAAAAGACAACTTCACAAGTTGTTATGACTGCCTACCTCAAAGCTGCAGGGAGGGAAAGCAGGAAAGTAACTCTGTATATGGAAACTTAGTAGATGACATATTTACTTAGTACTCATTTTTGCCACATATAAGACCAGGTGTTTTATGCAATTTAACATTAAAGAGATGGTCACCTTCAAGATAAGGTAAGTTGAAAAAATAACTTAGGGCTCTCCTCTCTTCTCTAAATCCAGAGTGAGCGCTTTCCAAAGTCAAGACAGAATAGGGGGTTTGGTCACTATGAGAAGACCATTGTGTATGGTCTTTGTTTGTTTGTGTGTGAACCTTCATTAAAATTTCCTCTATTATGGCCTTGACTAAAAGATCCGTCCTGAAAAAGTTCCATTTGACAGATGGCCTTCAGAACTGGTTAAACCCTTGCTAGTGCCATATCTACTCCAACCGGTTGTAAGAATTCCAACAATGGTAGGGAGAGATGGATTACTGGGGAATTATTTCATAGATGATACCAGTTCCTCAGGAAAGATCTTGATCAGTTCTTAAGCTGAGAGATCAATTTTATTTAGCTCAGAGACACAGAGAGAAATACTCTGTTTCATTGCATCACCCCAATGAGGCCACCCGCTGAGGCATCACTCTCCAAAATCACTTAGGTATCTGCAATCTTGTCTCTCACCAAGATTTCTTTTTGCAGTCTCAATATCCAGCTGCCTCTGAAGGCTAGAGGTTGTGAGATCAATGCTTTCTCTTAAAGCCCATGTTGTGGCTTCTGCTCTTCAAGTAGATTCTGATGAAATTCAACTCGTAAATTTACAAAAATATTCTGGGGGTGACTCTTTCAGGACACTTCAGTATAAGGAGGATCAACCTTTTAGATTAGGGCATGGTGGTGTCTGCCTTTTCCATTCTTGATATCCTTTGGGTCCAGGTGCTAGAACTGGTGTCTTGTATCTGATGATGCTGACAGGGTGGCTGGCGTGGTAGTTCACAGGCTACCTCTGGGTGCATCCCAGACAGGTTACTGAAAAGTATGGACTTACTCACAAATGGAAAAGCCCCAGCTCAGTATAAGTTTCGCATTAAAACCTCCTGGCCCACCAACATTGTCACATATGGGGGTCGGGAGTGCTCACTGAGGTTGAGCAGTGCAGGTGGAACTCTAAAGCACCCATCTTTCTACTGAGTTGAACTCACCTCAGCTCAGATACAGTCAATCCCAGCTAAGTAGCTGGTCATTGAGATGAGCTTTGTAGTGGTCTCCATGGATAAGGCCTCCCCTCACACACACAGGGACAGATCCAGCTCTGGCAAGGCCTGGGGCTGATACAGTCTTTTACACATTTTAGAGATTCTATTTAAGGATACAAAATTATGTACAAAAGGATGCCAAAGTCTTAACCTATTGCAGCTCAGTGATGATGTTTTCATAACTTTACAAAAATCACATGACCATGAAAACTCATTACTAGGTCCCCTTAGGGCTTTGGCGAGAGCCCTTTACAGGAAAGGAGGGAGAATATATGAAGCTTGTGCTTCAGTGGCTTTAAAGCAAACTGGCCTTTAAGTGCATCTTCTAAACTTAAATACTTTCAGGGGAAAATAAAGAAAGACTTATCTAAGCGTGAAAATATACAATGAACTAAGGAACCATATAAATCATGTGTTGATCAGTTCTTAAGCTGAGAGATCAATTTTATTTAGCTCAGAGACACAGAGAAATACTCTGTTTCATTGCATCACCCCAATGAGGCCACCGCTGAGGCATCACTCTCCAAAATCACTTAGGTATCTGCAATCTTGTCTCTCACCAAGATTTCTTTTTGCAGTCTCAATATCCAGCTGCCTCTGAAGGCTAGAGGTTGTGAGATCAATGCTTTCTCTTAAAGCCCATGTTGTGGCTTCTGCTCTTCAAGTAGATTCTGATGAAATTCAACTCGTAAATTTAAAAAAATATTCTGGGGTGACTCTTTCAGGACACTTCAGTATAAGGAGGATCAACCTTTTAGATTAGGGCATGGTGGTGTCTGCCTTTTCCATTCTTGATATCCTTTGGGTCCAGGTGCTAGAACTGGTGTCTTGTATCTGATGATGCTGACAGGGTGGCTGGCGTGGTAGTTCACAGGCTACCTCTGGGTGCATCCCAGACAGGTTACTGAAAAGTATGGACTTACTCACAAATGGAAAAGCCCCAGCTCAGTATAAGTTTCGCATTAAAACCTCCTGGCCCACCAACATTGTCACATATGGGGGTCGGGAGTGCTCACTGAGGTTGAGCAGTGCAGGTGGAACTCTAAAGCACCCATCTTTCTACTGAGTTGAACTCACCTCAGCTCAGATACAGTCAATCCCAGCTAAGTAGCTGGTCATTGAGATGAGCTTTGTAGTGGTCTCCATGGATAAGGCCTCCCCTCACACACACAGGGACAGATCCAGCTCTGGCAAGGCCTGGGGCTGATACAGTCTTTTACACATTTTAGAGATTCTATTTAAGGATACAAAATTATGTACAAAAGGATGCCAAAGTCTTAACCTATTGCAGCTCAGTGATGATGTTTTCATAACTTTACAAAAATCACATGACCATGAAAACTCATTACTAGGTCCCCTTAGGGCTTTGGCGAGAGCCCTTTACAGGAAAGGAGGGAGAATATATGAAGCTTGTGCTTCAGTGGCTTTAAAGCAAACTGGCCTTTAAGTGCATCTTCTAAACTTAAATACTTTCAGGGGAAAATAAAGAAAGACTTATCTAAGCGTGAAAATATACAATGAACTAAGGAACCATATAAATCATGTGTTGAACTAAGACTTGTAGTATTTGATTATACAACTCCATTTTTATTATGGTCCTGCAAAGATGTGTTGGCTGGACTCTGCTCTGACGAAGGTTCACAGATAAGGTTGAACTGCCCGTTACCTATAAGGATTTCGGAGTCAAGCATACTTTTTAGGAGATTCAGCAGAAGATCAACTAATACAGCTCTGTTAAATCAGTTCATTTGACAAGAGTGATCTGTAAAGACTTCTTCCAAGAGGCAGATTCTGAACCAAGTTATGAATGTGAAAAGAT
This sequence comes from Tragulus kanchil, assembly GCA_022376925.1. Taxonomy (NCBI): domain Eukaryota; kingdom Metazoa; phylum Chordata; class Mammalia; order Artiodactyla; family Tragulidae; genus Tragulus; species Tragulus kanchil. The sequence continues at coordinate 183,478,889 of JAIOJX010000028.1, forward strand.
ACTTGCAAGCACATGTGGGAAGAATAATTATTGGACAGAGAGTCTTGGGAAATAAACCAAAACCTAGAGAAAGAAGATGTAGGTGATCTTCAGGGAATAAACTGGTATCATCATGACTAACATCCAAGGATGCAAAGGAGAGAAATATTTGCAATGGGAAATAAGAATGGAAAGACAAGGACTTTAGAGAACTTTGATATGCAAACACATAAATGTGGTGGCTTTTCTTTTCTATGGGACCACATGAAATCTGCAGAGTTGGTTTGAAAAACTAAACTGTGTTCAGTATAGAGTTAGGCAAAAAATTATTAAATGTAGAATCCTTGAATCCTTGTGAAATGGTTGGTGAGTTTGGGAACAGTACAGATTTGCATTAGAAGTCAATTTTACTAGAGTAGGCTTGAGGAAGTATTTAATCTATTTTAGCTTTATTCTCATCTAAATAGAAGAACTTATTTTGCAGGGCTGCCATGAGAGCGTGGCAGGGACCAGTGACTTGAGGCTGCTGTAATGCTGCTGCTGAATGAAGGTGGTGAGGGCCTCCCCAAGGATGAAACTGTGGGAAAGAAAAGCAGAGGATGCAGATGAGATGCAAAAGCAGAGCTGAACAGAATAGCTCTGCAAGGGAACACAGGCAGAAAGAACAACAACTATAATAGAAAACTAAGGTTTAAAGGAGGGAGAATATATGAAGCTTGTGCTTCAGTGGCTTTAAAGCAAACTGGCCTTTAAGTGCATCTTCTAAACTTAAATACTTTCAGGGGAAAATAAAGAAAGACTTATCTAAGCGTGAAAATATACAATGAACTAAGGAACCATATAAATCATGTGTTGAACTAAGACTTGTAGTATTTGATTATACAACTCCATTTTTATTATGGTCCTGCAAAGATGTGTTGGCTGGACTCTGCTCTGACGAAGGTTCACAGATAAGGTTGAACTGCCCGTTACCTATAAGGATTTCGGAGTCAAGCATACTTTTTAGGAGATTCAGCAGAAGATCAACTAATACAGCTCTGTTAAATCAGTTCATTTGACAAGAGTGATCTGTAAAGACTTCTTCCAAGAGGCAGATTCTGAACCAAGTTATGAATGTGAAAAGATACTTGCAAGCACATGTGGGAAGAATAATTATTGGACAGAGAGTCTTGGGAAATAAACCAAAACCTAGAGAAAGAAGATGTAGGTGATCTTCAGGGAATAAACTGGTATCATCATGACTAACATCCAAGGATGCAAAGGAGAGAAATATTTGCAATGGGAAATAAGAATGGAAAGACAAGGACTTTAGAGAACTTTGATATGCAAACACATAAATGTGGTGGCTTTTCTTTTCTATGGGACCACATGAAATCTGCAGAGTTGGTTTGAAAAACTAAACTGTGTTCAGTATAGAGTTAGGCAAAAATTATTAAATGTAGAATCCTTGAATCCTTGTGAAATGGTTGGTGAGTTTGGGAACAGTACAGATTTGCATTAGAAGTCAATTTTACTAGAGTAGGCTTGAGGAAGTATTTAATCTATTTTAGCTTTATTCTCATCTAAATAGAAGAACTTATTTTGCAGGGCTGCCATGAGAGCGTGGCAGGGACCAGTGACTTGAGGCTGCTGTAATGCTGCTGCTGAATGAAGGTGGTGAGGGCCTCCCCAAGGATGAAACTGTGGGAAAGAAAAGCAGAGGATGCAGATGAGATGCAAAAGCAGAGCTGAACAGAATAGCTCTGCAAGGGAACACAGGCAGAAAGAACAACAACTATAATAGAAAACTAAGGTTTAAAGGTAAGCACAGCAGCACTCTTAACTGAGATGGAGGCTATCAAAAGAGAATGATGGTAGGGAGGTGGCAGAGAAGGAAAATAGATGGGATTCATATTAGACACACAGAGCCATGTGTGGTTTCCCAGAGGGCACTTAGAGTGACCAGGACCTCTACACCCACTGCAAAGAGCACTGCTCATCCTCCAGAGCTGGAGCAATTTCAATTGTCTCCTAAACTTTTAGATCCTTCTCTTCACATGGTTCATGACATTATCCAACTAATCGGATGGCTTCTTCATTCCCTTAAATAAGCCTGTTCAGTGAACAGATGTCTTGTGGAAACCTCCATGATTATGATTATCCCCAAAGTATTCCAATCACATATTTTGTATTATGTTGAATTGCTCTGATATTCATGTCAACTTTCTTATTGCTCTCACTTCCTTTTCTGCAGGTTATGCTAAGACTTCTCTTAAAATAGGCTGTAAATTATTTTAAAATCAGAGTCAGATTCAATTTTCTAGTACACCTCCAGTGACCAATTCAGAACTCACTGCAAATAGTAGGTGCTTAAAAATAGTCACAATCATCATTGTAATAAAAGCTAGTATTTATTGAGCATCAAACCGTTCCAAACATTGTTACATATACTAAATGCTATCCTATGGCAATCCTACAAAATTAGTTTTTACTCCTATTTAGATGAGGAAAATAAAGCTAAAAAACTTAAAACTTCCTTAAGATCACTCTTGGAGTGCTGGGTTCCAACACAAACCCACGATGCTTCAAAGCCCACTGGACTTTTCACATAGATATAAAAAAATCCTACAGGTGATAAATTCCACTAAACCTTATTCTGAACACAATTTACTTTTATAAAAATAAGTTTGGGAACAGTACAGATTTGCATTAGAAGTCAATTTTACTAGAGTAGGCTTGAGGAAGTATTTAATCTATTTTAGCTTTATTCTCATCTAAATAGAAGAACTTATTTTGCAGGGCTGCCATGAGAGCGTGGCAGGGACCAGTGACTTGAGGCTGCTGTAATGCTGCTGCTGAATGAAGGTGGTGAGGGCCTCCCCAAGGATGAAACTGTGGGAAAGAAAAGCAGAGGATGCAGATGAGATGCAAAAGCAGAGCTGAACAGAATAGCTCTGCAAGGGAACACAGGCAGAAAGAACAACAACTATAATAGAAAACTAAGGTTTAAAGGTAAGCACAGCAGCACTCTTAACTGAGATGGAGGCTATCAAAAGAGAATGATGGTAGGGAGGTGGCAGAGAAGGAAAATAGATGGGATTCATATTAGACACACAGAGCCATGTGTGGTTTCCCAGAGGGCACTTAGAGTGACCAGGACCTCTACACCCACTGCAAAGAGCACTGCTCATCCTCCAGAGCTGGAGCAATTTCAATTGTCTCCTAAACTTTTAGATCCTTCTCTTCACATGGTTCATGACATTATCCAACTAATCGGATGGCTTCTTCATTCCCTTAAATAAGCCTGTTCAGTGAACAGATGTCTTGTGGAAACCTCCATGATTATGATTATCCCCAAAGTATTCCAATCACATATTTTGTATTATGTTGAATTGCTCTGATATTCATGTCAACTTTCTTATTGCTCTCACTTCCTTTTCTGCAGGTTATGCTAAGACTTCTCTTAAAATAGGCTGTAAATTATTTTAAAATCAGAGTCAGATTCAATTTTCTAGTACACCTCCAGTGACCAATTCAGAACTCACTGCAAATAGTAGGTGCTTAAAAATAGTCACAATCATCATTGTAATAAAAGCTAGTATTTATTGAGCATCAAACCGTTCCAAACATTGTTACATATACTAAATGCTATCCTATGGCAATCCTACAAAATTAGTTTTTACTCCTATTTAGATGAGGAAAATAAAGCTAAAAAACTTAAAACTTCCTTAAGATCACTCTTGGAGTGCTGGGTTCCAACACAAACCCACGATGCTTCAAAGCCCACTGGACTTTTCACATAGATATAAAAAAATCCTACAGGTGATAAATTCCACTAAACCTTATTCTGAACACAATTTACTTTTTCTGTAAAAATAAGAAGACATTTTAATATTGCACTATGTCTCACTGCTGGGCTAGATACAATACAGCTTGTATCTGTACTGAGATATTTATTCTTGATACTAATGTAGAGACTAATAGAATTCTGCTGAATAGTACATTTTATGAACCAGGTTTGAAATGAGTGAACATTATAGGAGGGTTATATCTAAATAAATGAATATTTCCTGACATGCTTAAAATTCTTTTCTATGTCAATTGTTCATGCATTTTCCCATTAAAATTACACTTTGAACAACTAATGTCTTCCCCTGAAAGACAGTGGAAGTGTTAGTTGCTCAGCTGTGTCGAACTCTTTGTGGGCCCATGGACTATAGCCTGTAAGTCTCCTCCATCAGTGGGATTTTCCAGGCAAGAATACTGAAGCTGGTAGCCATTCGCTTGTCCCAGGGACACTCCCAACCCAGGGATGGAAACCCAGGTCTCCTGCATTAGAGGCAATCCCCTATTCTTCAGGTGGCTTCTTTACCATCTGAGTCACTAGGGGAGCCCAAGGGCTTCCCTACATTGCTTTATTTTCATCTGCCACTCATGAGGTATCACTTATAACATATAGCTACTTATGAATGTTCCCTTGCTTTCCTCCCCTGCCCGACAGAGACTGCTGGCCGTCTGAAGACAGCAGATCATGCATCTTGCCTTCATCTTAATATATGACCTCAATATCTAGTACAGACTTAAAAAATATCATAACCTAAACATTGAAAGTTATGTGTCATTAGGTGGGAATTTTTAGGACATCAAACCCAGGAGGCAAGGAGCATCTCAAGTGTCCCTGAGAGAACTACTCTGAGGAGGCCAGGGGATCAGCCCCATTATATTGAAATTTTGCAACAAAGAGTAGGTAGTCTGAATATCAAATAAAGACTGCCAATGGAGGAAAACCTCCAGTTAAATAATTTACCCTTTTTTTCAATGTATACAAAGATGAAGGATCTGGGCTCACTGAACTCATTCCTTTGGTGTGCACCTTGGCTATACAGGCCTCCTATCCTAGGTTTTCGCATCCTGAATTTCCTCAGGGCTAACCTCAGGGAACAGTTGCAGGGAGTGGCTGCAGTCTGAGGGCTGACAGATGACAGGTATTCTTTTTCTTCCTGAGTTTCCTCAAGGATCACTGGCTCACACTGGAGGGATGATGCCTGGGACAGTTTCCTCACAGATACGGCAGGGAACAGTCCATTTCTCACTAGCACTGCCCTTTATACGTCATACACATCATCCTTCCATTTGTCTTTTTCAGTCATTCACGGTCGTGTGACTACAAGAGCCCAGGCCCCGGGACAGATGCTGAGGACACAAGCTGAGTAAAGGAGGCATGTGCTCTGGCCTACGCAGCATATGCCCTGATGGGGAGGAGAGCAAATGCTTACAGAACTAGGTTAAAACAATTAAAAACTGTTGTGCATGCTAAAAGGAAAACTAGGAGGAATATCAAAAGCACAAGTAAAACAGACCTAAGTATGAGAAGTTGGAAGTGAAAAATAACTTTCCCATATAAGGCATAAGATGAATTACATCAATAGGTATAGCTATTGTAGATGACTTTGAAAAAATCTATAATTGGCTATAATGGACTTTTAAGTGATGAATAAATGAAAAGTCATCTACAATCATACTTCAAGGGGAAAATAGATTCTGATATGCTTCCTCAAAGGCTCAAAATACAACCTGAACCCTTTCTGATCCTCCATCCTTGGCTGCATAAACAGGCAACAGGTTCCTGTTGAGACTTAGGTGCAAAGAAAGGTTGACTTTCTTCTATTCCAGAAGACGATGCAATTGTGGGGGGGGGGGGGGGGCATGAGAGGTGAGGAATGATGGCTTCCAATGCAAAGCGATCGTATTCTAGAGCCATTTGGGGGCATCCTCAATTGAGGGTATCTGATAATTGGCAAGAAAAAGAAAGAACATCACCATGTCATTTCAAAAGTGACTGATTTCCTTCTGTGTCACTTTCTAGCCCTGTCAATGCAAAGCCAACTAAGTCATGGCTCTCACACAAGGGTTTCTCAAAGAACACTGTCATATCTCTATTGTGACGACTCTCTCTTTACAAGTCTTTGGGAGAGCTGGCATGGATCTGTGGCCCCTGATTATTACTTTGGCACATGTAGAGACGTGATTAGATGATCTTTGTACACTAAGGTAACCTTGGATGTTTGACAGTCACTGATTTTAGACACATTCTAAATAGCATGGTAGATAGGCCCAGTGAAACAATTAAGGGGACTGGCTTTGATCACTGACTTTTAGGTAAGCCTCAAGTCTGAGTGAATAGCAATACTATGCTTAATTAGTAAAGAAAATACAAAATTGATAAAAACTGAATAAGCTCCAGATATGTTTCTAATTTGAACAAGCCAGAATTAAAACTATTATACTTAATCTTTCATCTTCATTCAATGTTGTTGATTTTATTCAAAATGTGTTTTTCTCTTATAAAATAGTTTATTACATGTTTTCTTCCCCTGCTTGTGTCTTCCTTTATCTCCTCTCTCTGTGGGTTCTTCTACTTTCGCTCTTTAGAGAAATGACTTCTATTTTGATATTGATTTTGAAATCACGCATGCCTAAACTTTCCTTATCCAAGCAACCTTGTATCTTCAGTCTTTGTTCTGCTTAATAGAGCACCGTCATCCAGCACACACATATACAGGGTGTCTATATGAACGGAGACTTGCGGAATTCTCTATTCAATAGATTTTGAACAAATACAACATAGAGAATAGCCAGGTATCAGTTATAAAGTTCTGAACCCAGAGAAAAATCTAGTACAGCTTATATCTGAAAAGGAGCTGGACACCAGGTCCTTATTTTAGGTATGAAGAAGGACAATTCTTCAGTAGCTCCTATTGCTATTTTTATACTTCTGTTAGCACTTTAAGATAATACAATTTTAATTTAATTGTCTCCTTTGCTCTTCACTACTCAGGAGCTCTCTGAGGACCAGAATGGTTTCCAGTCTTTTTGTATTCCTAGTATTTAAAACAATAGGCGGTTCATAATAAGCACTGAAAATATTTGTGAGGGGAGTAGAGGAAAGGGGGGGATGGAAGAAATCTCAATAGTAAAAAAGAATTAGGGGATCTGATCAATAATTAGGCAACTCAGATGCTCTTTGTGGATGGTAAGTGTATCTACTCAGAAATCACTGGATTTTTTTTTTTAATCATATTCAAGTTTCCTTTAGCACTGTATTGTGTTGGCCAAAAAGTTCATTTGAGTTTTTCTATAACATCTTACAGAAAAATATGAATGAAATTTTTGGTCTATCCAATCTTTTTTATGGCCATGAATGGGAATGGGGATATATGTATTTTGCATGTTGTATATGATTAGCACTGCTCTATAAGTAAAAAGCAATGCATCCACAAAAATTGATGACTTTAACAAAAGGTGTGACACTACTTTTGTAATGAGTCAATGTTTTAGATTTTTCTTTTGAAAATTTTTAAGTGCATAAATCCTGAATTTATTTGTCAGAATTTGGACAATCTAAGAGGGGGCCATTAAAATCCCAAGCAAGAAGAGGAAAAGAGAAACACATTTACTGTAGACTTACACTATGCAAGGTACTAAGCAAAATACCTCACCTAAGTTATATAATGTAATCCTCATGACAACCGTTAACCATCACTCTTTTATAACTGAGGAAACTGAGGTTCTGTTACATGAGGCAATGAGTCCAGCCTACAAAGATATTGAAAGACTTGACAGTCTAATCTAGTTCTGTTTGACTCTAAAAAAAAATGTTCTTTCACTACTCAAAACTGCATCTGATGATAAAATGCAACCACTACATATTATTTATACCACAAACCATGTCAATAAATATTTTGCATACTCAGGAACACTGTCTCTCAGGCTTTTCCTTCAAAATATCCTTGAGCTAGGAAAGGAAATGTGGACCTTTGGGACTGGCTGCAGTCACCTGATACACCTGCTGTAGAGACAGTAATGTTCAAATCCCATGCGTCCCTTCAACATGAATATAGTTTTATCTTCTTAAACCATATATGTAGGTTTGTTTTAATGTAGAACCAATAACCCCCTTCCTTAAAATTGGAAAATGAAACTGACAATATAGGAATATCCATCCTGTTTTTCAGTGGCTCACACTCCAGCACCACTGAGATATTTACATCTCTAATGACCAGTGATAGCCCAATGTCTTTCAGGAGACCTAGGGAGTTGGCAGTATTTGTCCATAGCCAAGCTGAGGGCCATCTACTTTCTTGAAAAAATCCATGTTATTCAAGTGTCCAAAAGAAATGTTACCTGGTTTCTTAAACCTTAATAAATAAGGGCCGTTAATCTTTTGCTTTTCTTTCTCTTATTCTTGGGAGAGATTTGTTTTAAGTCTTAAAGACAGTAAATGATGGAAATGAATACTGTGAAAATCTTGGAAAAGTTTTTAGAATATTAGAAATTAAGTTATCCCTCTTGTTTCTAGTTATCTAAACATGAAAGCTTTGAAAATCATCTTTTTACCATAGATACATTTTTCTTTCTTTAATTCAGTGGATTGATTCTAAACCCTTAAAACTAGAAGAAAGCTTATAGATAATTTATTCTAACATTTTCTTTCAATATGTGAGGGAATTGAGTCTCTGTGAATGAAAAGAACTAACTCAATGTGACAGAACTAATTGGGAGTAGATCCAGGCCTAAAACCAGCCCTCTTGCCTCCCAGCCAGGGTTCTTAGCATAGTTCCAGTAATAGTCCTAATTGCACTTTCTAAGAGAATATGGGACCTTGCATTTGAATTGTATTCAGGCAGGCGAACTTCTGAAATAGAACCAAGACTTTACATTGCCAATTGGGCAAGATTCAGCAAGACACTCAATTGCCACTTAGAAGCTAAGAGAGACGAAAGAGGCCAAGATGGGTTGGAAATGCCTACTCTCATTCTTATCGATGGGTTGGCATGGTTCACAAGTGGAAAAATCTGCTCTCCAGCAGAAATGAACTTTGCAGTTTCACTGGCTAATACTCTTGTTTTCTAATTTGGTGTGATAAACAAAATCCAGATTATATAATTATCAACTTAAAAAGAGCATGCCATGGATGTAGATGTTTCTAATCTAATGCAATGTATTGTCTGATCTCAGTATAACGTTTATAGTTTTTATCATTGGATTAAACTAAGTAAGTAGTAGAGGGCAGTGGGCTCAATTAATGTTTTTGTCTTGTTGTGAAGATTAAATTAGTCAATACATGGAAGCCTTCTGAGCAGTTTCTGGCACATGTTATGATCATAATGACTGTTTGTAAAGGGACTATTTTAGGATCAAGTGCTTGAGTAGAGAAGACAGAGTGAGGATACTTTGAACTTGGCTGCAGACAGTCAGAACTGTTTCAAGGTGCCTCCAGGAATTTTCTGCTCTTTCTAGGATTGCTTCTCAGTTTAGATCAGTTCCTCAAACTCCAGGAAGAATTACATTTACATAAAACACCTAAATGGCCAAAGGCATCTTCTAAGACACCAGGAATTCAAAGACATTTCCTACTTAAACTGCAGTTCTGCTCATTTAGCAAAGCATAATTGCAGAAAATTATCCAAGACTTCTCTACACACAAGACCCACTTCTGCAAAACCCTGAGGTTACACCGTAGTTTTTAAGTAAAGAACGCAAAAGCTCTCCTAAGATGATTCTTGCTAGTCTTCTCTTAATTAGTTAAATCCGAATCTCCATTTTCTGCAGTGATTGTAATCCCTGAAATTCATTAAGGTTTGCCTTTTATCCTGAACCTTTTGGCTTTCCACAAATCAAAACGGATACTATATTTATAATCAAACCAAACTCTCCTTCTTTTCTGAAAATGAAAGGGGAAGAAAAAACACATAACCGCTAATATTCACACCAACATTCAGATATATAGCATTCACATACATTAGTGAAAATTTTTATTTATACTAATATATAATCATTTTTTTTCTTGACTTCTTATGGCCTTGATGAAATTATCTGAGGAATTCATCCCTGCTAAGTTATTAGGAAGATACATTAAGAATGGGTTCATAGTCTGACTTGTTTAAATAAATGTGCTTGAATTGAGGCAGGAGATAGGCAGGCTCCAGCTTGGACATTTACCATCAGCCAGCCTCTTCCTAAGACACAGGTGGGCTCCAACTGAGGAATTTGCAACTAGCCCCCCTTTTGCTCTCAAAATAAATAACAACAGAAACAGGGTAAATAGCCAGTCTTTGTCTCTCGTAAACATCTCAAGGGAATAATTATGGCAAGGACAAAGAGAAGCAAAAACCTTGAGTGATGGAAAAGGGAGGCACTACACATTCACAGAAGGGCTCCTTGGTAGGAGTTAAAAGTCAGAGGATAAGGTCAGGCCATAATAAGTCTTGTTCTTCCCAGAAGGCTTCACTTCAAGATTCATTTTGACTGAGGGGTACATGCTTGAGTAGAAGACAGAGTGAGGATACTTTGAACTTGGCTGCAGACAGTCAGAACTGTTTCAAGGTGCCTCCAGGAATTTTCTGCTCTTTCTAGGATTGCTTCTCAGTTTAGATCAGTTCCTCAAACTCCAGGAAGAATTACATTTACATAAAACACCTAAATGGCCAAAGGCATCTTCTAAGACACCAGGAATTCAAAGACATTTCCTACTTAAACTGCAGTTCTGCTCATTTAGCAAAGCATAATTGCAGAAAATTATCCAAGACTTCTCTACACACAAGACCCACTTCTGCAAAACCCTGAGGTTACACCGTAGTTTTAAGTAAAGAACGCAAAAGCTCTCCTAAGATGATTCTTGCTAGTCTTCTCTTAATTAGTTAAATCCGAATCTCCATTTTCTGCAGTGATTGTAATCCCTGAAATTCATTAAGGTTTGCCTTTTATCCTGAACCTTTTGGCTTTCCACAAATCAAAACGGATACTATATTTATAATCAAACCAAACTCTCCTTCTTTTCTGAAAATGAAAGGGGAAGAAAAAACACATAACCGCTAATATTCACACCAACATTCAGATATATAGCATTCACATACATTAGTGAAAATTTTTATTTATACTAATATATAATCATTTTTTTTCTTGACTTCTTATGGCCTTGATGAAATTATCTGAGGAATTCATCCCTGCTAAGTTATTAGGAAGATACATTAAGAATGGGTTCATAGTCTGACTTGTTTAAATAAATGTGCTTGAATTGAGGCAGGAGATAGGCAGGCTCCAGCTTGGACATTTACCATCAGCCAGCCTCTTCCTAAGACACAGGTGGGCTCCAACTGAGGAATTTGCAACTAGCCCCCCTTTTGCTCTCAAAATAAAAATAACAACAGAAACAGGGTAAATAGCCAGTCTTTGTCTCTCGTAAACATCTCAAGGGAATAATTATGGCAAGGACAAAGAGAAGCAAAAACCTTGAGTGATGGAAAAGGGAGGCACTACACATTCACAGAAGGGCTCCTTGGTAGGAGTTAAAAGTCAGAGGATAAGGTCAGGCCATAATAAGTCTTGTTCTTCCCAGAAGGCTTCACTTCAAGATTCATTTTGACTGAGGGGTACATGCACATTCCAGCAGAGGGTCCCAGGGTAGGTAAGGTGTGAGAAAAGATACTGGATAATTGGCCTGAAGGAAGACAAAGACCTGGAAGGACTGACCTATATAAACAACTTAACAGCGTCTTTACTGTGCTTCTCCACGCTAGAGAGGACAACCAGACCTTTCCTCTCCGAGTGTGCAACTCTGCCATGCTTCTGTCTCAACTAAACAGTTTCTCTAGGTACTCCCCTATACTTGTTGTCCTATGTCTATAATTCTGCCATTGTAATAAATGCATTTTTCACTGGGGGGCAAAGGTCAAGGGAAAATCAGCTTCTAGCCCTTGCTAGTTTGGGGGTTAGGATTCCTGGCTTCTATTCAGGCTGCCCAGGTTCAATTCCTAGATCAGGAATTAAGATCTCATGGCATCCCACTGCACACCCCTGCCTCACTGAGATCAGGATGAAGAATAAGTTTATCTACTAATTACTAAAACCCTTCTGTGCCTATTTTCAACTGCATTTTTAAATTTATGTTTAATATTATAAAGTTAACACATGCACATAGTTGAAATTCAAAATAAACAGAAGAGTGAATGGTGCATTTAATGGATTTTTTTTCCTAAACTGTGATACATAATTAGGATTATATTGTTTAGAACAGAAGATATACTGCTTTCAAAAGCACTATAAGATCAGGCAAAGTAATATTTAAGGTTGTGTCCCCTTTACCTGATATCTGTAAGGTATTTTTGGTGGAGTGTTGGGGAGAGGTTATTCTTGAGCATATTTCTGCATTCATTATATTACATCAGCTGCAAACATTCTATCTCTTGTCTGCTTATAGAAAGAGCCATGCAGCTGTTGTGAGACGTCTCAGAGATAGGCGATGATCCTACAGTTTTGAGGAGTCTTGTTAGGGTTTGGGTAACTAGTTAACTGAACTAGTAAAAGTTAGGATAACAGTCCTTTTAAGAAGATGATTCTTGATTAGACAGACAACAGGGAAAGATTATCTACAAGCAGAGAACAACCAGGATACTCCAGGTTAAGGATACAGATCCTTCAAGGAACTTTTTCTAGCAAGTTGGCATTGAGGCCACATATATAGTTTATCTATTGAATCATCTAATTTAGAAAAGAAAAAGCAAATAAGCAAGGAAGTTTTGGAACTTAGTTTTCCAAGTAGTCAAACTGACTGCAAGTTGAAGGTCAAGAGAAGACCAAATAGACAATAGGTAGGTTAATATGGAAAGGAGAAAGACAAGAAAGCTTTAATATCTGGTCAAGGTAAGAATCCAGAGGTCAGAAATAGGTTTCCTACCAGGCATGTGTGTTGCGATGGAGAGAGCCTAGGATGAAAGAAGGTGGGGCAGAAGAAAAGGAAGGGAGGCCGCTTGCACTGTGTTTTCAATGCAGAAGAAACAGAGCTTTGAAATTTGCTAGATAACACTGTGGTTAGAGTTCAATCAAAGGTAAGCCTTTGAGACCAAGAGTGTTACAGAAAGTGCTGGAAAGGAGGGTGGTGCCATCTGTTTTCAAGGAACGACTTGATTTTTAAGAAGAACGCTAAAAACCAAGACAAGCTGCTGAGTGATATGTTCTATTAGAGAGAAGTTTGAACCACAATACAGAATGGGTACCTCATAAACTGCCAATGACTTGCCATTAATATTATTTTTCAGTAAATATTGTACATGGAGAACATGTACCTCCTTTTCATTTCACAAGATGATTATGAAGTCTCCTTACTTCAGGAGTCCTTTGAACTTCTGGCAAATACTCTATTAATACAATATGTAATTATTTATTTCCATGGGCCAGTACATCAGACAATGACTTTTGGATACATTTTAAGCTGAATTTAATTACATTTTCTGAAACTTGGAAATGTTTTGTTTCTATTTGGACAGATGCCAGGGCAACATAGCTAGCTGATAGAGGCTGATTTTATTCCAACCAACTCTCCCAAGTTAGTATCAGCTGGTTTAAAAATACCAGCTAATAGGTTTTTTGCAGGTTTCAACAAAATTAATTACAGTAGATATAAATTAATTATGAAGTTGATAAAGGAATTCTCAAGGAACCCTTAAGGTTTAAAATGTATAGTGCTGTCACTGGTAAACGTCAGATAAGCATGACTCTGGCAAGGTCCTATGTCCTGACTGTTATCTTCACTACCTAAATGATAAGTGAAAAGGACATTCCTATAGTTATAGGCTATCTACATTAAATTAATCAACTTGCTGTTGCTTTTTAAGCCATGTTAAGTCATATTCAACTCTTTGTGACCCTATGGACTGTAGTCTACCAGGCTCTTCTGTCTGTGGAATTTCTCGGGCAAGAATACTGGAGTGAGTTGCCATTACCTTCTCCAGGGGATCTTCCCACCTAGGGATCAAGCCCATAGCTACTGAGGTTCCTACACTGGCAGGCAGATTCTCTACCATGGAACCACCTGAAAGCCCAATGTTAATGTTAGTCTACAGGCCTATTTTTGCTAGGAATCAGGATGAGCCCCTGTCCTAACTTAGCTCCCAAGATGAAACTTCTATGCCTACCATGAAATGGCTTCTAGGCACAAGTCACACCTAGCAAAGTCTTTACTCCGTGTCTCATACGTTCCCTGCTCCAACGTGTAGAAAGTGAATTGCTTGGCAAAGGCTTGTTCCTTCAAATAAGTGATTGAAGTTACTGAGAAAAAGCTACCGAATTTGTTGATCCTAGTTATAAAATGGTTATATAAGACTTTTCTAGAACAATTGAGGAATACTGAATATGAAATATGTACTAGAGCTAATGTTACAAAATAATCAATGACATAGATCAACTTGTTGTTTTTACTGTTTAGTTGCTAAGTCCTGTCGAACTCTTTGAAACCCTGTGGACTGTAGCCCATCAGACTCCTCTGCCCGTGGGATTTCCCAGGCAAGAATACTGGAATGGATTGGAATCTCCTTCTCCAGGGGATCTTCCCAACCCAGGGACTGAACCTGTGTTTCCAGTATTGGCTGGCAGATTTGTTACCACTGAGCCACCAGGGAAGCCTCCTAATTGAACAATAAGACACACCTATTCAGTGAACAAACACTTAGGAAGTACCCATACTGTGCCAGACAGTGTGCTGGATTTTGGAGACAGAGCATAAACAGAAGTGTTCAGCTGATGAATGTATCATACAATCACATGCACTAAGTCTACTAACAAAGACAGAACTGTAGAAGAGTTATAAAAGCCAGGGGCTGTGGATCAGGCTACTATCTACAGTGACAAAGACTTACGAATCTCTATCTGGAAATCCCTCAAAGGGTTCTGGCATGGTGAGCTTGTTATAATAAGCAGGTCATATAAAGAGCATATCAGTCCAGCAAGTCACCTGATGAATCGAAAGAGTCCTTGGGTGAAGTGTGCTTAAACAAAGAGACCACTGGCTCTCCTTACTATAGTTTAGACTCTATGTTTTTTGGGGGAAATTGACAATAACAACAAAACAATACAAAACTCAATCAGTACATGATGTTCTACTCTCAATCTAAGAAAGAAAAACAAGTTGCATGCTGTTGTGATTTTATAAGTGTTAAGCCCAATTCTGTTTGACTTTTCATCACAGGAACCACCTGAAAGCCCAATGTTAATGTTAGTCTACAGGCCTATTTTTGCTAGGAATCAGGATGAGCCCCTGTCCTAACTTAGCTCCCAAGATGAAACTTCTATGCCTACCATGAAATGGCTTCTAGGCACAAGTCACACCTAGCAAAGTCTTTACTCCGTGTCTCATACGTTCCCTGCTCCAACGTGTAGAAAGTGAATTGCTTGGCAAAGGCTTGTTCCTTCAAATAAGTGATTGAAGTTACTGAGAAAAAGCTACCGAATTTGTTGATCCTAGTTATAAAATGGTTATATAAGACTTTTCTAGAACAATTGAGGAATACTGAATATGAAATATGTACTAGAGCTAATGTTACAAAATAATCAATGACATAGATCAACTTGTTGTTTTTACTGTTTAGTTGCTAAGTCCTGTCGAACTCTTTGAAACCCTGTGGACTGTAGCCCATCAGACTCCTCTGCCCGTGGGATTTCCCAGGCAAGAATACTGGAATGGATTGGAATCTCCTTCTCCAGGGGATCTTCCCAACCCAGGGACTGAACCTGTGTTTCCAGTATTGGCTGGCAGATTTTTTACCACTGAGCCACCAGGGAAGCCTCCTAATTGAACAATAAGACACACCTATTCAGTGAACAAACACTTAGGAAGTACCCATACTGTGCCAGACAGTGTGCTGGATTTTGGAGACAGAGCATAAACAGAAGTGTTCAGCTGATGAATGTATCATACAATCACATGCACTAAGTCTACTAACAAAGACAGAACTGTAGAAGAGTTATAAAAGCCAGGGGCTGTGGATCAGGCTACTATCTACAGTGACAAAGACTTACGAATCTCTATCTGGAAATCCCTCAAAGGGTTCTGGCATGGTGAGCTTGTTATAATAAGCAGGTCATATAAAGAGCATATCAGTCCAGCAAGTCACCTGATGAATCGAAAGAGTCCTTGGGTGAAGTGTGCTTAAACAAAGAGACCACTGGCTCTCCTTACTATAGTTTAGACTCTATGTTTTTTGGGGGAAATTGACAATAACAACAAAACAATACAAAACTCAATCAGTACATGATGTTCTACTCTCAATCTAAGAAAGAAAAACAAGTTGCATGCTGTTGTGATTTTATAAGTGTTAAGCCCAATTCTGTTTGACTTTTTCATCACAGGACTAGTAAGCAATGGTATAGAGAACATGATAATAGATAATACTACCCTGAGTCAGTCTAAGAAGAAACAAATTACACCAAATTGATCTGCTGCAATAACAATGAGAGGATTCTCCTAAAACATGTGGCTTGTTCTACATACTTTTTTGATAAGGTAAAACAACTGAGGATTTCATGTAGAATACAGAGAGATGATGAAGAATACTAAGAGGACAGCACCAAAAATACTTTGACTAAATGTACCAAATAAGGAGGAACATGCACACATCAGAAGCTTTAGAACTTTGCTATTTGGGAATGCCTGAAAACTTATCTACATAAGTTAAAAAGTCTAAACTAAATAATATATTTAAAGAAATCTTGTTCGAAGGCTTTCAAAGAAATGCAGTGATTAACTGCTGACAAAGTTTATCTAAGCTTGCTGGACTAGTTTTAATGAATAGATGAGACTGATTGTAATTAGCAGCACTCATCTGTATAAAATGAGTATCTGATAATTTACTTAAATTGGCTCCCCCCTTCCATAAAGTGGTCTGTAGAAGTGCTTTCCTTTAGAGTGAATTAAACTTAATTTTGTTTAGAGGCTTTTGGTGGATATATTGAGACATGTTCAAAACTAAATGGAAGCATTTTGACTTGTTGTAAAGAACATGTTTTTTTTCAAAACTAAATGGAACAGTCATCAAATCTTATGTAGAAGAGTTATAAAAGCCAGGCTGTGGATCAGGCTACTATCTACAGTGACAAAGACTTACGAATCTCTATCTGGAAATCCCTCAAAGGGTTCTGGCATGGTGAGCTTGTTATAATAAGCAGGTCATATAAAGAGCATATCAGTCCAGCAAGTCACCTGATGAATCGAAAGAGTCCTTGGGTGAAGTGTGCTTAAACAAAGAGACCACTGGCTCTCCTTACTATAGTTTAGACTCTATGTTTTTTGGGGGAAATTGACAATAACAACAAAACAATACAAAACTCAATCAGTACATGATGTTCTACTCTCAATCTAAGAAAGAAAAACAAGTTGCATGCTGTTGTGATTTTATAAGTGTTAAGCCCAATTCTGTTTGACTTTTTCATCACAGGACTAGTAAGCAATGGTATAGAGAACATGATAATAGATAATACTACCCTGAGTCAGTCTAAGAAGAAACAAATTACACCAAATTGATCTGCTGCAATAACAATGAGAGGATTCTCCTAAAACATGTGGCTTGTTCTACATACTTTTTTGATAAGGTAAAACAACTGAGGATTTCATGTAGAATACAGAGAGATGATGAAGAATACTAAGAGGACAGCACCAAAAATACTTTGACTAAATGTACCAAATAAGGAGGAACATGCACACATCAGAAGCTTTAGAACTTTGCTATTTGGGAATGCCTGAAAACTTATCTACATAAGTTAAAAAGTCTAAACTAAATAATATATTTAAAGAAATCTTGTTCGAAGGCTTTCAAAGAAATGCAGTGATTAACTGCTGACAAAGTTTATCTAAGCTTGCTGGACTAGTTTTAATGAATAGATGAGACTGATTGTAATTAGCAGCACTCATCTGTATAAAATGAGTATCTGATAATTTACTTAAATTGGCTCCCCCCTTCCATAAAGTGGTCTGTAGAAGTGCTTTCCTTTAGAGTGAATTAAACTTAATTTTGTTTAGAGGCTTTTGGTGGATATATTGAGACATGTTCAAAACTAAATGGAAGCATTTTGACTTGTTGTAAAGAACAGGTTGAAAATCATTTATTTATAACCCTATTTATTGACCTAACAAATTTCAAGATTTTACAATAATGGAAGTAATTATAAACTAGATCATCAAATCTTATGAGATATGCTTTTAGCATATCTGAGTTACAGATTAAACAAAAATGCCAAATACACCAGGAGTGAACTACAGGTAAATACAGAAAGGCATGAGATGGGATCTTTCCCTGATTAATTCTTTGGGCAACGTAATTTCAGATAAAATGTTGCTAAAATAGAAATGTATAGATGATCATCTTACTTTACTCAAGGTAAAAAGTACGGATTATTGAAACAATAGAAAATAGGCAGATTAGTAAAATTACTAAAGTGCTTTTCATCTTTTGAAAATAACTTTTATTCATTTTATAATGACATACTTTCATAAAGAAAGGTCACACAATATAAAGAAATGTTAAATGATGTATTACTTCAACTGCTATCACCTAGAAACTACCACTGTTGATGCTGCTTCATAGGTATTTATGCACATGTACATTATACTAATAGACATACTTGAGGATGCATAACTAGGGAAATGCCCTAGGTATTGCTCTATAATCCTTTTTTTCCCTCACTCAACAATATGTTCTGGGCATCTTCTCAAATAAATTAATTCTACATCATTGTATCAAAGAAAATGCAAAATCCAATTACAAAATGAGCCATCATTCAATTAAATAATACTTAATGAATATTTAAGGTTGTTTTCTTTATTATAATTTCAATTATAAAGCATTCTGCTGTGAATATTTTTATAGCTATAATATAAGCTGTAGTAACTTTCATGAACTGAGACTGCTAGGTCAAATCTATGGACAGTTAGCATTTGAATATATTGTATATTAGTGCACAGGAACAGCCTATTCTCCAAATCTTTGTCCAAATGGTTAAATGAACAATGGTTCTTACCCTCTTCCTTTGCCTTCTCTAATCTGTTCTCCCCTCTCCTCTCATTTCCCACCCCTCCCTCTCTCTCTCACTTCCTATCTGTCTGTATTAGCCACTCACATTTTATCTTATGTCTATTGCCTATTTATATCCTTTGCCTTTTTTTATATTGAGGTTATCATTTTTAACCTTATACATTGTTAATAGCTTTTATATATTAAGGATTAAAAAAAACCTAGTTTTTCTTTTTCACATCCCACTTCACATCCAACTCTTTGCAACGTCATGGACTGTAGCCTGCTAGGCTCCTCTGCCCATGGAATCATCCAGGCAAGAATACTGTAGTGGGTAGCCATTCCCCTCTCAGGGGGATCTTCCTGACCCAGCAATGCAGGGCAACGTAATTTCAGATAAAATGTTGCTAAAATAGAAATGTATAGATGATCATCTTACTTTACTCAAGGTAAAAAGTACGGATTATTGAAACAATAGAAAATAGGCAGATTAGTAAAATTACTAAAGTGCTTTTCATCTTTTGAAAATAACTTTTATTCATTTTATAATGACATACTTTCATAAAGAAAGGTCACACAATATAAAGAAATGTTAAATGATGTATTACTTCAACTGCTATCACCTAGAAACTACCACTGTTGATGCTGCTTCATAGGTATTTATGCACATGTACATTATACTAATAGACATACTTGAGGATGCATAACTAGGGAAATGCCCTAGGTATTGCTCTATAATCCTTTTTTTCCCTCACTCAACAATATGTTCTGGGCATCTTCTCAAATAAATTAATTCTACATCATTGTATCAAAGAAAATGCAAAATCCAATTACAAAATGAGCCATCATTCAATTAAATAATACTTAATGAATATTTAAGGTTGTTTTCTTTATTATAATTTCAATTATAAAGCATTCTGCTGTGAATATTTTTATAGCTATAATATAAGCTGTAGTAACTTTCATGAACTGAGACTGCTAGGTCAAATCTATGGACAGTTAGCATTTGAATATATTGTATATTAGTGCACAGGAACAGCCTATTCTCCAAATCTTTGTCCAAATGGTTAAATGAACAATGGTTCTTACCCTCTTCCTTTGCCTTCTCTAATCTGTTCTCCCCTCTCCTCTCATTTCCCACCCCTCCCTCTCTCTCTCACTTCCTATCTGTCTGTATTAGCCACTCACATTTTATCTTATGTCTATTGCCTATTTATATCCTTTGCCTTTTTTTATATTGAGGTTATCATTTTTAACCTTATACATTGTTAATAGCTTTTATATATTAAGGATTAAAAAAAACCTAGTTTTTCTTTTTCACATCCCACTTCACATCCAACTCTTTGCAACGTCATGGACTGTAGCCTGCTAGGCTCCTCTGCCCATGGAATCATCCAGGCAAGAATACTGTAGTGGGTAGCCATTCCCCTCTCAGGGGGATCTTCCTGACCCAGCAATGCAGGGCAGATTCTTTACCATCTGAACCATCAGGGAAGTCCCTTACAATTGGTAAGTGTTTTTATTGTTTTTATATATTAAGGATATGTATGTGATAGTGTGATAACACTATCACAAATTTTCATTCATTTTTATTTTTCTTTAAAAATTACCATATTGTCATATGTTGTTCTTTTATCATTAAAAAGTGTTGTGGGGTATATGGTTACATTTGTAAAGGTTTTATTACCTGTGATTTTTAAGATGTTATTAAAATGGGCTGTCCTATTCAAAGATTTTATATTTTGTCTTGATTTTTTTCTGATTCTATTTTAATTTTTTTTTAAAGATTTATTTATTCATTTATTTTGGGCGGGGGTCGGGTTGGGGAGGGAGGGGAGTGGGCGGGCCACTTCTATTGGTCTCTCATTTCTCTGTTTTCATCCGTCTTTGTTCTTTGGTTCCTGTGGGCCTCCCATCGCGGTGGCGTCTGTCCGTTGCAGAGCGCCGGCTCTGGGCACATGTGCTCCAGAGCTCCGGCTTGGTAATTGGACACACTGGTCCAGCCGCTCTGCAGCACGTGGGATCTTCCCAGGCCAGGGATCGAACTGGCGCCCCTTGCACTGCAAGGTGCTGTCCTTACCCACTGGACCGCCAGGGAAGCCCTCTGTTTCATTTTTACATCTCAGTATTTCATTCATCTTTACCATCAGTCTAATACAAGGCTAATGTACTATAATAAAGGGATTGAACCTAGCTTCCATTTCTTCCTAATAGCTAGCCAGATGTCTCACATGATTTACTAAATGACCTACCTTTTCAGACTGATTTGAAAAGTCCTTTTTTTGTCATACATGACACTCTTTTACTTCTGGGTTTGTCTTAGATTCTCTGTTCTACAAACTCATTACATCAATTAAACCACATTGCTCTAAGTACTGAAGTTTTTAATTGATTTAATAATTGATAAATTATGCTTTAAGTTTCTTTGAATTTTGGGAATCTGTCTTAAGGTATATGTGCTTGATTTAATCATGAGATAATAATATATGCAACAGTGCTATATTATCTGTGAATCATTTCAGCTAAACACATAAACAATTAAAGAGCTGAACTAATGATTTAATATTTTACTTTTCTTCTCTTATGATATATTGACACAGACAGGTTATCCCACTCACTCCCCTTCACCAGTATGGAACATCGAGCATACAAAGACAGAGGCAGTGCAGGTATATTCACACTTACTTGCCATTCCCTTCTTTAACTCACCCACTAGTGGACTCATATCTTTTAAAAGTTACAATAATTAAGGCATTCTTATCAACTATACTTCTCTACAGTTTAAAAGCTCTGATTCCGATTATTTCAGAACCCTGCCCCTCTAAGTGACCTGTGCTTTGCATTTGATCCATGCTGTCTTCCTTTCTCAGGCTCCCCGAATGAAATAGCAAGAGGAATCTTCCTGTAAGGAGCATCTTTCTCTGAAGTGACAAGGAAGCATCCTCTCTCACAGCTGGCAATGCATGCCTGCATAATACCTGGATGCCAGAAGTGCTCTTGAAGAACAAACAGGCAACCTGTTTCCTCCTCAAGCAGCAGCAAAAGCTGTCAAAACCACAGGTGCAGCAGAAGCCACCCCTCTATCACAGTGTTTACACTCCTCCTTCAGTCTAGCATTTGGCAGTTGAGTTTGATTCTGGCCTTGGCAGCAGAGACAATATATTCCTAAAGATTTAAGTCACATAGAATTTAGCAGTTTATTACCTATCTCCCACAGTGCTATGGTGTCAAAGACTCTAGCCCAGATAGGGCAACTTTTTTATTTAAGAAAAAGAAAGACAGGGTCATAAAAGCCAATTACACAATTTCCACTCCTGCAACAAGTCTTTGAATTCTTGCCTTGAACTACACAGAGTTTGTATAACTGATGATCAGTGGCTCTGGAGCTAAAGGAAAAAAAAAAAAAGAACGAGTTCCACATACTCTTATTTAAAAAGCATACTGAGAGTGATTAAGTTTATGAATTCTCATCACAGATGACTTTCAGGGATGTTAATAAATAACTTAGTCCTTTCTTTGAATTTTGGGAATTTTGGGCTTGATTTAATCATGAGATAATAATATATGCAACAGTGCTATATTATCTGTGAATCATTTCAGCTAAACACATAAACAATTAAAGAGCTGAACTAATGATTTAATATTTTACTTTTCTTCTCTTATGATATATTGACACAGACAGGTTATCCCACTCACTCCCCTTCACCAGTATGGAACATCGAGCATACAAAGACAGAGGCAGTGCAGGTATATTCACACTTACTTGCCATTCCCTTCTTTAACTCACCCACTAGTGGACTCATATCTTTTAAAAGTTACAATAATTAAGGCATTCTTATCAACTATACTTCTCTACAGTTTAAAAGCTCTGATTCCGATTATTTCAGAACCCTGCCCCTCTAAGTGACCTGTGCTTTGCATTTGATCCATGCTGTCTTCCTTTCTCAGGCTCCCCGAATGAAATAGCAAGAGGAATCTTCCTGTAAGGAGCATCTTTCTCTGAAGTGACAAGGAAGCATCCTCTCTCACAGCTGGCAATGCATGCCTGCATAATACCTGGATGCCAGAAGTGCTCTTGAAGAACAAACAGGCAACCTGTTTCCTCCTCAAGCAGCAGCAAAAGCTGTCAAAACCACAGGTGCAGCAGAAGCCACCCCTCTATCACAGTGTTTACACTCCTCCTTCAGTCTAGCATTTGGCAGTTGAGTTTGATTCTGGCCTT
Source organism: Tragulus kanchil (assembly GCA_022376925.1). Lineage (NCBI taxonomy): Eukaryota > Metazoa > Chordata > Mammalia > Artiodactyla > Tragulidae > Tragulus > Tragulus kanchil. The sequence goes on from JAIOJX010000028.1 coordinate 183,501,908, forward strand.
GGCAGCAGAGACAATATATTCCTAAAGATTTAAGTCACATAGAATTTAGCAGTTTATTACCTATCTCCCACAGTGCTATGGTGTCAAAGACTCTAGCCCAGATAGGGCAACTTTTTTATTTAAGAAAAAGAAAGACAGGGTCATAAAAGCCAATTACACAATTTCCACTCCTGCAACAAGTCTTTGAATTCTTGCCTTGAACTACACAGAGTTTGTATAACTGATGATCAGTGGCTCTGGAGCTAAAGGAAAAAAAAAAAAAGAACGAGTTCCACATACTCTTATTTAAAAAGCATACTGAGAGTGATTAAGTTTATGAATTCTCATCACAGATGACTTTCAGGGATGTTAATAAATAACTTAGTCCTTATTTATACTTGCGAGAACTACTGACCTCAAGAACACAATGAGATGTCTTACAAGATTATTAAACTGCTTATTTTCAAAAAGCATGTATGTTTTCATAGATGTAACGGTATATCTGTTGTCCAAATTTTTTTGTAGTTCAAATTTTGTGACATTACTTACTATGCAAGAGATTATTCCACTGGGAAATAAAAGCTAATTGTAACTTGACTCAAGGTGTCAGAATGAAATACAAGGAGTTAAGGTTAACTCTACATATGTGTTAGTACTCTATTAATTTTTGTTAAATTAATTAATTTTCACAAAATTTGTCACAGGGTAAAAAATAATATACATGCTTAATATTATTAATGGCTTTAGTAACGGCTTACATGAAAGTCAAAATATGAATAATTGCTTGTTCAAGGATATTTCTTCTTTACTAGGAAGACAAAAGTCAAGATAGTAGAGTCATACACTCTATTCTGGTTAATCAAAATCTAATTCAATTCTTTAAGTTCCCAACTGGAATTTGACTTTAAAACAATGGAACAGACTTTATTTTCTTGTGCTCCAAAATTATTGCAGATGATGATTGCAGCCATGAAATTAAAAGATGATTGCTCTTTGGAAGCAAAGCTATGACAAACATAGACAGCATATTAAAAAGCAGAGACATCACTTTGCCAACAAAAGTCCATATAGTCAAAGCTATGGTTTTACCAGTAGTCATGTACGGATAAGAGACCTGGACCATAAAGAAGGCTGAGTGAAGAATAATTGATGCCTTTGAACTGTGGTGTTGGAGAAGGCTCTTGAGAGTCCCTTGGACTTCAAGGAGAACAAACCAATCAATCCAATCAACATTGAATATTCTTTGGGAGGACTGAGGCTGAAACTGAAGCGCCAATACTTCGGCCACCTGATGTGATGAGATAACTCACTGTAAAAAAGCCTGATGATGGGAAAAATAGAAGACAAAAGGCGATGGGGACAACAGAGGATGAGATGGTTGGATGGCATTACTGAATCAATGCACATGAGCTTGAGTAGGCTCCAGAAGATAGTGAAGGACAGGGAAGCCTAGCATGTTGCAGTCCATAGGGTCGCAAAGAGTCAGACACAACTGAGTGACTGAATTGAAATGACTTTAGCAAAGATTTTTTTTTTCTTTTTTAAAAAGAGGTGTATGCTAATATGATAAAAAAGAAATCCTGATTTCACTAACATTAATGAAAGAAGTTTTTGAGCCCTGCCAGGGTTTTTGAATGTTTTTTCACCAACCAACTTTAAACAGATAACACTTCCATCCCTGTATCATTTGAATAAATATATGCTCCTTCACCATGCTTTGTCAATATACTGCCACACTGTTTCTTTAATGAAACTAATTTTTTTTGATGAATTTGAATCCTTTTACCACAGTCTATCTCTGCTTCACAGTTACTATATTCAAATATAACATGCTGGACTCACTGAAGGTCCAAACTTTATACAACCCATAACCCAAATACAATAGGTGATATTATATTCATAAAACACAATGCATGGCATTCGGGACTTAGAAATCCACCAACAATCTTTCTGTCAAACACATATCTTACATTATAAGGTTTTCTGCCATCAGGGGACTTTGAATCCATGGGTTGTGTTCTGTCTGTGAAGTTATGCTCTCTATCTAGGCAGACAAGCCAAAATCCAATAGAAAGATGCTGCCATGGCCAGAAGGCAGAAACTGCTACTTTGGAGCCAGAGTCCTGGGCTAGCCCTCAAGCAAAGCTATGACAAACATAGACAGCATATTAAAAGCAGAGATCACTTTGTCAACAAAAGTCAAGTACAGTAGTCATGTACGGATAAGAGACCTGGACCATAAAGAAGGCTGAGTGAAGAATAATTGATGCCTTTGAACTGTGGTGTTGGAGAAGGCTCTTGAGAGTCCCTTGGACTTCAAGGAGAACAAACCAATCAATCCAATCAACATTGAATATTCTTTGGGAGGACTGAGGCTGAAACTGAAGCGCCAATACTTCGGCCACCTGATGTGATGAGATAACTCACTGTAAAAAAGCCTGATGATGGGAAAAATAGAAGACAAAAGGCGATGGGGACAACAGAGGATGAGATGGTTGGATGGCATTACTGAATCAATGCACATGAGCTTGAGTAGGCTCCAGAAGATAGTGAAGGACAGGGAAGCCTAGCATGTTGCAGTCCATAGGGTCGCAAAGAGTCAGACACAACTGAGTGACTGAATTGAAATGACTTTAGCAAAGATTTTTTTTTTCTTTTTAAAATGAGGTGTATGCTAATATGATAAAAAAGAAATCCTGATTTCACTAACATTAATGAAAGAAGTTTTTGAGCCCTGCCAGGGTTTTTGAATGTTTTTTCACCAACCAACTTTAAACAGATAACACTTCCATCCCTGTATCATTTGAATAAATATATGCTCCTTCACCATGCTTTGTCAATATACTGCCACACTGTTTCTTTAATGAAACTAATTTTTTTTGATGAATTTGAATCCTTTTACCACAGTCTATCTCTGCTTCACAGTTACTATATTCAAATATAACATGCTGGACTCACTGAAGGTCCAAACTTTATACAACCCATAACCCAAATACAATAGGTGATATTATATTCATAAAACACAATGCATGGCATTCGGGACTTAGAAATCCACCAACAATCTTTCTGTCAAACACATATCTTACATTATAAGGTTTTCTGCCATCAGGGGACTTTGAATCCATGGGTTGTGTTCTGTCTGTGAAGTTATGCTCTCTATCTAGGCAGACAAGCCAAAATCCAATAGAAAGATGCTGCCATGGCCAGAAGGCAGAAACTGCTACTTTGGAGCCAGAGTCCTGGGCTAGCCCTCTCTCGAATCACTGTATATAGGCAGTCATCCCTAACCGGGCTGGCTCACAAACTGATTTTGCTCGACAAGAATCAGAAGGAGAAAAAAAAAAAAAAAGAATCTTCTAAGACCCAAAAGGACGTGAAAGTGAAAGTGCTTGTCGTTCGGTCCTGTCCCTCTCTTTGCAGAAGTAGCCTGTCAGGCTCCTCTGTCTGTGGAGTTCTTCAAGCAAGAATAATGGAGTGGGTTGCTATTCCCATCTCCAGGGTATCTTCCCAACCCAGGGATGGAAACTAGTCTCCCATATTTTAAGGCATATTCTTTACCATCTGAGCCACCAGGGAAACCCCTTAAAGAGATTAGAATGCTATCATTATCACTTCTGGCCTAGCATCTTCCCTTTGCCAGATACATCTTATCTTGGAAATAAAAATATGTTGAATCTCTTTTGGGGTAGTTTGACCTTTTGGAAGCTTGACAGTTACAGGGATACAGGAAGGCTGATCATAAGGCAACTGTAGTTGATTTGATGAGCTCTCTTTGCTTCCCATCTAATTTATTAATCCATTTTGAGATTACCAAGTCAACTCCAAGGACTCACTTACCCTTGTCTAACAGGTAGTTACTTGAGCCCAATCTGGGTTCCTAGGGTAATAATGTCAATGAAAAGTCAATACAGGCCAACTCATGAAATTTGTAGTACAAGCTAAAGCACATCTTTATTTTAAGAGATTAGCAAAAGATTGAAAAGGGGCAATGCCAAATCAGACCACTCTGTTTACCCTCAAGAGTTAGAAAATTTCAGTAGATAATGGATAATGCATCTAAAACCCAAGTCTCCATTCTTGACAACTGCCTGGAACAGAAGGCAAAGGAAAGGAGACTCTCCACAAACAAAGACCTACTGCAATGGATCTCTCCAGCTATCTCTACATACTCTGGAGTTTGCTGGGGCCAATAATTTCAACTGGTATGTTACTGGGACATAGCAATTAGTGCCATGATAAGATAGGTAAGTGGGTCCTAGAATGCAGCTTCTTAAAAAAAAAAAACTTGTTTTGAATAAAAGATTACCAAATCAGGAAATGGATGCTCAGAATTTTTTAAGTTCTAGATCAGGGAGAAACTGCCTGGTTTTGTACCATTCTGCTGATTAAGCATCATTCTCCTAAGATTGAAGAAATGGTCTCCATTTTATCTCCTTTCTCCTTCAGGTCCTCTTCCTAGGTTAATCTTACCTTTTATTTTTTTCTCTTTTTTTCTGAGTAAGTGTTTATGCTCCTTGCCCTTATTTGTATAGAGTGAATACAAATGCTCTGTTCCACTAAAAGTAAACTACTATGTTTTATTCAATTTTACTTGTAATTATATTTTTCATGGTTGGAGTAAGAAAACGGTCCCCATGTGTGCCTCAGGCCCCAGCAGCTGAAGTTGGCAGGTGTCCGGGACCGCGGGGCGGACCGGCCATACTCTGTAGCCTCCCGCGCATGAATGCTGCGGTGCGCCGCTTGGGATGGCGCCTAGCAGAGCCTATCACGCATGAGCCCTGGCCGCACTTTGCAGCTTCCAGTTTAGGAGCATCGTCATGTTTGCACAAAAATGGCACTTGGTGGATGTAGCGGGGTGGGGTGTGGTCTAAGGCGTGTGCATATTGCTCTGATAGGTGGTTCCTAGTTTCCGTGCTCGTGATCAGTGCATGCTTCCTTTGCATTCCTATGGGATCGGAAGCGCGTGTGCATCTGACCTTTTACACGATTGGCTTATGAGTAGCTCCTTCCTGTTTCTGTGTAGCATAAATACCCCCTTGTTTTTGCAATAAAACGAGACTTGATCAGACGCCTGTCTTGTCTCTATTTCTCGTGTCTCTTGTCCTCTCAATTCCCACTCCCCCCTTTTAGGGCCTGCGTTGACGAATCCTAGGTCTGCGCTGACGAAGCCCACGGGTCGGGACAGGCAGGGGCGATCCTGCTGTATTCAGGGCTGTCAATATGGTATCCTCCATTGATTTTACCAGCTGAGCTAAGAAGAACACGACATCTGAAAGATTTCTGAGCATAGCTAGCCCTAGGCAAAGTCAAAAAACAAGAAAGGTTTGTTTGGCGCTCCATAAGAGATCTCTTACTCTGTTTTTCTTCCTAGTTTCTCACTTCCTCCTTAGAAACTGTGGTCCTTGTGTTCTCTCTCCTAGATCAAAAACTCATCTGAAAAAAGAATCAGTAGATTTCCTCTTCTCCAACAATCTTAATTCATGCTTGAAAAAAGCAACAGCCAACAGTCCACTTTCCTTTCAGATCTAATTAAGATCCTCACTTAGAAGTTCAAATTTGGTTTGTTTGTTTGTTTTTAGACATCTATCAGAGTCTCACTCTCCCTCCACTTCCCCTTCCTCTCTCCACCTTCAATGCCCCTTTTCTCCACTGGCTTTGTCCACTTTTCAGAGACACAGTCCCTATCCCAACCACCCTGTTGTTTCATTGCTAAGTCCTGTCCAACTATTTTGTGACCCCATGAACTGTATCCCACCAGGCTCCTCTGTCCATGGGATTTCCCAGGCAGGAGTAATAGAGTGGGTTGCCATTTCCTTCTCCAGGGGCTCTTTCTGATCCAGTGATTGAACCCACATCTCCTGCTTTGATAGGGTGGATTCTTTACCACTGAGCCACCAGGGAAAACCCCCTTCAAACTTATAAGCAACTAAACACCAGAGGCAAACACTAGCACGAGGCCCCTGGCTTCCTCAACCCCAGAAAATGACCACTCCTCCCATCCAATCCCCTTATCCAGCTCTGGAAGTCATATTCTGCCAACAGGATCTTCACATCCAACTTCATTCCTTACCCCTTTCCCCTCTGAAGTCTCTGCTTCTTTTTAAAGCTGTGTCCTTGAAAGACTCCAAGAGGACTCCAACAATCTAATCCAGTTGCCTTTGGGAGGCTGCCTCTAACCTCTCAGACATTCATTACTTGCTTTGTCTCTAGTGTTCTCATTTTGCCCCCGAGACTCCCCTCTCCTGTCCCTGTTCCACCAAACGGCCTTTCTCTTTACTTCCTAAATGCATGCCCTACAGCATGTCAGGTGTCCTGTTCTTCATTATAGTTAATCTTTCCGATAGTGATTTATCAATTATCTACCCTAACTCATATGCACGCCTCTTTCCATGGCATTCATGCTTTGTGCAAAAAGAAAGAAACTTACCAAACTTACCTTGATACACAATCCATTCATCAAATATTCCAAGCTAAATTTTTCTACTCCTTCTCCCTGCTCCTCTTGCTGTCTCCCGCTATTCATTTTGCCATCACTGTTTCAAGCATCGGTTCTAAACTATACAGCTGCCAATCTCAGATACTTCTCTTCCCTGTATTACCACATTCTGTGGGCCACCAAGTCCTGGCAGTGATCTCTAAAACAGGTTCCTTTCCATGCTAGTATCACTGTAATTGAGACACATTTTGTCCCTCACCTGAAATACTCGGTCTTATTTCTACACACTGCTTACAGATTAATCTTCTTAGAATACAGCAATCACTTTATTATCTTATGCTTAAAAACCATCATTAGCCACTCGCTACATTCAATTATATCCTAATTACTTTACCTGACACTTAAGACCCCACATGCCATAGAATTGAAGCAGCATGACCAAAAATTCCAGCTAAATAAAACTACAGACTCCTTCCAAAGAAAAAACGACCTAGAATTTTCTTCATCTCAATCTCTTTGCGGTTATAAATACCTAAGAAACTCCTTCCAAGTCCACTTAAGGAAGTGATTTTGCTCATTCTGAGCCAAGTTATTTATCAATTTTGTCATAACATCTCCCTATACTTCAAAACTGGACAGCTACTAAAATATTTGTGTGGTTCCATATGACAGTTACTTTGAAATAGCAGACAGGGAAGTTAAAAGCAGAACCATTCACACATGAGGAATTGTCATATTTTTGTTTAAAAAATGCCCTAGCTTATTTACAGTATGACTTTTGTACATTTCTTATCATATGACAATTAAATGGGTTCTCAAAAACCATAAGAGACACTCAATATTTTGTTGAATTGTATTTAACTAATTAGAAATAAATTTGCATGACTAGGTTGAGCTAACACATTTTTCAGTGATATTTACACAGAAGCCTGCTTTCTAATTAGGCAAAGGTCTAGCAGTCCTTTATTAAATAAGTGGATTTTATAAAGTGGATTGGAAATTTATTCTCTGTTACTGTCTAGATGTTTTCTGTCTCCATGTTGCTAAATTAACTCCCTACTCTTGCACGCCTCTTTCCATGGATTCATGCTTTGTGCAAAAAGAAAGAAACTTACCAAACTTACCTTGATACACAATCCATTCATCAAATATTCCAAGCTAAATTTTTCTACTCCTTCTCCCTGCTCCTCTTGCTGTCTCCCGCTATTCATTTTGCCATCACTGTTTCAAGCATCGGTTCTAAACTATACAGCTGCCAATCTCAGATACTTCTCTTCCCTGTATTACCACATTCTGTGGGCCACCAAGTCCTGGCAGTGATCTCTAAAACAGGTTCCTTTCCATGCTAGTATCACTGTAATTGAGACACATTTTGTCCCTCACCTGAAATACTCGGTCTTATTTCTACACACTGCTTACAGATTAATCTTCTTAGAATACAGCAATCACTTTATTATCTTATGCTTAAAAACCATCATTAGCCACTCGCTACATTCAATTATATCCTAATTACTTTACCTGACACTTAAGACCCCACATGCCATAGAATTGAAGCAGCATGACCAAAAATTCCAGCTAAATAAAACTACAGACTCCTTCCAAAGAAAAAACGACCTAGAATTTTCTTCATCTCAATCTCTTTGCGGTTATAAATACCTAAGAAACTCCTTCCAAGTCCACTTAAGGAAGTGATTTTGCTCATTCTGAGCCAAGTTATTTATCAATTTTGTCATAACATCTCCCTATACTTCAAAACTGGACAGCTACTAAAATATTTGTGTGGTTCCATATGACAGTTACTTTGAAATAGCAGACAGGGAAGTTAAAAGCAGAACCATTCACACATGAGGAATTGTCATATTTTTGTTTAAAAAATGCCCTAGCTTATTTACAGTATGACTTTTGTACATTTCTTATCATATGACAATTAAATGGGTTCTCAAAAACCATAAGAGACACTCAATATTTTGTTGAATTGTATTTAACTAATTAGAAATAAATTTGCATGACTAGGTTGAGCTAACACATTTTTCAGTGATATTTACACAGAAGCCTGCTTTCTAATTAGGCAAAGGTCTAGCAGTCCTTTATTAAATAAGTGGATTTTATAAAGTGGATTGGAAATTTATTCTCTGTTACTGTCTAGATGTTTTTACTCTGCAAAGGGTCTCCCTCCATGTTGCTAAATTCACCCTGGCTTCTTTCTCTGGCTCAAGGCAAATGCTGTTTCTAGTTTAACAGTTTTCAGGAAATTCATCCGAATATGTTTCTCTTGAACATGTCCACATGCAGCAGCCATCACAAGTGCATCACCTGTAATACCAGCAGGATGCCAACAGGCAGATTGTAACCTGTGCGTTTCAAATGAAATACGTGACTGACTAAAGCTGAGCCCAAATTCATGGTCGATACTCAGCAGTTAGCTCCAGGAGAAATGACTAGAGATGAAGGCATCAACTTTCTTCCAGTTTATATAATCCACCTTTAGTCCACTTTGCTTGTAACTGGCTTAAACTGTGGAGTATGAGGGTGTGTGTGTGTGTCTATGTGTGTTTTTGCAGGCTGAGGAGTTCGCAGAATGCTATGTGCAGTGAGATTAGAAAGCGCCGTAATTATTTTGCTCATGTAGAAATATGCAGAGAGCATCTGACCCCTTGTAAACAATGCAATTTGGGGAACTTAACAGAGGGCTCAGTTCTTTTTCACTAATTAGCACCTCATTAAGCTATCCTAATACTGAAACTCTTGTTAATGCAGAAGCTGCTTAAGAAATCAACAGAGAAATGCCCCTAATAATAGTATCTTCAGAAAGCTTGCCTGTGGTTACACTCTTCTCTCATCACTTTAGTTTCAAAACACAGCCAGGACCACAGGGCATACTTTTCTTCCCATCTTGCCCCGTACAAAACCATTGCTACTAGGGAAGTTAAAAGCAAAAAAACCATTCACACATGAGGAATTGTCATATTTTGTTTAAAAATGCCTAGCTTATTTACAGTATGACTTTTGTACATTTCTTATCATATGACAATTAAATGGGTTCTCAAAAACCATAAGAGACACTCAATATTTTGTTGAATTGTATTTAACTAATTAGAAATAAATTTGCATGACTAGGTTGAGCTAACACATTTTTCAGTGATATTTACACAGAAGCCTGCTTTCTAATTAGGCAAAGGTCTAGCAGTCCTTTATTAAATAAGTGGATTTTATAAAGTGGATTGGAAATTTATTCTCTGTTACTGTCTAGATGTTTTTACTCTGCAAAGGGTCTCCCTCCATGTTGCTAAATTCACCCTGGCTTCTTTCTCTGGCTCAAGGCAAATGCTGTTTCTAGTTTAACAGTTTTTCAGGAAATTCATCCGAATATGTTTCTCTTGAACATGTCCACATGCAGCAGCCATCACAAGTGCATCACCTGTAATACCAGCAGGATGCCAACAGGCAGATTGTAACCTGTGCGTTTCAAATGAAATACGTGACTGACTAAAGCTGAGCCCAAATTCATGGTCGATACTCAGCAGTTAGCTCCAGGAGAAATGACTAGAGATGAAGGCATCAACTTTCTTCCAGTTTATATAATCCACCTTTAGTCCACTTTGCTTGTAACTGGCTTAAACTGTGGAGTATGAGGGTGTGTGTGTGTGTCTATGTGTGTTTTTGCAGGCTGAGGAGTTCGCAGAATGCTATGTGCAGTGAGATTAGAAAGCGCCGTAATTATTTTGCTCATGTAGAAATATGCAGAGAGCATCTGACCCCTTGTAAACAATGCAATTTGGGGAACTTAACAGAGGGCTCAGTTCTTTTTCACTAATTAGCACCTCATTAAGCTATCCTAATACTGAAACTCTTGTTAATGCAGAAGCTGCTTAAGAAATCAACAGAGAAATGCCCCTAATAATAGTATCTTCAGAAAGCTTGCCTGTGGTTACACTCTTCTCTCATCACTTTAGTTTCAAAACACAGCCAGGACCACAGGGCATACTTTTCTTCCCATCTTGCCCCGTACAAAACCATTGCATATTTAAATCTGAAATGTACCACACGCTGCATGCTGATTTAAGGCAGAAAAAGGAAGAGCAGTAATCCTGAATTTCAGTCCTTCTCAATATTCTAAGAGCATCAGAGGCAGAGAATGAGAAATGGGAAATTCTCTATGAAAGACCAGCTCACGCACCTCAAGTTCAAGCCATCAACCAGGCTGCTATGGTGGGTTTCAGTTCTGCATCGTGTGTGAGAAAAGCAGTGGGCTTTAAGATAAGTGACACTATATCACAATAGATTAGAATCAGCAACTGCCGTTTCTCTGTGGAAAGCAGGAGATAAATGGCACAGATGACTTTATTTTTAGTTTTTTATGCAAATGGGCTGTGACATCTTGTACCAACTCCAGGCCAGTTCTCCTGGATAAGTGCTTTATATTCATCTGACTAAAAGCCCAATGACAGAGACGAAGTGGCCATACTTCGGGGAAATGAGTGCATGGGGGTGGGGTGCATCTAAGAGTAGAATCAACAGTAAGAGGCAGGAGGGGACATGGCAGGTGACTCTTGAGTTGAGCTGGCATCTGATGGTGAAGGACCTGATAAAATACCACCTAAGGGTTCCTTAACCTCTCCCATTTTATGACCCGATGGAGGGTGGTCAATGTATGTGATTGAGGGATTTGAGCAGTCATGAAATCCTAAGGCTTCCAGCTAATATAAAAGGCCATGGAAGGGAAGAAACAGGAAGTAAATTATCACTTCTTGTGTATCTGGAACTGTGTATTCTTTTGTCACACACTGCCCCCCCAATATTTACTTAAAGGCCAGCTTTGCTCATGTAGAAATATGCAGAGAGCATCTGACCCCTTGTAAACAATGCAATTTGGGGAACTTAACAGAGGGCTCAGTTCTTTTTCACTAATTAGCACCTCATTAAGCTATCCTAATACTGAAACTCTTGTTAATGCAGAAGCTGCTTAAGAAATCAACAGAGAAATGCCCCTAATAATAGTATCTTCAGAAAGCTTGCCTGTGGTTACACTCTTCTCTCATCACTTTAGTTTCAAAACACAGCCAGGACCACAGGGCATACTTTTCTTCCCATCTTGCCCCGTACAAAACCATTGCATATTTAAATCTGAAATGTACCACACGCTGCATGCTGATTTAAGGCAGAAAAAGGAAGAGCAGTAATCCTGAATTTCAGTCCTTCTCAATATTCTAAGAGCATCAGAGGCAGAGAATGAGAAATGGGAAATTCTCTATGAAAGACCAGCTCACGCACCTCAAGTTCAAGCCATCAACCAGGCTGCTATGGTGGGTTTCAGTTCTGCATCGTGTGTGAGAAAAGCAGTGGGCTTTAAGATAAGTGACACTATATCACAATAGATTAGAATCAGCAACTGCCGTTTCTCTGTGGAAAGCAGGAGATAAATGGCACAGATGACTTTATTTTTAGTTTTTTATGCAAATGGGCTGTGACATCTTGTACCAACTCCAGGCCAGTTCTCCTGGATAAGTGCTTTATATTCATCTGACTAAAAGCCCAATGACAGAGACGAAGTGGCCATACTTCGGGGAAATGAGTGCATGGGGGTGGGGTGCATCTAAGAGTAGAATCAACAGTAAGAGGCAGGAGGGGACATGGCAGGTGACTCTTGAGTTGAGCTGGCATCTGATGGTGAAGGACCTGATAAAATACCACCTAAGGGTTCCTTAACCTCTCCCATTTTATGACCCGATGGAGGGTGGTCAATGTATGTGATTGAGGGATTTGAGCAGTCATGAAATCCTAAGGCTTCCAGCTAATATAAAAGGCCATGGAAGGGAAGAAACAGGAAGTAAATTATCACTTCTTGTGTATCTGGAACTGTGTATTCTTTTGTCACACACTGCACTTACTACCACTTTACATGCATTTTAGTTAACTTTTACCACAACTCTAATAGGTCAGCATTAACAGAAGCAGCTAAGATCCCCCATCATAAGCAATCACACTTTTATGGGATCCAGGGAGAGGCGAAGAGTTGCCTGTGTGGCTAAGGGAGGAAAACGTATGTGGGGATGCTGGTGTTCAAGGGAGGCTGCTTCTAGGTCAGAATCAAATAAACACCTGCATTTCCCCATTTGCCACGGATGGAGGAAGCTGAAAAAAAATCAAATGTTATGGGAGATATGTTTAAAATCATGATACAGGTGAAAGTACCAGAGTGGGGCTTCTTTGTGGTCCAGGGGTTAAGAATCCACCTGCTAATGTAGAAGACACAGATTCGATTCCTGATCTGGGACTATCCCACGTGCCACAGACCAACTAAGCCTACATGCCACAGAGATGAAGCCTGTTCTCTAAAGCTATGAAGCTTGAGCACCACGTAAAGTCTGTGTTGCTCAACAAGGGAAGACACCGCAATGAGAAGCCCATGCACTGCATATAGAGAGTAGTCCCCACTCACAGAAACTAGAGAAAAGCCCAGACAGCAGCAAAGACCCAGCACGGCCGTATACATACATTTCTTTCTTTCTTTCTTTCTTTTTTAAGAAAAAAGAAAAGTACCAGAGTGGATCATCTTTACCTTAGTAAACATAATCAGAGTGGGGTGATATTCAGGCCTGTGTCTACTATGAATTGGGTCCAGGGCAATATTATAAACAGAGACTTATGTACTATTTATCAAAATAATAATACCATCCTATTCCCCTAGAAGGGGCTCCATTTAGAACCCTCAGCTCCTTGAAGCTGTGTGTCTGAGGCAGGCAGGGCTGCAAAATTCACCCTGACTACCTGTCCAGGAATTTCTCTGCTTGTCTCTCTGTCCTGGCTTAAGCTCTAGTGGGCATTTGGGAGGGCTCTTTATCCTCATGTTCATGCTCTTCGACAGCCCAGCGGCCAATGCAGACCTAGGAAATGGGTCTGGGATTCTCTGGGCAGGGCATTCTTGGATGCCAGGTGCATTTGGGTCATACAGGGTGGATGCCAGGTGCATGTGGGTCATAGAGGGTACTAAGGAGGCAGGTGGCCTTGGAAGAACCAGATGGAGTGTGGAATCCAGCATGGGGCTCCTCTTTCCTGGGTCTAGGAAAGAATTCTTAAGATTGTTAACCTATTCAGGCAACTAGTTCAGGCCTACAATCAGATAACTGTTCAGCTAAGAAACTCCCAAACTTCTGTAATATGAAACAGAGCTTCACATGTATGTCCTAGATGGAGAAGATTGAGTGTCACATATCATGGAGTCTATTCTTCTTAGTCACAGACAGTGACTTAACAGAAATGTGTAATCATGGGTAGAATTTCCCGAAATAAATCCAGGAAAAAAAATATATATTTTTTGAAATCAAGCAACCTGCCATTAAATGTGCTGTTCACCAGATTCTTATATGATTTTAGGTAAACAACTCAATTTATCAGAGTTTCAGCTTCCAAAGCTATAAAAATGAGGGCTAACACTGCTTATTTTGGTTGGGAGGTTTAGATTAACTGTTCTGTACAAACACAGCTACTCCTGTGTTTGAATATATAGTAGATGCTTAATAAATATTAATTTCCTTTTCTCTCCTCCTCACAGTATTTTCTTAAATTTTCTTATAAAGTCCTTCTAATTAAGTGATAAAAAATATTTTTCCTCCTAAGAAGTTTGAGGGCTGACATTACACATTTTGTGTCTGTGTAATTAATTTTTCCTTAAGGAAAATTGTCCTCCTTCTGTTTACCCCTCACTTACTAAATATATATAGAAATGTAAATGCAAGGCCAAATAATAAACCTATCCTATTCCCTAGAAGGGGCTCCATTTAGAACCCTCAGCTCCTTGAAGCTGTGTGTCTGAGGCAGGCAGGGCTGCAAAATTCACCCTGACTACCTGTCCAGGAATTTCTCTGCTTGTCTCTCTGTCCTGGCTTAAGCTCTAGTGGGCATTTGGGAGGGCTCTTTATCCTCATGTTCATGCTCTTCGACAGCCCAGCGGCCAATGCAGACCTAGGAAATGGGTCTGGGATTCTCTGGGCAGGGCATTCTTGGATGCCAGGTGCATTTGGGTCATACAGGGTGGATGCCAGGTGCATGTGGGTCATAGAGGGTACTAAGGAGGCAGGTGGCCTTGGAAGAACCAGATGGAGTGTGGAATCCAGCATGGGGCTCCTCTTTCCTGGGTCTAGGAAAGAATTCTTAAGATTGTTAACCTATTCAGGCAACTAGTTCAGGCCTACAATCAGATAACTGTTCAGCTAAGAAACTCCCAAACTTCTGTAATATGAAACAGAGCTTCACATGTATGTCCTAGATGGAGAAGATTGAGTGTCACATATCATGGAGTCTATTCTTCTTAGTCACAGACAGTGACTTAACAGAAATGTGTAATCATGGGTAGAATTTCCCGAAATAAATCCAGGAAAAAAAATATATATTTTTTGAAATCAAGCAACCTGCCATTAAATGTGCTGTTCACCAGATTCTTATATGATTTTAGGTAAACAACTCAATTTATCAGAGTTTCAGCTTCCAAAGCTATAAAAATGAGGGCTAACACTGCTTATTTTGGTTGGGAGGTTTAGATTAACTGTTCTGTACAAACACAGCTACTCCTGTGTTTGAATATATAGTAGATGCTTAATAAATATTAATTTCCTTTTCTCTCCTCCTCACAGTATTTTCTTAAATTTTCTTATAAAGTCCTTCTAATTAAGTGATAAAAAATATTTTTCCTCCTAAGAAGTTTGAGGGCTGACATTACACATTTTGTGTCTGTGTAATTAATTTTTCCTTAAGGAAAATTGTCCTCCTTCTGTTTACCCCTCACTTACTAAATATATATAGAAATGTAAATGCAAGATAAAGGTACACACTGACAAATTCATGTAAATTAAATTTTCTTCATTGTACATTGAGACTAGAACTTCCCAGTACTGTTTTCTGTACATTTTCCTCTTTTCTAATTCTCCGTCTCCTCTTTCTCTGTGTTTTTATCATTTCTAACTACAAAAAGAGCTAACACATTTAATACTGGGCAAGAGAGAAGGCCAGGGTTCCTAGAAGCTTGAAATGATATGGCCATGGCTGTAGGCCATAGACAGAGCCACAGGGGGACATGTGAGTCATCCATCTAAAATAGGTGGCCCTCCTCCCGTCCCTCATGTGGTCACTGCCACCTTTGAGCTGTGGTGTCTTATTCTACTCTTCCCTTAATATATGCCTTTCACATGATCAGTCTCATCACTCAATATGAAGGAACAGAATGCTATGGCTTCTATTTGATCCCTTAAAGTGTAAATCAACAACTCTCTAGGTTCCTACATAACAGAAAATTATTAGAAATCCAAAATCTTGGCCCCTTTAGACCCATGAACTTCTCTGCCATACAAATCGATGCTTCTTATTCATCTGGGAATCCAAATCATTTTTTATGAGATATGCATTGTGCAGTTTCAGGCTGTTAAGCTTTAGGTTGGCTTGAGTGATGCCACTCATGCATAAAGACATGAAACAAGGCAGTGGAGAGACACAGATACATCTTCTGAACTGAAATGCATACAGCATCCAGCGACTGTTACTCCTTACACCTCTCCCTGAGGAAATGACAATTGACATATACATGCCACACAGATGTAAGGGGAGCAAAAGAAACCATGTTCACAAGTTCACTTGGGAATAAGCAAGAGATTATCACACATAGGAAGCAAACTGAGGGGTGAGAAAGATGCAAAAAAGCAAGACAGACAAAAAGCAGACATCCCTTGACGTCAGAGTATAAGAGGAAAAGGCCTCAGGAGAAACCTCAGTTGTAAAAAGTATAACAGGGTCACAGAAGCAGTCACCTTTCAGAAGAAGGGGTGATGGCTTGTAATCCCCACAAGGATGAGGTAATTAAAAACACAAGGGCAAACATGAGAGGAGAGAAGGAATTCTGCACTCAGTGGTGAATGGGGAGGATGGAGGATGTGTCTCCAGCTTCTGTGAGGGGATGGACACAAAGTGGGGAAGGGGGAAAAGCACAGTAAAAGCACAGAGAGAAGGCAGCTGCTGCTGAAGACAATACACTTTTTCTCCCTCTCACATGCACATAGTAACACACGCACTGCAACAGTATTCACAGACTAGCTGGTAAAAGTTGCAATCAGCAAGGGTATTTCTGCCTGAATGGCTTGTAGGGTGTGATTACAGAATTAAATCTAATGAGAGAGAGAAAAGAGGCAGATCATAGGACAGAACGAATTATAGTGTGGGTCTCTGAAAATTATAGGAGGTGTATACCTTGGCAGTATTAGAAAATAGAAATCTGTGGTCCTTTCTCCTTCCATTTTTAGTAATTCATGAATTTTACTGGTGGACATTCCCCTGTAAAGCAACACAGAATTCCAGGAAGAATGTTTCTGTAGCGACTTCTCAGAACCTACATTTGGCGTGCGCTTACTGTCCTTGATATTAGCTGAAGCACAGAGCTGGAAAGAGTTTGTATTGGTTGAAAAGAAATCAGACTGTGACCAAAGACTATTTAAAAACCTAGGAAATGCATTTCCCAGCATTGATCTTGAATTTTGTCATGGCTTGAGCTTGGCATTGGCTTAACATGCAAGGTGGTAGGTTGCTGACAAGCTTCTGCAAGCTGGGGTATTTTCTAATCTATCTGCAAAAGTAGATTAGACAGTTACTAGCAATGTGAAGAAATGAACAGATTAAGGATTAGATTCTATTTTATCTTCTTTCCTTCTTTCCTTTTTCACCCGTTCATTCTGACTGGCATTTACAACACACTTACCCTAATTTATTTCTATCCTTGTAGAGCAAGTTGATGTCATTTAGTTTGATTTAGCCTATTTAGCTCAATCAATTAATTGGTTAATAGAACATCTGTATGCATCAGGTGACAGGAATGCTCATAGGCATGTAATCAGACCACACGTATACACACACACCCACTCACCACCCCTGCCACACACACATCCCCACACCAAACACTCTTGTTAAAGATGACTGTGTGGGTTATCTAAAAAGTGTTCAGCTCATTCCCAAGAGACTGTGAAGATAAGGTTTTCCTATTTCAGGTCTGCACTGCAGCTCTGCCCTTCACTTTCAAAGTTCTGCTTGGGAGAGTTCACAGGCCATAGCAGTTCAGGAATTAATTTCCATAATTGTCTTTTTAACTTCCTCATTATAAAAGGCATCATCCCTGTATGGCAAGAAGCCAACCTGCTGACCCCAACAGGACAGCGCTCCACAGAGACACCCACTTCAGGATGTGATCCTTTTGTCTCCTCCCAGATCCCATGAGCCAACTGCAGGAATGCTGCTTTTACTGCACAATGGGGCTACTGGTGAAATAATAAGGTGAAATCCTGACCCTCTGTCACAGAGGCATGGTGCCATCAGTAGGTAGGATACTGTGGTCCTTTCTCCTTCCATTTTTAGTAATTCATGAATTTTACTGGTGGACATTCCCCTGTAAAGCAACACAGAATTCCAGGAAGAATGTTTCTGTAGCGACTTCTCAGAACCTACATTTGGCGTGCGCTTACTGTCCTTGATATTAGCTGAAGCACAGAGCTGGAAAGAGTTTGTATTGGTTGAAAAGAAATCAGACTGTGACCAAAGACTATTTAAAAACCTAGGAAATGCATTTCCCAGCATTGATCTTGAATTTTGTCATGGCTTGAGCTTGGCATTGGCTTAACATGCAAGGTGGTAGGTTGCTGACAAGCTTCTGCAAGCTGGGGTATTTTCTAATCTATCTGCAAAAGTAGATTAGACAGTTACTAGCAATGTGAAGAAATGAACAGATTAAGGATTAGATTCTATTTTATCTTCTTTCCTTCTTTCCTTTTTCACCCGTTCATTCTGACTGGCATTTACAACACACTTACCCTAATTTATTTCTATCCTTGTAGAGCAAGTTGATGTCATTTAGTTTGATTTAGCCTATTTAGCTCAATCAATTAATTGGTTAATAGAACATCTGTATGCATCAGGTGACAGGAATGCTCATAGGCATGTAATCAGACCACACGTATACACACACACCCACTCACCACCCCTGCCACACACACATCCCCACACCAAACACTCTTGTTAAAGATGACTGTGTGGGTTATCTAAAAAGTGTTCAGCTCATTCCCAAGAGACTGTGAAGATAAGGTTTTCCTATTTCAGGTCTGCACTGCAGCTCTGCCCTTCACTTTCAAAGTTCTGCTTGGGAGAGTTCACAGGCCATAGCAGTTCAGGAATTAATTTCCATAATTGTCTTTTTAACTTCCTCATTATAAAAGGCATCATCCCTGTATGGCAAGAAGCCAACCTGCTGACCCCAACAGGACAGCGCTCCACAGAGACACCCACTTCAGGATGTGATCCTTTTGTCTCCTCCCAGATCCCATGAGCCAACTGCAGGAATGCTGCTTTTACTGCACAATGGGGCTACTGGTGAAATAATAAGGTGAAATCCTGACCCTCTGTCACAGAGGCATGGTGCCATCAGTAGGTAGGATATACACTTGTTTGTGAGATGAGCTTGAATTTGAATCCCATATCCAAACTTTCTAGCTCTCTTTCCATGGGAGTTAAAGGTACTATCCTGAACCTCAGGCTAATCCTCTCCTAGTGGAGGGTAACAGGGTTAAGCAGCTGGGATTGCTGTAAGGTTTAGAGATCACGACATTTCTCAATAAATGCTATATTTGTCAACAAACTAAGGCCTATTTGCTGTGGAGGTTAATTTAGATATTCTGAAAGCAAGCCTTTTAGAGATATGGAAAATAAAGAGTTAAGTGATACATAATGATGCGAAGGGTATTTTGTTTTATACTTTGCTTTTGCATCTTGATAAGTGAAGGTATAAGCACTTACTAAAGCTACATTTATGTAATACCTTATAGTGGATGAAATTATTTTCAATATATTTTCCTAAACTGTAGTTTACATAGTTACACTTAATCATCATGTGATATTATAAGAAAGATACTCAGTCTTTGTCCCTGGTGCTGGTTCCTGGCACAGATCTCCTAAAACCCTTGAAATTTTCTGAGTGATAGAAGCATTGTCTGTTGTAATTCATAATGAGCCCCCTTTAATTACACTTGAGTTTATTCTAAGGAGCTGACTTAGGGTAGGACCCCTAGTTAGCTTCATGATGAGACTTCTCACTGAAAAAAATAAAACAAGTGATTAGAGGATTGGAATGTTCAGACCCTTCCACCGACCTCTGGGACATTCTGGAGGCTATGCAGAGCTAAATCTCTTGCACAAAGAAAGCTAACAGCTTCTGAATTGGCAAACACAGGCATGTATCAGGAGGGTGATACAACTCCACTCCATGGGGGCACTAGCTCTTGCACTCGAGACCCTTCTGGATCTCACCCTCTAGACTCCATCATCTGACAGTTCATCACATACTTTATAATAGACAGGTAAACCTAAGTAATGTGCTTTACTGAGTTTTGCGACCAAAACTGAACTGTAGGAGGTAGCAATGGGAGCTCCAGATGAGAGCCAGACAATCAGAAGCATGAGAGGCCAAGGACTTGTGACTGGTATCTGAAGTGGGAGGCAGTCTAATCTAAACAGTAAATCTAACTCATAGACAAATAGTGTTTGAATGGAACTGAATTTTTGGACGCTGGGTTACTGTTTGGAGAATCAGAGAATTGGTTGTTGGTGTTGGAAAACATCCACATGACAACAAATTTATGAAGTAGTTAATAGCTGTTATCTCCATTTATCCAATGAGGAACTAAGGCTGGGGGCTTCCCTGCTGGCTCAGTGGTAGAGAATCTGCCTGCCAATGCAGGAGACGAAGGAGATGTGGGTTTGATCTCTGGGTCATGAAGATCCTCTGGAGAAGGAAACAGCAAACCACTCCAGTATTCTTGCCTGGAAAATTTCATGGGCAGGGGAGCTTTGTGGGCTACAGTTCATTGGCTCACAGAAGAGCTGAACATGACTTAGTGAATAAACAACAAGAGTGGATAATACACAGATTAAAGTTCCATTTTAGATCTGAGACTGCAATAGTCATCATTGGACACCTGATGCTAACTATGTTAGATGTCATCGCCCCAACGCTTTGGTGGATAAGTTCCATTTCAGTAAGCTATCATGAAAACAATAGACCCTCACCAGGTTCCTGGGATCATTAGTTATATGAACAAAAGAATGGTAAGTGGTTTATGTGGAGATGATTGGAACACTTTATAGAGAAGGAAAAAGTGAACACTCTTGCTTAAGCAAACCAAGATCAAACCAACAGTTATTAGAGACAAGTTTATTGGAAGGAAGGGCAGGCCGCTGAGTCTCTGTATCTGGGCTCAGACATTTGGACTTGGTAAATTAGGCAACTGAAGCCCGTACAGAGTCATTCACTTTTCTTTCATTTATTTATTCTCGCATTTGTTCACTTCCACACTCAACTGTAAACTCATTCTTAGGTGAAATAACTATTACTATTATTATTACTCCTGGATGTTATATCTGCAAAAAGAAGGAACACACAGTCCAAACAATAGGACCTTACAGTACAGTGAAGTGACGGACATTTACAGTATGTGATCTGACTAGAACCAAAGATGCAAGGGTGAGGGGTGAGCAACTTGGAGTGATCTGTGAAGGTTTCAGAGAGGAGGCTGCATTTGATTCAGGTCACAGAAGATGACTGTAAGTGCTCTGGGGGCCAGTGCATGGGATCATGGCTAACTGGCTGGGAATGGACAGAGCCTGGGGGAACCAAGGCCACTTAGACCCATTACTGTAATTCAGAAGTGAAGCGATTAGAGCCTAGGGTAGAGTTATGGCCATGGAAATGAATTGTAAAGGAGGAGATCAGTAACACTTAGCAACTGATTAGATTTGGAGGTCAAAGAAAAGGGAGCCATCGCATAAATTTATGATGATGAGGCTGGGGCATTGAGAGGATCTCAGTGAATCATTAATAATTAGGAGATAGGGAAGGACTGTTGGGGCTGCTTCTCAGTGGATGGCCCTTCTCCACATGTGGAAAAGGGCTCCTAAACATTAAAAGCCACAGTATAACTCTGGCCTTAATCTATCCCTCCTGAATACAATTAATGGGCAAGAGGACAAGAGGAGACTGAAGGAGAGAGGGAGCTGGCCTGGCTGGGCACTCAATCCGTGTGTGCTCTGTGGAATTTACTCTGAGAGCTCTGAGAGGCAGGGACATTACAGATGACAAGTCAGAGGGCATTCTGAACACCCCACTGCAGTGTGGCCAAACACAGACTGGGGATCTATGAGACCATCTTGGGTGGAGTCTGAGCTCCCCAGTATGTGGGACATTTAGGACAAGTGACTTTACTTCATTCTGTCTCAATGGCCTTGCCCGTAAAGTGGAAAGCATAGTGTGGGATATTGGGAGACTTCAGTGAGCTAGTGAAATACTTCAGTGACTTGACTATACATTTAAAGTGACCAGAAGAGAAGGTGTTACATAGGAAGTGTTCAAAATGTTCCCCTGTTATCATCACTTACTTATTAAAGGCAAGGTAGAGACCAGAGGAAAATGCATGCTGAGTACAAGCTCTGAATACCATTTTATAGAAAGCCATTTCTACGAATGGGGCACATGGAAGCCTGTTTCCAGGAGTTCAGAAGGAAGGAGACAGTAAACTAAATCAAACATTAAGGAGAAGAGTCACAAATCAGGCCTTGAAACACAGGACAGGATTCACAACAGGTGGGCTGGGAATGTTTACACTGGTTCAAAGTACTGACACATAAAGTAAAGCAGCAAAACCCTTTGAAAAAATAATAAGAGAAAGCACTAATATTACCACTGTTGCTATCGTTACTGCTATTACTAGTAATTATCATTTCAAGCAAGAACTACAGTACCTCTCACGGGAAAATAAATGTAAAGGAGAGAGTCCTCACTGAAGTGGGCAAAGGATGCAACTTTTCTGACATCACATGATTCTGAAGAAGCCACCCTGCACATGCCGAGTATAAGCATATAACAGCATCAATAAATTGTTTCACTTAAATGATAAACCTATGGCAACAGAAAACAGAGTTTGTGAGTTATCAGTTAAAAATGCAAATTGGTCAAATGTATCAAAATGTACCATATCATTCACATGAAAAATTTATAATGCCACAAAGCTGGAAGCAAACAGACTCTCTACAGAGAAGATGATAATGGGAAAAGCCACCTATGTGACACGCATTTGTGTCCTTGAGTCTCAGAGTGGCCACAGAAATCCTAACGCTGGCG
Organism: Tragulus kanchil; assembly: GCA_022376925.1. Taxonomy (NCBI): domain Eukaryota; kingdom Metazoa; phylum Chordata; class Mammalia; order Artiodactyla; family Tragulidae; genus Tragulus; species Tragulus kanchil. The sequence continues at coordinate 183,524,518 of JAIOJX010000028.1, forward strand.
TCTGCAGTCCTTTGCCAGGTACTCTTCAAGATTCTCTCTAGTATTCCCCTTTCTTGCTGACAAACTCTAAAGGATATAAAAGCATCTCCAGTGAGTCCAAGAGGACAGAACGCAATTGTTAGCAAATGTGCATGTGAGTACACACTCCCAAGGTTTTGAAGTAATAAAACCAATTAGATAACACTCAGCAGCTACATCTAAGTGACCAGTTACTCAGATGGCCTTGCCCGTAAAGTGGAAAGCATAGTGTGGGATATTGGGAGACTTCAGTGAGCTAGTGAAATACTTCAGTGACTTGACTATACATTTAAAGTGACCAGAAGAGAAGGTGTTACATAGGAAGTGTTCAAAATGTTCCCCTGTTATCATCACTTACTTATTAAAGGCAAGGTAGAGACCAGAGGAAAATGCATGCTGAGTACAAGCTCTGAATACCATTTTATAGAAAGCCATTTCTACGAATGGGGCACATGGAAGCCTGTTTCCAGGAGTTCAGAAGGAAGGAGACAGTAAACTAAATCAAACATTAAGGAGAAGAGTCACAAATCAGGCCTTGAAACACAGGACAGGATTCACAACAGGTGGGCTGGGAATGTTTACACTGGTTCAAAGTACTGACACATAAAGTAAAGCAGCAAAACCCTTTGAAAAAATAATAAGAGAAAGCACTAATATTACCACTGTTGCTATCGTTACTGCTATTACTAGTAATTATCATTTCAAGCAAGAACTACAGTACCTCTCACGGGAAAATAAATGTAAAGGAGAGAGTCCTCACTGAAGTGGGCAAAGGATGCAACTTTTCTGACATCACATGATTCTGAAGAAGCCACCCTGCACATGCCGAGTATAAGCATATAACAGCATCAATAAATTGTTTCACTTAAATGATAAACCTATGGCAACAGAAAACAGAGTTTGTGAGTTATCAGTTAAAAATGCAAATTGGTCAAATGTATCAAAATGTACCATATCATTCACATGAAAAATTTATAATGCCACAAAGCTGGAAGCAAACAGACTCTCTACAGAGAAGATGATAATGGGAAAAGCCACCTATGTGACACGCATTTGTGTCCTTGAGTCTCAGAGTGGCCACAGAAATCCTAACGCTGGCGTCTGCAGTCCTTTGCCAGGTACTCTTCAAGATTCTCTCTAGTATTCCCCTTTCTTGCTGACAAACTCTAAAGGATATAAAAGCATCTCCAGTGAGTCCAAGAGGACAGAACGCAATTGTTAGCAAATGTGCATGTGAGTATCACACTCCCAAGGTTTTTGAAGTAATAAAAACCAATTAGATAACACTCAGCAGCTACATTCAGTGAAAACAGTGCGGTCTTACCAGTACTAATGGGGTTTTCAATAATAGATAAGTTTTTCTCTGCAGAGCTGGAGTTGGAAGGAGCAGAGGTTTAAATGGCACAGAATTTCACTCACCAGCCCTCAAAGCAAAAATGTGACATGAATGCAGCTGGCCTGTCAGTTAAAGCTGGTCAGTGAGAGCCGGCGCAGGACTTCCAGAATGACCATAGTGAACCCTGCATATGTAAGAACTGCAAGGAAAAAAGAAGATGAACTTTCTTCTTCGCTACTAAGGGCAAGGTTATAACCCACCTCAGGAGGAAACTAGGAAGGTCTAAGTCTGGAGAAATTAAATGTACAAATTAAGAGGAAATTCTTTGGATCAAGGACACTGGAGACTCTGCTATTTCATGCTATTAAGAAGTTGACTTTGATTCGAAGGAAAATGACTATTATCTGTAGGTGGAATAATACTGTACAAATCTTTCCTACCTGACAGTAACCAACTGCCTGTAGGGTTTGTTTTATTTTTTCTCTCTCTCTTTTTTACCACATTCACTATTCAGTAAAATTATTTGCTTAATGTCTTTTGCTAGAAATACCAAAGTATGTGGAAAGTAGTTGTCTCGTTGTCATAGAAACCATCGTTAAAATAATTCACCAAGTCTACTTAATTCATCATCCCCTCCTCCCTTCAAAACTGTCAAAAGGGGGTCTATAAAGAGAAGGAAATACTGTCTTAGCGGAGGCAGTGAGTGTCGGGGGAGGCTCAGAACCAGTTCCTCTGTGGGTTTCCTGAATGCAAACTGGCAAGAACCCCACCCCTTCCAGCTCTATACTTTTCTTTCTTTTCTTCCACACCATTCTTTTAAGTCTAACCATTTAGGTTTATGAAAGGAATTTCCTCTGGGCGTGTGGTTATAGTGCAAATTCTGTATGATCAGATCAAGCTTGTGAATAATACATTTGTCTGTGAATAAATTCCCCAGGGCATGTCCTCCTGGCTGAGCCTCTGTAAAGAAGCGTTTGACTGTAATTCAGTTAAGGCTGTGGGAGATGTAAATATATGTGGGTGGAGAGAGTATAGAAAAGACTTCAAACCACAGTGGAACCATTTCCTCCTCAGGATTCAGAGTGGCATTCAAATGCTACTTCCAGAAAGCAGCTGCTGGTTGGCATGAGGATGCATCCTAAGAGCATTTCAGAGATTTCAGAGCAAATGGGACACCTGATTGACCCTGACCCCAAATACTGGATGAGGTCACACAATCACACAGAGAAGAGATGGACTTCAGTCAAGAGATCACTTCTAGTTCTGCCCCTGACAACTTCAGGACCACGGACAACACATGCCTCCCTTTGGAACTGTCTGGTCTGCAAAGAGCATTCAAATCACTTACTAGGGTCCCTCAGAAGAAAATTTGTGTGTGTGTGTGTGTGTGTGTGTGTGTGTGGTGTGTGTGTAAATTTCCAAGCAGTAGAAGAGAAAAAGTAAAACTGTCACTCTCTGAAATTTTGCAAAAAGATCAGCAATGTGCTGTTAACTAATGCTTTAGAATGCACCGTGGATTAAAGGATCTTACATGAGGACTATGTGATGGCCTGGAGGGGTGGGATGGGGGGATGGGATATACATATGACTACTCTGGGATTATACATATCTGTAAACAAGAAAACTTTGTAAAAGCAAAAAAGCAAAATAAAAACAAAAGGCAAAAAAGAACTGATGCTTCCCTTATAATAATCTATAACTTTAATGATTCCTTCTGAATATGATCATCACACAGTAAATAATATATATTTCTTATGGACTATCAGTTCCTTGAAGCCAATCCTCATGCGGGCATTTACAACACCTAACCCACAATTTGGAATATACTAGGTGTTGAGGAAGATACCTTGAATATAGGAATGAAGATATGATTAAATAGGAAGACATTTTTATGAATAATTTAGACATCTTTGTTTATGAGGTGGGAATATGTGACTTTTTTGCATTGACAACCAAACTTGTATCGCGGTGTCACTGGACAAGCAGGTACTGTCCTGATAGGCACCAATATCTCTAGACTTCAAGTGTGCCCTCTCTTCTCCAAACACAGGTTCATTCTAAAAAATAAATTAAAATTTAAAAAACAAATTAAGAAACTATACATAAAGGAAGAGACACTTGGTGGGATAAAACCACATGTTTTCCATTGCATGGTTCCCAGGAGCTCAAGGTGGTGGTGCAGAGGGAGGGGGTGAGGGTGTTAATAGCCAAATAGCCAAACCTTAGTGCTTACCACTTCTCAAGTGCTATATTAAAACTTTGTCAGTTAACTTATTTCATCCTTACAACACCATACTGAGATAATGCTGTAGTTCTATTATTATAGAGAAAGTGAAAAACTTAAAGGTTAAGGAAAAATACCCCTGGCCACACAGTTAGATGTCAGACCTGTGGTTGTTAGACCCTCGGTCTCTGCTCTTAAGTCTGTACATTTTTCTTAATCATTATGCCCCTTTGCCTCTGACATGATTCTAAACACAATGATGTACTGACTAGAGCTAAGAGGTCAGCAATGAACCACTGGGACCATACTCAGGTGAATCAGCAACTCTGGACCCAACAGGAAACAAAGTGAGTTGCCAGTTGGGGTCTGCTGGGCTGAGGCAACTGAAGAGTCACATAATCCAAGAGTCAGCGTGATGTCCTAGAGAAAGCTTGAGGCTCGGAGGCCAACAGCCAGGCTTGAATCCCAGTTCCTTCTATCAGATTACTTAGCCTCTAAAAGTTTTAGCCCCTCTGAAAAAACCCAAAGGGTCCATGTGAAAGCTTTTTACAAGATGTACTTAATGATTCCTTCTGAATATGATCATCACACAGTAAATAATATATATTTCTTATGGACTATCAGTTCCTTGAAGCCAATCCTCATGCGGGCATTTACAACACCTAACCCACAATTTGGAATATACTAGGTGTTGAGGAAGATACCTTGAATATAGGAATGAAGATATGATTAAATAGGAAGACATTTTTATGAATAATTTAGACATCTTTGTTTATGAGGTGGGAATATGTGACTTTTTTGCATTGACAACCAAACTTGTATCGCGGTGTCACTGGACAAGCAGGTACTGTCCTGATAGGCACCAATATCTCTAGACTTCAAGTGTGCCCTCTCTTCTCCAAACACAGGTTCATTCTAAAAAATAAATTAAAATTTAAAAAACAAATTAAGAAACTATACATAAAGGAAGAGACACTTGGTGGGATAAAACCACATGTTTTCCATTGCATGGTTCCCAGGAGCTCAAGGTGGTGGTGCAGAGGGAGGGGGTGAGGGTGTTAATAGCCAAATAGCCAAACCTTAGTGCTTACCACTTCTCAAGTGCTATATTAAAACTTTGTCAGTTAACTTATTTCATCCTTACAACACCATACTGAGATAATGCTGTAGTTCTATTATTATAGAGAAAGTGAAAAACTTAAAGGTTAAGGAAAAATACCCCTGGCCACACAGTTAGATGTCAGACCTGTGGTTGTTAGACCCTCGGTCTCTGCTCTTAAGTCTGTACATTTTTCTTAATCATTATGCCCCTTTGCCTCTGACATGATTCTAAACACAATGATGTACTGACTAGAGCTAAGAGGTCAGCAATGAACCACTGGGACCATACTCAGGTGAATCAGCAACTCTGGACCCAACAGGAAACAAAGTGAGTTGCCAGTTGGGGTCTGCTGGGCTGAGGCAACTGAAGAGTCACATAATCCAAGAGTCAGCGTGATGTCCTAGAGAAAGCTTGAGGCTCGGAGGCCAACAGCCAGGCTTGAATCCCAGTTCCTTCTATCAGATTACTTAGCCTCTAAAAAGTTTTAGCTCCTAAACTGCTAAAAAGAGATAAAAACTAACATCTGTATCATAAATGTGTTGTAAAGACTAGACAACAACATGTGAAAGCATTTAGTTAAATACTCACAAGACTGGAATTGACTAAAAAGTCTTTCATAAAAACTGTTCTTCAAAAATTTGTTTTTAAATGCTTTATCTTACCACAACTTCCTTAAACAAAATGGTCTCATACACTGCTGGGTAACTCTTCATGGGCACCATGAGTTCAGGGGTCCCCAAGAGCATTCCAAAGGAGCTTGTATGAGTTCTCCTTCTATAAAGTTTAGGTGCAGGTCCCAGCAGCAGTGAGCTGGAAAATTCACTAACACTGGCCTAGCTTTCCTATGAAATTACTGATGCTTTACTGGAAAATCTGGGGCTTGCAATTTTTTTCTTCTTAAGTCAACTATTTAGAGAATTGTTAAATCAAGGCTTTGCTTTTTTGTATTCATTCAAGCATCCTGAGTTAATGATCACTTCCAATCTTTGCAGGAGGGAAAAAACAAAAACAAAAACAAACAACTCTTTCCATAATTTGGGCTCTGAGCTTAAAGAAACTGAAAATATATGGCTTCCCGTCTTGACCATCAGTTGCCTTATTTTCAAAAGCTGATGGATAAAAATAAGCTCCTAGAACTCCTCCAAATTCATTAAGTACCAAATTACATTCTGTAGCTCAGTTTCTTTCTTGGAGGGAAGGGAGCATCACCAACACAGTTCAGTATATATTTTATAACTTAAATCTGGCAAACATCAATCATCATGATTAAGTTGATCAAAAACGAGTTTTAGATCTAGCCTTCATATTTGTCGTGGTGAGAACCTTCTTTCACTGGTCAGGAGAGAAATTTTAATAGCCCTTGTCTAAGACAACAATGATGTACTGACTAGAGCTAAGAGGTCAGCAATGAACCACTGGGACCATACTCAGGTGAATCAGCAACTCTGGACCCAACAGGAAACAAAGTGAGTTGCCAGTTGGGGTCTGCTGGGCTGAGGCAACTGAAGAGTCACATAATCCAAGAGTCAGCGTGATGTCCTAGAGAAAGCTTGAGGCTCGGAGGCCAACAGCCAGGCTTGAATCCCAGTTCCTTCTATCAGATTACTTAGCCTCTAAAAAGTTTTAGCTCCTAAACTGCTAAAAAGAGATAAAAACTAACATCTGTATCATAAATGTGTTGTAAAGACTAGACAACAACATGTGAAAGCATTTAGTTAAATACTCACAAGACTGGAATTGACTAAAAAGTCTTTCATAAAAACTGTTCTTCAAAAATTTGTTTTTAAATGCTTTATCTTACCACAACTTCCTTAAACAAAATGGTCTCATACACTGCTGGGTAACTCTTCATGGGCACCATGAGTTCAGGGGTCCCCAAGAGCATTCCAAAGGAGCTTGTATGAGTTCTCCTTCTATAAAGTTTAGGTGCAGGTCCCAGCAGCAGTGAGCTGGAAAATTCACTAACACTGGCCTAGCTTTCCTATGAAATTACTGATGCTTTACTGGAAAATCTGGGGCTTGCAATTTTTTTCTTCTTAAGTCAACTATTTAGAGAATTGTTAAATCAAGGCTTTGCTTTTTTGTATTCATTCAAGCATCCTGAGTTAATGATCACTTCCAATCTTTGCAGGAGGGAAAAAACAAAAACAAAAACAAACAACTCTTTCCATAATTTGGGCTCTGAGCTTAAAGAAACTGAAAATATATGGCTTCCCGTCTTGACCATCAGTTGCCTTATTTTCAAAAGCTGATGGATAAAAATAAGCTCCTAGAACTCCTCCAAATTCATTAAGTACCAAATTACATTCTGTAGCTCAGTTTCTTTCTTGGAGGGAAGGGAGCATCACCAACACAGTTCAGTATATATTTTATAACTTAAATCTGGCAAACATCAATCATCATGATTAAGTTGATCAAAGAGTGAATCTAGAGATGCTCTTTTCAGGGAGGTCTAGCCTTCATATTTGTCGTGGTGAGAACCTTCTTTCACTGGTCAGGAGAGAAATTTATTGTCACCTGAATTTATGTACTACTTTGTGTCTGATCACTAAAATCATATGGTAGCCTCAGATGCATGCATTAAGGCACTTTGACTATTTTATGCTTTCATTTATTACTTACTAACCCCTACTTTCTAATCCAAAGGAATTATAGACACTAGTCCAAGTAATTGGGTGGGTGGTGTTCTAGGGGCATTTTTAATGTCCCAAATCCTGCAATCTTTTGTATTTTAACTCACAATCCTTTTAAGTGGCTTTCTGATTTTAGTTAACTTTATACAGGGATGTATTCATGAATATTCCCCCAAGTTCCTGATTTTACAGTCCCTTTACGGGACCACAGTGAAATATGCTACCCCATGCCCATGCCTTCTTACCAAGAGGACAGGGGAAGGGTACTCATGGCTTTCATTCTCCCTTAAGAAATCAACACTGGGAGCATGTCTACTTTACCAAGCAATAAGATCCCTCCCATAAATGAACAGTTGCCCTTTTCTTACATACAAGTATTTTTAAAGGTGATCTAACATGCCAGGGGTATAACTAAGCTTTTCTCTCATCTTTTCCTTTCAGAAGCACATTGAGGCCTGATGAACACTGAACACATGTACCACTAGTAGACTGAAGGCAGCAATACAACGTTATATAAAATCAACTTGAAGTCTAACTTTAATATACTTGCACATGAGATTTAGGAGAAAGAGTATGTGGTGTATAGAAAATTATGCAGAGAGCACTTTTATTATCTGATGTGCTACCTGATTATTTCTGAGAAAATACTGGAAGTAAAACTATCACTCCAAAGTTTTTATTAAGAGTATATAGAATATTACAAATCTTATTTAAAATATCAGCCCTAGGGCATCTCTCAAATCGGTGTGTTATTATACTTGGGGAATATCAGCAGAGGGGTTAGGTAGGTGCTGGCTGTCTGCAGGGGATCCTCCTGCCTTCACACCTCGCCCTCTACACTGTAGCACATGATGAGAAATACAAAGCATGGAAGGTTGACTATTTCTTTACTTCAATGAGGCTAAACACTGTTTCCCCTTGAGGTCTGAAAATGATGCTAAAACTATTGAGGCATGTTAGGATTTTTTTCAGCATGAGATAATTACATTTTTTGTTGAGGAATGACTTAGTTGACCAGATAATTTCCTAGATGTATCTATGTACCATGCCTATGCACGCTTCTTTACAAACACTACAGCTGCATCCAGAGTCAGGAGGATAAAATGGCTCTCTGAGGTCTGTGAACCTTTGGACAAAAACTACATTTGACAACATTTTACCTAGCTGGTGAAAAGTGTAAGTGTTAGTTGCTCCATCACGTTCAACTCTTCGTGACCCCAAGAGTAGAGCCCGCCAGGTTTCTCTGTCTATGGGATTTCCCAGGCAAGAATACTGGATTGGGTAGTCAGTGTATCCTCTAAACCCAGGTATTGAACCCTGGTCTCCCACATTCCAGGCAGATTCTTCACTGTCTGAGCCATCAGGGAAACAGCTAAGGTCTTTGATGACACACACTCTTTAAATATCAGCGGAGTCATCCCTTCCTTCTTTACTGTGCCACTGTGCGTGAAACCTTTTCTGTGAACCATGTAGAGTTTTCAAGGAAGAGGTAGGGAGGAAATGGATTTTGGTGCCAGGCATAAATGGTGTAAGATCTCTGCTTGCTAATTAAAAGATAGAATGAACTAAGGCACATTACTCAAATTTCTGATTCTCAATTTTCTGGTTGTTTTAATTAATGTGACAATTAAAAACAAAAGTCTACCCTTGGGTCTGGCTTCTGGTAGATTCTCAGAAAAGGGTGCTGCTACTAGTATGAGTACTACTACACTCCTTCCATTCTACTGAAATAGGTTTTATTGCTATTATCATGATGGTGCTGATGGCACCAGGCACCCTCTCCTCTCTCCATATACTTTGACTTTATCACACCATAGGTAGGCATCTGGTTATCATTTATAACCCAGCTAGAGACTGTATCACCCATGGGCATAATAATAGTGTCACTAGTCTCTGAGTGTCCCAGCAACTGCTTCAGAACACTTAGAGAGCATTTTCTCTATCACTCAATGATTCATTACTGGTTACAATGAACCTAGTCTGATGAAAAGCAATCTGTCCTGTGGTATTGTAAGCACAGGGTGTTTTTGCCCCTCTAGGCATTTACCAAAAAGCCTTAGACATTAATTCTTTAGCCTAATAAGATCCTGAGCATAGAGGATATGAAAAGCTCAGTCTGCCTCACCTCACTGAGGCTCGAGGAGACAGGTGAGTTGTCAGGGACTGGAATGAAGCAGGACATAATGAGACTGATGCTTTGGGATCAGTCCCTTCTACCCAACAGCTCATTAAGCTCCTATGAGAGGGAAAAAGGTATGGAGACACTTGGAGAATACAACTGCTTTATCTTGCCTTGTTATACAACTGGTCTCATGTAGGGAAGGAGAAAGCAAAAGCAGCTTTTCAACTTAAGATCCTTGTATGAAATCAAGTCAATTTTTAAAAAAGCTATTTATTCAAGACACTCACTGCTCAGCTCATCACATTCCCCTTTTCTCTCTACCTTTCTTTCTTAATTCCTAGAGTCAGCCTAGCCACATGTTCCCTGGGACATGAGATCTGAAGGGCAGGCTGGATGCCCCGACCGGGTCCTCTGCTGGTTCCTCCCTCCTCACTTGCCTCCTCTTCTCCATGCCCCTTACTCCCTTTCTCCTTTTGGTTTGCTCTTCAGGCCTCTATTTTCTCTTTCACAGCCTATGGCAACCGACTTCTAAAGACGAACTCAGGAGCAGGTGTGATACGTAGAAGTCATTGCTCTCACAAAACACTGGTCAGAGTAAGTCAGCTGAGACACCAAACAAGCAAACAACAAAAGGAATGGATGGACAGCAGAGATTATATCAGTGTCTCTGGTTGCTGTGGCAGGGATGGCCCACTCCAAAGTCTTAGGAATAAATAAGTGTGACATTCAAAACTTTTGTAACCAAAGAGAATATTTCCTGCAAGACTAATTTTTTTTTTTAATTTTTGGCCTCTTTTATTGGTTGTTTATTTATTTATTATTCTTTGGCCTGTTTGGGCCTCTCATTTGCAGTGACCTCTCTCCTCACAGAGCACAGGCTCTGGGCGCACTCGCTCTAGCTTGCTGGCTCGTAACTTGACACACCAGTCCAGCCGCTCCGTGACATGTGGGATCTTCCTGGGCCAGGGATCGAACCGGTGCCCCTTGCACTGCAATGTGGACTCTTTACCCACTGAACCACCAGGGAAGTCCCCTGCAAGATTTTTGAGGACACAATTGGAAATGCTCAGGAAGGCCAGGATAACATGCTCAATCATTGAATCGTGTCCAACTCTTTGTCATCCCATGGACTGCACACCTCCAAGTTCCTCTGTCCATGGGATTTTCCAGGCAAGAATATTGGAGCAAGATTCCATTTCCAGGGGATCTTCTCAACACAGGGATCAAACCCACATCTCATGCATTGCAGGCAGACTCTTTGCTGCTGAGCCATCAGGTAACATGGAATGGTGTAAAGACAAATGTAAAATTCAAAAACAGACAATGATATTTATTTTATAAATTCTCTGCCCCTGAAAAGGGGCTAAATAATCCCAAGCAAAAGATGTGGAGAAATCTGAACAAGACAGCCTCCTAACTGCCACAAGTTTGGCCTTTTAGACTCAAGGACCTTGTTTATTAAGAATGGAGCCTAGGGTTTCCCTGGTAGTCCAGTGGGTAGGGACACTGCCTTGCAGTGCAGGGGGCGCCGGTTCGATCCCTGGCTTGGGAGGATCCCACGTGCCGCGGAGCGGCTGGACCAATGTGTCCAATTACCAAGCTGGAGCTCTGGAGCGCATGCGCCCAGAGCCGGCGCTCTGCAACAACAGAGGCCACCGCGATGGGAGGCCTACACGGGCCAAGGAACAAAGATGGATGAAAATAGACAAATGAAAGACCAATAGAAGTGGCCCACCCATCCCCTCCCTCCCACCCCACCTCCCTCCCCTGCCAAAAAAAAAAAAAAGAATGGAGCCTACATTAATGTAGAAGGACAGGAAGTTTATGGGTTAAGGGAAGCTACTCCGAGGTCAGACTGCTGAGGTCAAATTGGTTTCTCTTGGCAAACAAACACCTTGTCAGTAAGAGTTAAGACAGTACCTCCCTTCTAGGTTTGATATATAACTTGGCTAATATATAAAGCTCTTCCTTCCATGATGGAGGTACTATTGTAACACAATTATACAGTATTAACTGTTATTAGAGGAATACAATTTATTTGCATTTCTAAAATGGACCAAGTAATTTTTCTCACATTCTCTGGTTGCTCATTTGCTCAACTAAACTTTTTGTTTCTCCTGTGGCTAAAAAGCCCTCTTAGACAAATCTCTTAAGAGTGACTGATGGGCTTCCCTGGTGGTCCACCGGGTAAAGAGTCTGCCTTGAAGTGCAGGGGACTGGTTCAATCCCAATCCCAGAAGGATCCCATGTGCTGCGGAGCGGCTGAACCTGTGCGTCCAATTATGAACCAGCACTCTGGAACACATAGGCCCAGAGTTGGTACTCTGCAATGAGAGAGGCCACTGTGGTGGAAAGCCCACACAGGCCAAAGAATAAAGATGGATGAAAAATATATAAATGAGAAATCAATTAAAAAGAGTCCAAAAATTAAAAAAAAAAAGAAAAAGGTGACTGAGGTTCCTAAACATCTATTATTTTTCTGACTTTAAAGTATAAGATTATTTGCTTATCCATACTAAGGAATTCTTTATCAGCTGATAAGACCCAAAGTTGCAGAAGTTTAAGAAAAATAGGATGGTGACACCATTCGAAGCTGAGTCCTAGGCCAACCCAGGCACGTAAAGAATCACTAATGAGCCTGGTCACCTGTAGGCTGGCATTCTCCTCTTAACCAATGATACATCCACTGACAATAAGAAAATAGAAAAATACATTCACAGGGCTTAATTTTTAAATTTTGAAGTCCCTCAATTTAGGAACTTTTATTTAAACTCTGGAGTGACCAGATAATCTCCCCAATATAAGCAGAGATAGTAGCAAGAGCAAAAGCCCAGAGATAACGATGTCTCTACTTGAAATAGCTTCCTTTCTCTGTGTTTTGACCTTAAAATGCATATCTGATATGGCGAGTGACAATTTAAATCACCATTCACTGAGTCATGTGACAGACATTGAGTCAAGAGCTCCGGGTTTAAGCATGACAACTCTGTGAACTGAGTCCTCCTGTTGTCACTTGAAATGAGGGTAAGAGAAATTACATTCTTTGCCCAAAGCCCCTCAGACTAAGTACAGAAATAAGGATGACATTCAAGGTCTGTTTTACTCCAAACTCCACAAATCGACAGACAATAAATGCTGGAGAGGCTGCGGAGAAAAGGGAACACTCCTGCATTGCTGGTGGGAGTGTAAATTGATACAGCCTCTATGGAAGACAGTCTGGAGATTTCTTAAAAAACTAAAAATAGAAGCACCATATGACCCAGAAATCCCACTCTTAGGCTTATACCCTGACGAAATCAAAACTGAAAGAAGCACCTGTACCCCAATGTTCATTGCAGCTCTCTATACAATAGCTAGAACATGGAAGGAACCTAGATGCCCATCGACGAACGAATGGATCCAAAAGCTCTGGTACATATATACAATGGAATACTACATAGCTGTAAAGAGAAATGCAGAAGAATCAACCCTAATGAGGTGGCTGGATCTAGAACGTATCATCAAAAGTGAAGTCAGTGAGAAAGAGAAGGACAAATACAGTATATTAACACATATACATGGAATCTAGTAGGATGGTGATGATGGCACATGCAGTGAAGTGACAGAAAGACAGACATGGACAGTGGACATATGGACATTGTGGGGAAGGAACAGTGGGTGAGAGGTGTAAAGGCAGTAGCATGGAGGCCTGTACTATCATAAGTAAAGAAAATAGCTCTAGTCATTGCTCTGTGAGAAAAGGGGATCCTTCAGGGGTGCTGTGTGATGGTCGGGAGGGGAGGGAAGGGGGGGATATACATATGACTAATCTGAGAACATACATATCTGTAAACAACAAAACTCTGTAAAAGTTAAAAGTAAAATAAAGGTTTTAAAAAAAAAAAAAAAAAAAAAAAAAACTCCATACATTCAGGAAATGGCATCTAGAACCCAACCTTTCTCCAATCTCAACATCCTGCATCTCAACGATCATTTATTGTTAGTTTCTCTTGTAGTCAACTTTAGCCATAATTCCTTTCTAAGGCAACGCATTTATGCATGTTTAATTATGTTCTGTGATTACCATATTATTCTGTTTCATCTTCTGAAAGCAGATATCCAAAATTAAATCCCTAGCACTGCCAGGTAGATATTTTGAAGCCAGTATAATTTCTTTCTTTTTTGCCTAGACATTAAATCAACATTAACTGAGGATGCAAAAACTAAACATTCATCTCACTTTCAAAAGGTGATAGATATCTATGGGAGGAATAAAAGAAATAATTTTCTATGTACCATTTAAAAAGGGGTAAGGGAAAATTTTGGAAAGTTAAGGCCTCAGGCTAATGGAAGATAATTGACATTTTCTTTTAGGAGTTGTTAATTAAAACTACATTAAATATTTCCCTACAATCTTTTGTCAGTCAATAGGATAGGCCAGTGGAACTGCCACTAAGGGGCCCATCAAAGCCTAAAATATTATCCCAGAGTAGCTAATTATGGTCATTTAAAAAGGTTTCTGATGCACTCACCAAAATCTTTTTTTTTTTTAAGAATTCACTTCTATAAAACATTCAAATGTTAACAACCTGCCATAGAGAAGATACCATACCAAAGCATTCAATCAACATCTCAGAGCAATGTCCAGTCGTCATAATTTTATATAGGTCAAATCCTGTTTTTAAAAGGCCTATAAAGAGATCTAATTATATATAAGCATATAACACATGACAAAGTAAGCATCATGAAACAATGTTCAGGGAAAATAAATGATGCTGGAAAAAGGGTTTAGTGTTTCACTTGAAAAAGAAGATACTCCTTTTATACCATATACTCGAATGCTTTTTTTAGGTAAAAAAACGTGTAGTGGAACATATATACAATACTCAACCAGGTTTGCAGAGAAACTGAAATTTCTAAGACTTTAAAATAAATCAGAAAGGAAGAAGCCCATCTATTTTTCTACATAAGAAAACTTCCAATATAGGAAAATTGCACTATTAAATGGAAGATAGGAGAATTAACAGAAAAGAGTAGATTTTTCAGGTTTATATTACGTAAGTGTCTCATTCATATAATAGCTACATCAGTAAGGGCAATCAGAAAAAATATTTTATAAAAGAGTTATAGCTAACTTATTGAACATGATGAACCCAACATCTCATTTCTGTATTACAGAGTCCATACCACCCTGAGACATTAGCTCATGCTTATGAGAAGATGACAAATACATGATGATAGTGACTCAATTATAAAAAGTGATTTAAATATAGCATCTTCATAAACTGCTGCTGACAAACTAGGAGAACACTTTGGAAGAACAGCTGGCTTCATAGTTCAGGTGTTATAAAAGTTTTCAAAACACTTTGACCAAGTAAGCTCACATTCAGAAGTGCATCCTATAAGAAATACACATATGTATATATATATACATACACATATATAGATAGATACAAGTTATAAAAGTGTCTAATCCAGGGCTTCCCTGGAGGTCCAGTGGGTAAAGAGTCTGCCTTGCAGTGCAAGGGGCACCCATTCAATCCCTGGCCCAGGAAGATGCCACGTGCTGCGGAATGACTGGACCAGTGTGTTCAGTGAGGAGCCAGGGTTCTGGAGAGCATGTGCCCAAAGCCCGTGCTCTGTGATGAGAGAGGCCACTGCAACGGGAGGCCCACACAGGGCAAAGAACAAAGATGGATGAAAATAAAGAAAGAAAGAAAAACAATAAAAGGGGCCAAAATTAAAAAAAAAAAAACAAACAACAAAGACGGATGAAAACAGACAAATGAAAGACCCGCCTGCTCCCCTCCTTCCCCACCCGCCCCCCCAAAATAAATAAATAAATAAATCTTAAAAAAAAAAAACTATTCTGATACATGGGATAGCACTAATCATTCAATAACAACCACTGAATAATGAGGACAAACATCTATTGAGACTGGAAGTGTCAACACAGGCATAATCTACTAATATGCTAATTGTTGATGGGCATTTGCTGGTTCATAGAAATTCACCTTGTCACCCATACAAATGTCATTTGTTAGAGCTTACATATTTCTGCACAGGCAAGGATCACTTCTAAACCAGACTAGAACTCCTTGTAGAGTAATTAATAAATATTCATGATGCTGATATTGCTGCCAATGATGACAAATCTTGTACATTAGCAAGAGTATTATAAAGATGGGGATATTAATCTTATAAGACACAGGCATTCTAATATTGGTTCCAATATTCCCAAGAGCCTTTAAATACTATAGCACATATCTTTTTCTTTTGATAGTTGTACCTCTGGGAAATATGGAGTCATGCCTCAGTAAATATCTGCATAAGTTTATATTTTAAATATTTATTGACAGACCATATACATATTCTTAATACATAATACAGTTTCTAAATATATAAGCACTTGGAACTGTTATTTTTCAAGTCATGGTTAAATTAAATCTAAGTTTTATTTTCATTTGGACTCTGGAAAAATGCTTTTCTCATGTGTATCTTTTCACAGTGACTCTCATTGCTTTCCCCATCTAGATACACACTCATCCACAGCAATATTTAATGAGGATATACTATGTGCCAGACACCCTCTTGGGCCATGAGCACACAGTGCTGAGGGGAAAAATATTATTACAGCTTTCATAGATTTACAAATTCCTGGGAAAGACTAACAATAAATAGGCAAACAAATGCATAAAATAACTGTAATTCATGAAGTTTCTAGGAAAAATTCACAGTGTAGTGATGAAATTTGTCTATGAGCATTCACTCTGAGAAATTAAAACAGTTAAGACCTGGGAAAGAAAAGCAGGTCCATCATGTGAATAAACGTGAAAAAATTTACATGGAAATAAGAGCATGGGTAAGAACCCTAAGAAAAAAGAGGCTAAGGCATACCCTAAGTGTAGTGGACAAGGGAAAGGTTAAGTGGGAAAATGCATAAATGAATGAATGAACTGGCAATGATTTTCCAATCAGTGCTTAAAGTCACCATTCTGCACCCATACCCTCTCAAGAAGGAGAAAGGTGAGGAGACCCTGGCTAAGAATCCAAGCTAAGGCTCTCTCACATCCTTCAGGCTTGCCTCCAACCTCTCCTTCTGCAGGTCCTGCTGCATCTTCTTTCTTCCTGGACATAAGCATTCTCCTTCTAAGACAACCTGTAATTGATTTATTGCTTCAAATTTGGGTTCATAACACTCTTTCACCGGGATATCTTCCATTAAGAAGATTCCATGAGGAATCCCACTTTAGTACTATGGTGCTGTCATTTATTTTCTCTCAGCACATATGCATTTTATATGGTGTCCAAACTTATTATCCATACATGTCACTTGTAAGTGTTCATGCAGTTCTTGTATTCCAAGCTTTATAACCTTCCTTAAATGATAAGGGTTGGGGCTTCCTTGGTGGTCCAGTGGGTAAGGCCACCGCCTTGCAGTGCAAGGGGCACCGGTTCGATCCCTGGCCTGGGAAGATCCCACGTGCCATGGAGAGGCTGGACTGATGTGTCCAATTGCCAAGTCGGAGCTCTAGAGTGCATGTGCCCAGAGCTGGTGCTCTGTGGCAACAGACGCCACCGGGATGGGAGGCCCACAGGAGTTTAAAGATAAATGCTTTTCTCATGTGTATCTTTTCACAGTGACTCTCATTGCTTTCCCCATCTAGATACACACTCATCCACAGCAATATTTAATGAGGATATACTATGTGCCAGACACCCTCTTGGGCCATGAGCACACAGTGCTGAGGGGAAAAATATTATTACAGCTTTCATAGATTTACAAATTCCTGGGAAAGACTAACAATAAATAGGCAAACAAATGCATAAAATAACTGTAATTCATGAAGTTTCTAGGAAAAATTCACAGTGTAGTGATGAAATTTGTCTATGAGCATTCACTCTGAGAAATTAAAACAGTTAAGACCTGGGAAAGAAAAGCAGGTCCATCATGTGAATAAACGTGAAAAAATTTACATGGAAATAAGAGCATGGGTAAGAACCCTAAGAAAAAAGAGGCTAAGGCATACCCTAAGTGTAGTGGACAAGGGAAAGGTTAAGTGGGAAAATGCATAAATGAATGAATGAACTGGCAATGATTTTCCAATCAGTGCTTAAAGTCACCATTCTGCACCCATACCCTCTCAAGAAGGAGAAAGGTGAGGAGACCCTGGCTAAGAATCCAAGCTAAGGCTCTCTCACATCCTTCAGGCTTGCCTCCAACCTCTCCTTCTGCAGGTCCTGCTGCATCTTCTTTCTTCCTGGACATAAGCATTCTCCTTCTAAGACAACCTGTAATTGATTTATTGCTTCAAATTTGGGTTCATAACACTCTTTCACCGGGATATCTTCCATTAAGAAGATTCCATGAGGAATCCCACTTTAGTACTATGGTGCTGTCATTTATTTTCTCTCAGCACATATGCATTTTATATGGTGTCCAAACTTATTATCCATACATGTCACTTGTAAGTGTTCATGCAGTTCTTGTATTCCAAGCTTTATAACCTTCCTTAAATGATAAGGGTTGGGGCTTCCTTGGTGGTCCAGTGGGTAAGGCCACCGCCTTGCAGTGCAAGGGGCACCGGTTCGATCCCTGGCCTGGGAAGATCCCACGTGCCATGGAGAGGCTGGACTGATGTGTCCAATTGCCAAGTCGGAGCTCTAGAGTGCATGTGCCCAGAGCTGGTGCTCTGTGGCAACAGACGCCACCGGGATGGGAGGCCCACAGGAGCCAAAGAACAAAGACGGATGAAAAACAGAGGAATGAAAGACCAATAGAAGTGGCCTGCCTGTTCCCCTCCCTCCCCCCACCCCCTAAAAAAGATAAATAAATAAAATAAATGTTTAAAAAATAATAAGGGTTGAAGGCAAGGCTTGTAATCTTCCTTGTCCTGTTCAGTGGTCAAGAGAGAGGGAGACATTGTCTCTCTGGTTAATAATCAATTCAGAGTATCTCTAGGTTTGACCATGCATGTACGTATATATGTATATATAGAGTTACATGTAGCATATTTGTGTATATAATCTATAGTCTATATATAGTGTGCATATATGTCCCTCAAACATACTATAAAAACATATATATGTGTATATATATTTATTCATCCATTCATTCACTCATCCATTCATCTATCCATCTTTTTATCTTAAATCTAATTGGTTTTTATTAGTTCATAATTTGCTGTTTCATTAGAGGAAACTTGTTTTACAACACTGTACTGGTTTCTGCCGCACATCAACATGAATGTCTATCCATTTTCCCGTCCAACAATACAAAGATAAGTGTAGTGAAATAGGGATACATCAACAATCAAGGCAATCTGGGAGATGGTCTTATCACAAAACTTAGGGAAATAGATGTAAAAATGTGCTTTGGAGATGCTAATGTTTATAATGGTTGTTGCATGCCTATTGGTTATGGGGACAAAAGGCAAGCAACTTGAAGAAAGGGTGTCAAGCACTGTAAATGACAAGCAAACAGAAGATTCCATGAGGAATCCACTTTAGTACTTTATTTTTTCTCAGCACATATGCATTTTATATGGTGTCCAAACTTATTATCCATACATGTCACTTGTAAGTGTTCATGCAGTTCTTGTATTCCAAGCTTTATAACCTTCCTTAAATGATAAGGGTTGGGGCTTCCTTGGTGGTCCAGTGGGTAAGGCCACCGCCTTGCAGTGCAAGGGGCACCGGTTCGATCCCTGGCCTGGGAAGATCCCACGTGCCATGGAGAGGCTGGACTGATGTGTCCAATTGCCAAGTCGGAGCTCTAGAGTGCATGTGCCCAGAGCTGGTGCTCTGTGGCAACAGACGCCACCGGGATGGGAGGCCCACAGGAGCCAAAGAACAAAGACGGATGAAAAACAGAGGAATGAAAGACCAATAGAAGTGGCCTGCCTGTTCCCCTCCCTCCCCCCACCCCCTAAAAAAGATAAATAAATAAAATAAATGTTTAAAAAATAATAAGGGTTGAAGGCAAGGCTTGTAATCTTCCTTGTCCTGTTCAGTGGTCAAGAGAGAGGGAGACATTGTCTCTCTGGTTAATAATCAATTCAGAGTATCTCTAGGTTTGACCATGCATGTACGTATATATGTATATATAGAGTTACATGTAGCATATTTGTGTATATAATCTATAGTCTATATATAGTGTGCATATATGTCCCTCAAACATACTATAAAAACATATATATGTGTATATATATTTATTCATCCATTCATTCACTCATCCATTCATCTATCCATCTTTTTATCTTAAATCTAATTGGTTTTTATTAGTTCATAATTTGCTGTTTCATTAGAGGAAACTTGTTTTACAACACTGTACTGGTTTCTGCCGCACATCAACATGAATGTCTATCCATTTTCCCGTCCAACAATACAAAGATAAGTGTAGTGAAATAGGGATACATCAACAATCAAGGCAATCTGGGAGATGGTCTTATCACAAAACTTAGGGAAATAGATGTAAAAATGTGCTTTGGAGATGCTAATGTTTATAATGGTTGTTGCATGCCTATTGGTTATGGGGACAAAAGGCAAGCAACTTGAAGAAAGGGTGTCAAGCACTGTAAATGACAAGCAAACATAAAAGGATGCCTTAGGAGAAAAAACATCTTAGAAAGGAATGGCCTGCTGGACAGCTGTTTCTAACTTGCTATGGGATGGAGAGAAAATGGGAAATGCACAAACTAGTAGGACACAGTGGAGGAGAGGTTCATACACTATTGGAATCTCTGCTACACTTTCTGAAATCAGGACTGCAATCAAGGGCAGCAGGGAGGCTGGTACTATGCCTGACAAATCTTAGCTCCGCTGAGCAGAGGGCATTTTTTTAAAAGACAAGAGCAATAGCTGCTCCCAGGTAAGTCACTGAATAATTCAGAAAGAGACAGACTGAAGAGCTGCAGACTGATTTTATACCAATCTTAGTCACTTCACACAATTCCTTGGACATGTTTAAAGACAGGAAATATATTAAGAACTTTGAAACTGTGAACGCTAATTAGAAACACAAATAATTCTGTACTGTTTCCACATGGTGTTTTCTGATGTTTGTTAAGAGAGCCATACCATTTTAGTGCTAGGTAAACACAGCATAAGCTATTGATGCTAATATGCTAAAAGCCCATAGTGTACCATTATTTATCTACATTTATTTAATAAATTTATTAAATGTATACTACATTTATTAAATGTATATTACATTTACATACATTTATTCAACACATTTTAGAGTATGCGTGTTCCATTCTGTTAACAATATCAAAGAATCTATCCAAAAATATTTTTTAGACAGATACTTGGTGGGTGAAATGCTTTATGAGACCCCTGCTGACAGCAAAGCAGAACTGCACTCAGGTTGCCATTTACTTATTAGAAACTGAATGTTAATTTTTCTCATTAGCCTGGTCACCTTAAGTAAATGCCATTTCTCAAATATGGAGGATGCATGGGCATAAGATAAATACGTAAAGGTGAATTCTTAAAAAGGTTATTTGCTATACACGGGGATATTTTAAAATTTGCTTGAGGCTTATATATCTGCTAAATAATTATGTCTTATATAATATAAAATTACTATTTGAGTTTACTTATAATGGTTGTTGCATGCCTATTGGTTATGGGGACAAAAGGCAAGCAACTTGAAGAAAGGGTGTCAAGCACTGTAAATGACAAGCAAACATAAAAGGATGCCTTAGGAGAAAAAACATCTTAGAAAGGAATGGCCTGCTGGACAGCTGTTTCTAACTTGCTATGGGATGGAGAGAAAATGGGAAATGCACAAACTAGTAGGACACAGTGGAGGAGAGGTTCATACACTATTGGAATCTCTGCTACACTTTCTGAAATCAGGACTGCAATCAAGGGCAGCAGGGAGGCTGGTACTATGCCTGACAAATCTTAGCTCCGCTGAGCAGAGGGCATTTTTTTAAAAGACAAGAGCAATAGCTGCTCCCAGGTAAGTCACTGAATAATTCAGAAAGAGACAGACTGAAGAGCTGCAGACTGATTTTATACCAATCTTAGTCACTTCACACAATTCCTTGGACATGTTTAAAGACAGGAAATATATTAAGAACTTTGAAACTGTGAACGCTAATTAGAAACACAAATAATTCTGTACTGTTTCCACATGGTGTTTTCTGATGTTTGTTAAGAGAGCCATACCATTTTAGTGCTAGGTAAACACAGCATAAGCTATTGATGCTAATATGCTAAAAGCCCATAGTGTACCATTATTTATCTACATTTATTTAATAAATTTATTAAATGTATACTACATTTATTAAATGTATATTACATTTACATACATTTATTCAACACATTTTAGAGTATGCGTGTTCCATTCTGTTAACAATATCAAAGAATCTATCCAAAAATATTTTTTAGACAGATACTTGGTGGGTGAAATGCTTTATGAGACCCCTGCTGACAGCAAAGCAGAACTGCACTCAGGTTGCCATTTACTTATTAGAAACTGAATGTTAATTTTTCTCATTAGCCTGGTCACCTTAAGTAAATGCCATTTCTCAAATATGGAGGATGCATGGGCATAAGATAAATACGTAAAGGTGAATTCTTAAAAAGGTTATTTGCTATACACGGGGATATTTTAAAATTTGCTTGAGGCTTATATATCTGCTAAATAATTATGTCTTATATAATATAAAATTACTATTTGAGTTTATTTCTTAAAACTATGGAACACCACACAACTCTTGAGAAACGTATACCTAATATGAGAACAAGAATATCAAAGACTTTTCAAAGAATTTCTAAAAGATAATGTGATATTCTAATGAAGAATGAGCAACAAAGGTAATTTTATATGAAAATACATTCATTTCTCCAACGATTTTACTTAGGGCATATTTTCTGTGACATACTATTCTACGTGTTAGGAATATAGCTTTTATATCAGTCAAATACTCTGCTTTCAAGAACTTAGATTCTTTTGGAGGAAATAGTCAAACAATTCTATAAGATAATTTCAGACTGCAATGAGTGTGCTAAACATTACAGTGTGGAAAGAAGACAGAGTGATAAAGAAGGAGGTAACCATGTAAGGGAGAATGGTTCAGATTGTTTTGCTGAAGGGTAAAATGTGAACTGAAACCTATCTATCTATCTATGGTGATTAAAAAAGAAGAAGAAGAAGGCTTGTAAAGATTTCAGGTAGAACATCAAATGAAGGATAAGGAAGGTAAGACAAAGAATAATTATGTAAATATAAAGACTACAAGAAATGGGAACCAAGTTGCCTCAGCTTTTAGTAGGTTTATAAACTGGATCTTTTGTATTATTCTCTCTTCAAGGCATTTAGGTATAGTAAAAATATCAGGATACTCTTAAGGCAGCCTAGGAGAAGCCTCAGACAAACCTCTCTTAGGTAAGCTGTCTCACGGTAAATTATTGAAAACCATATCCACTCAAAAGGTTTTCCTGGTAGTAAAAACTGATATAGTATGTAAAAAGCCTAAGCATAATAGGCACTCAGTAATTTTTCATCACCCTTTCCTCTGATGCTTGGGTTCTCTGGGCCTCACCTTGTTAATAAGCCTTGGCTCAGCTATGAGAGGCAATGGGATGCAGTGAATAATAATATCCAAGAGGCAGGCAGGCAGTAGGTGTAAAGTTGAGTTAGTGAATACCCAAGGGTAAAGATGCCACTTTCGTCTTCTTTGTGACCCCTAGACTTAACACAGGAGCTGACATATAGCAAGGATAAATACTTGTCAAATAAAAATGAGATGCAGAAATAACTAGCTTTAGGTGTTCTTTGTAAGATAGTATATACCCTTCAAGTGATGTGAAAAGAGGATGAAGACTTAATGATCTCAGCAGCTCCCAAACACTCTCGTGATCTATGAGACTAAGACCTCGTTGCTTCAAGCTGTAGAAACAATGGTATGACTAGGTCAGGTACAACCACAAATCCTTAAGAAATAGCTTTGGCTAAGAGGTATTCTATAATGATTACAAAAGGCTATGGGCATCTCAGCACTCCTACAGGAATATCAGTTCAACATTTCTCAAATTCTAGCATGACAAAAAACAATCTTAACATATTTCTTACAAAGTATTTTGGTTTACAATGTAAAGGACTTCCCTCTACTTGGAGATTATTACATCAATTTTATATTTGTGAAATCCATTCCTACAGAGGCGTGAGAACTTACAACACAGTTGATTAAATGATGAGTGCATCCAAAGAAGTCTGGCTTTAGTTTCACAGAGGGAACAGGCTCAAAGATGCAGGACAGAAGGGGTTTAAACTGAATAGAAGGTCAATTGATGCAGAAGTTACATCATAAGCAACAGGTTCAAGGTAACACTGACCTTGTAAAGACTTGAACATAGTAAAGCTCCCCTCTCTCCAGGAAAGGCTGGGAGATTATGAGCATTTGGGTAACCACAAAGTCATGTTAGTCAGAAAAAGAAAAATAAAAACAGACTAGCTTTGAAGGAGATGGAGGGAAGGAAAGACTTCCTTCTATATTGTTTCTGAGTCTCTGACTACAATTCCTAAGATCCAAGCAGGATGAAAATAACACCAAGAAAGTGTCAGAGTAAAGAAAGATGTAAGGGGAAGAAAGTGAACATGCTCAGAATGTCCTGGTAGTTTCTCAGGATTCTTGGTCTTGTACCAACTCAAATTCAAACCGAATTGTATACTTTTGCACTGCCCTATTCCATCACTATCATCATCACTTTTCAAACCTTCTCTACCCTCAATTTTTTTTCAATTGCTTGCTGCATAAGTCTTCCAAGTAAGCTTACTAAGGGAACACTTATTCCCCACATCCCTTAGCAGACACACTATTCTGTCTGCATGTATGTGATCAGATTGCACTACCATAATTTCTACTCACTGATATATCACTGAGTATTCTTAAAACATTCCTCAGTACTGTATATGCAGAGTGTTTATATGTGTGCCCTTTTTATCCACTAAAACACACTATCTTGAGGGTCTTGGCTCAGATTTCTCTTTCCAGCATAGTGTGTAAAAGGCTGGATTCAATCCTTGCTCTACCACTAACTAGATGCGTCAATGTGGGAGACATTTTAATGCATCTGTGCCTCTGTTTCTTTACCTGTAGGTAATGAATAACACTCGGCTTCAGGGAGTTTTCATAGAAAAAATATTTAGAAGAGTGGCTGATATTTAGGTAGTGATCAAAAACATGTTAGCCATTGTTGGTGGTGGAAGTGATGTTAAAAATTCTAATTTCTGGAACAATACTCCCTGGATGGACTTCCAGCACCATCACTTCTTAGCTGAAAAGTTTTAAGTGACTTACTTGACTTCTGTGTATCTTCAGTTGCTTCAATAAAGAAATTAAGATAATTAACCTACTTCAACCAGTTTTAGGGAGGACTAGGAAAGTGAATGTATATAAATCCCTTAGAAAATATTCACCACGTATAATGTGCTGAGGTTACTACTGTAAATCAAGGAGGTTCTTTGCTTAAACCATTTTACTCTGAGTTACAGATTTAGGTCAGTTCTCCATCACAAAAGTTTGAATTACTTCTTCCTCTCTGCTCCCTTATTCACTGTCCTCTTCTTCTCTCTCTTCTTCTTAGTTTTTGTTTTTGTAATCTGAAATCAATGTTCAAACCAGAGGCTCTTCAAGGAAAAGCTTTCTCAAGAAAATAAAAGGTAACTACTTTAAGTCAAGAAATCAAACTGATTTCCAAAGAAGTACAGTCCTGTGATACTTTTATGAAAAAGGCAACATCTGTAGCTATTTGTCCTGAGATAACTTTGCCCTATCAAAATTGAATCAGAAAACTGCTGGAAACTTGAAGCAACATGTCTGCCCTATGCCCCATGAAAATGCTAAGACTGCATTATCTGTAGGAACAGGGGCATTCAGCTACTTAGATGTTTTTGATTATCAAGTTAAACTTGTAGGAGTTGCTTGCATAATACAATGAGGATCAGTGAAATTAGTTAAGTCACTGGTGAATGTGAGCACATCATAGTAAGAAAAACAAGAACATGTATAATCGATGTTTTAAAATATAATTTTAAAGCTAGGGTTGATTGCCCTGTGAAGGAAGAGAAGGACCGAAGATGGACTCTACCAGAAGGGAGAACATAGGTCTCAAGAAGAATGTACTTTCTGATGGACTCATCCACGGAAAGAATGGAGCCTCTCTTGGGAATGAGGGAGGTATCCCAACATAGGTTGCATGATCACTAGATAAACATGCCACAAAGGGCTCAACAATATTTAAATTTGAGTTCCAATGAGCTGTGATCCTCACAGATCTGATTCTGTGCTGCATGATATACATTCATGAAGCCCAGTCATTCACATTACCCCTTGGACTTCCAGCCATCACTTCTTAGCTGAAAAGTTTTAAGTGACTTACTTGACTTCTGTGTATCTTCAGTTGCTTCAATAAAGAAATTAAGATAATTAACCTACTTCAACCAGTTTTAGGGAGGACTAGGAAAGTGAATGTATATAAATCCCTTAGAAAATATTCACCACGTATAATGTGCTGAGGTTACTACTGTAAATCAAGGAGGTTCTTTGCTTAAACCATTTTACTCTGAGTTACAGATTTAGGTCAGTTCTCCATCACAAAAGTTTGAATTACTTCTTCCTCTCTGCTCCCTTATTCACTGTCCTCTTCTTCTCTCTCTTCTTCTTAGTTTTTGTTTTTGTAATCTGAAATCAATGTTCAAACCAGAGGCTCTTCAAGGAAAAGCTTTCTCAAGAAAATAAAAGGTAACTACTTTAAGTCAAGAAATCAAACTGATTTCCAAAGAAGTACAGTCCTGTGATACTTTTATGAAAAAGGCAACATCTGTAGCTATTTGTCCTGAGATAACTTTGCCCTATCAAAATTGAATCAGAAAACTGCTGGAAACTTGAAGCAACATGTCTGCCCTATGCCCCATGAAAATGCTAAGACTGCATTATCTGTAGGAACAGGGGCATTCAGCTACTTAGATGTTTTTGATTATCAAGTTAAACTTGTAGGAGTTGCTTGCATAATACAATGAGGATCAGTGAAATTAGTTAAGTCACTGGTGAATGTGAGCACATCATAGTAAGAAAAACAAGAACATGTATAATCGATGTTTTAAAATATAATTTTAAAGCTAGGGTTGATTGCCCTGTGAAGGAAGAGAAGGACCGAAGATGGACTCTACCAGAAGGGAGAACATAGGTCTCAAGAAGAATGTACTTTCTGATGGACTCATCCACGGAAAGAATGGAGCCTCTCTTGGGAATGAGGGAGGTATCCCAACATAGGTTGCATGATCACTAGATAAACATGCCACAAAGGGCTCAACAATATTTAAATTTGAGTTCCAATGAGCTGTGATCCTCACAGATCTGATTCTGTGCTGCATGATATACATTCATGAAGCCAAGTCATTCACATTAAATCTTAGACCCAAAGTAACCAAATAACTGAAGAAATTCTGAACTGTGGAATCTTTTCCTTTCACAGTCTAAATTATTCCTTCTTAACACATATGGCCCAGCTTGAAAAGGGGAAAGTAATTTACAATTCTAGCCTCCCTAATTTGAAATTCTACAAGTCCAAGAGAGTAACCAGATTATGAAAACACTTGATTAATTGTGCAAACCAGCAGTTAAATATTATAGTTTAAAAACTCAAGTCAAAAATATTTCTTTTCCTTCAGGGAGAAATATGAATGTTAAAAATGTGGCGCCTTGCAGAAGCAAAGCTCCATAATTAATCTATAGAGCCATCTCCACCATCAGAAGCAGAAAGGTCCTGGAGGAACTACTTTTCCTATAGAATGAGGATGACATTGGTGTTAACAGTGATGACAAGAAAGAGCCTACCAGGGATGTGAGAATCTCTTTCAGCATCATGCTCAGAACCTAACTACAAGAGTATTTCTTGAGCACTTACTATTGAGCAGAGAATATCCTGAGTGATTTCTATGAATTATTTTCTTAATCCCTACAATAAAAAAAAGGTGATTTTTCCCCAAGTCACTGAAATGGTAAGTGGAGGAGCAGGATGTGAATTGAGTCCATCTAACAGCACTGTGAAAGCACCCATCAACCGAGACTTCTACCTTCTACAGCCTACCTTGAGGGATGGCTCAAAAAGAAGCATGTTCCTCTGGGGATCAGACACAATACCCAGTATCTGTTTCTGGAGCAGTCCTTTTTTTTTCCATTGCGTGAACTTGAGCAGCCCTGGCCAGACAACATCTGAAATTCTAAGTTTTTTGAAAATTCGCTAGGGTTGATTGCCCTGTGAAGGAAGAGAAGGACCGAAGATGGACTCTACCAGAAGGGAGAACATAGGTCTCAAGAAGAATGTACTTTCTGATGGACTCATCCACGGAAAGAATGGAGCCTCTCTTGGGAATGAGGGAGGTATCCCAACATAGGTTGCATGATCACTAGATAAACATGCCACAAAGGGCTCAACAATATTTAAATTTGAGTTCCAATGAGCTGTGATCCTCACAGATCTGATTCTGTGCTGCATGATATACATTCATGAAGCCAAGTCATTCACATTAAATCTTAGACCCAAAGTAACCAAATAACTGAAGAAATTCTGAACTGTGGAATCTTTTCCCTTTCACAGTCTAAATTATTCCTTCTTAACACATATGGCCCAGCTTGAAAAGGGGAAAGTAATTTACAATTCTAGCCTCCCTAATTTGAAATTCTACAAGTCCAAGAGAGTAACCAGATTATGAAAACACTTGATTAATTGTGCAAACCAGCAGTTAAATATTATAGTTTAAAAACTCAAGTCAAAAATATTTCTTTTCCTTCAGGGAGAAATATGAATGTTAAAAATGTGGCGCCTTGCAGAAGCAAAGCTCCATAATTAATCTATAGAGCCATCTCCACCATCAGAAGCAGAAAGGTCCTGGAGGAACTACTTTTCCTATAGAATGAGGATGACATTGGTGTTAACAGTGATGACAAGAAAGAGCCTACCAGGGATGTGAGAATCTCTTTCAGCATCATGCTCAGAACCTAACTACAAGAGTATTTCTTGAGCACTTACTATTGAGCAGAGAATATCCTGAGTGATTTCTATGAATTATTTTCTTAATCCCTACAATAAAAAAAAGGTGATTTTTCCCCAAGTCACTGAAATGGTAAGTGGAGGAGCAGGATGTGAATTGAGTCCATCTAACAGCACTGTGAAAGCACCCATCAACCGAGACTTCTACCTTCTACAGCCTACCTTGAGGGATGGCTCAAAAAGAAGCATGTTCCTCTGGGGATCAGACACAATACCCAGTATCTGTTTCTGGAGCAGTCCTTTTTTTTTCCATTGCGTGAACTTGAGCAGCCCTGGCCAGACAACATCTGAAATTCTAAGTTCAATTCTCCATCTCAACTTGAAGAATACTAACTAGCTGCGGAATACCCAACACATTTTACTGGTGAAGATTAAAGACAATATATAATCCCTCAATAGAGTATCAGGTATTAATCACTTTGGTATTAGGGGAAAATTCATGTGTTTATGTGTGATGAGTCCTCCAGAAAAATTAGTTGACTATGTTTAGATCAATGTATTAAAGAAGATGTTTCCATGTGTGATCACTTTATCAATACTTCGTAAAAAATATAGGACAAATAAGAATCCCTTCCTCTACCAGTACTTAAAACTATCACACATCAAATATCGCCAGACGTAGGTAGAACATTTCTACACATCATTGTAAGTGTGGTTTCTATGGACTTCCTTCAGTCTCTAGCCAGAGAGGAAATGGTAAAACCCATAAAAGTAACCATTATGTGTATACTACTATGAAGTTTTATAAGCACTTTTATATTATTGGTTGAAAATTTTTTTTATTTTCAGTCTTAAAATTATGAGAACACATTCATCCATGTATCTTATTATCAGTTCTATTATACTGCCACCCCTACTGTGACCTCTAGAAAGCCAGCAGAACTGAGAAAAAGATAACATAGTGTAACACCAAGATGTATTCCCAGCTCCTCAGATGTTTTCATGAAAACAATCAATACAGGTAGCCTGAGGCAGACAAGTGGTTTCTCTTTCAGCATCATGCTCAGAACCTAACTACAAGAGTATTTCTTGAGCACTTACTATTGAGCAGAGAATATCCTGAGTGATTTCTATGAATTATTTTCTTAATCCCTACAATAAAAAAAAGGTGATTTTTCCCCAAGTCACTGAAATGGTAAGTGGAGGAGCAGGATGTGAATTGAGTCCATCTAACAGCACTGTGAAAGCACCCATCAACCGAGACTTCTACCTTCTACAGCCTACCTTGAGGGATGGCTCAAAAAGAAGCATGTTCCTCTGGGGATCAGACACAATACCCAGTATCTGTTTCTGGAGCAGTCCTTTTTTTTTCCATTGCGTGAACTTGAGCAGCCCTGGCCAGACAACATCTGAAATTCTAAGTTCAATTCTCCATCTCAACTTGAAGAATACTAACTAGCTGCGGAATACCCAACACATTTTACTGGTGAAGATTAAAGACAATATATAATCCCTCAATAGAGTATCAGGTATTAATCACTTTGGTATTAGGGGAAAATTCATGTGTTTATGTGTGATGAGTCCTCCAGAAAAATTAGTTGACTATGTTTAGATCAATGTATTAAAGAAGATGTTTCCATGTGTGATCACTTTATCAATACTTCGTAAAAAATATAGGACAAATAAGAATCCCTTCCTCTACCAGTACTTAAA
Organism: Tragulus kanchil; assembly: GCA_022376925.1. Lineage (NCBI taxonomy): Eukaryota > Metazoa > Chordata > Mammalia > Artiodactyla > Tragulidae > Tragulus > Tragulus kanchil. The sequence goes on from JAIOJX010000028.1 coordinate 183,554,653, forward strand.
ACTATCACACATCAAATATCGCCAGACGTAGGTAGAACATTTCTACACATCATTGTAAGTGTGGTTTCTATGGACTTCCTTCAGTCTCTAGCCAGAGAGGAAATGGTAAAACCCATAAAAGTAACCATTATGTGTATACTACTATGAAGTTTTATAAGCACTTTTATATTATTGGTTGAAAATTTTTATTATTTTCAGTCTTAAAATTATGAGAACACATTCATCCATGTATCTTATTATCAGTTCTATTATACTGCCACCCCTACTGTGACCTCTAGAAAGCCAGCAGAACTGAGAAAAAGATAACATAGTGTAACACCAAGATGTATTCCCAGCTCCTCAGATGTTTTCATGAAAACAATCAATACAGGTAGCCTGAGGCAGACAATTTCATCATGCATATACTTTCAGAGAGCAGATCATTAATACCAGAAACCTCCCTTGTTCAAAAAGACAGAAACCATGACAAGGAGAGCACACACAGATTAGGTCCCAGGGAAAATTTGGAATAGGCAAAATGCCTCCTACCTCAGTATTTAGTCTTCTTTCCTCCTTTCCTTTCCAGAAGAAGGACACTCCTGCCTCCCAAACTTCCCCAGAAACCAAGACCATCATTATCTCAGTCTCCATGACCTAAGAAAAACCACTTTGAGAAATAATTTTATAAACGCATTCCAACATATGTGTAAATTACCAGCAGAGGTTTTAAGAAGTATCAAAGCATTATACTCAAAAGGATTCAATGCAGAGAGGTGTAGACATTAACTAAAGAATAATATTTTGTGGAAGTGTACCTTTTGAATCCAAATTCAGTCTCTTTGAAAGTTTCCACATAGGGAAAATAATCAAAATAAGTAATGAGGATTTATTTGTAAGTTCTCTTTGGTGATACGGAAAAAGGGAACACTTTTGCACGTGGTCTTTGCTTCTCTCCCAATCTGTACTGTCATAGAGGAGAGGGAGTTGAAGTGAGGCGGAGATACACCAAAATTACAGATACATTCTAGCACAGACCTGCACAACACTGAGTTACATAATGAAACACATCGTGCTATCCAGCCACCTGAGAGATGCTTACTCAGCATAAATGAATGATCAGCAATTACACAAAGTCGCCATTACTGTCCTGGGCACATAGACATAGGTTCTGTCACAGAACTATTTGGGAAAGGGATACAAATCACACCAATCTGAGAGACCACAAAGGGTATCCATCCCTGAAATACAGAAGCTCCCACTGCATCCTCGTATACCACCAGAGTAGTCACAACATATTAAGGCTATTCTATGCAATGTGACTTAAGGGTTAATGTGCCACAGTGGGTAAGGCTGTGGACTTGGTGTCATACAGATCTGCCTTCAAATCAGGTACTTCCACTCCTAGCTAAACATATAGATTTTGTCACTTCTCTAACTGCTGATTTCTTCAACTAGAAAATGGGGGGAAAAAATAGAGTTTTTTGTTGTTGTTGTTAAAGTTAAATGAGATAAGGTATTATGTTACCTGGGATATAAAGCTTAGGAGGAGTTTAAAAGTGAGAGTGAAACAATTCTGCTGATAATAACATTGGTATCAACAAAGTAAATGAGTCAAAAAGTAAGGCAATTGTAAATCACTCAATCTTGTGATCAATATTTCTAGTGGTTTAGAACACAGACTCAGAAACCAAGCATTTTGGACAAATGAAAAAATTCCCATGATTATGTTTCCCATCTAAAAAATGAGATCAGTAAGAGTACCTCACCGATACACTTGTAAAGATTAAGCAAAATAACATACGTACAATTTAGAATGGTGCTTGACACAGAGAAAGCACAAGATATATGTTTGCTGTTATTTTTTACTATCTTTACCAACAGTGAAGATGAGAACTTGGCAAAGATATGGAGATGAATTTGGGTAAGAAAGTCACCATTTTCTAGGAGAATGAGGAGAAGTAAATGATAGAAAGCCCTCATCATTTTCATCCTGCGCACACGCTTTTTCCCATCCATGGGTTCACTTGCCCAGGGGGCAGCCAGTGGAAGCCCAACTGAACAATCCAACAGTCATAACCCAGACGTTTCTTCATTAGGACATAGCAGGTCTGGTCATTAGTAAGGCAGAACTGAATCTTTTCCACTAAGAATCTTTGACTCATAAGCTAATAATATAACTATTGTTATGCTGCATAATGCTTTTGAAAACAAAACCAAGTTTGGCAATGAAAATTATCTGTTAGGTGGTGGTCTACATGTACAGGGAAATGGTACAGATGCACACACACTCACAACAAGTACCTAAAGAAGCTCTGGTATTGATATTTCCAGGCTACTGTCACGAGTCTTGTGATCACCCTCATCATGTCTTTACATCAGCTACCATTTATTATCTACGAAATTTTGTTTTTAATGTACTCACCTTAACTCAGAAGGTAGCTACCATTATGCCCATTTCATCTATCTTTTTTTTTTCCCCTTAAGACAGAGGTGCTTTGCTCCTTTCCACTTCTGAAATCAAAAGCTACATAATGCACAGCAATCCTTCCATCCTACATTTTCCATATATAGTAAGTCCCATTTTGACACACAATACTAAACCATTGAACGAGGCACTCAGCTAACAATGGAACAAAATGAAATGTTTAGTTTATAATAATGTATCACAGAGGGCCAATTCCAGCAGTGACCTTCAAGGAAAGCTGTTCAGTCTTTTCTTGTAAGACCATTCCATTGTGCTTTGTAATTAATAATTTCACACCTGGATATTGATGACAGGACTCAAACAGGGAATCAGCAGCCACTCAGAAAAATCTGTCCCCCTCAAGTGAGCAGAGGGGCCGGCTTGCCGAGCTCCATCAGCGAGGATAATGGTTATGAAAAAGGAGATGTGTTGCCTCCCTGCAGAGGTAGGGGTGCCTGTACCGAATTACACACCAACTATGCAAAATTCAGTCCATTGGAAAACTGGAGATATCCTCAGTAAATGCAAATAACCAAACACAATGTGGTGAATGCAGGAAATGAAAACAGAAAATCCATTTTCTAGGAGAATGAGGAGAAGTAAATGATAGAAAGCCCTCATCATTTTCATCCTGCGCACACGCTTTTTCCCATCCATGGGTTCACTTGCCCAGGGGGCAGCCAGTGGAAGCCCAACTGAACAATCCAACAGTCATAACCCAGACGTTTCTTCATTAGGACATAGCAGGTCTGGTCATTAGTAAGGCAGAACTGAATCTTTTCCACTAAGAATCTTTGACTCATAAGCTAATAATATAACTATTGTTATGCTGCATAATGCTTTTGAAAACAAAACCAAGTTTGGCAATGAAAATTATCTGTTAGGTGGTGGTCTACATGTACAGGGAAATGGTACAGATGCACACACACTCACAACAAGTACCTAAAGAAGCTCTGGTATTGATATTTCCAGGCTACTGTCACGAGTCTTGTGATCACCCTCATCATGTCTTTACATCAGCTACCATTTATTATCTACGAAATTTTGTTTTTAATGTACTCACCTTAACTCAGAAGGTAGCTACCATTATGCCCATTTCATCTATCTTTTTTTTTTCCCCTTAAGACAGAGGTGCTTTGCTCCTTTCCACTTCTGAAATCAAAAGCTACATAATGCACAGCAATCCTTCCATCCTACATTTTCCATATATAGTAAGTCCCATTTTGACACACAATACTAAACCATTGAACGAGGCACTCAGCTAACAATGGAACAAAATGAAATGTTTAGTTTATAATAATGTATCACAGAGGGCCAATTCCAGCAGTGACCTTCAAGGAAAGCTGTTCAGTCTTTTCTTGTAAGACCATTCCATTGTGCTTTGTAATTAATAATTTCACACCTGGATATTGATGACAGGACTCAAACAGGGAATCAGCAGCCACTCAGAAAAATCTGTCCCCCTCAAGTGAGCAGAGGGGCCGGCTTGCCGAGCTCCATCAGCGAGGATAATGGTTATGAAAAAGGAGATGTGTTGCCTCCCTGCAGAGGTAGGGGTGCCTGTACCGAATTACACACCAACTATGCAAAATTCAGTCCATTGGAAAACTGGAGATATCCTCAGTAAATGCAAATAACCAAACACAATGTGGTGAATGCAGGAAATGAAAACTGAATTGGAAAGTAGAATAAGAAATTGAAGAATCACTAAGTATAAAAAGCCAAGAAAATGGACAATCCCAGGCCAGAGGCCAAGAGAAGTCACTGCCAATTTTCCAGGAGCAGTCACTGTTCAAATATTTAATAAGTCTTGACTATTCTTTTCTCTCTTTTTACTATTTATCCCCCATCTTGCCAACTAAATTCTCCTCTACACTGCACTGCTAAGAATTCATTTTCTTTCAGTCTAAAACCCCTAACCTCCAAGCAAATTTGGATAATGTGATGGAAAAGAAGCCATGAATTTTAATCTTTTAGACACCAGAGGACACCAAAAATCATACCAATGCCATACTTTTGAAGCTATCTTTTAGGTAGGAAAGCAGCAAAACAGAAGTATCAACAATACAGAAAGGTATTTCTCAAATGATAAGAGACACCCCCAAAGTTTTAATGTAAATTAAATGAAGAAAAATTCTTGAGAGAAGAATATTCTCTAATAGAACCATTATGGATATTGCTAGAAAAGAAACAACATTCCCTTCAGTGCTTCTTGGCATAAAATGGAAAGAATGAGGTTTACTTACCTTAAAGACAGGTACCATTAAGCAGTATAGAGAAATACATACATGGCCATTCAAATGTTACTTAATCCTAGATTATTTGTAAGTTATTTAGCCCTTCAGGGTCAAGACTCACGATTCACGACTCAGAAGTGATGAACGAAGGTTCACTTTCTTGAATGGTCACTGGAGAAAGTCATCATATGCAATGCAGTGAAAATTCAGCAGCCACTTTCAATTAATAATTTCACACCTGGATATTGATGACAGGACTCAAACAGGGAATCAGCAGCCACTCAGAAAAATCTGTCCCCCTCAAGTGAGCAGAGGGGCCGGCTTGCCGAGCTCCATCAGCGAGGATAATGGTTATGAAAAAGGAGATGTGTTGCCTCCCTGCAGAGGTAGGGGTGCCTGTACCGAATTACACACCAACTATGCAAAATTCAGTCCATTGGAAAACTGGAGATATCCTCAGTAAATGCAAATAACCAAACACAATGTGGTGAATGCAGGAAATGAAAACTGAATTGGAAAGTAGAATAAGAAATTGAAGAATCACTAAGTATAAAAAGCCAAGAAAATGGACAATCCCAGGCCAGAGGCCAAGAGAAGTCACTGCCAATTTTCCAGGAGCAGTCACTGTTCAAATATTTAATAAGTCTTGACTATTCTTTTCTCTCTTTTTACTATTTATCCCCCATCTTGCCAACTAAATTCTCCTCTACACTGCACTGCTAAGAATTCATTTTCTTTCAGTCTAAAACCCCTAACCTCCAAGCAAATTTGGATAATGTGATGGAAAAGAAGCCATGAATTTTAATCTTTTAGACACCAGAGGACACCAAAAATCATACCAATGCCATACTTTTGAAGCTATCTTTTAGGTAGGAAAGCAGCAAAACAGAAGTATCAACAATACAGAAAGGTATTTCTCAAATGATAAGAGACACCCCCAAAGTTTTAATGTAAATTAAATGAAGAAAAATTCTTGAGAGAAGAATATTCTCTAATAGAACCATTATGGATATTGCTAGAAAAGAAACAACATTCCCTTCAGTGCTTCTTGGCATAAAATGGAAAGAATGAGGTTTACTTACCTTAAAGACAGGTACCATTAAGCAGTATAGAGAAATACATACATGGCCATTCAAATGTTACTTAATCCTAGATTATTTGTAAGTTATTTAGCCCTTCAGGGTCAAGACTCACGATTCACGACTCAGAAGTGATGAACGAAGGTTCACTTTCTTGAATGGTCACTGGAGAAAGTCATCATATGCAATGCAGTGCAATACTCATAATTGTGTAGCAAAAATCAATTTCACTTACCTAGACATAATAAAAACAGAAAATAGGAGAAACAAAGTCAAATAGATTTCTTTGAAATGGAAAGATTGTGTTTTCTCCTTGCCACATTCTTCTTTCCAAATTGTCATCGTCTCTTCACTTTTCAGGGAAGAGCCGTCAGTGCCTCAGCACTGGTGTCAAAGATCACACTGACACACTGGAAAATAGGATGCTTTTTATCTTAAATCTATTGGTTTTCATTAGTGTTTTTAAGTTATTGTTTAATGAGAGGAAATTTGTTTTACAGTGCTGTACTGGTTTCTGCCCTACATCAACACAAACGTCTATCCATCTTACAATCCAACAATATAGTAGTAAATGTAGTGAAACAGGGATGTACCAAAAGGCAACACCTAACCCAGGAGATGTGTGTGTGTGCGTGTGTTTGTGTGTGTGTGTGTGTGTATAGTAGATATCAGAAGCAGGAAAAATCACCATTTATTGAGAGAACTACACAAGATGGTCTCTTTAAAGGTTAATTATTCCTTATTCAGGGTTTTCTGGTGGCTTAGTGGTAAATAACCTGCCTGCCAATTTAGAAGACATGGGTTCAATTCCTGGATCAGGAAGATCCCGTGGAGATGGAAATGGCAACCCACTCCAGTATTCTTGGCTGGGAAACACCATGGACAGAGGAGCCTGGTGGGTTATAGTCCATGAGATCACAAGGGTCAGACAGGACTTAGCGACACAGCAACATTCCTTATTCAACAGTTATTACTAAAGTCTTACTATATGCTAAGTACTGCACTGTACACTTGAGATGCATCTGTGATCAAAGATGCTTGTTCCATATCTTAATGGAGTTTCTATAGAGTGGAGAACATGGAAAGATGAGATGATTAAAATCCTGTGAAGTTTAATTTTCATAAGTGTCTAAAAGCAGGGATATCTAATTCAGACTAGAAAGAAGAGTGTTATACTCAGATAAGGTTTCCCAAGGTGAATTTTCCAGTCTAGACTCACCCTGAATGATGAGGTGTAATGAACCAGAGGACTTATACATGGGTGGAAGGAAGAGCACATGAAAGGCAAAAAGAAGAGAAAACATTTGGCCTATTTTAGTTTGAACAACTATCATATTTGTAGGATGGCAATATTATGATTCAAAATAGTAATTCTGCATCACTCTACAGGTGTCATAGTGAAGAGACAAACCTATAAAGAAAGAAGGTCTGGATCAAATAGGGTTTGGAAGACCAGGGTAAGGATTTGAGAATATATTTTAAGAGCAATTGGGATCCAGGCATGTGCTTTAAAGAGGGAAGCATCGTACTCATATTAGCATTTCCCAAATGTTTAGAGATGTCAACTACAAATTGGCATTTACCAATTACATTGCCAATGACTGGACAACAAGGACATTTGCTCTCTGCCTCTGCAGAGACCAGATCCTGTGCTGTTGAAAGCTGCTGATCTTCAGTACCCTCTGATGGAGATCAGGGCACTCTGTGCTCCAAGGAATCTGGTGGGGCAGGTTTTTAGATAGGTGGATGCTTTTAGGAACAACTTTTATTATCTCAATCCTTGCATCTGCTCATATTTAGAAAAGCAATAAATCTCCTCATGGTGACATCAGATCCTCATGACTAACTGGGGACCTTTTGTAAAATGACTGCTTAATGATATGAAACACCCCTCTCACCAAAATCCTTAAATATTGATCCTCCTCCTGCTGCCTCTTTGGAGCAGTCTCTTAGAGCTGTCTGGGGTGCTGTCTCCTGGGCTGCAGTCCTAACTATGCCCCAAATAAACTTAACCCACAACTCTTTACCTGTTCATCTTTTTTAGTCGACAGAGAGAAACAGATATGGGGCATGTGTATACACAGAGGCAGGGAGACCAATCAGAGGTTGTAGTGTTAATGAGGGAAAGACATTACAGCACGCTTAGCCAAGACAGTGGACAAGGGGAGACAGTGAAGTGGGAGATTTGTTTCATGACAGAACTGACTTCATTTAGAGATAAGCTGGATAAAGGTGTCAAGGAGGCAATAATAAAGGAGATGCCCATGCTAATTCAGACTAGAAAGAAGAGTGTTATACTCAGATAAGGTTTCCCAAGGTGAATTTTCCAGTCTAGACTCACCCTGAATGATGAGGTGTAATGAACCAGAGGACTTATACATGGGTGGAAGGAAGAGCACATGAAAGGCAAAAAGAAGAGAAAACATTTGGCCTATTTTAGTTTGAACAACTATCATATTTGTAGGATGGCAATATTATGATTCAAAATAGTAATTCTGCATCACTCTACAGGTGTCATAGTGAAGAGACAAACCTATAAAGAAAGAAGGTCTGGATCAAATAGGGTTTGGAAGACCAGGGTAAGGATTTGAGAATATATTTTAAGAGCAATTGGGATCCAGGCATGTGCTTTAAAGAGGGAAGCATCGTACTCATATTAGCATTTCCCAAATGTTTAGAGATGTCAACTACAAATTGGCATTTACCAATTACATTGCCAATGACTGGACAACAAGGACATTTGCTCTCTGCCTCTGCAGAGACCAGATCCTGTGCTGTTGAAAGCTGCTGATCTTCAGTACCCTCTGATGGAGATCAGGGCACTCTGTGCTCCAAGGAATCTGGTGGGGCAGGTTTTTAGATAGGTGGATGCTTTTAGGAACAACTTTTATTATCTCAATCCTTGCATCTGCTCATATTTAGAAAAGCAATAAATCTCCTCATGGTGACATCAGATCCTCATGACTAACTGGGGACCTTTTGTAAAATGACTGCTTAATGATATGAAACACCCCTCTCACCAAAATCCTTAAATATTGATCCTCCTCCTGCTGCCTCTTTGGAGCAGTCTCTTAGAGCTGTCTGGGGTGCTGTCTCCTGGGCTGCAGTCCTAACTATGCCCCAAATAAACTTAACCCACAACTCTTTACCTGTTCATCTTTTTTAGTCGACAGAGAGAAACAGATATGGGGCATGTGTATACACAGAGGCAGGGAGACCAATCAGAGGTTGTAGTGTTAATGAGGGAAAGACATTACAGCACGCTTAGCCAAGACAGTGGACAAGGGGAGACAGTGAAGTGGGAGATTTGTTTCATGACAGAACTGACTTCATTTAGAGATAAGCTGGATAAAGGTGTCAAAGGGAGGCAATAATAAAGGAGATGCCCATGTTTCTAGCTTGATCAACACATGATGGCACTGATCAAGTGGAAAGACTGCTTTAGATGAGCCAGGAATAGTGAAAGTACTTTGTAAATGGTAAAGTGCTATTAAAATGTAAGGGCAGTTGTTCCTATGTTTCCATGGAGGTTGGTTCCAGCACCCCTGTAGATACTAAACTCCATGGATGCTTGAGTTCCATATGGAGGATGGCAGGGCATGTGCATGTGACCTCTGCATATCTCCATCTTATTTAAATTCTCTCTAGCTTATTTATAAGACTAATAACAATGCTAATGCTAGAGAAAGAGCTGTAAATACAATAGAAAGGCTAGGTAAATAATTATTTCTGTATGGCAGATTCAAATTTTCCTTTTTGGAATTTTTCTGGCTTTTCTTTCAAGTATTTTCAAATTGCTATTGGTTGAATTTGTACCTCTGGAACTGCTGGATCTGCCCACTGTATTTCCCTATATACAGACTATGCATAATACATGCATACATAATTCTCCTAATGATTAGGAAAGAAGTGGCCTACTTTAGAAAGCAATGTCAGTACATGGCTCCTACACAGCATATCATAATTGGTTTGTGGTGCCATTTAGCAATGCCAAGACAATTCATTAAGAGAATCAAAAACAAGCAGGTGTTTCCATTAGACCATGCTCTAATAAACATACACACACACACACACACAGACACACACACACACACAGAGAATCATACCAAATTAGGGCAGAATCAAACATACTCAAGCATCCAAAGAATCCATTCAAGAAAACTGTAGTAGAGAGGCATTTTTTCATTCAAGGATGGAAAGCAATACAAAATAAAAAGGAAAAGTTGCTCTGGAAATGGGTAATTAAATAGGCCATCACCCTTTCTACTTCTCAGGATATCATCTAAATACATATCCATCAACAAACCGTACACTCTGCCATTGTTATGTGACTTCAATGAAATTAGCAATGTATGAGTCTCAAGGTGCCAGAGATCAATTAGACTATTGTTTTTCATTAAAACGATTTGTGATTTGTGTACTGTCTGATTCCCCCTACTTGATGATATGTTTATTGAGACTTGGAGACACATCTTGCTTATCTTTGAATTCCCCAATAGATGCACTTGGAGAATATCACTGAATTTCAGGTGTCAAGAGGCAATAATAAAGGAATCCTTCAAAATGGCACTGATCAAGTGGAAAGACTGCTTTAGATGAGCCAGGAATAGTGAAAGTACTTTGTAAATGGTAAAGTGCTATTAAAATGTAAGGGCAGTTGTTCCTATGTTTCCATGGAGGTTGGTTCCAGCACCCCTGTAGATACTAAACTCCATGGATGCTTGAGTTCCATATGGAGGATGGCAGGGCATGTGCATGTGACCTCTGCATATCTCCATCTTATTTAAATTCTCTCTAGCTTATTTATAAGACTAATAACAATGCTAATGCTAGAGAAAGAGCTGTAAATACAATAGAAAGGCTAGGTAAATAATTATTTCTGTATGGCAGATTCAAATTTTCCTTTTTGGAATTTTTCTGGCTTTTCTTTCAAGTATTTTCAAATTGCTATTGGTTGAATTTGTACCTCTGGAACTGCTGGATCTGCCCACTGTATTTCCCTATATACAGACTATGCATAATACATGCATACATAATTCTCCTAATGATTAGGAAAGAAGTGGCCTACTTTAGAAAGCAATGTCAGTACATGGCTCCTACACAGCATATCATAATTGGTTTGTGGTGCCATTTAGCAATGCCAAGACAATTCATTAAGAGAATCAAAAACAAGCAGGTGTTTCCATTAGACCATGCTCTAATAAACATACACACACACACACACACAGACACACACACACACACAGAGAATCATACCAAATTAGGGCAGAATCAAACATACTCAAGCATCCAAAGAATCCATTCAAGAAAACTGTAGTAGAGAGGCATTTTTTCATTCAAGGATGGAAAGCAATACAAAATAAAAAGGAAAAGTTGCTCTGGAAATGGGTAATTAAATAGGCCATCACCCTTTCTACTTCTCAGGATATCATCTAAATACATATCCATCAACAAACCGTACACTCTGCCATTGTTATGTGACTTCAATGAAATTAGCAATGTATGAGTCTCAAGGTGCCAGAGATCAATTAGACTATTGTTTTTCATTAAAACGATTTGTGATTTGTGTACTGTCTGATTCCCCCTACTTGATGATATGTTTATTGAGACTTGGAGACACATCTTGCTTATCTTTGAATTCCCCCAATGGCACAGCAGAATGCTATGCAAGAAATAGGCTGCTGAGAATATCACTGAATTTCAGGAACTTCCTGAGAAATGAAATGCATCCAGTTATAGAAAATGATTTATTTTCAACTGAATAGTACTGCTAGTGATTACTTTAAAAGAGTGCTAGTGTTGGTGAGGTACTCTGTCAACTTTTCAGGAAAACGCCATTTCTCTTAAGTTGACAAAAGGTAATTTATCAGAGGGAAGTAAGGTGAAAAAGAAGTTGCTTTGAATAAATTCCAAGAAATCAATTTCTTTGAAGCAATAGGCTCATTAGAGCTACTAATTCATAAAATATGCCTAACACAAAATCTCAGAAACATTCACACCATTGTGTTATTTTTGGAAGTTTCTCTTAAGCATCTATTGCCAATCCCCTTTCAACTCAGAGCAAATCGTTAATGAGACAGATTAGAGGAAGGAAAATCTGTGGAGGGAACCACAGCCAGCAATACCACATTATTAACTTTCATTATGATTGGTAGGAAAAGCCTCTACTCCTCACTTGACCTTACTAACAAATGGTTTTCATGTTTCCTCCATCTTAGCCCAGTGTGATTTCAAACGACCTTGAGATGAAAGTCTTGGCCTCTCTCAGGTATATAGCATTTTAAACAATTTCTCATCAGTACAGACTGAGCAGTAGATATGACTGCTTTGTTTCCACCTCTACTTCACAGCTCACTGGTTTTCTGAGATGGCATTCCCAAAAACCAAAGGCTGGAAGAGCAAGGCAGAGGATTACAGCCCTGCAACTAACACAGATGAGCTGCTGACCTGTTGGTGCTGCAGAAGCCTGGAAAGAAAGTAACAGAATTGGCAGGGGCACTGCATTTCATAAACCCATCATGGCCTGCATTTTGCATTGTTTTGTAAACTGTGTTTTATATCCTGATGATATCCTACAATTCCCCTGATCTTTGAACAAATTACGATCTGTTTGTATGAACAGGATAGAGTAGATATCCAGCACTAAAGTTCCTTGCTTTTTAGAGAGGGAGAGAACACCTGAAGTGCCCACCAATATTGTTCACACCAGGAAGTGAGGAGGCCCTGACCCAGAAAAATCTCTCAAACATGGACTGTGAGTGCCTCTTGGCTAAGTTCATTACACGTTCACACACTGTCTGTATTAAAAAACAAAACAAAACAAAAACTTGGAAACAAACATAACTAGAACAGTAGGCTAATGATTTTGTTGCTAAATCACATCTGAGTCTTTGAGACTCCTTTGAGACTTCTTTCCAGCCTCCTCTGTCCATGGGATTCTCCAGGCAAGAATACTGGAGTGGATTGCCATTTCCTTCCCCAGGGGCTCTTCCTGCCCCAGGGATCAAATCTGGGTCTCCTGCACTGCAGGATAATTCTTTACCAACTGAGCCACTGGGAAAACTGGAGAAAGGGAAATTGTAATCAATGCAGGTTAATCTCTCCATCCTGTTCAGAAAGTAGCCCTTCTCCCAATGCTTCACACTGTATACAGGTTTTATAACACAAAATCTCAGAAACATTCACACCATTGTGTTATTTTGGAAGTTTCTCTTAAGCATCTATTGCCAATCCCCTTTCAACTCAGAGCAAATCGTTAATGAGACAGATTAGAGGAAGGAAAATCTGTGGAGGAACCACAGCCAGCAATACCACATTATTAACTTTCATTATGATTGGTAGGAAAAGCCTCTACTCCTCACTTGACCTTACTAACAAATGGTTTTCATGTTTCCTCCATCTTAGCCCAGTGTGATTTCAAACGACCTTGAGATGAAAGTCTTGGCCTCTCTCAGGTATATAGCATTTTAAACAATTTCTCATCAGTACAGACTGAGCAGTAGATATGACTGCTTTGTTTCCACCTCTACTTCACAGCTCACTGGTTTTCTGAGATGGCATTCCCAAAAACCAAAGGCTGGAAGAGCAAGGCAGAGGATTACAGCCCTGCAACTAACACAGATGAGCTGCTGACCTGTTGGTGCTGCAGAAGCCTGGAAAGAAAGTAACAGAATTGGCAGGGGCACTGCATTTCATAAACCCATCATGGCCTGCATTTTGCATTGTTTTGTAAACTGTGTTTTATATCCTGATGATATCCTACAATTCCCCTGATCTTTGAACAAATTACGATCTGTTTGTATGAACAGGATAGAGTAGATATCCAGCACTAAAGTTCCTTGCTTTTTAGAGAGGGAGAGAACACCTGAAGTGCCCACCAATATTGTTCACACCAGGAAGTGAGGAGGCCCTGACCCAGAAAAATCTCTCAAACATGGACTGTGAGTGCCTCTTGGCTAAGTTCATTACACGTTCACACACTGTCTGTATTAAAAAACAAAACAAAACAAAAAACTTGGAAACAAACATAACTAGAACAGTAGGCTAATGATTTTGTTGCTAAATCACATCTGAGTCTTTGAGACTCCTTTGAGACTTCTTTCCAGCCTCCTCTGTCCATGGGATTCTCCAGGCAAGAATACTGGAGTGGATTGCCATTTCCTTCCCCAGGGGCTCTTCCTGCCCCAGGGATCAAATCTGGGTCTCCTGCACTGCAGGATAATTCTTTACCAACTGAGCCACTGGGAAAACTGGAGAAAGGGAAATTGTAATCAATGCAGGTTAATCTCTCCATCCTGTTCAGAAAGTAGCCCTTCTCCCAATGCTTCACACTGTATACAGGTTTTATGGTGAAAGGAAGGCAAGAATTATGAGAAACTGCCAAGATATTGCCATGTGAATGGACACTAAGTTCATCCATTTCTGCAGAAAACTCATCCAGTTGGGATTATTTCTGAGCAGCTTCCTCTCCAGATATGGACAGATATCAGAGGGGCGCCCACATTTCACAAGCAAGTCTTGCAAGTTTATGAGATAGCTGCCTCACTAAATTAACCTGGTGGCTTTAAAAAGGAGACTATAGCATTTAAGGATGAGAGTGGTATCTCAGTTCAGTAACACCTGATGCCTACATTATTCAAGATGCCCCTGCAGAGAAACATGAATGGACCTAGAGATTATCATACTAAATTAAATAAGCCAGCCAGCCAATGACAAACATCATAGGGTAACATGTATACAAGGAATCTTAAAAAAATTAAAAATGAACTTATTTATAAAACAGAAAGAGATCCACTGGCATAGAATACTAATTTAGGGTTACCAAAGGTGAATGGGGGAGGAATAAATTAGGAGTTTGGGATTGATATATACACACTGCTACATTTATCAATAAAATAGATAACCAACAAGGACCCACTGTATAGCCCAGGGTACTCTATTCTATAATTTATAATAAACTATAAGGAAAAAGAATATATATATATATATATGTGTGGGGGTGTGTGTGTGTATATATATATGTATATATATAACTAAATCACTTTACAATATACCTGAAACTTACACAACATTGTACATCAACTATACTTCAATAAAAATTTTTAAAAGTGACTCTGCCGAGAAGTTCCCAAGACTCAGTACACTAAAAGTAACCATTTTTGCCTTATCCATTCCATTTGACACTTTTAATATTTTTCATTTGAGCAAACAAATAAGAGAATACGATTTCGAGCCTGAAAGCTGGAGCTAGTTTTCAACTTTAGGAGGTGTCAAGAAGATATTTATAGTGCAGCAATCCCTTTATCAGGGCTAGTGCTAGTGGTAAAGAACATGCCTACAAATGCAGGCAATGTAAGAAACATGGGTTTGATCCCCAAGTGGGGAAGATCCCCTGGAGGAGGCCACAGCACCCCACCCCATTCTTGCCTGGAGAATACCATGAACAGAGAACCCTGATGTCCTAAAGTCCATGGGTTTGCAAAGAATCAGACACGACTGAAGCAAGGCATGCACTCAATCTCTCTGTATTAGGTACAGTTTTCTGATAGCAAGAAAGAGAATCCCTTTCCTAAAACTAGTCTGGAGTTTTTATTAAGTGGCCTCATATCCTAAAGGGAGAAGAAACCAGTTATAGCAGGGAATGGAAAGGAAAGATCAAGTGTCTTTATGCAGTGTTCACTCTTTCCTTTTCAGTGGTACCCCATTGGATATGTCATTGTGTGTAAATAATTATCGGCTATAGCAACAAAAAGTCAGCTGACCTAAGGAAGCAGCTTTCAGGTCCATCCTTGATGGTTGCTTATTAGTCATCTAAAGAGTTTTAGTGGGAAATATTACTCCTTCACTTAAAAAATTAAAATGAACTTATTTATAAAACAGAAAGAGAATACACTGGCATAGAATACTAATTTAGGGTTACCAAAGGTGAATGGGGGAGGAATAAATTAGGAGTTTGGGATTGATATATACACACTGCTACATTTATCAATAAAATAGATAACCAACAAGGACCCACTGTATAGCCCAGGGTACTCTATTCTATAATTTATAATAAACTATAAGGAAAAAGAATATATATATATATATATGTGTGGGGGGGTGTGTGTGTATATATATATGTATATATATAACTAAATCACTTTACAATATACCTGAAACTTACACAACATTGTACATCAACTATACTTCAATAAAAATTTTTAAAAGTGACTCTGCCGAGAAGTTCCCAAGACTCAGTACACTAAAAGTAACCATTTTTGCCTTATCCATTCCATTTGACACTTTTAATATTTTTCATTTGAGCAAACAAATAAGAGAATACGATTTCGAGCCTGAAAGCTGGAGCTAGTTTTCAACTTTAGGAGGTGTCAAGAAGATATTTATAGTGCAGCAATCCCTTTATCAGGGCTAGTGCTAGTGGTAAAGAACATGCCTACAAATGCAGGCAATGTAAGAAACATGGGTTTGATCCCCAAGTGGGGAAGATCCCCTGGAGGAGGCCACAGCACCCCACCCCATTCTTGCCTGGAGAATACCATGAACAGAGAACCCTGATGTCCTAAAGTCCATGGGTTTGCAAAGAATCAGACACGACTGAAGCAAGGCATGCACTCAATCTCTCTGTATTAGGTACAGTTTTCTGATAGCAAGAAAGAGAATCCCTTTCCTAAAACTAGTCTGGAGTTTTTATTAAGTGGCCTCATATCCTAAAGGGAGAAGAAACCAGTTATAGCAGGGAATGGAAAGGAAAGATCAAGTGTCTTTATGCAGTGTTCACTCTTTCCTTTTCAGTGGTACCCCATTGGATATGTCATTGTGTGTAAATAATTATCGGCTATAGCAACAAAAAGTCAGCTGACCTAAGGAAGCAGCTTTCAGGTCCATCCTTGATGGTTGCTTATTAGTCATCTAAAGAGTTTTAGTGGGAAATATTACTCCTTCACTTACCTAGAATGGTACCTTAAAGATCCTACCTGAGTTCAAAGAGGTTTGAACAGAAAGTTGATAAACATGGAGGTTCCGTCCAAAAAAACCAACATTGTCAGAAATCTGAAACCAGAAGCACTGATCTAAAGTTATAGATATGGTAGGTTTTCCAAGTTATTTCCGGAACTACAGCTAGTCAAGATGAGAAATCATTTTTGGTAAAACTGATTATAATCAAGCAGCATATCTATCTTTAGAATGGGCATATACAGCCTGGGAACATTCATTAGAATAATGTTTTGCATAAATGAAATAAAACTGCCACTACATGTGGTCTTCAGAGTCAAAACAGACTCTGGTTGCTCTCTCACACACTTCCTCTGTGAAGAGAAGATATAGGAAAGGTTATGAACTCAAGCCAAAGGAGCCCTGAAGATGGCTTTCCACAACAACTGCTTCTGCCATAGACCTTTAAGAAGGGCTCAAGGGACAGCTCCAATATGAACCCCCATGCTGTAACCACATTTCCTTTGAATCAAAATGGGAATTAAGGAGATCATGTCACATGGCTGACTACTGATATCTTCAATTTTCTGCTTATACCATACTGAGCTCTAGCCAGGAAAACCTCCCTCTTTTTTCCACTTTCTATCTCCTTTCACTCTGCCTTCTAGGAACAGCTAATAGCAAATTTCCACTTCATAATGGCATTACTGGCTGAATTATTAATTGAAATAAAAACATTTTAATGGGCATAAAAATCACTTGGAAATGAGGTAAAATGTTCTAGGCACTGCCTGCCTAGATGCAACTCTAAAAGTTAAAGCACTCTGACAATCTGATTATTCTGCACATTAGTGCCATATAGTTGGCTCCCAGTTTCTAGAGGGGAGTTCCCTATCTGCATAAACATCTCTGCTGATTGTTTGCTTTTCCCTGCATTTATGGGAAAGGCCTCCAGGGCTATTCTTTCCCTCTGACTGATCCACTCTTCATGTTACTGAAACACTGTCTCTCATTTGGCATAATCACAGACCTACTGTTCCTTCTTGGTACCTGGGCTAGAGAGAGGGACCCAGAACTGTGGCTCAGTTCCCCAAACTGAGTCCTTATAGAGGCCCGTCAAGACCTATACTACATAATTTCTGTTTTCTTTCTGCCCTGTTTTTCTACTATCGCCACCCCACCACATGATCCCTCTGCCATACTGCTCAAGCCACACCAGCATCCTTACTTTACATGGGCTCCCCAGACACGAAGCACTCAGGGCATTCCCTCTAGCTGCTTAGGTAGACCCATCTTCCCTGAGATATTTGCCTAACTAACTCTTTCACCTCCTCCAAGTGTTTGCTAAAATGTTAACTTTCCAAAGAGGCTTACCCTGACCACCCCAATTTGATCCAAGAACCTAACCCCAGCCGCTGCTTTAAATGCCCGGTCTCTTAAATGGCTCTGCTTTTTTTTTTATTTCTACCACTTTTTACTTATTAATCTATTAGTTTATTTATGTATTTCTGCCTCTTCCACTACAATTTATATATATATATGAAGACCATATATACAAACACATACATATCTGTGTGTATACAGTATGTGTATCTATCTAAAAGGTATATGTGTATAAATTATGTATATAAATTATATATATACATGTCTCCATAAATTTTGTTAAATGAATTCATGAAATATGGACCTTTTACTGAATCTGTTATCCTCCTCCTTCTTGAAACTTGTAGGCCTTCCAAAGAATAGATTATCACTTGCCCTTTCCTTTCCTAGAACTTGTTGTCCATGTTGTACCCAAAACTCATCTTATTTTGCTGACCTTAATTTTTCTTTTTTAATGAACCTAAAGTTAAAGCACTTGACAATCTGATTATTTTTCTAGGCACTGCCTGCCTAGATGCAACTCTAAAAGTTAAAGCACTCTGACAATCTGATTATTCTGCACATTAGTGCCATATAGTTGGCTCCCAGTTTCTAGAGGGGAGTTCCCTATCTGCATAAACATCTCTGCTGATTGTTTGCTTTTCCCTGCATTTATGGGAAAGGCCTCCAGGGCTATTCTTTCCTCTGACTGATCCACTCGTCATGTTACTGAAACACTGTCTGTCAGTTGGCATAATGACAGACCTCCTGTTCCTCCGTGGTACCTGGGCTAGAGAGAGGGACCCAGAACTGTGGCTCAGTTCCCCAAACTGAGTCCTTATAGAGGCCCGTCAAGACCTATACTACATAATTTCTGTTTTCTTTCTGCCCTGTTTTTCTACTATCGCCACCCCACCACATGATCCCTCTGCCATACTGCTCAAGCCACACCAGCATCCTTACTTTACATGGGCTCCCCAGACACGAAGCACTCAGGGCATTCCCTCTAGCTGCTTAGGTAGACCCATCTTCCCTGAGATATTTGCCTAACTAACTCTTTCACCTCCTCCAAGTGTTTGCTAAAATGTTAACTTTCCAAAGAGGCTTACCCTGACCACCCCAATTTGATCCAAGAACCTAACCCCAGCCGCTGCTTTAAATGCCCGGTCTCTTAAATGGCTCTGCTTTTTCTTTTATTTCTACCACTTTTTACTTATTAATCTATTAGTTTATTTATGTATTTCTGCCTCTTCCACTACAATTTATATATATATATGAAGACCATATATACAAACACATACATATCTGTGTGTATACAGTATGTGTATCTATCTAAAAGGTATATGTGTATAAATTATGTATATAAATTATATATATACATGTCTCCATAAATTTTGTTAAATGAATTCATGAAATATGGACCTTTTACTGAATCTGTTATCCTCCTCCTTCTTGAAACTTGTAGGCCTTCCAAAGAATAGATTATCACTTGCCCTTTCCTTTCCTAGAACTTGTTGTCCATGTTGTACCCAAAACTCATCTTATTTTGCTGACCTTAATTTTTCTTCTCTTTATATAGTATTGTTAGCCCTACTTTATTTATTATTAATCAATTCTTCAAATTTCACTGTCAGTAACTCTAGCTAGAAGAATATATTACTGACAGAAAATAAGATTAAGTTTTTAATGTGTAGAACTGAAGGAAATCCAGATACAATCTTTTCTGACCTCATTACCCATCAACCAATCAATGAGAATCTCTTCTTACTGACCTGGAATTCTAACACACCTGTCACCCAAGCTAGAAAAACATCAAAGATTAATCTTTTCTCTTGCATGCAAACCATGTAATTTAGTAATACTTACTCAACCACCAATGATCTGCTAATTAATCCATAGGTTTGGTTGTTGTGCCTTAAATCATTTTCACTGATAACTGAGTCACTTTAGAAATACTTATTCTCCACTCAGACTCACCAACTAAATGCTACTAGAGTCTTGTAGTAATAAAACACTGAAATGTATCGACTCCCTGCCAACTTGTTCTCTTTCTCTTCCTTTCTGTTCTATGTGTCAGCTGGTGCTGCTATGCACATAGAATACAGAGAGGGGAAACTAGAAGCTAGTAAATGAGTAGTTTGTGTCACAGGTGAGGGTGAAAAACGATTCCTCACCTCAGTCAAGAAACAAGTTGGTCCTACTCTCTCTGAATTGAAGATTTACCTGTCCTCTGACTTCCCATCAGTAATCTCAAATTAGCCTGAAAATAACCAGTTGGGACATTATTCCTTGGGTCCTCTCTTCTGAGAACATATGATTGATTTTCATCTTTCATCACCAAACAACAAGCGATATATGTTTTCTAATGGGACCATATTTGCATGTGGTGATTCATATAGGTCCTACTGAAAGCATCTAGTGATCCTATTTGAATTTCATCCTTTAATTTAAAAGGTGTTCAATTGTACCTACTTCTTAAATAACAATGCAAATGCTGTCTTCTATTTCCTGTTGTGATATTTATTTCCTGTGTGCCTTTGAAAATGTCAGTTCACCTGTCTGAGTTTCAGTAACCCAAATGGAAAGATCTGGTTGTTTATGTCTTACAGGGATGTTGATGATTTTATGTTTGTTGTTGTTTAGTCTCTAAGTCATGTGTGGAGCTTTCCAGATGGTGCTGGTGGTAAAGAACCACCCCCCTCCTGCCAATGCAGGAGACATAAAGAGACCTGGGTTCCATCTCTGTGTCAGGAAGATCCCCTGGAGGATGGCATGGCAACTCACTTCAGTATTCTTACCTAGACAATCGCTGTGAACAGAGCCGTCAGATGGGTTAATCAATTCTTCAAATTTCACTGTCAGTAACTCTAGCTAGAAGAATATATTACTGACAGAAAATAAGATTAAGTTTTTAATGTGTAGAACTGAAGGAAATCCAGATACAATCTTTTCTGACCTCATTACCCATCAACCAATCAATGAGAATCTCTTCTTACTGACCTGGAATTCTAACACACCTGTCACCCAAGCTAGAAAACATCACAGATTAATCTTTTCTCTTGCATGCAAACCATGTAATTTAGTAATACTTACTCAACCACCAATGATCTGCTAATTAATCCATAGGTTTGGTTGTTGTGCCTTAAATCATTTTCACTGATAACTGAGTCACTTTAGAAATACTTATTCTCCACTCAGACTCACCAACTAAATGCTACTAGAGTCTTGTAGTAATAAAACACTGAAATGTATCGACTCCCTGCCAACTTGTTCTCTTTCTCTTCCTTTCTGTTCTATGTGTCAGCTGGTGCTGCTATGCACATAGAATACAGAGAGGGGAAACTAGAAGCTAGTAAATGAGTAGTTTGTGTCACAGGTGAGGGTGAAAAACGATTCCTCACCTCAGTCAAGAAACAAGTTGGTCCTACTCTCTCTGAATTGAAGATTTACCTGTCCTCTGACTTCCCATCAGTAATCTCAAATTAGCCTGAAAATAACCAGTTGGGACATTATTCCTTGGGTCCTCTCTTCTGAGAACATATGATTGATTTTCATCTTTCATCACCAAACAACAAGCGATATATGTTTTCTAATGGGACCATATTTGCATGTGGTGATTCATATAGGTCCTACTGAAAGCATCTAGTGATCCTATTTGAATTTCATCCTTTAATTTAAAAGGTGTTCAATTGTACCTACTTCTTAAATAACAATGCAAATGCTGTCTTCTATTTCCTGTTGTGATATTTATTTCCTGTGTGCCTTTGAAAATGTCAGTTCACCTGTCTGAGTTTCAGTAACCCAAATGGAAAGATCTGGTTGTTTATGTCTTACAGGGATGTTGATGATTTTATGTTTGTTGTTGTTTAGTCTCTAAGTCATGTGTGGAGCTTTCCAGATGGTGCTGGTGGTAAAGAACCACCCCCCTCCTGCCAATGCAGGAGACATAAAGAGACCTGGGTTCCATCTCTGTGTCAGGAAGATCCCCTGGAGGATGGCATGGCAACTCACTTCAGTATTCTTACCTAGACAATCGCTGTGAACAGAGCCGTCAGATGGGCTATGGTGCATAGGGTTGCAAAGAGTCAGAGACAACTGAAGAGACTTAGCACACATGCACATAAGTTCAGTCCACCTCTGTGAGCCCAAGGACTGCAGCACGCCAGGCTTCCCTGTCCTTCACTATCTCCTGCAGTTTGCTCAGACTCATTCATCGAGTCAGTGATGATGCTAGGAACAGTTTGTGTTTGGGCGCATACAATTCATACCAACTGTTATGATTTCCTCTAAAATATCATGAAAACTTTATTTCTCATCCAATGTTTGAGTGAAGAGAAATGGAGATGTTAAATGATACAGTTGCTCTAGACATCCAGTTGTTGCAACCAAGATGAGTGGCTCTATCAGATCAGTTTTCTGCATCATTAGCAAAAAGACTAGAGAAAGCTGTGCTTACTGTATAGCCTTCCTTTACAAGAATACATAATTGCACCCACTGAAGTCCAGATGTCACCTGAGAGTGTACACAAGAGTGTTAACTCTATTTGTCTTGAAGACCTGCTAGCAAAGAAAAACCTACCCATTCAGAGGTCACCTGGGTCTCTGTTTAAGAACAAGTCAAGAGGATTGCAGAATCCTATGACTATCTGTTAATGTGACTGATTTTCTGACAGACAAAACAGATAGTCAGTTTATGAGGGTATATCTTTATTTCAAATATTATCTTCCACAATCAGACACCATTTTAGAACTACCTGATGGAAATGCCTTGTCACTTAATAATGTCTTTGACTTTGATCATTTCCCAATGTTAACTTTATTCCCCCAAACAGAGTTTTGACACTGCTGAACATATTTAAAATAAATGTATCTAGAAGGATTTCCTGTGTGCCTTTGAAAATGTCAGTTCACCTGTCTGAGTTTCAGTAACCCAAATGGAAAGATCTGGTTGTTTATGTCTTACAGGGATGTTGATGATTTTATGTTTGTTGTTGTTTAGTCTCTAAGTCATGTGTGGAGCTTTCCAGATGGTGCTGGTGGTAAAGAACCACCCCCCTCCTGCCAATGCAGGAGACATAAAGAGACCTGGGTTCCATCTCTGTGTCAGGAAGATCCCCTGGAGGATGGCATGGCAACTCACTTCAGTATTCTTACCTAGACAATCGCTGTGAACAGAGCCGTCAGATGGGCTATGGTGCATAGGGTTGCAAAGAGTCAGAGACAACTGAAGAGACTTAGCACACATGCACATAAGTTCAGTCCACCTCTGTGAGCCCAAGGACTGCAGCACGCCAGGCTTCCCTGTCCTTCACTATCTCCTGCAGTTTGCTCAGACTCATTCATCGAGTCAGTGATGATGCTAGGAACAGTTTGTGTTTGGGCGCATACAATTCATACCAACTGTTATGATTTCCTCTAAAATATCATGAAAACTTTATTTCTCATCCAATGTTTGAGTGAAGAGAAATGGAGATGTTAAATGATACAGTTGCTCTAGACATCCAGTTGTTGCAACCAAGATGAGTGGCTCTATCAGATCAGTTTTCTGCATCATTAGCAAAAAGACTAGAGAAAGCTGTGCTTACTGTATAGCCTTCCTTTACAAGAATACATAATTGCACCCACTGAAGTCCAGATGTCACCTGAGAGTGTACACAAGAGTGTTAACTCTATTTGTCTTGAAGACCTGCTAGCAAAGAAAAACCTACCCATTCAGAGGTCACCTGGGTCTCTGTTTAAGAACAAGTCAAGAGGATTGCAGAATCCTATGACTATCTGTTAATGTGACTGATTTTCTGACAGACAAAACAGATAGTCAGTTTATGAGGGTATATCTTTATTTCAAATATTATCTTCCACAATCAGACACCATTTTAGAACTACCTGATGGAAATGCCTTGTCACTTAATAATGTCTTTGACTTTGATCATTTCCCAATGTTAACTTTATTCCCCCAAACAGAGTTTTGACACTGCTGAACATATTTAAAATAAATGTATCTAGAAGAGATTCTGAAAAGAATTCTGGTGATGTCTTGAATATTACAGCTGAGTTGGAATGAGAATACACCCTAGGGTAAGCATATATTTTCTTATACTTTTTTTGCCCACTTGAGGCAGTGAACTGTGAAAGTGAAAAGCATGACATGTGGCATCAGACTTTTAGTTTAAAACCTTCCACTGGGATTTGTTAGCTGTGCTGACAGCAAGTTGTATAACCTATCTGAGGCTTACTATCCCAAGCTTTGAAGTGAAGACAATGATAGAGCCCAACTTACAAGGTTATTAAAAGAAATGTTAAAAGATTTGTATGCGTTTCTATGTAAAACACTGGAATAGAATTGGGTGTAAGACAAAAAATAAATCAGGAGTGTTACCTACTTTCAGTATTTCTATTACTAAAGCTACTATTCAAAGGCAAAGAAGATGACTTGTAAAGTGTCACACCACAAGAGATGAAGGGATCTATGACTAGAAGCTATTTCTTGAGGCTCCAACCAAAAAGATGTATTCTTCACCACAGCCAATCTGCCTGCACTTATGTACACAAGAACCTCAAAAAAAATCACACGATGGACACTCAGATGATTATACAGTGCAAGGGACTTAGTGGCTGGAAAAAAATAAGTCTGTCTCTTGCAGAAATAGCTATAACACTAAACACTGCTTCAGAGATACTTGATCTTCATTTTCCATAGAAGCTTAAGATAAGTGACAGGGCTCTGAACCTGCAGTTAGGCTTTAAAACTGTCAGGATAGAGTGTTTTTGTATTAATGTAAGCATTCTTCAACAAATAAAGCAGAATAAATTATTACTTATATTGCCCTCTGAACACCAATGGTTCGTGGAAAAACCTACCCATTCAGAGGTCACCTGGGTCTCTGTTTAAGAACAAGTCAAGAGGATTGCAGAATCCTATGACTATCTGTTAATGTGACTGATTTTCTGACAGACAAAACAGATAGTCAGTTTATGAGGGTATATCTTTATTTCAAATATTATCTTCCACAATCAGACACCATTTTAGAACTACCTGATGGAAATGCCTTGTCACTTAATAATGTCTTTGACTTTGATCATTTCCCAATGTTAACTTTATTCCCCCAAACAGAGTTTTGACACTGCTGAACATATTTAAAATAAATGTATCTAGAAGAGATTCTGAAAAGAATTCTGGTGATGTCTTGAATATTACAGCTGAGTTGGAATGAGAATACACCCTAGGGTAAGCATATATTTTCTTATACTTTTTTTGCCCACTTGAGGCAGTGAACTGTGAAAGTGAAAAGCATGACATGTGGCATCAGACTTTTAGTTTAAAACCTTCCACTGGGATTTGTTAGCTGTGCTGACAGCAAGTTGTATAACCTATCTGAGGCTTACTATCCCAAGCTTTGAAGTGAAGACAATGATAGAGCCCAACTTACAAGGTTATTAAAAGAAATGTTAAAAGATTTGTATGCGTTTCTATGTAAAACACTGGAATAGAATTGGGTGTAAGACAAAAAATAAATCAGGAGTGTTACCTACTTTCAGTATTTCTATTACTAAAGCTACTATTCAAAGGCAAAGAAGATGACTTGTAAAGTGTCACACCACAAGAGATGAAGGGATCTATGACTAGAAGCTATTTCTTGAGGCTCCAACCAAAAAGATGTATTCTTCACCACAGCCAATCTGCCTGCACTTATGTACACAAGAACCTCAAAAAAAATCACACGATGGACACTCAGATGATTATACAGTGCAAGGGACTTAGTGGCTGGAAAAAAATAAGTCTGTCTCTTGCAGAAATAGCTATAACACTAAACACTGCTTCAGAGATACTTGATCTTCATTTTCCATAGAAGCTTAAGATAAGTGACAGGGCTCTGAACCTGCAGTTAGGCTTTAAAACTGTCAGGATAGAGTGTTTTTGTATTAATGTAAGCATTCTTCAACAAATAAAGCAGAATAAATTATTACTTATATTGCCCTCTGAACACCAATGGTTCGTGAATACAGAAGGAAGCCCCTCTGTAGAAATACCTTACTTCATGTTCTAGAGAACAAGCCCAGAGAAAATGAATACATTATCAGCTCACTATTACCAGATCCAGATCTCACCTTAACAAAAACAGGGATAATGAAAATGATATAGCTATCATTTATTTTTCCAAATAAATAAAGAGCAGTCATCCTCTATGGTTTCCATAATTTCATAATAATAGAAGTCCTGTGGTAAATAAGAAAGGTCTGCAAGACAATCTCTTTTCACTCCCATATGTAATTGACTGTCCTGATAGTTATCATGTTGTCATTAACAAGTGAAAATGTTATCACGAGCATGTATTTGGGAACAACTTACCTATGGCCCCCTTTGATATAATCTTGGGAGAACCTTAGATTGGCTTTATCTGAGTGCTTCAGTTTCCTTATTTCTAAAAAAACAGGATTATCTTCTCACCACAACCAGTGCCTTTCTCTCATCCTCCTTAAATGTTCTGCCATGTTTTTTGACCAGCCTCCTCCTTTAGTTCTTGCATTACACCACCAACCTTGTTCTCTCAGGTCATGAGTTACTTTCTCTTTTCTTCAGTAACTTCAGTTCTTCCTGAACTCAACTACAGAACTTCTCTGGGTTATAGTCACTAACTCTGGGTAACTTTTACTTTATCTGAATGGCATATATATATATATTAGTTGATATTATCCTTAAGAAAATTGCCTCCCAATCTATCTTTCCAGCACTAACTTCTTTCAGGGTACCCAAACCTAATAGATATTACCTCAACCTCATAATTACAACCAGAGTTTGATCCCCAAAATTATTCCATTTTAGCCAATGGGGAAACTTTTTTCTAGTTCACTGAAGCTGAAATTTAAGGTAAACGTGTTTCTTTTTCCCTCTCGCTCCATATCTAATCTAATACTTCTCCATATTTCTTATCACCTTATATCTTCTGATTTAATTAATTCTGTGTTACTAGCACATAGCCACTCATAGTTGCCTCTTCTCTGTGTCACTCCTATATCACCTTCATAAAAAAATAGCACTTTAGCCTTTAAATATTCTTTACTTTATTAAGTCACTTTCCTAAACAGATCCCTTCATTTGTGTCTTTCAAACACAAATTCTCATGCTGGTACTTTCAGTTCAGTTGCTCAGTCATGTCCAACTCTTTGTGACTCCATAGACTGCAGTACATCAGGCTATCCTGGCCTTCATCATTGCCTGGAGTTTGTTCATATTCATGTCCATTGACTCAGTGATGCCATCGAATTACCTTGTCTTCTGTTGTTCCTTCTCCTTCTGCCTTCTATTTTACCCAACATCAGGCTTTTCCCCAGTGAGTTGTCTCTTCACATTAGGTAGCCAAAGTACTGGAACTTCAGCTTCAGCATCATTCCTTCCAATGAATATTCAGGGTTGATTTCCTTTAGGATTGACTGGTTTGATCTCCTTGAAGTCCAAAGGACTCTCAAGAATCTTCTCCAACACCACAGTTCAAAGGCATCAATCTTCAGTACTCAGCCTTCTAATATGGTACAACTCTCACATTCATGCATGACTACTGAGAAAACTATTGCTTTGACTATATGGATTTTTGCCAATAAAGTGATGTCTCTGTTTCTGAATATGCTGTCTAGGTGTGTCATAGCTTTTCCTCCAAGGAGCAAGTGTCTTAATTTCAAGGCTGTAGTCACCATTTGCAGTGAGTTTCGAGTCCAAGAAAATAAAGTTTGTCACTGTTTCCATTGTTTGTCCATTTATTTTCCATGAAGTGATAGAACTGGATGCCATGCTCTTAGTTTTTTGACTGTTGAGTTTTAAGTCAGCTTTTTCACTCTCCCCTTTCACCATCATCAAGAGACCCTTTAGTTCCTCCTTGCTTCCTGCCGTAAGTGTGGTGTCATTTGTGTACCTGAGGTTAGGTCCCACTGAACTCTTGCAGTCATATTTCCCAAGGCTCACAGAGAAGACTGATGTTCCCCTGCTCAGTCTGCTAACAGGCCAAGCTCATCCCTGCTCCCAGTCTCTACTCAGCCCTTTGTCTCACCAGAACACCCTCATTCTTTCTCTACACTGAACAAGTCTGATCATGGATTTCCCTTACCTCTATCAATTCAGTCTTCCTTTTCTCTTCCAAGACGGTCAGAACATTTTATTATTAAATTCCTCAGGGTCTAATCACTTTAAATATGCTATTATTTTTATAAATATTTGTAAAGCAATTTTTTGTTCAGTTGCTCAGTCATGTCCAATTGGACTCCATAGACTGTACATCAGGCTATCCTGGCCTTCATCATTGCCTGGAGTTTGTTCATATTCATGTCCATTGACTCAGTGATGCCATCGAATTACCTTGTCTTCTGTTGTTCCTTCTCCTTCTGCCTTCTATTTTACCCAACATCAGGCTTTTCCCCAGTGAGTTGTCTCTTCACATTAGGTAGCCAAAGTACTGGAACTTCAGCTTCAGCATCATTCCTTCCAATGAATATTCAGGGTTGATTTCCTTTAGGATTGACTGGTTTGATCTCCTTGAAGTCCAAAGGACTCTCAAGAATCTTCTCCAACACCACAGTTCAAAGGCATCAATCTTCAGTACTCAGCCTTCTAATATGGTACAACTCTCACATTCATGCATGACTACTGAGAAAACTATTGCTTTGACTATATGGATTTTTGCCAATAAAGTGATGTCTCTGTTTCTGAATATGCTGTCTAGGTGTGTCATAGCTTTTCCTCCAAGGAGCAAGTGTCTTAATTTCAAGGCTGTAGTCACCATTTGCAGTGAGTTTCGAGTCCAAGAAAATAAAGTTTGTCACTGTTTCCATTGTTTGTCCATTTATTTTCCATGAAGTGATAGAACTGGATGCCATGCTCTTAGTTTTTTGACTGTTGAGTTTTAAGTCAGCTTTTTCACTCTCCCCTTTCACCATCATCAAGAGACCCTTTAGTTCCTCCTTGCTTCCTGCCGTAAGTGTGGTGTCATTTGTGTACCTGAGGTTAGGTCCCACTGAACTCTTGCAGTCATATTTCCCAAGGCTCACAGAGAAGACTGATGTTCCCCTGCTCAGTCTGCTAACAGGCCAAGCTCATCCCTGCTCCCAGTCTCTACTCAGCCCTTTGTCTCACCAGAACACCCTCATTCTTTCTCTACACTGAACAAGTCTGATCATGGATTTCCCTTACCTCTATCAATTCAGTCTTCCTTTTCTCTTCCAAGACGGTCAGAACATTTTATTATTAAATTCCTCAGGGTCTAATCACTTTAAATATGCTATTATTTTTATAAATATTTGTAAAGCAATTTTTCTGTTCCTAAGTGGAGCCAAATCTTGTTTCTTACTATCTACAACTGGGTTATCTTCAAGTTGGGTTTCTAAATGACAGATAAATTTCTACTTTATTTATATATTACTAGTTATAAAAGTATTTGTATCAAAAAACTTGGTCTTATTTAGTGATTATTTCCACTTAACTACATCTTGTAAATAGGGATGAGGGAGAGCAGAGCAGACAGACAGGAAGGGGAGACAAGGAGCTGATTCTCTTGATTATTGGAGGGGCACTCCTTAGTATGGATGGACAGAAGAAAACTGCATCAGATCACCATATATAGACTCACATAATATTGAGCTGTCTAATAACTGTCCACAGGAACTTTATTTTTTTCAAATCACTGTCTAATATTTAGAGCAGAATCTGATCAGGTTAGTACCAATAAATTTAGCTACCTCAAATGAATTCAACTCTTCATATCAAATGAATTAAATCCCAGGTTCTAAATATACTTGCTCATATAATCTCATATGTATACCAGTATATCAGCAAAGTTACATCCAAATATACTGATAATGAATATTAGATTACATGGGCATGTGTATATTCCCTAACAATCACACTTTGGAGCATATATCCAAAACAAATAAAATCATGATGTCTAAGAGATAACTGTGCCCCTATGTTCATAGCAGCATCATTCAAAGTAGCCAAGGTATGGAAAAAAAAACCGAGTGTCTGTCAACAGATTAATAGATCAAAAAAATGTACTATACACACACACACACACACACACACACGTTTCCCAGTTGGTAAAGAATTCACCTGCAATGCTGGGGACCTGAGTTCAACCCCTGGGTTGGGAAGATCCCCTGGAGAGGGAAATGGCTGTCATAGTGTGTGTGGGGGGGGGCGGGAGAGAGAGAGAAAGAGACAGGCATATTATCATCCACCCTCAAAAAAGAAAGAAATCCTATCATTTGCAACAACTTGAACAAATTGAGAGAGACATTATGCTAATTGAAATAAGCCAGATAAAGACAAATGTCACATGCTCTCATTTATGTGTAGCATCTAAATAGATGACTAGTTTATGGAAATAGAGTAGGTTGCCAGCAAAAATACGGAGCAGTTGGTAAAAAGATGTAAACTTTCAGTCTTAAGATGAATAAGGCCTAAGGATCTAATATATAACATGGTGACTATAGTTGACAACATAGTACTGTCACACTTAAATTTATTATTCTCACACACAAAAAAGGCAAACGTGAGCTGATGGATTGTTAACTAATGAGGGGAAAGAATTCTTTCACAATGTATACATACATTAAATCATCATCACATTGTATACTTTAAATCTTTCTATTATATTTATAAATTATACCCTAATAAATCTGGAGAAAAATTGATGGAAAGAATAATCAATGGAACACTAGAGCTAGCAAATGTCCCAGAGGCTGAGATGACAATGTGGCACATTTCCTAAGTTCAAGGAAAAAAAAATTAACAATTTCTGGAAAAATTCTAGGGGAAAAAAGTGATAAAAGATGAGTTTTGGACATGAGCTTGTTAATGAATTCAACAAATACTAATTAAAGTATCTATGTGTTTCTCGGTACAAATTGGTAACCAAGAGACAAAGTGTTGACTCTGATGAGACTTATATTATATTTAACTTAGAAAAGAAATCAGTAATCAGTAGGTGTCTATAGGTAACTTGATAAAGTAATGCCAAACTTTAGAAATAGAGCTTTTAAGTAGTAAAATAAGGCCTCAGACAGTCTTCAGTGCTACTAATTTGTGCTGAGAATGTCACTTTGTCTTCTGAAAAATAAGATGGTGAAGTGTAATCTTTGATTGTAATTGCACTTGAAAAAAGTTTTTTTCCCATTCAACATTCAATACCGTGTCAAATTTGCAGGTGACATAAAGCTGAAAGCAGTATCTAATATAGCAGAAGATGAGACTTAGACTCAAAATAATCTTTGACGGGCTGAAACACTGGGCTGAAGCCAACAATCTGAAATGTAATAGGAGTAAATATAAAATCCTATATTCAGCTATAGACAATTTTTTAAAGAGGATGTAGAAAGCAATAACTTACGAAGATAAATAGCATGATAAACTAGCAAAATTAGAACCAATGTTCATAGAAACACAATATTAAGAAAATTAATAGGCCTATTACAGACTGGAAGACAATATTCACATAATGTATATCTAACAAAGGACTGGTAACAAGGATACAAAAGAACATCCATATCACAATAAAAATAATTGCAAATCATTTGAAAATACGTCAGAAGATGTATCAGAAATAGATGCATGGGTAGAGGAATGAATAAGAGGTGATAAAGCAATTTTGCAAATGTTCATTATAGAATATAGGTAATAAGCGTATGGGTGTTTATGGTTTTTTCAACTTTTTATATGTTGGAAATGCTCAAAATAAAATGAGAAAATAAAGTTACAATTATATATACTGTAAAAACTATCACTTATTTATATAAATTTTAAATGTAAAAATAAAAGAGGCTACAGAGTAAGTCAAATTCCATATGTCTATCATACTTTGTGCACACTACAGCTATAATGGGAAAAACTGGGCAACAAAAGTTTATTTTTGGACATGAGCTTGTTAATGAATTCAACAAATACTAATTAAAGTATCTATGTGTTTCTCGGTACAAATTGGTAACCAAGAGACAAAGTGTTGACTCTGATGAGACTTATATTATATTTAACTTAGAAAAGAAATCAGTAATCAGTAGGTGTCTATAGGTAACTTGATAAAGTAATGCCAAACTTTAGAAATAGAGCTTTTAAGTAGTAAAATAAGGCCTCAGACAGTCTTCAGTGCTACTAATTTGTGCTGAGAATGTCACTTTGTCTTCTGAAAAATAAGATGGTGAAGTGTAATCTTTGATTGTAATTGCACTTGAAAAAAGCTTTTTTCCCATTCAACATTCAATACCGTGTCAAATTTGCAGGTGACATAAAGCTGAAAGCAGTATCTAATATAGCAGAAGATGAGACTTAGACTCAAAATAATCTTTGACGGGCTGAAACACTGGGCTGAAGCCAACAATCTGAAATGTAATAGGAGTAAATATAAAATCCTATATTCAGCTATAGACAATTTTTTAAAGAGGATGTAGAAAGCAATAACTTACGAAGATAAATAGCATGATAAACTAGCAAAATTAGAACCAATGTTCATAGAAACACAATATTAAGAAAATTAATAGGCCTATTACAGACTGGAAGACAATATTCACATAATGTATATCTAACAAAGGACTGGTAACAAGGATACAAAAAGAACATCCATATCACAATAAAAATAATTGCAAATCATTTGAAAATACGTCAGAAGATGTATCAGAAATAGATGCATGGGTAGAGGAATGAATAAGAGGTGATAAAGCAATTTTGCAAATGTTCATTATAGAATATAGGTAATAAGCGTATGGGTGTTTATGGTTTTTTCAACTTTTTATATGTTGGAAATGCTCAAAATAAAATGAGAAAATAAAGTTACAATTATATATACTGTAAAAACTATCACTTATTTATATAAATTTTAAATGTAAAAATAAAAGAGGCTACAGAGTAAGTCAAATTCCATATGTCTATCATACTTTGTGCACACTACAGCTATAATGGGAAAAACTGGGCAACAAAAGTTTATGGTGGTTTTCACGGAGGGAGCAGAGATAGAGAGGGAAAGAAGTAATTTTTCATTTTTACTAATTTGTATTTCCTAGTGGTCCAATAGTGAATATGAACTATTTGTAAACTTTCAGAATCAGTACTTCTGCATGAAAAGTTTCCATCTTTCAGAGAAAAAGAAATGAAGGTAGGATTTATCCACTTAATCTGCATTAGCAATGGACAGGCAAGAATAAAGAAGAGTAGTGTGGTCTTGGTGGCTAGCTATCGGGGACTAAGGAGATGAGCAAATTATAAATAAGAGGATTATGGTTCCTGGGTGGGAGAGTAAAACATGTAGGGCACACTTCCTCTCTCCCGGCAATCCAGACAGCACTTCTTTCACTTCTTTGAACACAGTATCCCTTCACTCTTCTAGATCTTTACTTTCCTATTATATGCTTTCTCCTCCCCCTCTTCTTGTCTAAATGTTACTCATCAATCAGATCTTCCTTCCCCACAGAAGACTCCCATAACTTCTCAAACTACCTTAGGGCTCCTTGTCACATTTTCTCATAGCACATGATATTTTCATATCATTTATGATAGTAAAAGCATGTTTGTTGTAGGGTCGTTTGTCGATGACCAGTTTTCCTTGCTAGAATGTTCCTTAGGGGAACTAAAGGTCCAGCGCAGTGTCTGGCACATTAGAAGGATTCAATCAGTACTATTAAATAAATGGAGTTACTGAATTTAGTTCCAGGATCAGTTAAATTTACATTAGCAGAAGAATGCCAAGCTGGTAATGTTCACCAAGAATCTAAAGATCTGGGTCTGCAGTTAATTAGAAGAAATGGCACTGGAGGTAAGGTTGTGGGTAGCATCAGAAAGAAGGTATTCAGTGGTTTGAGGGTGTATGAGCCATTCCAAAGGAAATATATGTATGTGTATATAAAGGAAAGGGTAGGTGACTGAGGATGAAACCTATCTGGTTGATTTCTTTATCATTCCTCTTGATCCGCTTTTATCTTACTCTGTTTGCATCTTCTTATCTCATTCTTACTGTAGTGCAAACAGGGCGCCAGCTTAACTAGAACTAAATTAACTACAGCCTTAAGCATGTGAAGTGATGATCGGCTCCCGGACAAGCTTGCTGTTTCAAATCTTGGCAGCTTAGACTTGGCTTCTAACTTCTCTTCTTTTCTGCATGGATGGGAAAGATAGACAGCAAATGTAGGGGCAGATTCTTAGATAGCACTATTCCAGTACTAACAGAAATGCCAAGAATCTACAGGACCTCCTTCTTTCACAGCCAACAGAGTCATTACTCTATTTAAGATGTTCATTCTGTAAGTATTTATTAAATGCCTATTCTATATCAGATGTTAGCCTTAGTAATAAAAGTCATTGCTCTAATGAAGTGCACAGTATGATGGGTCAAGAGACCATAGATATGCAAATAAACAAGTATTCAATTACCAATTTAAGATCCCATTAAGAGGTGTGGACAAGCAATGCAACAAAGAAAACAAAAGAGTGGATGGTCAAATGGGCACCCCATATGATGTCTCATCTGAAAGCCTAGAAGATGAGACAGACTCAGCTTTGTGATGGGAGACAGGAAAAGTGTTCAGTAGATGTAGCAGCACATCATTGGCTCAAGGCAGAAAATTATTTAGGGTATTTGATGACCTCCCAGCAACACAGGGTGCTTTCCTGGTGGCTCAGATGGTAAAGAATCTGCCTGCAATGTGGGAGACCCAGGTTCGAACCCTGGGTTGGGAAGATGCCCTGGAGAAGGGCATGGCAACTCACTCCTATATTCTTGCCTGGAGAACCCCATGGACAGAGGAGCCTGGTAGGCTACAATCCATAAGGTTTCAGAGTCAGACATGACTGAGAAGCTATGCAGCAGCAGCAGCAAGATGGGAACAGAGCAGAAGAGAGGAAAAACTAGATTTGCAATGGCGGTGGGAATCCAAACCCTTCAGAGTTCTGTGGCTGTGCCTACAACACTGGATCTGAAGGGACAACCACTGGGAAACCACTGATGGATTTAAACACAGAAGTGCTGTGAGCCCAATAAGTGGCCTTAGGTATTCCGACACTAGACTTCCAAGCGAATGGTCCCTACCTTTTTGGCTGGCTGGTTGATATTTGTTTTTTTCTCCCCTAAGTATCCTGAGCCTGTTGAGGACTTTCCTCTTACTTGCATGCCAAACAGTCTCTAAATTAGAAACTAAAGAGCTAATCAGCCAAATCCTTAAAGGAAGAAACTGAAAGAAATTTGAATCATGTAGTTATGACAAAATCAGAAACAATATGTCTGCATTTAATACATGTTTTATCTTACTTTAATGCATCATTTTAAATTTTAAAAAACAATAACCTGTTATTTATGTCCTATGATGACTGAAAGAAAGGCAACCCACTTTACAAAGGGGAGAAAGATAGCATAAGACATTACATTGGTTCTGACATATCCTAACAGAGAAGGTTGTTAAATACTAGAATGAGTTCCCTAGAGCTTCTTCCTGAGGCCATTAGAAATTAGATTCCCATTTGTCTGGAATAATTGTGGAGTTTCCATGCTGAAACTAAAAAAGATAGACTGGATTTTCTTCCAAGTTTCCCCTGTGATGAACAGTCTGAGTCTTGAAGGGATTCTCAGTACTAACAGGTCATACAGTAAAGGGAGATCAGACCTGGAAAATTAGGTGCTTCACAGACAGAACCTAACTTCTTGGGTGAGAAGAGTAAGTACATGCATGTAATATTGCTAGAGGAGAGAATATCTGAATAATGGTGAGAATTTGATTTTTAATAATAACCATTTATACTAAGGCACATTCCACATAATAGTGTGAAATGTTCCCAGCCACCATGAGTCAGTCAAATTGAACTTAATGTGCTTTGAAGAACACATCAGACATGAAATATGGAGGCACCAGGTCTGATAAGTCAGAGTTACCAGGAGGTGGATGGTGGAAGAAAGAGAGGGTCAGCCACAATATGGTGGCAACTGCATGTTGGGGGTGAGTCTGGTCAGGTAGGATGGTAAACACAATGAGAAAGGCAGCAGAAGTGGAAGATTCAGCCCAAGTAGCCCTCTTGGAAGGAACCTGTGCACTGGCTTGGGCAGTCCACTGCCAGCCAAGCAGGGGATGGCTCAGTGGAAAACATCTAAATCAGGTCAGTTCAGCCTACTGGCAGCAAGGCAAGTCAGTCTACACAGAGCCAAAGGCAGAATCAGTATATCCAGAGGAACGCGATGGGCAATATCCACAGCATGGGTTTAACAGAAGCCGACTGACTGGCAAAGGCAACACATTTGAGCAGAACAGGAGTTCAGTGCGCAAAAGCCAAGAGTCATGATTCGAGCTATGCCAAATGAGCAGAATGGTCTCTAGGGGACTATGAGCTTCCTATCAACCAGGATGGCTGTGGCATTGTGAGAGCTGAAAACACACTGCCAAGTGTGGTGGGGAAGGATTCCAGTGGTAGGCACAGAGGACGCACAGAGGTATGGTGGTGCGGGATCCTGGTCATAGGCACAAGGATGCACAGAGGTGTGGTGGGGCAGGGATCATAGAGCTATGCATGGAGGACGCACGGAGGAAACAGCTAAGCTACTACAGTGTTAACCCACAGGTCCCTCATATGCTGCTGTCCAACAGCACAGCCTGAGAGACCGAACAAGCACTGGACAAGGAGTCAGGGAGTCATGGTCATGACTCTATCCCTGCTAAGTGATCTTGGATAGAAACGCTAACTTGCTTTGAGAACTCGCTTCCTTCTTGTCATCTGGGAACTTCAGGGTTTACAGTGAATCTCAGCCCCAGCTAAGACTGGGGTGACCACGTGCTCATAGTCATCCTCAATGCTATCCCCCCTCTCTGAGATCCCCAGCTGCCCAGTCATTGAAGGAAACTCTGGTTTTTTTTTCTTCTCAATGCACGTTTCCCCTCCTGCTTTCAATCTCAGCTCCTGTATACTTCACCAGAGGGTCTGTGCTGCTCTCCATCACCTAGAGCCAGGCATCCTTTCCCAGAACCCACATCACCTCCATGAGCACAGGAAGCTCTACATTGTGATCATTCCAATCTTGCCTACTTCTTGAAATAAAGTCATCATGCTGCAGGCTCAACATACAACATTTTTAAATCTTCCATTCCAACAACTACCAGAAAGTTTAAGACTAACACCCAACATAGGCAAAGTCACAGTTTACAAAGTGAAATTATCATCTGGGCATATTATAGCATAGATATAGTTTTGCCCCTTTAAGACCACATGCTAAAGCAAAGGTTTCCTCTTCCTTTAACCTCATAACATAAAAAATTTTTAAAAATGATAATCTGAGTCTCTCCAGTAGATTGCATGGCAATAGTGAAGCTTCCTTTGATAAATAAATTAAATAAATGTTACATGTGATCACGAAAGGAGAGAATTTTTCCGAGCAGTAACAAACTTATTTCTATAAGCTCTAAGGGAAACATTTCCTGTTATTCTCAAAAGGCAACCCACCCTCCTAACTTCCCCTCCCTTCTCCTTTCCTTTTGCTTTACTTCTCTTAGCTTCTTTTCCTCCCTCCTTCCTTCCCTCCTTCTCTTTCTCTCTCTCACACACACATATAATTATATCAAGTAAGAAGTGGTCTGCTCAAGGGCCTCCTGAGTTACATTTCATTTCACTTTTGGCTGGAGGAGGAGGGGTTTTTTGTATTCAGCATCTGCACTAGGTTTCTTCAGCTGCATCCTTCAACACTGTCAGTCTAAGAGATAGAGGCTCTTAGACTTTGTATGCTATGTGCTTAGTCACTCAGTCGTGTCCAACTCTTTGAGACTCCATGGACTGCAGCCCATTAGACTCCTCTGTCCATGAGGATTCTCTAGGCAAGAATAATGGAGTTGTAATGCCCTCCTCCAGGGGATCTTCCAAACCCACGGATCAAACCCAGGTCTCCTGCATTGTAGGTAGATTCTTTACTGTCTGAATCACCAGGGAAGCAGACTTTGTATGTGTAGCTATAATAGTATAGCTATATACAGTATACCTATACACTACCTATGCTGTAGTATAAATCGTATATGTCTTTGGAAGAACAATTCTCTGAGGAAGCTAGGGTAATTCTAGAATGAAAATGATAAGGAAAGTGGCCAAGTTTAAAGAGATTTCCATGTAGGAACACTGTTTCTGACCCTTAACATTCAATTGATCAATGAGGTTTTAAAAGTAAAATGATCATTCCAATCTTGCCTACTTCTTGAAATAAAGTCATCATGCTGCAGGCTCAACATACAACATTTTTAAATCTTCCATTCCAACAACTACCAGAAAGTTTAAGACTAACACCCAACATAGGCAAAGTCACAGTTTACAAAGTGAAATTATCATCTGGGCATATTATAGCATAGATATAGTTTTGCCCCTTTAAGACCACATGCTAAAGCAAAGGTTTCCTCTTCCTTTAACCTCATAACATAAAAAATTTTTAAAAATGATAATCTGAGTCTCTCCAGTAGATTGCATGGCAATAGTGAAGCTTCCTTTGATAAATAAATTAAATAAATGTTACATGTGATCACGAAAGGAGAGAATTTTTCCGAGCAGTAACAAACTTATTTCTATAAGCTCTAAGGGAAACATTTCCTGTTATTCTCAAAAGGCAACCCACCCTCCTAACTTCCCCTCCCTTCTCCTTTCCTTTTGCTTTACTTCTCTTAGCTTCTTTTCCTCCCTCCTTCCTTCCCTCCTTCTCTTTCTCTCTCTCACACACACATATAATTATATCAAGTAAGAAGTGGTCTGCTCAAGGGCCTCCTGAGTTACATTTCATTTCACTTTTGGCTGGAGGAGGAGGGGTTTTTTGTATTCAGCATCTGCACTAGGTTTCTTCAGCTGCATCCTTCAACACTGTCAGTCTAAGAGATAGAGGCTCTTAGACTTTGTATGCTATGTGCTTAGTCACTCAGTCGTGTCCAACTCTTTGAGACTCCATGGACTGCAGCCCATTAGACTCCTCTGTCCATGAGGATTCTCTAGGCAAGAATAATGGAGTTGTAATGCCCTCCTCCAGGGGATCTTCCAAACCCACGGATCAAACCCAGGTCTCCTGCATTGTAGGTAGATTCTTTACTGTCTGAATCACCAGGGAAGCAGACTTTGTATGTGTAGCTATAATAGTATAGCTATATACAGTATACCTATACACTACCTATGCTGTAGTATAAATCGTATATGTCTTTGGAAGAACAATTCTCTGAGGAAGCTAGGGTAATTCTAGAATGAAAATGATAAGGAAAGTGGCCAAGTTTAAAGAGATTTCCATGTAGGAACACTGTTTCTGACCCTTAACATTCAATTGATCGAAAGTGATGGGGGCAATCTTAACTTCATGTAAAATGACTGGGCCCATATATCAGGATTCTCTTCATATGGTACAACTAGGCAAATAAGTCACCATGAATCAGACTAACTACAATTTAGATATTATCTGAAATGGCCATAGTTATATGGATAAACTTATCAAGAACAGTTAGAGAAGGACCACCAGGACTGCAGAAATGGATTCTTGAGAGTTGAGAAAATTATAGTCTAGGGCACTAAAGATTTTTATTTCTCCTCTTTTCTCTTATCCTCTATACTACTTATCTCTCCTGAGCTATTTCTGAAATCTCTGAGAGTTGAGGCAACATGAACTACTGTCAACTTTACTTCATGATAGTACTAACAATAAACATCAAACCATGGGCAGCATACTGAGTTTCTAAAAGAATTCTTTGAAAGGTCATGTTACTATTTTACATTACTAAGAGCAAAGACACAAAGATGTTATCATTCTCCACTCCACCCTTCTGAGGCCCCCAACTCTTGGCACAATAGCTTTCTCTTACTTTACTATCTAGCAGGGCTCAACTTCTGCTCTGACTTTCTTTCAGATACCCAATGCACCTGATATCTCTACTAGAAAGTCTATCCAGAATCATTCAAACAATAATCAGCTCAGTAGTTTGACTCTTGGCTCAGTCCAGCACCAGCTTTGAGGTGGGAGTCCCAGGAAATCCCAGGGCTTGTTTTCCCCTCTATATTAACTTACAAAAATCAATGCAGAGTTTATCACTGACTGTAGGAAATATTGAGGAAGAGATAAAAATGGATGATACTGGTTAAAGAAAATGGCTGAAGAACTCACCTATAAAGGAAATATCCCAGACACCAACTGTGACAAAGTAGTACGTATATGTGTACATACATATAATTTGGTTTCAACACAGCACTTTACTTTAAATTCTTCTATGACTTCCATCCTCTTCAAAGTTGAACCAATCCACTCATCAGGTTTCTGGGATCTGGATATGGCTTTCTCCACAGGGTTAACAGTGTTCTCACACCTCTTCTATGCCTGGCTTTCTATGACCTGATGGACCTTTATTCAACTCTCAAAAATATTACACTTTTATTCTCCCTGGGAATCTCTCCTCTGAGAACTTCTACTCATGCTTCTGGATTCCTCTTGAGTATACTTTCCTGATTTCTCTGATGCTGCATTTGTTTTTCTATCTGCTCTCTATTCCCATATTACCTCTCCATGATAGTACTGATTGCAAGTGCCAGGCTAATTCCACTGTCCCCTCTGGAGTATAAAGCAAAGATGATGTCTGTCCTGTGTACCGCTGCATCAGCCTGTTATTCTGTAATGTTCTCACTAGAAACAGAGATGGTTATTCTCCGCATGCATCAAATGCCTCAAAAAACACCCATTGACTGTGATCAGAAAAAAATCATCTATGTAAGAAAAACAGCAGTTAGGCCACCATGCCTGTTGGGGCAGGAGCAAGTCTGTGTTTGTGGAGTAGGATGCATAGGGCCCTTTTATTGTCCAGCTCTCCCAGGTTCAGGGGGATGTTTGTATACTGTTTGGACTTAAGAAAGGACTCAGCAAGTGCTGAGAAACCAGAATAGGAATCATCAGATTATTATTTAATCTTATATTGAATACAGAATAAAAAATATTTTGCTGAATACCCTTGTGATGGAATTCTGCCTCTTGTTTCTGAATTTCTGTTCACTGTGATTTAAAAATAACTAATTAGGGCTTTCCTGGTGGTCCAGTGGGAAAGGACACCACCTTGCAGTGCAAGGGGCGCCAGTTTGATCCCTGGTCTGGGACGATCCCATGTGCTGTGGAGCAGCTGGACCGATGTGTCCAATTACCGAGCCGGAGCTCTGGAGAGCATGCACCCAGAGCTGGTGCTCTGTGACAGGAGAGGCCACTGCGATGGGAGGCCCATGTGGGCCCAAAAAACAAAGACAGATGAAAAAAGATAAATGAAAGACCAATAGAAGTGGCCCGCTCTCCCTCTTCCTGCCCAACCCGATCCCCCCTCAAAAAAAAAAAAGAAAAAAAAAAAACTAATTAACCAAGTAGAGTGAGACAAGAGAAAAGAAGATGCTCCATTCCAACTAATTTCCTCAAACAGGCTATTATCTAACACACTGCTTTCCACCTAACATGTACTCAGTAAGTATCAGTTTACTGAATCAATGCTAAAACATGTACCATATACAAAGTTATCAATAAAGTTAATATATATTAGATCTATCATTTGTTCTACCTTAATGATACCATCACCTTATCAAATGAATAAAGATTTTTCTTATAAAGCTTTCCATAAAGTTTTTTTTTTTCTTGCGGTACCATGATCCAACTCAAAACCAATTGTGTTCAAGCATGGTATACAAAACACATGCCTCTTGACTTAGTGTCACTACAAAATTCCAAAAATAATTTGATATATTAGGAGCTAGTAAGTGAAACCACGTGCTGTCCCTGGCTCAGAAAAGTAGAAAGGAGTCATGTCCAAGCATCAGCAGTGCTGGAGTAGGCATCAGCTGCAGATGATCTCAAAGTCCCTGCAGTCTGGCAGTACAGGACATCTAAACAATACCACATCATGTAAGAGAACTCACACATGCACACATGCACATGTGCATATACACACTTCACTAGGAAGACTGGTGGTTCTGTTTGCCTCTCTGAGGGCCCCTCCACCGCAACTTCATTATCTGCAGATTTAGATCAATGCAAACATCAGTCTGTTGATTTCCAGTGACTGTCTCTTGTTTGTGGGAACTATGGTTACAGGGTCACAACCCTACTCAGAGACCCGTCTGGGGCATTTCACCATGAGTCACACTAATCCCTGACATGCCCAATCCCCAGAGATATACCAGTCCTCATCCTGACACTCAATCCATGAGACTCACTTTGCTTTCTTGTATCTACCACAAGCATTTTAGAAGATGATTCCAACCAGCTGTGGGCCCCAAGTCCTCCGTGTCAGAGTTGGGCACTCTGGAGTAGAGTGTCTCTCCCACCACTCTGGCCAGTCTCTTTTGATGTATCTTCCTTCCATATGTTGGTATTCTCACTGAAGCAGATTTACAGACCTAGAAAGCTGGCTTTACAGTACCACCACGCTAGGGATCTTTACTGTCACAAGCATTGCTGTTGTATGCCCTTGGATGTCCCGCCGTGGAGGACCTTGGTCCCACATGTGACAACCAGCCTTATTCACAGAAGACCGTTATGGCATGAAAGAACATGCATACATTTGAGCCAGTGGGCACTGCTACCATCTGCTTCTAGTCTCTAGGGGAGACTGCAACCAAATAAGGTTCTCTGGCCCCCACAACCACAACAGATTTCCTGCAGCTTCTTCTTGAGGGAGTGAAAGCTGCTTAGAGCAGCGTGTAAATTCATGGCAAGAAGCAATAAAGGTGAGTTTTATACATTCCCATTATTGCTTCTACGTCTTTGCAATAATGTTTATTGACATGTTTGAATGGAGCACAAGCTGCAGTTCGGTTCAACTGCCTGTGAAAATGGGACATTTGTCAAGAAACAAACCTCGCAGTTTTTAGTGCCTCTGACAGTGGGTATTAGAAACGATATTGATGGGAAAAAAGAGAGGAACCAGGTCTAGGGGAAAGTGTTAAGGAGTATACTCAGCACAGATGCCTGCAGTGGAGGAAGAGGGGATGGCCGGGGAGGTAAAATTGAACACTAAACACATTGAGTGATTACCGGCTGCCTCGAAGCATATGCCCATGTGTGGGGGGTGTCGACAAAAGCTCCCTTTGTTCCCCAGAGCAAGGCCTCTACAGCGATGCTTTCATTCACCATTGGATGCCCACTCTGCTTCTCCCACCCTGTCTATCTCTAATGATAATGCAGTTCTTAGAGTGTGTGTATCACTCTGTTCCTCAGGGTTCTCATGAACTAAAAAGCAAGCACAGCAACTACTTAGCACATAACCCACGTTTAGGCGTTGAATCAGTTCCTCGGGAGTTCACGGGAACACACTCCCTGTGAGTGTGAGCACTGTTAGGTGCCAGGGTTGTGCACAGACCTCTCCCTCAAGGAACCGGCTAGTAGCACAGCTTGGCTGCACTCGTGGATCATAGCTCAAAGGGGCAGGACCAAGGAAAATCATCTTTGGGTTTTTCTCAGGGAAAGTCCTATGTATCTTCCTTCCATATGTTGGTATTCTCACTGAAGCAGATTTACAGACCTAGAAAGCTGGCTTTACAGTACCACCACGCTAGGGATCTTTACTGTCACAAGCATTGCTGTTGTATGCCCTTGGATGTCCCGCCGTGGAGGACCTTGGTCCCACATGTGACAACCAGCCTTATTCACAGAAGACCGTTATGGCATGAAAGAACATGCATACATTTGAGCCAGTGGGCACTGCTACCATCTGCTTCTAGTCTCTAGGGGAGACTGCAACCAAATAAGGTTCTCTGGCCCCCACAACCACAACAGATTTCCTGCAGCTTCTTCTTGAGGGAGTGAAAGCTGCTTAGAGCAGCGTGTAAATTCATGGCAAGAAGCAATAAAGGTGAGTTTTATACATTCCCATTATTGCTTCTACGTCTTTGCAATAATGTTTATTGACATGTTTGAATGGAGCACAAGCTGCAGTTCGGTTCAACTGCCTGTGAAAATGGGACATTTGTCAAGAAACAAACCTCGCAGTTTTTAGTGCCTCTGACAGTGGGTATTAGAAACGATATTGATGGGAAAAAAGAGAGGAACCAGGTCTAGGGGAAAGTGTTAAGGAGTATACTCAGCACAGATGCCTGCAGTGGAGGAAGAGGGGATGGCCGGGGAGGTAAAATTGAACACTAAACACATTGAGTGATTACCGGCTGCCTCGAAGCATATGCCCATGTGTGGGGGGTGTCGACAAAAGCTCCCTTTGTTCCCCAGAGCAAGGCCTCTACAGCGATGCTTTCATTCACCATTGGATGCCCACTCTGCTTCTCCCACCCTGTCTATCTCTAATGATAATGCAGTTCTTAGAGTGTGTGTATCACTCTGTTCCTCAGGGTTCTCATGAACTAAAAAGCAAGCACAGCAACTACTTAGCACATAACCCACGTTTAGGCGTTGAATCAGTTCCTCGGGAGTTCACGGGGAACACACTCCCTGTGAGTGTGAGCACTGTTAGGTGCCAGGGTTGTGCACAGACCTCTCCCCTCAAGGAACCGGCTAGTAGCACAGCTTGGCTGCACTCGTGGATCATAGCTCAGGAAGCAGCTCACAAGGACCAAGGGATTAAAGTCATCTTTGGGTTTATTTTCCCCTTAGCAGGGATCAAATGATTACTTAAAGCTTGGGGACAAAATAGTAATTTAGCAGATACTAATTCACATCTCAAATATGAATGAATTTTGCATGTTCAAGGCAATAAATAAATAAAAGATCTGACCATTCTTTCCTTCTCCTTGTTCAAATCAACACTCCGTAATCTCAGCCATTCATGGCCATCTCTGCAGCTCAACGGCCACATGTCTAGTCTACACTACCTGGCCCTGGTAAATCCACCAGTGCCTCCTTCCCCTAAAGCTCACCAACAGGTGAGACAGCGTTGACATCCAGATTTGCTTCAGGGGAC
This sequence comes from Tragulus kanchil, assembly GCA_022376925.1. Taxonomy (NCBI): domain Eukaryota; kingdom Metazoa; phylum Chordata; class Mammalia; order Artiodactyla; family Tragulidae; genus Tragulus; species Tragulus kanchil. Next base: position 183,599,589 of record JAIOJX010000028.1, read on the forward strand.
TGTTTTATTAACACTTTCTGAAGAGACAATATGAGAAAAAGACATTCATGACCACGGAATACACTGTGTTTATGACATCATAGTATAGGATTAAGATTGTCTTGTTTCTAGGAAAACCAACACAACCTAACAAAAAAGTCTGAAAGACTAGTTTTGTATCTCTGGACATAGCAACCATGAGCATCTCAACTACAAGCTGGCACTGGTTTCTGGCAACCCTGAGTTAACAAAATTCCAAAATTATAATTTCACTTAAATCCAACTATAATGTACTTTCCACCTAAATGTTAATCTTCTCTCTTTCTCTTGCATCTTTAAACCACAGTTTAGCATTTCATTTCAGACTTGCCAAAGCCCTGGATTCTTTGCTATCTTTTCCTCCCCAGAGCTTTTTGTGAGTAAATCAAGTCCATCTCTGTGGTGTCACACATTACATTTAGGAGGTGGGCTCTCAAAGTTTAAGAGGGCATTGGTTTAACAGAGCTGTTCATCACTGTGTGGGTATCAAGACACGTCTGGAGCCTGCTGTTGCCTGATGCCAACCAAGGTCTAGCTTCACCCATCTTTGGTGATCTGCAAGAAAGTTATAGTGCTATGTGTCATTCTAAACTTGTTCTGATTACTGTAATGTCATAGAGACTGTTAACCTTTAATTCTTATCCATCCCTTCTTTATAACGGGCACTCAATCCTAAAGAAATCAACCCTACTATTCATTGCAAGGACTGATGCTGAAGTTGAAGCTCCAGTACTTTGGCCACCTGATGTGAAGAGACGACTCACTGGAAAAGACCCTGATTCTGGGAAAAGTATAAAGCAGAAGGAGAAGGGGACGACAGAGGATGAGACGGTGGGATGGCATCACCGATTCAATGGACATGAGTTTGCGCAAGCTCCAGGAGATGGTGAAGGACAGGGAGGCCTGGTGTGCTGCAGTCCATGGGCCGGAAAGAGTTGGACATGATTGAGTGGTTGAACAACAACAGTAACCTCTCCCTAGTTTTGTGCAATTCACATACAATTTTGAGCTTGGCTTATGAAATATAAATGGCTTTTTTATATTAATGTATCGATGTCTTAACTAATGAGTACTTTAGAAAGTATATGTATTGGATGAATGTATATGTGTCTGTATGCACGCTGGTGGGAGTGTACAAGTGTGTGTGTAGAGAAAGGAAGACAGGGAGAGAGAGAAGTGGAGAGGAGGGGAGGAAAAGAAAGGGATTGGATGGAGGAAAGAATGAGAATGAGCATGTTGATCAGAAATTACCTGGCTCAGAAAAAAAGTAATTTACGGATAAATCATTATCCATTTAGAGGCAACCCGTGTCAGCAAAACCTGCCTTAAATTAATCTGTCTGCCGATCCTTTCAGATTTTTTATGCAGGTTAGTATAGAAGGCCACTGGACTCAGCCATGGCCCACAGTCTCTCATCCATGGTAATAAATTGCCATAGATTTCATTTCACATCTCAGCAATTCTGGCCTGATCGTGATGAGCAGAAAAGGGTGGGAGTTCAGGGCCAGGTTGGCAAGGGACAGTGAGAGCGCAAAGCACCTGCACTGGACAGGCAGGCATACCTCACAGTCAGAACGGGAGCATTCAGACAATAGAGATTCAGAGAGGCGAGATTCACCAGTGGTAAGTATACTGGGCTAAGAAACCAGAAGTTACGGTTCCACCAGTTATCAAGAGGGTTTCTTTGGGCAAGTCACCTAACCAAGGCGATAGCAGCTACCCAGAAAGTTGCTGAGAAAATGAAATGAGACTTTGTGCATGAATGAACACAGCAAAGGGTAAAGAATATTACCTAATTACAAGTCTATGACTGGACTGTGCACCTATCACGTGCTAGTTACTATACACTCTGAAAGTGCTGATGGTGTAACGAGCCTGGGAGAGGACTGTACACACCCCTTTAGGGAATATTTGAGTCAGTGCTAGAGGAGAAACAAGTGCAGAGGGCCCCAGAAATCTAAAGATGAATATAATTTGTGATGGAAGGGAATATTATTATGTGCCTCTCTGACACATCATTAAGATGTCAATTTCCCTTAGGAATTTGTTAAATCAGTTGTACCTCCACACAGAAATCATGTTTGTCTCTTGCATCCCTTAGTGAATATAATACAGCACCAGCAATTAATAATAAAAATAAGCACAGTGGTAATTTTAATGTCTAGGGCCATTGTATATTTTAATATGCTGGTATTCTAGCAACTTGGTGTGAGCATCTAATTATCATTAGTATTTGATACTTACATGAATCCTCCTTTAGGGAACTGCTTTTAAAATACTGAGTAAAAACTCAAGGTATTTGTTCCTTGGTTAAGTCACCAGATCAAAGGGACATGGGAAGATATTAACTCACCCTCTTGATTTTTACACCTGTGTTGCTTATTATTATAAACTCTATATAACTATGATGTATATACACATTATAATATAAAAAATTGTACAATAGTAATATTATTATGCAAATATTTCTTAAGTATAGAAAGGACCTGAATCCTTTTTATCCTTTATTTCAGTATATGGCCTTTCTGAGTCCTCAAGAGGCAACAAACATCGTCTTTCCATTTTATGAATTAGGGAATAAAGCTTTGGGAGCACTCAGTGTGGAGACACAGTCCGAGTCTCTTGGACTCACGTTGCCTCATTCATTGCTGTCAATAGCTTCTTCCAACTGTCTTAAGACCTCTGTACATCTTAAGCCTGCTAACTGTCATCCTCACTGACCCTGCAGGAGCACTGTGCTTGTGAGTTCCTAGAACGGTGTCTTAAATGCCTTAGATACTCAGTCAACACTGTGAATGATTAAAGGTCAGAGATGTGAGTCCTGCAATAAGCTGACTCAAAGAAGAAGCCACTACTTTATAAAGCTATGATTAGAAAAGTCTGAGGAAATCTCAGTGGATAGTTTGGAGGAAAAAAAATCCTTAATGTATCTAAAACACGCCAACATCCTTAATATGGACATAAAGTTAAAATTTGAACAGTTATACAATTCTCTGAATTTGGAATTTGTTATTTTTCCAGGGGTGGGGTATAAATCTATCTTAATATTAGTAAAACACCCATGTATAAAGTGAAAACTCAGAAATTATAAAGATTTTACCTACACAATGCCAAACTACAGACCTATTTGTAACTATTCACCTGGATTATTATACACTTGAAGATTCATCAGAATATTTTAAATTAAATATGTGAATCCAAGCATAGTGTAGCCTAGTGCACATATATGGAAAATATACTAGCAATTCCTACTCATGTGATTCACAATTAAACATATGATTCTATAAAAAATGCTTATATATTGGGGCGGAGTGGGGGTAAAAGAGTTCCTGGTGAAATGCCAAGAAGATCCAGGCTCTCTTGGAGTATAAAAAGAATATCATGTGCTATGTATCATGTGTATAGACCCTCCATCATGCTGGCTACTGTACATTTTAGGGCTTGCCTATAAATATCTATTTTTGTGATTTTTTTGGCATTTAGATGGACTCTTCCTTTAGAGAGCCATAAAAGACTTTTAAAACATTCATTAAAACTTGAACTTCCTGGGCTTTCCTGGTGGTCCAGTGGGTAAAGAGACTACCTTGCAGTGTAAGGAGCACTGGTTCAATCCCTGGCCCAGGAAGATTCCACGTGCTGCAGAGCGGCTGGACCGGTGTGTCGAATTACAAGCCACCTGTGCCCAGAGCCGGTGCTCTGCAACGAGCGAGGCCACTGCAATCGGAAGCCCACAAAGGCCAAATAATAAAGATGGATGAAAATAAATAAATAAAAAAACACCAATAAATGAGGCCAAAGTTTTTTTAAAAAATATAATAATAAAAACAAAACAAAAACAAAAACAAACCTTGAACTTCTAAGAAGGTTTGTATCATTCTAAGAGGAAGCTTGACTTTGCTATACAATGGCGGACCCCAGTAGCCTTCAGGACCTATTTTAAATGTACAGTATTTAACACCAGTTAAGATCTGAGCCCATCCTCCCTCAAAACGACAAGCCAATTTATCGATTAGAAAAGTCTGAGGAAATCAATAGTTTGGAGGAAAAATCCTTAATGTATCTAAAACACGCCAACATCCTTAATATGGACATAAAGTTAAAATTTGAACAGTTATACAATTCTCTGAATTTGGAATTTGTTATTTTTCCAGGGGTGGGGTATAAATCTATCTTAATATTAGTAAAACACCCATGTATAAAGTGAAAACTCAGAAATTATAAAGATTTTACCTACACAATGCCAAACTACAGACCTATTTGTAACTATTCACCTGGATTATTATACACTTGAAGATTCATCAGAATATTTTAAATTAAATATGTGAATCCAAGCATAGTGTAGCCTAGTGCACATATATGGAAAATATACTAGCAATTCCTACTCATGTGATTCACAATTAAACATATGATTCTATAAAAAATGCTTATATATTGGGGCGGAGTGGGGGTAAAAGAGTTCCTGGTGAAATGCCAAGAAGATCCAGGCTCTCTTGGAGTATAAAAAGAATATCATGTGCTATGTATCATGTGTATAGACCCTCCATCATGCTGGCTACTGTACATTTTAGGGCTTGCCTATAAATATCTATTTTTGTGATTTTTTTGGCATTTAGATGGACTCTTCCTTTAGAGAGCCATAAAAGACTTTTAAAACATTCATTAAAACTTGAACTTCCTGGGCTTTCCTGGTGGTCCAGTGGGTAAAGAGACTACCTTGCAGTGTAAGGAGCACTGGTTCAATCCCTGGCCCAGGAAGATTCCACGTGCTGCAGAGCGGCTGGACCGGTGTGTCGAATTACAAGCCACCTGTGCCCAGAGCCGGTGCTCTGCAACGAGCGAGGCCACTGCAATCGGAAGCCCACAAAGGCCAAATAATAAAGATGGATGAAAATAAATAAATAAAAAAACACCAATAAATGAGGCCAAAGTTTTTTTAAAAAATATAATAATAAAAACAAAACAAAAACAAAAACAAACCTTGAACTTCTAAGAAGGTTTGTATCATTCTAAGAGGAAGCTTGACTTTGCTATACAATGGCGGACCCCAGTAGCCTTCAGGACCTATTTTAAATGTACAGTATTTAACACCAGTTAAGATCTGAGCCCATCCTCCCTCTTCAGCTCTTAACTTCTGCACGCAAGAGTAACCATGGTGATCCCTGGAGTCTCCCCTCAGACCTACACTGCCTGAACGCTCACTGCAGTAGATAAACTGATGTGGCCACAGGAACAACCTTGCCAGTTTGCTGACTATTCACTGTTACATAGTACCAAGTTAAGAAAAAAGCAGCCTAAAGATGATTGGCTAATACATTATGTTTCAGAGTACACCTAGTTGGAATTCAAAACCACTGAATTAAAATGTGTTGGTTGAAAGACATGATGCTGGAGGCAGTCAATTATAAAACTGTTCCCTCCTCCCCATAAATAAAATAAAGTAACTATTTTTCACAGGCCTGCATAAACACTTTAAGTTAAACAACAAACCATTCTGAAGGAGGTATGAGAAAGGCTGAAGAAGGGTGTAAGAAGTAGGATCTACTACCCTCACCTTCTTTTAAGATAGCTACATCAGTACCTGATAGTCACTGACAGAGACATATGGGCATGTCTAGAAATATCACCTGGCGGTTAAGGAAAAAGCCAGGCACTTCATTCCACTCCATCTTCTGGTTTACAGCCTTTGGATCTGCAGCCTCAGCCGCACCCTCTGCCAAAGGCTCCATGCTGCACACTGTCATTCACACCACCAGACTGCAACGTCTGCCAGGACTTACGGCAACCATGCTGCTCTCTCATTGCTAAGAGCAGATGGCTGGGCTGAGGGGCAGCAGATTGCCCGAGGGCAGAGACAAGTGCGAGTGCCTCTGTGTGTGTGTGTGTGTGTGTGAGTGACAGGAGAGAACATGGTGGCCATGGGGGCACTTCATTCTCCAATGAGCCTAGGAAAGCTGTCTTCTTTCCTTACAGGAACTTCTTCCCTTACAGGCTTTAATCAGGCAAGCTAAGATTCACGATAAGCTTCAGCAAGCTTGAGAAGCTGAAGCTCTTAAAGTTCAATATAAAATGATTTGGCATATGTATGCATTCTTTCTTCTGGGGAGGTGTCTTCAGAAAGTCTTGATCTCTTCCCCTAACTTCAAATATGGCCAGGCTATTGATAATGCGATATGATACTAAAAAGTCTTTTGAAACATCTGAATTGTTTCAGTGATTTCCACTTAGAGAAACACAAAGAATAGATCTAAAGAACGAGTGGTTTTCATCAAGAACACAACAGCAATAAAATCTGAATCATAATAAGAGATTCTTAGAAAAGCTTGATATAAATTACAACAAGAAAACTATGTCCACACTGGATGCTGTGAGTCATGTTTGTACAGCAGAAGGTCTTTGCAACAGTGAAAAGAAAAGGAACATCTACCAACATCTACTCCCTCTCACTTAACCTTCTGTCATGGAACAGGAAGCATATTAGAAAAAGAGTAAGGAAATTCCAAAAGGAAGATATGATTCAAGTTTCAAGGCAGTTATAGCCCTACTCTGTCATTCTTCCATACCACCTCCTCCAGGCAGCTCTCCCTGATTTCACCATCTGCAGTCATGATGGTTTGCCTTCTCTGATGCTTCCATGACACTCAAGTCCAAACTCTAGCACTGCACAGATCAGGCTGCACTAACCTCTTTATATGTCCATCCCCCTCCCTAGACTGTGAGCTTCCTGAAGGTAAGAATTTATGCCTAATCATTATTGAATCCATGGTACCTAATTGCGATATACTCAATAAAAGTGATTAAACAAATATATAAAATAGGACCTTACTAGTAGTCGTATTGCTAGTTAATGATAGGGCTAGACTGGGAATCTGACCATGCTCAGTGTGTAACCACACAACTACAACTGCAAGTTCTATATACACAATCAGGTAAGACTTGGTTCTAGATTCAGTCAACACTCCATCATCCTGATGCTGAAACTGGGGGCGGTAAGGAAGAAGAGATGAAATAAAATGGGCAATTTAGGTTAGTGGCTTTGGATTCATTTAACACTTTAAGGTTTATTCCAACCCATCAAAGTGCTCACATGTTTAATTTCAACATTAATAGGATGTCTATAGTTAAGTTTCCAGAAGTCCTGTCCATGTTTTGTACATAAGACAAGTGAATCCCAGAGAAGGGAAGTGACTTGTCTGAGGCTACTCAGCTCATAGGTTACAGGACCCAGAATCCTGGGGCAGGAGTCTTAGGCTTCCTGTGTCTTAATCCTTCCACAATGTCAAGTTGCTACAAATGGTTACATGTACATCCTGGCATGCAATAAAATAAATATCAGTGCTAACTGTAACACTAACATTATTGAGCCTTTTGAAACATTCTGAACTGTGTCAGTTAATTGTACAAATCTCTCTGGTTCTCCATCTTCCCGTAGGAGTTTAGAGGTTTTAACATTGCCAGGAATAAAATAAATCCAGGATAATAAAGATGTGGCAGAAAAGCAAACACTGTGCTTATGGGGGTTAGGAAACCAGATTGAACACAGTAAAGGGTACGCTGAAGACAATGTGTAATTGGTAAATCAGGATGACAAGGCTGGCGTTCCTCCCCATCTGTGTCTGTTGGCATGGCTCCCCACACTGCCTCTCTGCATTGTCTGAGACGGTCTACAGTGTGTTTGGAAAAGCGCCTTGATTCTTTGTACCTGTAGATGTAAAACCACCACGTGGTGCATCCCAGGGGTGAGAATTCTACCATGAGTTCTAGCAACCAGAAAGAAGGGAGGCTTTGCTCAGTCATTCCACAACAGTCTCAGTCATTCCAGGGTTTTAAACAAGGACTGGTACCACTTGCTAGGAGTATTTGGAAATACATGAGGGGGGATTTTCGGTTATCACAGTAACTGAAGGCTTCTGCTGGTATAGAGACTAGGAATGCCAGATGCGCTGCAGGGCAGGTGGTGGGGGCAGTCCTGGGCAACCACGGACCCCGGAGCCCCCCGGGCAGGGAGACACAATCAGGTAAGACTTGGTTCTAGATTCAGTCAACACTCCATCATCCTGATGCTGAAACTGGGGGCGGTAAGGAAGAAGAGATGAAATAAAATGGGCAATTTAGGTTAGTGGCTTTGGATTCATTTAACACTTTAAGGTTTATTCCAACCCATCAAAGTGCTCACATGTTTAATTTCAACATTAATAGGATGTCTATAGTTAAGTTTCCAGAAGTCCTGTCCATGTTTTGTACATAAGACAAGTGAATCCCAGAGAAGGGAAGTGACTTGTCTGAGGCTACTCAGCTCATAGGTTACAGGACCCAGAATCCTGGGGCAGGAGTCTTAGGCTTCCTGTGTCTTAATCCTTCCACAATGTCAAGTTGCTACAAATGGTTACATGTACATCCTGGCATGCAATAAAATAAATATCAGTGCTAACTGTAACACTAACATTATTGAGCCTTTTGAAACATTCTGAACTGTGTCAGTTAATTGTACAAATCTCTCTGGTTCTCCATCTTCCCGTAGGAGTTTAGAGGTTTTAACATTGCCAGGAATAAAATAAATCCAGGATAATAAAGATGTGGCAGAAAAGCAAACACTGTGCTTATGGGGGTTAGGAAACCAGATTGAACACAGTAAAGGGTACGCTGAAGACAATGTGTAATTGGTAAATCAGGATGACAAGGCTGGCGTTCCTCCCCATCTGTGTCTGTTGGCATGGCTCCCCACACTGCCTCTCTGCATTGTCTGAGACGGTCTACAGTGTGTTTGGAAAAGCGCCTTGATTCTTTGTACCTGTAGATGTAAAACCACCACGTGGTGCATCCCAGGGGTGAGAATTCTACCATGAGTTCTAGCAACCAGAAAGAAGGGAGGCTTTGCTCAGTCATTCCACAACAGTCTCAGTCATTCCAGGGTTTTAAACAAGGACTGGTACCACTTGCTAGGAGTATTTGGAAATACATGAGGGGGGATTTTCGGTTATCACAGTAACTGAAGGCTTCTGCTGGTATAGAGACTAGGAATGCCAGATGCGCTGCAGGGCAGGTGGTGGGGGCAGTCCTGGGCAACCACGGACCCCAAGGCCAGCCCCACCTTGAGAGTCACTGAGACTCTTCTCAGTTCCTGTGCCACCCAGCAGCAGCTCAGACAAACCACAGTAGAGAAGCTTGAGCCAAACCTGTGGTGTGGGAGTGCTCCTGAGAGCCTTGCCTTTCACCTGAGTGAAGAGTAAGACTTTCTGGGAGATTAAAAAGTACAGAACCTGTAAGTACAGAGTTCTTGTAATATCTGAGAGTATTAGAGATGGTTAGATAAAGGAAGTCTAGATGTCTCTTCTGAATAGCCAGAGAATTATTGAGATCATAAAGATCTCCCTATTATTAATCTGGGAATTCTAGTGAGTAAAAACCTTTAAAGCAAGTAAGGAGACTAGTGTGTCATCTCTAAAGTATAATCAAGATACATGAGATAGATAACAAAAATAAGATTTCTGTTTAAACTCTCAAGTGAAGGTAAAGAGATATGAAATAAGGGTGTAGCAAAGCATAAAGAAAAGAAAAAAATATATTTAGTTGACCTTTGAGCAATGCAGGGGTTAGGGGCACTGACCTTTCACACAGCCCCAAATCTGCATATAGCTTTAAACCTGTCCCTCCTTTACTATGTTGTTCAAGGGCTATATAAACAGTGTGAGTGTCTGTGTATGTGTATACACACACCCATACATACAGATTATGTTAATATTTATATATTATATTTATATAACTATATATGATACATGATACAGGATGGATCCCAGCTACTATGGCCCAGCTGTGTGAAAATGAAAGCACATCAGAGCAAAGAACCCAGAGCAGCACTTCTTTGCCAGGCAAGAATACTGGACTGGGCTGCCATTTCCTCCTCCAGATGATCTTCCTAACCCAGGGATCAAACCCAAGTCTCCTGCATTGGCAGGCGGGTTCTTTACCACTAGTGTCACCTGGGAAGCCCGTTCATGAAACATAAGCTCCCTTCTCAACTGCCCCACTGCTTTGCGAGGAGTATTCAGTGCTTCCCCCCACCTCTATAACCTTGAGCTATTTCCTCTTGAGTATGTGAGGACCACTTTGTGTTCCTAAATCTGTCCACCTGATTTAACTTTTCATTAAGTTCAAGGTTCAGGGAGATAATCAGGTGAATTTTCATTCACTTCAGAAAATTTATCAGGAAATCACTCTGTCTCTGGCTGCCCTGTAGGATAGTTGCTAGTTGAGTCTGACTCTTGTGATGTCATGGCCTGTAGCCCACCAGGCTCCTCTGTCTATGGGATTTCCCAGGGAAGAATACTGGAGTGGGTTGCCATTTCCCTATCTAGGGTATTGTCTTGAGCCAAACGATCGATCTCTCATCTCCTGCGTTGGCAGAACTCTTTACTGCTGAGCTACCAGGAAAGCCCTTCAACCATGAAGTATTTACTGAAGGCCTATTGCTTGTTAGGTCCCATGAAACAGGCAGTAGGGGATGCATAAGTGAGTAAAGAGGGGAGACAACTCATCCTCAAATAATTCAGACTAACTGAGAAATGACGAGGAAGATTTTTAGAGAAAGTCTAAAAAAGTCTGGATTTTGAAAAATCTAATGAACTAGATTTAGAACACTGGAAAAGCGGAAGAAAATACTCCGCACATAAGAAACACCGAGCTAAGGTCTACTGAGCCTATACCCTCTTCCTCATCCTCCATCCTCCAGACTCATTCACAACACCCTTATTCCTGAAAATGTTTTTGTGTCTGAGCAACCCATTCACACTCACCACACAGTTCAGAACTTGCTTGCTTGCTGTCTTAATCATTCTGTAGCTTTCTTATGTAATTATCTCTTGCCGCCTGAGACACACAGTAATCACCTTGTGTGTAGAAACTGCACTGTCTCTATTTCGGTAGCTCTCTCACAGTCACACAAAGAACTGGCCATAAAGCTGATCATATCTGTGCAGACGCAGACTGTCTGATGGCCTGTTGCCCTGCAGAGAAGACATATGAGGACTAGGGATGAAGACAGAGGTAGAGGTGTTGTCAAGAAAGACTGCTAGCTCGATAAGCACCCAGCCTACACCAGCTTCAGTCTCCCACACAGCATCTTGCACAAAGTGGAGGAGAGTGTTCTTTACCACTTTTCATTAAGTTCAAGGTTCAGGGAGCTATAACCTTGAGCTATTTCCTCTTGAGTATGTGAGGACCACTTTGTGTTCCTAAATCTGTCCACCTGATTTAACTTTTCATTAAGTTCAAGGTTCAGGGAGATAATCAGGTGAATTTTCATTCACTTCAGAAAATTTATCAGGAAATCACTCTGTCTCTGGCTGCCCTGTAGGATAGTTGCTAGTTGAGTCTGACTCTTGTGATGTCATGGCCTGTAGCCCACCAGGCTCCTCTGTCTATGGGATTTCCCAGGGAAGAATACTGGAGCAGGTTGCCATTTCCTATCTAGGGTATTGTCTTGAGCCAAACGATCGATCTCTCATCTCCTGCGTTGGCAGAACTCTTTACTGCTGAGCTACCAGGAAAGCCCTTCAACCATGAAGTATTTACTGAAGGCCTATTGCTTGTTAGGTCCCATGAAACAGGCAGTAGGGGATGCATAAGTGAGTAAAGAGGGGAGACAACTCATCCTCAAATAATTCAGACTAACTGAGAAATGACGAGGAAGATTTTTAGAGAAAGTCTAAAAAAGTCTGGATTTTGAAAAATCTAATGAACTAGATTTAGAACACTGGAAAAGCGGAAGAAAATACTCCGCACATAAGAAACACCGAGCTAAGGTCTACTGAGCCTATACCCTCTTCCTCATCCTCCATCCTCCAGACTCATTCACAACACCCTTATTCCTGAAAATGTTTTTGTGTCTGAGCAACCCATTCACACTCACCACACAGTTCAGAACTTGCTTGCTTGCTGTCTTAATCATTCTGTAGCTTTCTTATGTAATTATCTCTTGCCGCCTGAGACACACAGTAATCACCTTGTGTGTAGAAACTGCACTGTCTCTATTTCGGTAGCTCTCTCACAGTCACACAAAGAACTGGCCATAAAGCTGATCATATCTGTGCAGACGCAGACTGTCTGATGGCCTGTTGCCCTGCAGAGAAGACATATGAGGACTAGGGATGAAGACAGAGGTAGAGGTGTTGTCAAGAAAGACTGCTAGCTCGATAAGCACCCAGCCTACACCAGCTTCAGTCTCCCACACAGCATCTTGCACAAAGTAGGCAGAGAGGAGAATTGGTGTCTCTGTGGAATTTCTGTGATCTTGGTATTTCTATGACTTCCAGGAAGCAAGGCTGCTTCTGGGAAATATGTCATTTGCATGGGAGAGATCTGTAATTTTCTGCTCAAAGTTTGGCTCTCTAATAATGGATGTCACGGGACTTTCATTATCTTGCCCTAAATTGACCCCTTTTAATGCCATGACAAGGGATTAATCAGGGGTGCCCTTTCTAGAGCCACCATAGAGGGGTGAGAGAGTGCATCTTGGCTCTTGAAGAGTTTTAAAGTAGCTGACACTATCTGCTCTGCTTTCTCTGGTCCCATCTCTAGCAGAGGGCAGGACATGGTGCTCTTCATCCCTGACCCACGTATTGTTGGCTACTGCTCTTTTTGATTTGCTATACTCTCATTTGCTGTCTCTTCATTCCCAGTCCAGTTAAAACACATTTACTCAGGAGTCTTGCTTGTATAATATTATCCATGGGAACCATGGTACCCAGCATATTTGCAGCTACATAGTAGACACTCAGTAAACACGTGTTGAAAAAGTAGACAGGCCTTTGCATGAAGCTGTTTTTTTAAGATTCTACTGCTCATGTACTCCTGAATCAGGCTATGTGCTTGAGTAATGCAGATTCTTAATCTTCGCTTAGGCTCTTATACACAGAAGCACCAATCTTAGAATAATTGGTCTTGGATCTTTCAACATTTTGCATTTCCAATGCTGTTCAGTGCCTGCATATTTAAACTTCCACATGCCCTGGTTGATCCACTATCAATAAAGTGGGAGTTGCTTATAAACAGAGCTCATTCTCTTTTACATCTGCAATATCTTTAGCCAAAATTTGGAAAAGCAGAAAGAAGACCTTGATTAACAGATACTATTTTGTGAAGTGTGCATCTCTATGGGGGCAGGGGGGAGGGACACAGCATATTTCGATGAATAAAGTTTTAGTTGTATTCTCCATCAAGCCAGTATGACCAGGGCATCCTGAAGATAAGAGGGAGAAAAACCAATACACTTGGGTTAGGATCTTTGAATGAGTAAGAGAAAAATGGCTATTCACAAAGATCTGAGTTCCGAGTCGTTCTAACCTATCCTTTTTTTCTTGCCAAGTCACTGCTGGCAATCAGCTCAGGAGAGAGGCCTAGAGCATGAGAGAGATAAAGTGATGATTGTGTCATCTGCAATTCATTCTGAGAAACCGTGATGTGAGCACACATACATTTAAATATTTGAAAAGCATCTTTTAAAATGAGTATCAAAATGACAAATAATCTAAGTCAGAGAAAAATGTCCCACTTCCCTATCTCCCTTTTCTCATTATGGAGATAAATCCCAGATGTATCTCCAGACAGCAGAGGGGGTTGAAAAAAAATACTAGTAATTGCAAGGACAATAGCAAAAGAAGCAGAAACCTACAAGCCCAGAAAAGCATGGCCCCAGGTCTTGCCTACTGCCTGCTCCTGTAAGAGGGAAATGCAAGAGCCTCTAGGCTAGGTCTGAGCCAGGATGGGGAGGGGTGAGAGGGTGAGAGGCTTGTTTACTCTGCATTTCTCCTCCTGATAGCATGAAGTTCAAGGGATTTGGAAGTTTGATTCAGATTAGTGTTCAAAAGCTAGGCTGTTTCTCACAACCTCATCCAGCCCACTTATGTATGTAAAACTACAGGGGGAATTTCAGGAAAATAAGCTCTCCAGGGAGACTCCCAGCCTTGCTGCCAGAAAGCACTGCAGAAGCCAGCCAGCCCGTCCGCAGAAACGCCAGCCCTAATGAATCTTTCCCTGGTTATGACCAGAATCTCAAAGCACCGAGGGCTGTGGAAGCGAGGCAAGGGCCAATGGGACTCCAGGGGCACGTGTATGTGCAGGCTTGGGAGGAGAACTGGTGAATGGACTTGAGTTCACAGAGAATTTGTGGATCAGCTTCTCCATCAGACCTACAGAGTGCAGGGATTATGGATTTGGAAATTCTGGAATCCTCCCCTGCTGCCTGAGCCGCCTGACTGACTCTCGGTTGGTTTTGTTCAATGGCTAAAATCAGGGTAGCACAGCTCTGGGCAGTGCCCAGACAAGTCACCCAGCTGCAATGTGATTTTAAATGCAAGTTTGTATGCTACCTCCGAGAAGGGCTGAGGAAGAACAGAAGAGATGAACGCCATCCCTTGGAGTAGTGCATCTGCATAAATCACTGTCCAGTACATTCATTCCTGGTGACAGATTAATTCCTTTCTCAGGTTTTGCTTAAGAGTGTAGCACGGAATCCTAATACTGTTCCCCAGGGAGAGAAAGAAAGGGAGGAAGGAGGGATGGGAGGAGAGAGAGAAAGTAGAGGGAGAGGAGAGAGACAGAGAGGAAGCATCTCAGATGTCCTTCTCAAGCGGAGCTGGAAATCAGAATGACAGTGTGCTAAATGAGGATGGGTTCTGAGTCTGCCCAGCAGAGGAAGCTCATGTGGAAACTGGAACCTAGGTAGGGTGTAGACTGCAGGGAAATCCTCGCCGCTCACAGCATGCCTTTGCACTCTGAGCAGCTAAAGGATGCAGGATGACAACCCTTAGCTATTCTGGGAGCTCGTCATCTGTCCATCTCCTCCTCCCCCTGCAGGCAGGGGGACAGTCTTGTCCACAGAGGGACAAGCAAACATATGATTTGATGTCACTCAATTTTAAAAATGTAAAGGAAAACATTCCCCCAGAAGCATTCCCTTGAAAACAGCTCTGAGCAACATGCCAAGTTCCCGGAAATGTAAGCTAGGGGAAGGATGCCAGGAAGGAAGGAGGGGGAGCTTTCTACCTTCCGCCACGGGGCCCTCCCTGGGCACGCTTCTCAGCCAGCACCTGAAAAATGACTGCGATGGTATTTGCAGTTTATCAAGTCTTCCAGCAGAGGTGTCAGGCACGGAGAACTCACTTGTCACTCCAACACTTCCTGGCATTTGCTAACCACAACGAGGGATGGAGGGCAAAAGGATTACAGAATTAAGCGGCACTGGTACAGCGGCTGGTGAGGGGCTGAGATTTAGCTGTCACTTTGAAGAAAACTCCATTCCATTTTGTGATCTGGAAGGAGCGAAAGTTAAAACAGGGGTGCAGGCAGGACGGGCCTTCCACCAGGCCCGCAGGGAAACTGCAGAGGGCCGCTCAGGTTGTCAAGGGGTGGCGAGCTGCCAATTTTCTCCATCAGTTCCTTTCGCCTCTGGGAGGGGAGGGAAATTCACCCCATTCCAGTAAGGCCAATTTCACAGCGCTCCTTGCTAGGGGCTCCTGACTCTAATGGAAGGTTCTTCAGGACATTTCACAATTCCATGGCTGCACCTTTACTAGGAAGGCTGTTCCAAGGCTCCTGTGCTGGACACATATCTGCTGTGTGTTACATATCAGGATCATGTAACTCAGTTCACCACTGCACATCTGCCTGCTGCCACCAGGAAGTCCTGGACCACCTGACAGAATATGCTCCCCCTGTCCTCGACTACCCCCTGGTCTCCGTTGCCTGCTGCTTGCTTTTCCACAGGACTGTAAGTGCCTTGAGGGTGTTCACTGAGTTGTATTATTCAGCAAACTTTATGGAGAAACATCTGAGCCTGGTACGGAGGACAGACATGAGGATGATTAATATATAGCCCTAAAACTCAGAAGAGGGCCTAACATATAGTACATCATCGGAACCTATGTTTAGGAAATAAACGGTGTTTTTCACGCTTGTTTCTCATAATCGGATTACGTCCAGGTTGAGACGTCTCCGCACATCAGTGGGACCTGATGCTTTAGTTCTGTAAGTGTGAGTGTTTGCCCATTAATTTAGCTTTCTGATCATACTCCGATACTGTATGGGAGTCAAAACCACACACAGTCTGAATTGTTACTCATCCTTCCATTTGAGCTGTTAGAAATGAGTGCTCAGAAAACAGTGGGACAGAAAAGGGAGTCAGGGCTTGAGGAGCACCCAGGGGAGTATGAAAAGCAAACCAGTAATGTGATAAATGGCAGGAAGAGTCCCTGTTTTCTTCCTTTAGGTAATGGCCTGGGAAAGTTCGGCCTTTTATTTTTTTCTTATAGAATTCCTGGAATGAGGAATGAATGGTTCAATGCAACTTAACACGGGACTTAACATGGGACTGATAATCCTGCAACTAGAAACCAATGTGATCTGGAAGGAGCGAAAGTTAAAACAGGGGTGCAGGCAGGACGGGCCTTCCACCAGGCCCGCAGGGAAACTGCAGAGGGCCGCTCAGGTTGTCAAGGGGTGGCGAGCTGCCAATTTTCTCCATCAGTTCCTTTCGCCTCTGGGAGGGGAGGGAAATTCACCCCATTCCAGTAAGGCCAATTTCACAGCGCTCCTTGCTAGGGGCTCCTGACTCTAATGGAAGGTTCTTCAGGACATTTCACAATTCCATGGCTGCACCTTTACTAGGAAGGCTGTTCCAAGGCTCCTGTGCTGGACACATATCTGCTGTGTGTTACATATCAGGATCATGTAACTCAGTTCACCACTGCACATCTGCCTGCTGCCACCAGGAAGTCCTGGACCACCTGACAGAATATGCTCCCCCTGTCCTCGACTACCCCCTGGTCTCCGTTGCCTGCTGCTTGCTTTTCCACAGGACTGTAAGTGCCTTGAGGGTGTTCACTGAGTTGTATTATTCAGCAAACTTTATGGAGAAACATCTGAGCCTGGTACGGAGGACAGACATGAGGATGATTAATATATAGCCCTAAAACTCAGAAGAGGGCCTAACATATAGTACATCATCGGAACCTATGTTTAGGAAATAAACGGTGTTTTTCACGCTTGTTTCTCATAATCGGATTACGTCCAGGTTGAGACGTCTCCGCACATCAGTGGGACCTGATGCTTTAGTTCTGTAAGTGTGAGTGTTTGCCCATTAATTTAGCTTTCTGATCATACTCCGATACTGTATGGGAGTCAAAAACCACACACAGTCTGAATTGTTACTCATCCTTCCATTTGAGCTGTTAGAAATGAGTGCTCAGAAAAACAGTGGGACAGAAAAGGGAGTCAGGGCTTGAGGAGCACCCAGGGGAGTATGAAAAGCAAACCAGTAATGTGATAAATGGCAGGAAGAGTCCCTGTTTTCTTCCTTTAGGTAATGGCCTGGGAAAGTTCGGCCTTTTATTTTTTTCTTATAGAATTCCTGGAATGAGGAATGAATGGTTCAATGCAACTTAACACGGGACTTAACATGGGACTGATAATCCTGCAACTAGAAACCAATGAATCCCTTCTCCTCTGTCTGTGTAATTCCTATTCACTCTGTTTCCATCCATGTGACAAGCACATTTTGATTTGAATTTTTCATTAAAGAGAAATTTCCCTCAGGTTCTGCTTTTAGGGAAAAGAAAAACAGATAAATCACAGTAAAAGAAACTGTTGTCAGGGATTTATTCAAACGATTAACTTTCAGGTATGGCTTATACTGGTAGAGATTCAACTCAATCCTTTGGCCTTTTCTCCATAAAACTCCAAAGTGATGGGCTTCCCTGGTGGTCCAGTGGGTAAGGACACCGCCTTGCAGTGCAAGGGGCACCGGTTCGATCCCTAGCCTGGGAAGATCCCACGTGCCGTGGAGCGGCTGGATCGATGTGTCCAATTACCGAGCCGGAGCTCTGGAGCGCATGTACCCAGAGCCAGTGCTCTGCAACAACAAAGGCCACTGCGATGGGAGGCCCACACGGGCCAAAGAACAAAGACGGATGAAAATGGAGAAATGAAAGAACAATGGAAGTGGCCCGCCTGCTCCCCTCCCTCCGCACCCCCACCCCCACCAAAATAAATAAATAAATAAATCTTAAAAAAAAAAAAAAAAAAAACAACTCCAAAGTGAGAAATCTGATGTCCAAAATGAAACAAATCAAAAATGAATAAAAAAAAAAAAAATGAATCATTGGATCGTGTGTCACATCGTTAGGCAGGGAAGTAGAAAAATTCTCTTTCTCAAATATTTTTATCAGAAGGGTTAAAACGAAACTTTATTTCATGCTCAGTTAATTAGCTAACCTAATTAAGCAGGCCATTTGACTTTCAAAATTTTCTTTTACATTCATATGCTGATTCATTTATCCAACACTTCTTGGTGCTGTAAGCCAAGACTAGGGAGAACCACCATGTGGACTCTCCTCTCAGGACACCCACAGGCTGGTGAGGATCACTCACTATCGTCAATAGTGTCAAGACCTTGTATGCAACATAAGGCAAGTTGGATCAAAGTCCACTGGTAGCACGAGGAACAGAAATATCTAAGAGAAGGAGACTTCAGCCCATGTTTCCAAAGAAAAAGTACTTCTACTGGATCTTAGGAACTTCTCAGTTGAACGACAGGGAGGAGGAGAAGCCTTTCCAGTGTGAGGACTCAGGTAAGCCAAGAATACAATCAGTTAACTGCAGATGCCTTTAGGAAGCTGTAAATTACTTTACCTGGTACAAGAACACACAGACACACAGAGAGAAAACAAAAATTAACATAATAATGAAAAGACAGAGAAACACTGCACAAATGAAGGAACAAACTAGACAAACACAGCTACAGATGACAGAAGAGGAGATAGATAAGTTATCTGAAAGAGAATTCAGAAGAGTGATACTAGTGAGGATTCAAAACACCGAAAACAGAATATTAGAGGAAATTAGTGCACTGAGAAGAGACATGCAAGAAATGAAAATAAGCAAATAGAGATGAACAACTCAATTGCTGAACTCAAAAATACTATAGAAGGTCTCAACAGTAGAGTATCAGCAGCAGAAGGAGGATAAGTGAGCTGGAAGACAGAGTGGTGGAAATAACTGCTGAAGAACAGAACAAACCACAAAGAAACGAACTGAGGACAGCCTCAGAGACCTATGGGACAATATCAAATGCACCAACATTAGAATTATAGGAGCCTCAGAAGATGAAGAGGGAAAGAAAGACTTTGAAAAAATTCTTGAAGAGGTTATAGTTGAAAAAGAAATGGTCAACCAAGTCTAAGAAGCACAAAGAGTTCCATACAGGATAAACTCCAGAAGAAACACACTGAGGCACATTCTAATCAAACTAACACACACTAAATATAAAGACAGAATACTTAAAGTAGCTAGGAACAAACCACAAATAACATACAAAGGAAATCCCATATGTTTAACTGCTGATCTTTCAACAGAAACCCTGCAGGCCAGAAGAGAACGGCAGGACACATTTAAATCGCTAAAAGAGAAAAACCTCCAACCAAGAATTTTCTAGCCAGCAAGGATCTCATTTAGAATTGATGGAGAAGTCAAAAGCTTCACAGACAAGCAAAAGCTAAAAGAATTTTGTACCAAGAAACTAGCCATACAACAAATGTTAAAGGGCCTGATATGGCCAATAAATACAAGAGTAGAAGTCCTACAAATCAAACCCCAAATATCTAAGAAGACGACAATAGGAACATTCATATTAATAATTACTTTGAATGTAAATGGACTAAATGCTCCAACCAAAAGACAAGGGCTGGCTGAATGGATCCAGAAGCAAGACCCATATATATGCTGTTTACAAGAGACCCACTTCAGACCTAGAGACAATCATAGACTGAAAGGGAGAGGATGGAAAAAGATATTCCATGCAATGGAAATCAAAAGAAAGCTGGAGTAGCAATCCTCATATCAGACAAAATTGACTTTAAAATAAAAAAGATTATAAGAAACAAGGCAGGTCACTACATTATGATCAAGGGATCTATCCAAGAGGAAGACATAACAGTCATGAATATCTACACACCCAACACTGGTGCACCTCAATACACAAGACAAATACTTTCAGACATAAAAGAAGAAATTGACAATAATGCAATAACAGTAGAAGACTTTAACACTCCTCTCACACCAATGGACAGATCAGATCATCAAAACAGAAAATTAATAAAGAAACACAAGCCTTAAATGCCACACTAGAAAAGATGGACCTCATTGATATCTTTAGGACCTTCCATCCAAAAGCAGAGGAATACACTTTCTTCTCAAATGATCATGGAGCATTCTCCAGAATAGACCACATCTTGGGGCACAAATCAAACCTCAGTCAATTCATGAAAACTGAAATTATGTCAACCATTTTCTCTGACCACAGTGCAATGAGACTAGAGATCAATTACAGGAAAAAACTGCTAAAAATACAAGCACATGGAGATTAAACAACACATACCTAAAAAATGAACTGATTACTAAGCAAATCAAAGGAGAAATTTAAAAATTCCTAGAAAATGACAATGAACACACAATGGTGCAAAACCTATAGGATACCGCAAAAGCAGTTCTAAGAGGGAAGTTTATATCAATACAATCCTACCTCAAGAAACAAAAAAAATATCAAACAGACAACCTAACCCTACACTTAAAACAAATGGAGAAAGAAGAACAAAAACACCCCAAAGCCAGCAGAAGAATAGAAATTATAAAGATCAGAGCAGAAATAAAAGAAAAAGAAATGAAACAATAGTAAAGATAAATAAAACAAGAAGCTGGTTCTTTGAAAAGATAAACAAAATTGACAAGCTGCTGGCCAGACTCATCAAGAAAAAAAGAGAGAAGAACCAGATCAACAAAATCAAAAATGAAAAAGAAGAGATTACAACAGATAATGCAGAAACCCAAAGGACTATAAGAGGCTATTATGAACAACTATATGGCAACAAACTGGACAACCTGGAGGAAAGTTTCTTAGAAAAGAGTAATCTTCCAAGACTCAACCAAGAAGAAATAGAAACAATGAACAACCCAATCACAAGCTCAGAAATTGAATTTGTGATCAAAAATCTACCCCAAAATAAAAGCCCAGGGTGAGATCGCTTCAAAGGTGAATTCTACCAAACATTTAAAGAAGAGCTAATGCCCGTCCTTCTAAAACTCTTTTAAAAAATTTGCCAAAAAAAAAACATAACAGTAGAAGACTTTAACACTCCTCTCACACCAATGGACAGATCAGATCATCAAAACAGAAAATTAATAAAGAAACACAAGCCTTAAATGCCACACTAGAAAAGATGGACCTCATTGATATCTTTAGGACCTTCCATCCAAAAGCAGAGGAATACACTTTCTTCTCAAATGATCATGGAGCATTCTCCAGAATAGACCACATCTTGGGGCACAAATCAAACCTCAGTCAATTCATGAAAACTGAAATTATGTCAACCATTTTCTCTGACCACAGTGCAATGAGACTAGAGATCAATTACAGGAAAAAACTGCTAAAAATACAAGCACATGGAGATTAAACAACACATACCTAAAAAATGAACTGATTACTAAGCAAATCAAAGGAGAAATTTAAAAATTCCTAGAAAATGACAATGAACACACAATGGTGCAAAACCTATAGGATACCGCAAAAGCAGTTCTAAGAGGGAAGTTTATATCAATACAATCCTACCTCAAGAAACAAAAAAAATATCAAACAGACAACCTAACCCTACACTTAAAACAAATGGAGAAAGAAGAACAAAAACACCCCAAAGCCAGCAGAAGAATAGAAATTATAAAGATCAGAGCAGAAATAAAAGAAAAAGAAATGAAACAATAGTAAAGATAAATAAAACAAGAAGCTGGTTCTTTGAAAAGATAAACAAAATTGACAAGCTGCTGGCCAGACTCATCAAGAAAAAAAGAGAGAAGAACCAGATCAACAAAATCAAAAATGAAAAAGAAGAGATTACAACAGATAATGCAGAAACCCAAAGGACTATAAGAGGCTATTATGAACAACTATATGGCAACAAACTGGACAACCTGGAGGAAAGTTTCTTAGAAAAGAGTAATCTTCCAAGACTCAACCAAGAAGAAATAGAAACAATGAACAACCCAATCACAAGCTCAGAAATTGAATTTGTGATCAAAAATCTACCCCAAAATAAAAGCCCAGGGTGAGATCGCTTCAAAGGTGAATTCTACCAAACATTTAAAGAAGAGCTAATGCCCGTCCTTCTAAAACTCTTTTAAAAAATTGCACAGGAAGGAAAACTTCCAAACACATTCTACGAGGCCACCATCACCCTGATACCAAAACCAGGCAAAGACAATACATTACCTGGTAGAGGTTGGTATTGAAGCTGTAGGGATGATAAGCAGATCTTAAAAAGCCTTGCACATTGTGAAAGGGTTTTTTATCACTGTTACACTAGGGCTTGGCAATCACATTCATCAAAGATATAATTGTTAAGAAATATTTTCTTAATTCCGTTATCACCTCTTCCTGTAGTTTTCCTGAATGTTCCATGTTTCTCTAATGCCCCTCCACTGAGTGTCTACATAAATTTAGATTCTGTAATACACAATGCATCCTTTAAACAGAGATGGCATTTATTGTTCTCTAATTGACTCAAGTATTATCTTGTGTATTTCTATACAACCAAGTTAATATTCTGTCAGAACAGAGGTGAGGTCTTCAATGCTCCCTGTACTTGTACAGTACTCTGCACAGTGTACTTACTTCAGAAATTCCTACTAATATTAGAAATTATAATTATTTCCCCTGAACCCACTCTAAATGCTGAAATAGATTTTCAGAAACAAAGCAAAACACTACATTCTGCCTCAAGTTTCGAAGTACATGATCAACTAGAAATTTTCAGACACTTTTCCAAATTCATCATGGCAACTGATTTGCCTCTTCCCTCTGTCTCCCCTGAGAGAACCTTGGAATTTCCCAACTGAAAGAATAGCTTCTTCAAAAACACTCATCCAAAGAAAAAAGAGAGAAGAACCAGATCAACAAAATCAAAAATGAAAAAGAAGAGATTACAACAGATAATGCAGAAACCCAAAGGACTATAAGAGGCTATTATGAACAACTATATGGCAACAAACTGGACAACCTGGAGGAAAGTTTCTTAGAAAAGAGTAATCTTCCAAGACTCAACCAAGAAGAAATAGAAACAATGAACAACCCAATCACAAGCTCAGAAATTGAATTTGTGATCAAAAATCTACCCCAAAATAAAAGCCCAGGGTGAGATCGCTTCAAAGGTGAATTCTACCAAACATTTAAAGAAGAGCTAATGCCCGTCCTTCTAAAACTCTTTTAAAAAATTGCACAGGAAGGAAAACTTCCAAACACATTCTACGAGGCCACCATCACCCTGATACCAAAACCAGGCAAAGACAATACATTACCTGGTAGAGGTTGGTATTGAAGCTGTAGGGATGATAAGCAGATCTTAAAAAGCCTTGCACATTGTGAAAGGGTTTTTTATCACTGTTACACTAGGGCTTGGCAATCACATTCATCAAAGATATAATTGTTAAGAAATATTTTCTTAATTCCGTTATCACCTCTTCCTGTAGTTTTCCTGAATGTTCCATGTTTCTCTAATGCCCCTCCACTGAGTGTCTACATAAATTTAGATTCTGTAATACACAATGCATCCTTTAAACAGAGATGGCATTTATTGTTCTCTAATTGACTCAAGTATTATCTTGTGTATTTCTATACAACCAAGTTAATATTCTGTCAGAACAGAGGTGAGGTCTTCAATGCTCCCTGTACTTGTACAGTACTCTGCACAGTGTACTTACTTCAGAAATTCCTACTAATATTAGAAATTATAATTATTTCCCCTGAACCCACTCTAAATGCTGAAATAGATTTTCAGAAACAAAGCAAAACACTACATTCTGCCTCAAGTTTCGAAGTACATGATCAACTAGAAATTTTCAGACACTTTTCCAAATTCATCATGGCAACTGATTTGCCTCTTCCCTCTGTCTCCCCTGAGAGAACCTTGAAAGCTTTCATCTTCAAGCTGTCTTGCCCCCATTGACCACTAGAAATGAATGAGCTCTTCTAAGCTGCCTTTTGGAAAGAGTGATTTTAGATGACATATCAGCAATAGCATATTTATATCTGAAATGTCAAACACTAGTTGAATAATTTAATAATTAAAATATATATTTTATGAGCTATAAAATTGTCTTTAAAAATTATTCATATCCATTCCCGGGTGGTGAGTGGTGACCCTGGAGGCCACCTGTTTCATTCTCCAGGAAGACAGGTCTCGAACGAAGCAGTGCCACCCCAGGGTAGCCCTGTTGGTTTCAGGTGCCTGTCTCTGCATGCTGCTCTGGCTCATGCTGCTGTGACTCGACATCCCTGAAGTCTTTTCAACTGCACACAGTCACAGAACATTATATTCTTAGTCCTCTCCTTCTCTTCATCTTATTGGACCTAAAGAGAGTGTCAAGTGGGTTTTAGAAATGGTGTCCTAATGCAGAGAGAATAGGCTACCTAATTAATGGCATCAGTATTGCTGACCTGTCTCCCAGTTGCAGAACTAGGGGCTCAAGCCTAACCGTATATACTTGTCCACTTTCAGCTGGCAACTGTAGTCTCTACTACACTGTAACACCAACATTGATAAACTTCAGAATGCAAAGAGGTGACCAAAAAGTTGTACACTTTAAAAAGTCAAGTTTGTGTTTTATAGCCCTCCTTAAACCTGTCTGTTTCAGTTCCAACAACTTTGTTTTAAACAGAGATGGCATTTATTGTTCTCTAATTGACTCAAGTATTATCTTGTGTATTTCTATACAACCAAGTTAATATTCTGTCAGAACAGAGGTGAGGTCTTCAATGCTCCTGTACTTGTACAGTACTCTGCACAGTGTACTTACTTCAGAAATTCCTACTAATATTAGAAATTATAATTATTTCCCCTGAACCCACTCTAAATGCTGAAATAGATTTTCAGAAACAAAGCAAAACACTACATTCTGCCTCAAGTTTCGAAGTACATGATCAACTAGAAATTTTCAGACACTTTTCCAAATTCATCATGGCAACTGATTTGCCTCTTCCCTCTGTCTCCCCTGAGAGAACCTTGAAAGCTTTCATCTTCAAGCTGTCTTGCCCCCATTGACCACTAGAAATGAATGAGCTCTTCTAAGCTGCCTTTTGGAAAGAGTGATTTTAGATGACATATCAGCAATAGCATATTTATATCTGAAATGTCAAACACTAGTTGAATAATTTAATAATTAAAATATATATTTTATGAGCTATAAAATTGTCTTTAAAAATTATTCATATCCATTCCCGGGTGGTGAGTGGTGACCCTGGAGGCCACCTGTTTCATTCTCCAGGAAGACAGGTCTCGAACGAAGCAGTGCCACCCCAGGGTAGCCCTGTTGGTTTCAGGTGCCTGTCTCTGCATGCTGCTCTGGCTCATGCTGCTGTGACTCGACATCCCTGAAGTCTTTTCAACTGCACACAGTCACAGAACATTATATTCTTAGTCCTCTCCTTCTCTTCATCTTATTGGACCTAAAGAGAGTGTCAAGTGGGTTTTAGAAATGGTGTCCTAATGCAGAGAGAATAGGCTACCTAATTAATGGCATCAGTATTGCTGACCTGTCTCCCAGTTGCAGAACTAGGGGCTCAAGCCTAACCGTATATACTTGTCCACTTTCAGCTGGCAACTGTAGTCTCTACTACACTGTAACACCAACATTGATAAACTTCAGAATGCAAAGAGGTGACCAAAAAGTTGTACACTTTAAAAAGTCAAGTTTGTGTTTTATAGCCCTCCTTAAACCTGTCTGTTTCAGTTCCAACAACTTTGTTTTAGGGAGTGATTTTAGCTACGTTCTATAGTGACTGTGTGTTGTACATCCTTCCCCTGCTAGACCTTGTCTAACCAAAAGTAAACACCTTCTTCAAAATCATTTCACTTCCATTCTCTAAACATGTCTTTTCTCTTCAAGGCATACATGCCCTATGAAAATGACTGCCCTCACTTTAGTAATTCCATAGCATTTGGATTAAAACATGTACTTTTACTACTGATGTGACACGCCTTAGTGAAATCTTAACTATTTAGCACAGAGAAATACTACGTGAGATACTTTATCTGTAATTAAAACCATGACATGAAACTCTGAAGACTTAAGAGACTTTTACTTGTTCAGAATTAAACATCAAATCTCTAAACGATATCTGCTGCTTTCATATCTGAATCAAGAAGTAATAAAGGTGGACATCTTTTCTGACATCCTCCAGGGTGGCCAAAGATTGGTCACAATTCTGTAACTAATGAAGACCTCAAGAGTGTAACATAAATTACAGAAAATGGAATTGCAAGTGAAACCTCTGTCATAAAATGTCCTGGTCATTTTCTGAAGTAGATGTATTTTGAAGGTCTTTTCAATTTGTGCCAATTACAGACTACACTTGAGTCCATTAAGACAGATTGGTTTTCTCAATAACATACCAAAAGGACTGGACCCAGAGAGATCAATTTTAGCAAGATTATTTACTCTACCTCTGGGTTCTAGTCTGCCTTCTCCACCCTTGCCTTCAATATGAAAGCTATCTTGTTAAGATGTATCCATCATCCCTTGAGGAGAAATATATGAAACAGTATCTCACACTTTTGTATTATATACTCCCAATGATATTTCTAAAATATACCTAGAGGCCCCAAGTACTTCTTTTTCATTCAGTTAATAAAAAACATAGAAACAAACATGACAGAGTTGCCTCCACATTGACTGAACTTAAAAATTCACTCATACTTTCCTAAAATTATGAAACCAAATTTTCTTACCCTTGACTTGATCTGTAATTCTGAAAGGAAAAAAACATATGTGTTAATCTAGAAAAAGGATTGAACCCATATTTCTGAATGTCCACATGAAGAAAATGATTCCTCTTATGCCAACTAGAGCATTTCCCTAAAATTCCAAAACATCTTGACCCATGAAAACTGCAGTTGGGACCAACCAAGCATGGGAGTGAGTGGGGCTCTGAGAAAATCGTTCAGTTTCTACACAAAGGCAATGCATGGGCTATTCTGAGGCTTAGTTCTCTGAAGTTGTATTAAGATCTAGCTTCTATTCAATCCATGGCAACATATTTGCAGTGTAAATTAACCAAGTATAAACTAAAAAGTTGAAAAAAAAAATCTTGGGGCAAAGGAACTAGAGGAAAGAAGGGCACCGTTGTTCACTCCAGGAACTAAGCAGATTCGTAGGATGGCCAGGCCATTTATCTTAAAGCCCACGTCTTGAGCTGTGTGCAAGCAGTCCAATGCTTTGCACACCAGCCATTTGGTTCATTTTACAGCTTTAATTTTCAGGATGTAAAACCACAATATTAATGCTCAAATTACAGAATTAACATTAAGAGTCTTCCTGCTTTATAAAATGGGTGATAATGCAAAGTGGAAGCTCTTTAGTGGTTCCTACACATCAGCTTCCCACAAATGCCAGAGTTGGCTGCTTTTTAGTCAGGAGCAAATATGCCAATTTGTTTCTATTCAAGGTCATTCTGTGGTTTCACTCAGAAGATTGCTCTGAACCCAAAGGGTCACAATTTCCCCATTAAGGTGGTGAAAAGTAATTGGGTCTACCCACTTCATAGTCTCTGTATTCTCTCTTCAACTTGACTGTAAATCATAAGAAGGAAAACAGTGTATATTCTATTACCTTGAAATCTCCTTCGGGTCTAGAAAAACTATCATCACCACAGCTTTTTTTCATCCATCTATATATTCACCCTGAGTATTTGAGACCTTAAAACTCCATAGTGGTCAGTAAGTGATCATGTAAGTTTCTTGATAGGTTGACAACATCTTACTTAACTTTACAGTCTATGGCCACATCAAGCACATACTTTTCTTGCAATAGGCAGTCTTGATTTGTGTATCAGTATATGTTCACTGGCCCAACAGAATTCTACACATAATTGGGAAGGACAGTTTTTAAGCAAAATAGCCCATAATGCTGTGTCAGACATGAACTCTAGTTATTCAGAAAAAAAGGAAATCACTGTGGATTAGATGCTCAAATAGATGGTAATGTTGGAAATGTGGCTGCTAGTCCAAAAAAAAACATCTTGACCCATGAAAACTGCAGTTGGGACCAACCAAGCATGGGAGTGAGTGGGCTCTGAGAAAATCGTTCAGTTTCTACACAAAGGCAATGCATGGGCTATTCTGAGGCTTAGTTCTCTGAAGTTGTATTAAGATCTAGCTTCTATTCAATCCATGGCAACATATTTGCAGTGTAAATTAACCAAGTATAAACTAAAAAGTTGAAAAAAAAAATCTTGGGGCAAAGGAACTAGAGGAAAGAAGGGCACCGTTGTTCACTCCAGGAACTAAGCAGATTCGTAGGATGGCCAGGCCATTTATCTTAAAGCCCACGTCTTGAGCTGTGTGCAAGCAGTCCAATGCTTTGCACACCAGCCATTTTGTTCCTTTTACAGCTTTAATTTTCTGGATGTAAAACCACAATATTAATGCTCAAATTACAGAATTAACATTAAGAGTCTTCCTGCTTTATAAAATGGGTGATAATGCAAAGTGGAAGCTCTTTAGTGGTTCCTACACATCAGCTTCCCACAAATGCCAGAGTTGGCTGCTTTTTAGTCAGGAGCAAATATGCCAATTTGTTTCTATTCAAGGTCATTCTGTGGTTTCACTCAGAAGATTGCTCTGAACCCAAAGGGTCACAATTTCCCCATTAAGGTGGTGAAAAGTAATTGGGTCTACCCACTTCATAGTCTCTGTATTCTCTCTTCAACTTGACTGTAAATCATAAGAAGGAAAACAGTGTATATTCTATTACCTTGAAATCTCCTTCGGGTCTAGAAAAACTATCATCACCACAGCTTTTTTTCATCCATCTATATATTCACCCTGAGTATTTGAGACCTTAAAACTCCATAGTGGTCAGTAAGTGATCATGTAAGTTTCTTGATAGGTTGACAACATCTTACTTAACTTTACAGTCTATGGCCACATCAAGCACATACTTTTCTTGCAATAGGCAGTCTTGATTTGTGTATCAGTATATGTTCACTGGCCCAACAGAATTCTACACATAATTGGGAAGGACAGTTTTTAAGCAAAATAGCCCATAATGCTGTGTCAGACATGAACTCTAGTTATTCAGAAAAAAAGGAAATCACTGTGGATTAGATGCTCAAATAGATAGTAATGTTGGAAATGTGGCTGCTAGTCAAAAAGGCAAAGAGAGGAGCGAGAGCACCCGCATGTATTCTGTTGGGGAGTGGAGTGCATAAGAAACCTTGAAGCCCAGATTAAGCCAAGCAGGTTGGTACCACTGAGCTGGACTATGAATGGTTCTGAAGAACAATGGCTTTCCACCTCAGTCTCCTATTTGTCAAGTAGGAAGACCTACGGTGACAGCTGGCAGTCGCCATGTAAGCAACAGCCTTGACATCTTTGGAAATACACTTGACACTGAACAACATGGATCTGAACCATGTAGATTCACTTATCTGTGGATTCTTTTCAATAAATACATATATGTACTATAAATGTATTTTATCTTCCTTATGATTTTAATAAAATTATTTTCTCTAGCTTGCTTTATTCTAAAAACATAGTATATGATATATGTGTGTGTGTCTGTCTGTGTGTACATATAACATATCAAACATGTGTTAATTGGTTAACAGTAAGGTTTCCAGTCTACAATAATCTAACAGCACTTATATATGGGGGTGAGTCAAAGGCACACACACATTTTTGACTGTGCACACGTCAACACCCCTAACCTCCACATTGCTCAAGAGTCAATTATATTTCATCAAGAAATATAATGATTTTATATTTCAGTTCAAGCATTTATCACCACTTACCATGTATCTCAGGGAAGTTGTATATTGTCTCAGAACAGTAGATTCCTATCCGGGGAAAATGGTATCTAAAGATTAATAGAAAACTATCATCACCACAGCTTTTTTTCATCCATCTATATATTCACCCTGAGTATTTGAGACCTTAAAACTCCATAGTGGTCAGTAAGTGATCATGTAAGTTTCTTGATAGGTTGACAACATCTTACTTAACTTTACAGTCTATGGCCACATCAAGCACATACTTTTCTTGCAATAGGCAGTCTTGATTTGTGTATCAGTATATGTTCACTGGCCCAACAGAATTCTACACATAATTGGGAAGGACAGTTTTTAAGCAAAATAGCCCATAATGCTGTGTCAGACATGAACTCTAGTTATTCAGAAAAAAAGGAAATCACTGTGGATTAGATGCTCAAATAGATAGTAATGTTGGAAATGTGGCTGCTAGTCAAAAAGGCAAAGAGAGGAGCGAGAGCACCCGCATGTATTCTGTTGGGGAGTGGAGTGCATAAGAAACCTTGAAGCCCAGATTAAGCCAAGCAGGTTGGTACCACTGAGCTGGACTATGAATGGTTCTGAAGAACAATGGCTTTCCACCTCAGTCTCCTATTTGTCAAGTAGGAAGACCTACGGTGACAGCTGGCAGTCGCCATGTAAGCAACAGCCTTGACATCTTTGGAAATACACTTGACACTGAACAACATGGATCTGAACCATGTAGATTCACTTATCTGTGGATTCTTTTCAATAAATACATATATGTACTATAAATGTATTTTATCTTCCTTATGATTTTAATAAAATTATTTTCTCTAGCTTGCTTTATTCTAAAAACATAGTATATGATATATGTGTGTGTGTCTGTCTGTGTGTACATATAACATATCAAACATGTGTTAATTGGTTAACAGTAAGGTTTCCAGTCTACAATAATCTAACAGCACTTATATATGGGGGTGAGTCAAAGGCACACACACATTTTTGACTGTGCACACGTCAACACCCCTAACCTCCACATTGCTCAAGAGTCAATTATATTTCATCAAGAAATATAATGATTTTATATTTCAGTTCAAGCATTTATCACCACTTACCATGTATCTCAGGGAAGTTGTATATTGTCTCAGAACAGTAGATTCCTATCCGTTTTTTAAAGATTATACAAGATAATGAATGTAAAGGATTGAGGATAAAAATCAAATATAAGCACATAGTAAACATTTAATGTATGCTGTGCTTATTTGCTCAGTCATGTCCAACTCTTTCTGAACTCATGGACCGCAGCACACCAGGCTCCTCTTTCCATGGAGATTAAATACTCAGGTGGGTTGCCAGGCCCTCCTCCAGGAGATCTTTCCAACCCAGTGATCGAACCCAGTTCTCCCACATTGTGAGGCCAATGCTTTTAACATCTGAACCACCAGGGGAACCCAGGAATACTGGAGTGGGTAGCCGATCCCTTCTCCAAGGTAACTTCCTGACCCAGGAATCAAACCAGGTTTTCCTGTACTGCAGGCAGATTTTGCATTGCAGGTGGATTGTTTACCAGCTTAGCTACCAGGGAAGTCCCAATTTAATGTATAATAGTGTATACAGTATAATGTATAGTAGTGACATATTTGGCTAGTGCTTCTAGGTAAATTGCAAATAAAAATAGAACACAGATAAAATCAAGAGATGCATTAGGAAATAAAGCCCCCACCAATTTTGGCAGCTGTGGCATAGCCTTTTTTTTTTTTTTTTAGAAGTAGGAGTAAACACTGTTAGTTGTTTTTTTTTCCTAAAAACTACGGAGGGCTGACTGATTTAATTTTTAAAATAAAATTGTATGTTATATATTCATTTTACACCCATATGTCTTATCACATATTTCAATGTACTAACCTTTTATGATACTTTTTTCATCGAACCTAAAAACATAGTATATGATATATGTGTGTGTGTCTGTCTGTGTGTACATATAACATATCAAACATGTGTTACTTGGTTAACAGTAAGGTTTCCAGTCTACAATAATCTAACAGCACTTATATATGGGGTGAGTCAAAGGCACACACACATTTTTGACTGTGCAATCAACACCCCAAAAACAAATTTTTGACTGTGCACACGTCAACACCCCTAACCTCCACATTGCTCAAGAGTCAATTATATTTCATCAAGAAATATAATGATTTTATATTTCAGTTCAAGCATTTATCACCACTTACCATGTATCTCAGGGAAGTTGTATATTGTCTCAGAACAGTAGATTCCTATCCGTTTTTTAAAGATTATACAAGATAATGAATGTAAAGGATTGAGGATAAAAATCAAATATAAGCACATAGTAAACATTTAATGTATGCTGTGCTTATTTGCTCAGTCATGTCCAACTCTTTCTGAACTCATGGACCGCAGCACACCAGGCTCCTCTTTCCATGGAGATTAAATACTCAGGTGGGTTGCCAGGCCCTCCTCCAGGAGATCTTTCCAACCCAGTGATCGAACCCAGTTCTCCCACATTGTGAGGCCAATGCTTTTAACATCTGAACCACCAGGGGAACCCAGGAATACTGGAGTGGGTAGCCGATCCCTTCTCCAAGGTAACTTCCTGACCCAGGAATCAAACCAGGTTTTCCTGTACTGCAGGCAGATTTTGCATTGCAGGTGGATTGTTTACCAGCTTAGCTACCAGGGAAGTCCCAATTTAATGTATAATAGTGTATACAGTATAATGTATAGTAGTGACATATTTGGCTAGTGCTTCTAGGTAAATTGCAAATAAAAATAGAACACAGATAAAATCAAGAG
This sequence comes from Tragulus kanchil, assembly GCA_022376925.1. Classification (NCBI taxonomy): domain Eukaryota; kingdom Metazoa; phylum Chordata; class Mammalia; order Artiodactyla; family Tragulidae; genus Tragulus; species Tragulus kanchil. Next base: position 183,632,281 of record JAIOJX010000028.1, read on the forward strand.
ATGCATTAGGAAATAAAGCCCCCACCAATTTTGGCAGCTGTGGCATAGCCTTTTTTTTTTTTTTTTTTTCTAGAAGTAGGAGTAAACACTGTTAGTTGTATTTTTTTCCTAAAAACTACGGAGAGCTGACTGATTGAATCTTTACAATAAACTTGTATGCTATATATTCATTTTTACACCCATATGTCTTATCACATCTACTTAGAACCCATCAGTGGCTTCCCAGTGTACTTAGACACCTCTTATCATGAATATCATTTTGTTGCCATCAGAACACAGTCTATGTTCCTCAAACGTGAAAGGCTGAAGAGAGCTGTGAGAGAGATAATAGTAAGGAACCCTGGGGAAGGATGAGATATGACTCTCAATAATCAAATACTGAGTTTTCACCTATGTTGCACCCCTACCTCCCATGGAAAAGTCTGACATACACTGTTTTTATCAGGTTCATGATAGTTGCTTTGTTGTGCTGGGTATCAACATACCTTTGAAGCTGTCAAAGCTTACATAGGTTAAGCAACTTGCCCCAAGCCATACTCCCAGAAAGTGGCAATGCTGGGATATGAACCCAGGGTGTTCAGTTTCAGCATCTTTGTTCTCCTTGCTGACTTAGAAACTTTGAGACTCAGAGAGTCTATTGAACCTGCAAGAGTATCAAAGAAGCCCACATGACTTTATTTGTAAAATAGTCAAAGCTTTGATTCACTGTCATGTGCATTAAATAGCTGGCTGGTGGACTGATTTGGACCATCAGCTTTCTGCAGAGGGAGACCCGATCTAAGCTCAAGAGGAGGGAAAAGTGGATCCACGTATAATCAAGTTGAGGTTTAGTTATTCTAAATTGTTTTGAATTCTTTCCCACCTTGAATTCATTGTAATAGTTGGAAAAAGAAAACTTTAAAAAGACCTCATTCCCCCTTTTTTTTCTAAAGAATTAAGGATGGTCTTTTACTTTTAATAAACAAAAGTGTATGTATTATCTATATATGATGTGGTTTACAAATAAAAGGAAAAGACCCTTTCAGAACATGAAACAGACCAGTCTGTCCTCAGCAAGGAAATAATCTGTCCAACAATTTCAAAAATACATTGAGTAAAAACAATGGAAAATAATAAAGGGCCTTGGGTTAGAGAGAGAATTTGAATGGATGGCTCATGGTAGATCCTCATAGTGATGCCAGGTAGAAAGCAGGTAAGAGGGACATCTAAGAACAAGGTGAAGTGGAAGGTAAAAGGCACTACGTGAAGATGAATGGCATATGTGAGGTGGGAAAGAACTTTCAATTTGGGAGACTGAAAGAAAGCGCAGGGTATTCATTTTACACCCATATGTCTTATCACATCTACTTAGAACCCATCAGTGGCTTCCCAGTGTACTTAGACACCTCTTATCATGAATATCATTTTGTTGCCATCAGAACACAGTCTATGTTCCTCAAACGTGAAAGGCTGAAGAGAGCTGTGAGAGAGATAATAGTAAGGAACCCTGGGGAAGGATGAGATATGACTCTCAATAATCAAATACTGAGTTTTCACCTATGTTGCACCCCTACCTCCCATGGAAAAGTCTGACATACACTGTTTTTATCAGGTTCATGATAGTTGCTTTGTTGTGCTGGGTATCAACATACCTTTGAAGCTGTCAAAGCTTACATAGGTTAAGCAACTTGCCCCAAGCCATACTCCCAGAAAGTGGCAATGCTGGGATATGAACCCAGGGTGTTCAGTTTCAGCATCTTTGTTCTCCTTGCTGACTTAGAAACTTTGAGACTCAGAGAGTCTATTGAACCTGCAAGAGTATCAAAGAAGCCCACATGACTTTATTTGTAAAATAGTCAAAGCTTTGATTCACTGTCATGTGCATTAAATAGCTGGCTGGTGGACTGATTTGGACCATCAGCTTTCTGCAGAGGAGACCCGATCTAAGCTCAAGAGGAGGGAAAAGTGGATCCACGTATAATCAAGTTGAGGTTTAGTTATTCTAAATTGTTTTGAATTCTTTCCCACCTTGAATTCATTGTAATAGTTGGAAAAAGAAAACTTTAAAAAGACCTCATTCCCCCTTTTTTTTCTAAAGAATTAAGGATGGTCTTTTACTTTTAATAAACAAAAGTGTATGTATTATCTATATATGATGTGGTTTACAAATAAAAGGAAAAGACCCTTTCAGAACATGAAACAGACCAGTCTGTCCTCAGCAAGGAAATAATCTGTCCAACAATTTCAAAAATACATTGAGTAAAAACAATGGAAAATAATAAAGGGCCTTGGGTTAGAGAGAGAATTTGAATGGATGGCTCATGGTAGATCCTCATAGTGATGCCAGGTAGAAAGCAGGTAAGAGGGACATCTAAGAACAAGGTGAAGTGGAAGGTAAAAGGCACTACGTGAAGATGAATGGCATATGTGAGGTGGGAAAGAACTTTCAATTTGGGAGACTGAAAGAAAGCGCAGTGGTTTCCTCCTGGAGCAGTGGGGAGAAAAGGGTAAGCTGAGGTCAGAACAGGGAGCCTAATCTAACAGGAACTCTGTTGCTCACTCTAAGAGTGTGGCTTTTGTTCTAAATACACTGGGAAGCCACTGATGGGTTCTAAGTAGATGCAGTAAGACATATGTCAGATTTTTCCATGGGAGTTACGGGCATCACATAGGTGAAAACTCAGTATTTGATTATTGAGAGTCATATCTCATCCTTGCCCAGGGTTCCTTGTCATTATCTCTCTCTCAGCTCTCTTCAGCTTCTCAGGTTTGAGGAAACTCAAGTATGCTCTGATGGCAACAGAATGTTTGATTTTAATGAACTATTTCATTTAAGATAAAATTATATAACCAATGTACATGCATTTGTGTGTGTGTGTGTATATATGCATATATACCCATACATATTTATAGATGTGTGTATGTGTTTAGTTAAAATTAAGAGAATAATTTGGCTTTTAGCAGCTCACTTGTCTTCCTTAAAGTACTAATTTTCTCACCTATAAAACAATGAAACAAAATAATATATGTGGACAGTACTTAATGTTAAGTCCGGCACATTGGAAGCAACTCAATAAACATCAGTTATTATGGATTAGCTGTAACAAAATTATTAATGCAATCCCTGAGATCACAGAAAGAGGCCCTTGTATTGGTATGAATGCTGAAAAGAAATCCAGTAAGTTATCATTTCCAGGCCATACATTAGAGAGAATGATATAGTGTTTAACAAGGGCCTCCAAATAGATGTTGGAAGGCAAAAATCTAGCTGGTCTATTTGGTTTGTTTGTATACTGCCAGGATTTTTAGCTTTATATTGTTGGTCCAATTTGTAAACCCTTTAAACAGATAGATTGGTAAAAGGAGCGAGACATTTTAAGAAACCAAAAAGGTAACAATGGAAAATAATAAAGGGCCTTGGGTTAGAGAGAGAATTTGAATGGATGGCTCATGGTAGATCCTCATAGTGATGCCAGGTAGAAAGCAGGTAAGAGGGACATCTAAGAACAAGGTGAAGTGGAAGGTAAAAGGCACTACGTGAAGATGAATGGCATATGTGAGGTGGGAAAGAACTTTCAATTTGGGAGACTGAAAGAAAGCGCAGTGGTTTCCTCCTGGAGCAGTGGGGAGAAAAGGGTAAGCTGAGGTCAGAACAGGGAGCCTAATCTAACAGGAACTCTGTTGCTCACTCTAAGAGTGTGGCTTTTGTTCTAAATACACTGGGAAGCCACTGATGGGTTCTAAGTAGATGCAGTAAGACATATGTCAGATTTTTCCATGGGAGTTACGGGCATCACATAGGTGAAAACTCAGTATTTGATTATTGAGAGTCATATCTCATCCTTGCCCAGGGTTCCTTGTCATTATCTCTCTCTCAGCTCTCTTCAGCTTCTCAGGTTTGAGGAAACTCAAGTATGCTCTGATGGCAACAGAATGTTTGATTTTAATGAACTATTTCATTTAAGATAAAATTATATAACCAATGTACATGCATTTGTGTGTGTGTGTGTATATATGCATATATACCCATACATATTTATAGATGTGTGTATGTGTTTAGTTAAAATTAAGAGAATAATTTGGCTTTTAGCAGCTCACTTGTCTTCCTTAAAGTACTAATTTTCTCACCTATAAAACAATGAAACAAAATAATATATGTGGACAGTACTTAATGTTAAGTCCGGCACATTGGAAGCAACTCAATAAACATCAGTTATTATGGATTAGCTGTAACAAAATTATTAATGCAATCCCTGAGATCACAGAAAGAGGCCCTTGTATTGGTATGAATGCTGAAAAGAAATCCAGTAAGTTATCATTTCCAGGCCATACATTAGAGAGAATGATATAGTGTTTAACAAGGGCCTCCAAATAGATGTTGGAAGGCAAAAATCTAGCTGGTCTATTTGGTTTGTTTGTATACTGCCAGGATTTTTAGCTTTATATTGTTGGTCCAATTTGTAAACCTTTAGGATCTACTTAAACACTGTTCCCATTAGTCCCCATAATTTCACACCCTGTTGTTTTAAACAACTATATTTTCTTCCTGCCTCATGAAGATCTCATGGTTAGCCATATTATGATCCTCAACATAACTTGCCAGGTTTTTTCCAAGGGTATGAATATGGAGAGGTTCTTCCTCCAACCAAAACATTTTATTATCTCTGGAGAAGACTGCTCCATACTTGCTTTAGTAACTCAAATTGATAATTCAGATATGTTTGAAACCTCATTATGACCATGGTCTTGAGTGTAATAAACTCCTTAGCACAGTCTCCCAACAAATCAGGTCTCTTAAAGCTTTCTGGTCAAAAACACATCTTGTTCCTCCTTAATAGCTCTCCAGTATCTCAGTAAGACCTTGATCTTGAAAATCAACCCAGCTTTCACGTCCCAGTTTATACACACCATTTCCCAGCTCTTCATTTCTTTCATGGTTGCAATATTACTGCTGCTGCTAAGTCACTTCTGTTGTGTCTGATTCTTTAAGACCCCATGGATCATAACCTGCTAGGCTCCTCTGTCCATGGGATTCTCCAGGCAAGAATACTAGACTGGGTTGCCATTCCCTTCTCCAGGGAATCTTCCCAACCCAGGGGTCGAACCGAGGTCTCCTGCATTACAGGCGGCTTCCTTACTCTCTGAACCATCAGGGGAGCCAGTTGCAATACTAAGTAGAGGACATATTACAATCCTCTTCAGTGGCATGTCCCCCATGACACTTTGCCTAAATAAATTCAGATTGTTACTTAGAATAAGCCCACTGGGGATATGATGTTCCTTTTTTCTTATAAGCTTTCTGGGAAATCAGTGTCTTATGGGATTTTTATGGGAATTCTGGACACAATTCTGACTTGAGGAATGATGATAACACACTAGAGACAAATAACACACTAGAGACAGAGCTGCATATGGCTTCGCTATTAAGAGTACATGGTTGGAACTGTCTGGAGGAAGAATCACCAGGTGCCTGTTAGCAGGTTCTATACTCCCTCTGAGCCCGGCCTCAGCTCACAGAAGTCCCTAAGGAATACCATACCGCACGTGGATTGCAATTCAGCTTTGAAAATTACTGCTGGCGCACGAGATGTCTGAGCTGATAAAGATGCCAAAAAGGACAAAAGCAAACACATAAATAAATGGATGGGCTTGATGTTGAATTTCATGTTTGAATAAATAATGTTTAAAATGTCCACAGTGTCATTTTCTGATCTAGATTTTTGATGTCACCAAAGCAGACATTAATCTAGGAATAAACATGCTAGATCGAAGGATTATAGACCTGAACTCTCTCACAAACAATACCTTGACTGTATGCCCTATTCAATAATGGTGAGGAAATTGGTGAAGGAAGATAAGAAAGCTGAAAAGAAATGCATGTCTTAAAAGCAATAAATGACTAATTGCGTGTAAACAGTCTCCAATTTAAAAAAAAGTCAACAGGATTAAATTTGAGTTTGATATGAGGCTGGGCCTATGTAACTAGAAGAATGTTGTTATACCCTCTTGTTTAAAAGTGCATATTTTCCTAGGGTATATTCACATTTATTCTGAAGCTATAAATACCTCATTTTCTCTACCTCAGTTTCATTATCTGTGAAATTGGAATAATGGCACCTTATCATGCTGAGCATTAGCAACTTAATGTCTACTACACTGTTTATTATAATAAGTTCTTAGCGGGAGAGATTTTCCTGTCATTACATGGCCGGCTTGCCATTCCCTTCTCCAGGAATCTTCCCAACCCAGGGGTCGAACCGAGGTCTCCTGCATTACAGGCGGCTTCCTTACTCTGAACCATCAGGGGAGCCAGTTGCAATACTAAGTAGAGGAATATTACAATCCTCTTCAGTGGCATGTCCCCCATGACACTTTGCCTAAATAAATTCAGATTGTTACTTAGAATAAGCCCACTGGGGATATGATGTTCCTTTTTTCTTATAAGCTTTCTGGGAAATCAGTGTCTTATGGGATTTTTATGGGAATTCTGGACACAATTCTGACTTGAGGAATGATGATAACACACTAGAGACAAATAACACACTAGAGACAGAGCTGCATATGGCTTCGCTATTAAGAGTACATGGTTGGAACTGTCTGGAGGAAGAATCACCAGGTGCCTGTTAGCAGGTTCTATACTCCCTCTGAGCCCGGCCTCAGCTCACAGAAGTCCCTAAGGAATACCATACCGCACGTGGATTGCAATTCAGCTTTGAAAATTACTGCTGGCGCACGAGATGTCTGAGCTGATAAAGATGCCAAAAAGGACAAAAGCAAACACATAAATAAATGGATGGGCTTGATGTTGAATTTCATGTTTGAATAAATAATGTTTAAAATGTCCACAGTGTCATTTTCTGATCTAGATTTTTGATGTCACCAAAGCAGACATTAATCTAGGAATAAACATGCTAGATCGAAGGATTATAGACCTGAACTCTCTCACAAACAATACCTTGACTGTATGCCCTATTCAATAATGGTGAGGAAATTGGTGAAGGAAGATAAGAAAGCTGAAAAGAAATGCATGTCTTAAAAGCAATAAATGACTAATTGCGTGTAAACAGTCTCCAATTTAAAAAAAAGTCAACAGGATTAAATTTGAGTTTGATATGAGGCTGGGCCTATGTAACTAGAAGAATGTTGTTATACCCTCTTGTTTAAAAGTGCATATTTTCCTAGGGTATATTCACATTTATTCTGAAGCTATAAATACCTCATTTTCTCTACCTCAGTTTCATTATCTGTGAAATTGGAATAATGGCACCTTAGGGGATCATGCTGAGCATTAGCAACTTAATGTCTACTACACTGTTTATTATAATAAGTTCTTTAGAGACTGGAGTCAGAGCGTGGTGAATACACAATGAGGGGAGTAAATCAACATGAATCAAATTTTTGCACATAGTATGTGTACGAAGAGACAATAAATTACATGGAAGAGGGTAATAAAGTATTTTCTAAGTGGAAGGAAGAAACAAAACCCTGGAAAATATAAAAATGGGTCATCCCTAATGGGTAAAAATGTTCCATATAATATACTGCCCATCATGAAATATCTGATTTATAAAATCCAACTGCAATTTGAGGAATCCTCTAATGTGTATTTACATTTTTAAATGTCAGGAAGAGGATAGTCTGAAAAAAAAGGAAGCAATCACAATTGTGTGAGCTTTAGAATTCTCTCCCTAGGACACATCTGGGCTTGCATAGAGTTTCTACAATACGTTGTCTTCCTCTCAACGGTTATTTTCCTAGCACGTCTCATGACCGTGTAATGCTATGTTGCCTAGAGTAGATGTCCCTGAGCTTCCAGAAACTCAAACTGCCTGTCTTCATTCTTTCCATACCAATACGTGTGTAGATTCAGCAAAATTATATACCCGTAGCTGTGAACTCCAATTCTCTCTAGCAGGAATATTCAGAAGACAGGAAAATCTCAGCCATCTTAGAAACCAGAGTGTATGTTCCAATCTCATCAGCATCCATACAGTTTACTCAGCTTACTATTAGTTTGTTTGAATACATTATTTGGCACCTGGTGCAATTCATGACAGGTCATTAGCAGTGGGCCAACACACTGCTCTGAGCCATTGAGTTCCATTATCTTGGATACTGCCCAATGGCTGAAAAGTTACAAGTCTAATTTAAGTTTTTAAATGTAAAGCTTGCCATTACTCTTGTTTCTCATCCCTATTCAATCATTTCCAAAACAGTGATTGCATAAAAAGAGCAGGAATGGGAAACCTTGTGAAGATTTGCCTAAAATTATCACTAAGAGATACAGCCAAAAGATTAATACCTCTATGCAAAGTGGCTACAAATGGGAGGTCTCCTTGTGACTCCATGGCAAGAGGAACACAAATATGACCATGCAATTCCCCTTTGTAACATGCATAGTGCTTGTAATTATTACAGTCACCATCATCTCTGGTGCTAAATCACTGGTGAAGAATAATTAATGGTCTCTTCAGTAAAACCATCCAGGATATGAAACAAGACTGAATATACACCAGTTCGAAAATCTTACAAGTTCCTCAAAAGTTAGGGCCACATTTTACAACTCTTAATATTTCCTATACGGGTTTACCTGGTGGTCCAGTGGGTGGGGAGTCTGCTTTGCAGTGCAAGGGGCACTGGTTCGATCCCTGGCCCTGGAAGATCCCACAGGCTACAACGGTTAGACTGGTGTGTGCAGTTGCAAGCCAGCACTCTGGAGCGCATGCACCCAGAGCCTTGTTCTGCAGCAAGAAAAGCCACTAGCATTGGGAGGTCCACACAGGCCAAAGAATAAAGATGGATAAAAATAAATACATAAATAACGAATAAAATTGAAAAAAAATTCCCTATAGCCTCCAGAAAAAACTTTTTTGGTTCAAGTCAAACTTCCAATAAATATATTGATTTTCTTATTGATAGAATTAAATGCAGCAACAAACAGCTAAACTATTGAATCCAAGAGAGGAAGAGAAGGTGAGATGAAGTCTAAACTAACATCACAGCAAGAAATGTTAAAATCTCTGTTAGGAAAAGCAGGATAAGGAAAGGAGATCCCTGCCACAAACTATCGGGATCACAATGCTGGAAAATAACAGGAATGTAAAGGAAAATTTACACTTGATTTTAATGGCTCTCTGTTAAAGGGAATGATGTGCTTGAGTATGAAGCAGTCAAACAGTAGTAACAGATAAATAGTCACATTTGTCAGTTAGGCTTAAAGAAATGTAGCTCAAGATGGGTGAAGAAATGAGAAAAAAAAATCCAATTACTTTAAATGATGTCGACTCTTCCTGCTGAGACAAATTACAACCTTGGGGTACTGATAAACCCCACAATGCTGAGAAATCTTGCCTAAAATTATCACTAAGAGATACAGCCAAAGATTAATACCTCTATGCAAAGTGGCTACAAATGGGAGGTCTCCTTGTGACTCCATGGCAAGAGGAACACAAATATGACCATGCAATTCCCCTTTGTAACATGCATAGTGCTTGTAATTATTACAGTCACCATCATCTCTGGTGCTAAATCACTGGTGAAGAATAATTAATGGTCTCTTCAGTAAAACCATCCAGGATATGAAACAAGACTGAATATACACCAGTTCGAAAATCTTACAAGTTCCTCAAAAGTTAGGGCCACATTTTACAACTCTTAATATTTCCTATACGGGTTTACCTGGTGGTCCAGTGGGTGGGGAGTCTGCTTTGCAGTGCAAGGGGCACTGGTTCGATCCCTGGCCCTGGAAGATCCCACAGGCTACAACGGTTAGACTGGTGTGTGCAGTTGCAAGCCAGCACTCTGGAGCGCATGCACCCAGAGCCTTGTTCTGCAGCAAGAAAAGCCACTAGCATTGGGAGGTCCACACAGGCCAAAGAATAAAGATGGATAAAAATAAATACATAAATAACGAATAAAATTGAAAAAAAATTCCCTATAGCCTCCAGAAAAAACTTTTTTGGTTCAAGTCAAACTTCCAATAAATATATTGATTTTCTTATTGATAGAATTAAATGCAGCAACAAACAGCTAAACTATTGAATCCAAGAGAGGAAGAGAAGGTGAGATGAAGTCTAAACTAACATCACAGCAAGAAATGTTAAAATCTCTGTTAGGAAAAGCAGGATAAGGAAAGGAGATCCCTGCCACAAACTATCGGGATCACAATGCTGGAAAATAACAGGAATGTAAAGGAAAATTTACACTTGATTTTAATGGCTCTCTGTTAAAGGGAATGATGTGCTTGAGTATGAAGCAGTCAAACAGTAGTAACAGATAAATAGTCACATTTGTCAGTTAGGCTTAAAGAAATGTAGCTCAAGATGGGTGAAGAAATGAGAAAAAAAAATCCAATTACTTTAAATGATGTCGACTCTTCCTGCTGAGACAAATTACAACCTTGGGGTACTGATAAACCCCACAATTGAAGCAAATTAATTACTTGGAGTATTTTTAAAGAAACAATGGAGAAATACAGGGTGACAAAGACCAAAGATAGCCAAACCAGCTGCTTTTCAGAAAAGAAAATGTGAATTGTTTGAATTCAAGGATTTTGATGTTGATCCTGAAAAAACAAGGCAATTCATATTAAGAGGTATTACGGACTCACTAGAAAAACACCGATTCACAGTTTCCAAAACTTTTTTTTTTCTCTATATGAGAAAACAGTAGGTATGATTTGTCTGGATTTTAGTAAAGTGCTTCCCCCTGCCATTCTCACAACATTCTTACTGTTAAAGATCAAGATAGGCCTGGATTATAATAATAGCCAGATTTGTAACTTGCTGAGCAGTGACAACCTTAGGGTCTATCTGATGAGTAGGCTGATATTAAGTAAGCAGTATCTAAAAGGCTGACATTGAGCTCTCTTCTGGACCCTGATCTATTTAGCATCTAAAAAAAACAGCTCAGTGAGGATCACACTTTTAAGTAAGATGAATAGGTGGGCAGAAGGAAAAACCATCTTGGTGACACAATCAGGCACTTAAAATAAAAATAAGCAGAAAAATGAGAAATTTAAATCAATAAAATATTATATACAATGACAGGTCTTGTTTGTGAATTCAAACAAACTAAACATGTAAAAAGGAAGTGAAAGAGTGTGGGAATAATAGCCACGCTCATGAGGGAAATGGTCTAAGTTTATAATTCCACCGAGCTGCCAAAAATATCTGATGCAAACTTAGGCAGCAATAAACATCTAGGAATTATCTAGAAAGTAGAAGATAATTCCATTTTTCTCTGAAACATTTAAAGCATTCCTAGAGAATTATACACAATGCTGAGTCTTGCAGAGATATAAATAAAGCAAAATACATTCTGAAGAGAGAAACTCAGAACAATTGCATAAGAGACAGTAGAAAAATGAGGTCACGTGACCTGGAGAACAGGTGAGTATTAATATTAGCATCCATTGAAAAGCTAAGTCTATTTAGACTGCTATTCTTTCAGTACCGAGAGAAAGCTTTCTCTTTTCAATTTTATTTATTTTGATTTAAAAGTACTTTTTCCTGATTATATCACTAATAGAAAATTGAGAAAATATATAGCAATACACAAAAGAAGAAAGTGTTATTTTCTTAGTACTGGGTCTGTTTCATTCAGTTTTTGCATAGATTTATAATTGTGCTATAATTGTATGCACAGTCATTCAGCATATTATGAAAGCTTTACTGTATATATTCATATTTACCTTTTCATGCAAGTCTGAAAATTTTACAAACATGTGCAAAAATGACAGTTGTGAAGTTTGTTTTTGAAGTGAAGCATCTACAATGTATCAGATTCTTAGGCATTGTCCTAGATGTTAGGGACTCCACAAAAAACAAGAGAGACAAAATCTCAAAACTTGTGAAGTTTATTACTTGAGGGTGTGTTTGTTGAGGGGATATAACACAGACATGCAAGCAGGCAAGGAAAATAAAGAGATCTTTTCTGATAATGTGTACCATAGAGTCTTGATTTGACAAATGTGCTTCTAAAGATTACAACATTTGAGCTGAGATCTGAATGACAGAAAGGTGGAAACAATGTAAAAAGCCTGCAACAGAGGGCTTCAGGCAGAGGGAATAGGAAGTAGGAAGGGCTCTAGGGGAGATGAACTTGAAGTGCTCTAGAAAGAGGAGGCCACTGGCTTGAGGTGTTCCTGGCAGAGAAGGGTGAGACCAAGTGTGTTCACACTGAAAGTAAAATGAGATCCTGGCAAGGACTGGATTTTACTCTATAGAGGGAAACTTTCTGAAGGTTTCTGAGTAGGGAAGCAACCGCATCTGGCTGTTTTTTTTTTTTTTTTCTTGATGTACAATATTATATAAGTTACCAGGTAACAATATAGTGACTCACAATTTGTAAAGGTTATACATCATTTATAGTTACCATAAAACACTGCCTATATACCTCGCATAGTACAATATACCCTTGTAGCTTATTTTTCACATAGCAGTTTGTACTTCTCAATACTCTATCCCTATCCTGCCTCCTCCCTCTGATAACCCCTAGTTTGTTGTCTATATCTGAGTCTGCCTCTTTTTTTTTTTTTTTTAAGATTTATTTATTTATTTATTTTGGTGGGGGTGGGATGGGGAGGGAGGGGAGCGGGCAGGCCACTTCTATTGGTCTTTCATTTCTCCATTTTCATCCATCTTTGTTCTTTGGCCCGTGTGGGCCTCCCATCGCAGTGGCCTCTGTTGTCGCAGAGCACCAGCTCTGGGCGCATGTGCTTCAGAGCTCGAGCTCGGTAATTGGACACATCGGTCCAGCCGCTCCACGGCACGTGGGATCTTCCCAGGCCAGGGATCGAACCGGCGCCCCTTGCACTGTAAGGTGGTGTCCTTACCCACTGGACCACCAGGGAAGCCCTGCTTCTTTTTTGATATATTCACTATTTTATTATTTTTAGATTTCACATGTAAATGATGTCATAAAATATTTGTCTTTCTCTGCCTAATTTCACATAGCATGGCACACTTCAAGTCCATCTATACTTTTCACTCCTGGTGACTCAACACAGATGATTAAATATAGGGACAGGGTACGGAAAAGAGACTAGGGAATTAGAATTCAGTGATTTAAAACGTCCTTGAGTAAGTACAAATCACATAAATAAATTATGTAGGTGAAATCTTTATAAACAAACTCCAAGGAACTACCCTATATACTTATTTATCACTCAATATTGCTCTTGAAAGTTGACCACATGGATGGAATACAGACATATTTCTTTTACTAGAATTGGTTGCCATTGGGATTCTCCCATGGCTTCAGTTCAAATGTTTAAAATGTGGTTTTGTCAGCCAGAGGAAAAGCAAGAGGTTAAGGAAAGCCACTGCAGGTTTCTGGCTGGTTGTTACTGGAAAATTTTACTCTATAGAGGGAAACTTTCTGAAGGTTTCTGAGTAGGGAAGCAACCGCATCTGGCTGTTTTTTTTTTCTTGATGTACAATATTATATAAGTTACCAGGTAACAATATAGTGACTCACAATTTGTAAAGGTTATACATCATTTATAGTTACCATAAAACACTGCCTATATACCTCGCATAGTACAATATACCCTTGTAGCTTATTTTTCACATAGCAGTTTGTACTTCTCAATACTCTATCCCTATCCTGCCTCCTCCCTCTGATAACCCCTAGTTTGTTGTCTATATCTGAGTCTGCCTCTTTTTTTTTTTTTTTTAAGATTTATTTATTTATTTATTTTGGTGGGGGTGGGATGGGGAGGGAGGGGAGCGGGCAGGCCACTTCTATTGGTCTTTCATTTCTCCATTTTCATCCATCTTTGTTCTTTGGCCCGTGTGGGCCTCCCATCGCAGTGGCCTCTGTTGTCGCAGAGCACCAGCTCTGGGCGCATGTGCTTCAGAGCTCGAGCTCGGTAATTGGACACATCGGTCCAGCCGCTCCACGGCACGTGGGATCTTCCCAGGCCAGGGATCGAACCGGCGCCCCTTGCACTGTAAGGTGGTGTCCTTACCCACTGGACCACCAGGAAGCCCTGCTTCTTTTTTGATATATTCACTATTTTATTATTTTTAGATTTCACATGTAAATGATGTCATAAAATATTTGTCTTTCTCTGCCTAATTTCACATAGCATGGCACACTTCAAGTCCATCTATACTTTTCACTCCTGGTGACTCAACACAGATGATTAAATATAGGGACAGGGTACGGAAAAGAGACTAGGGAATTAGAATTCAGTGATTTAAAACGTCCTTGAGTAAGTACAAATCACATAAATAAATTATGTAGGTGAAATCTTTATAAACAAACTCCAAGGAACTACCCTATATACTTATTTATCACTCAATATTGCTCTTGAAAGTTGACCACATGGATGGAATACAGACATATTTCTTTTACTAGAATTGGTTGCCATTGGGATTCTCCCATGGCTTCAGTTCAAATGTTTAAAATGTGGTTTTGTCAGCCAGAGGAAAAGCAAGAGGTTAAGGAAAGAAATCCCTCAGTCTATTCTGAGGGTCTCCTGATGCAAGCTGGAGCCGCAGGGCAGAGGTGAAAAAAGACATGGGCCACAGCTATGCAAGGAAAAACTCACTGCACAGCCATCCTGTTCTCATCCTCAGGTTCTTTAAAGAAAGTCCCTTCCCAGCAGCAGCCATGGCTGCAAGGTCAGCCTCGGCTGTTTTCCAGTGTTCTTTGTAGGTTGTTTATTTACAGACATGCCCATGATGCTTATACTTTATGTGGCCAAGAACGCCTAAAAGTGGCCAGTTATCACAGTCTCTATCCTAAGGCCTTTTGAGTAGCTTGGCGAAAACGATTCAGAAATACACATTTATTGCCTCATCAGCTAGCATTCACTTTCCAGCTGGCTTAGTTTGTTCTTCTGGGTCACCTTCTTGGGCCGTGCACTCTCACCCCAGCCACATTTTAGTGATTTGATGGTTGGACACAGCTTGCCAGGTTAACAGGGTGACCTCTTTCTTCTGGCCACTTCAAACCCTTTTCCAAACAGGCAGAGAACAAATAAACAAGCCAATTATCCTGTCTCCAAAAACCTATCTCAATGGTAGATTCAATAAGTTCAATGGAAAAGATCCTGTGTGTTTGCAGTGATTCTGGTAAGAATTATTACACAAAGTTTCCAAACAGCTTGAGGGACCTAGGAGAACACTTGTTGCAGTGGGACTAAAGCTTTTATTCTAGACTCTCCAGAAGGAGGAGGGCATGCCTTTCAGTCTTTACTAACAGAATCCTGGAAAGCTCCATTCCGATGCAGGGGGGGACTGCAGTTCTCAGACAGCTCAATTATACTGGCACCAGACTTCTCTCAAGTTTACCCATTACCACCCAATTACCACCCAGCCAAAAAATGCCAGTGTATGTGTCCCCCTGTATATGCATGCACACATTTAATGTCTTATCCCCCAATTCAGGGATGTTCCATTCTATTTTTAAAAGAGCTGGTAATTATTTAACCATGACAACACACAGAGGTTCTATTCTTTTTGTGCTTTTGGCTCAAGAATGAGTCAAGCAGCTGGATGTCTGCTAGGACAGGGGCCCCCAAGCCCCAGGCCATGGACCAGTACTGGTTTGTAGCCTGTTAGGGACCCAGCCACACAGAAGTCAGGAGGGAGGTTACCAGAACTCAGGTGAGCAAAGCTTCATCTGTGTTTACAGCAGTTCCCTATCACTCACATTGCCACCCAGCTCTGTTTCTGTCAGATCAGTGTAAAACCAGTACCTGGCTGTTTTCCAGTGTTCTTTGTAGGTTGTTTATTTACAGACATGCCCATGATGCTTATACTTTATGTGGCCAAGAACGCCTAAAAGTGGCCAGTTATCACAGTCTCTATCCTAAGGCCTTTTGAGTAGCTTGGCGAAAACGATTCAGAAATACACATTTATTGCCTCATCAGCTAGCATTCACTTTCCAGCTGGCTTAGTTTGTTCTTCTGGGTCACCTTCTTGGGCCGTGCACTCTCACCCCAGCCACATTTTAGTGATTTGATGGTTGGACACAGCTTGCCAGGTTAACAGGGTGACCTCTTTCTTCTGGCCACTTCAAACCCTTTTCCAAACAGGCAGAGAACAAATAAACAAGCCAATTATCCTGTCTCCAAAAACCTATCTCAATGGTAGATTCAATAAGTTCAATGGAAAAGATCCTGTGTGTTTGCAGTGATTCTGGTAAGAATTATTACACAAAGTTTCCAAACAGCTTGAGGGACCTAGGAGAACACTTGTTGCAGTGGGACTAAAGCTTTTATTCTAGACTCTCCAGAAGGAGGAGGGCATGCCTTTCAGTCTTTACTAACAGAATCCTGGAAAGCTCCATTCCGATGCAGGGGGGGACTGCAGTTCTCAGACAGCTCAATTATACTGGCACCAGACTTCTCTCAAGTTTACCCATTACCACCCAATTACCACCCAGCCAAAAAATGCCAGTGTATGTGTCCCCCTGTATATGCATGCACACATTTAATGTCTTATCCCCCAATTCAGGGATGTTCCATTCTATTTTTAAAAGAGCTGGTAATTATTTAACCATGACAACACACAGAGGTTCTATTCTTTTTGTGCTTTTGGCTCAAGAATGAGTCAAGCAGCTGGATGTCTGCTAGGACAGGGGCCCCCAAGCCCCAGGCCATGGACCAGTACTGGTTTGTAGCCTGTTAGGGACCCAGCCACACAGAAGTCAGGAGGGAGGTTACCAGAACTCAGGTGAGCAAAGCTTCATCTGTGTTTACAGCAGTTCCCTATCACTCACATTGCCACCCAGCTCTGTTTCTGTCAGATCAGTGTAAAACATGTAATGGGCTTGAGTCATCCCTGAACCACGTCCCCCCAACACATCGATGGGAAAATTGTCTTCCTCGAAACTGGTCTCTAGCGCCAAAAAGGTTCAGGACCGCTGTGCTAGGACAATGAGAAGCTAGTCCGTGTCCTCTAAGCACAGATGTACTGGAGACCGACTGTGCTACATTCTTCTCTCTCAGAGATGAACAAAATAACGGCATCTAGCAAAACTCTTTTCAGACATTGAAAAGGACTTGTTAACACATATCTCTTAAAAGATAGTTAGAAAAAATGGGAAAATTAAAATCTGTTCAGGGAAAAACAGATTAGAGGCCATAGAAGGTGATTTTATTTAACTTCTTAAGAGGACTTGGCACACCATTCAGAGAGTTGTGAAAATTATATGCGATGATATCCCCACACAGGATGACACACCCCAAGAAGAGACCCAGCCCCTCTCCAGGCAGGCAGAAAGGCACTCTGCCTGTGGCCCTTCTGAATACTGAAGCTGGGAGAGGCATGACCTTCCTGGGAGCTAGGATGCAGCCTCAGACTCTCCCTTGGCTCAGATCCCAGGAACTAGGCTCTTTGGAAGCGAAGGGCATGATGCTGTGGCCGAGAAGCGCCAGGAATAAACCAAGGTTTTCTCAAAGGCAGCAGGCCTACACCACCCAAAGGGCTTAAGGCAGAGTTCTAGTGTTCCCAGTGGAACTAATATAAACATGATCACAAAGGGGAATGTATTAAGTACAGGCTGTTAGAGAGTAGCTGTATGATCTGCTTATCAGAGCATAAGATCTAGAGGCGGAAAGAACTGCCAGTTTCAGACCTGACTCCGTGACTAGTGATGCTAGCCAAATCACACATTTGTCATCGGGGGCACTGTTTCTTTCCTTGTAAAATGAGAGCAAGAGCAGCTAAGATATTTCAAGCACTAAGATACATCGTAGGCACCTGTGCTAAGAGGATTCTAGAGGGGGTAACACTAGAGGAAGGTCTGTCAGTTCATTCACTCAGTTGTGTCCAACTTTTTGTGACCCCATGCATCGTGGCACACCAGGCTTCCCTGTCCTTCACCACCTCCCAGAGCTTTCTCAAGCTCATGTCCATTGACTCAGTGATGCCATCCAACCATCTTATCCTCTGTCATCCCCATCTCCTTCTGTCTTCTGTTTTTCCTAACATCGGGGCTCTTTTCCAATGAGCTGCCTCTTCACATCAAGTGGCCTAAGTATTGAAGCTTCAACTTCAGTGTCAGTCCTTCCAATGAATATTCAGGGTTGATTCCCTTTAGGATTGACTGAATGATTCAAGAGCAAAACTCTTTCCCCAGACATTGAAAAGGAAAACTTGTTAACACATATCTCTTAAAAGATAGTTAGAAAAAATGGGAAAATTAAAATCTGTTCAGGGAAAAACAGATTAGAGGCCATAGAAGGTGATTTTATTTAACTTCTTAAGAGGACTTGGCACACCATTCAGAGAGTTGTGAAAATTATATGCGATGATATCCCCACACAGGATGACACACCCCAAGAAGAGACCCAGCCCCTCTCCAGGCAGGCAGAAAGGCACTCTGCCTGTGGCCCTTCTGAATACTGAAGCTGGGAGGCATGACCTTCCTGGGAGCTAGGATGCAGCCTCAGACTCTCCCTTGGCTCAGATCCCAGGAACTAGGCTCTTTGGAAGCGAAGGGCATGATGCTGTGGCCGAGAAGCGCCAGGAATAAACCAAGGTTTTCTCAAAGGCAGCAGGCCTACACCACCCAAAGGGCTTAAGGCAGAGTTCTAGTGTTCCCAGTGGAACTAATATAAACATGATCACAAAGGGGAATGTATTAAGTACAGGCTGTTAGAGAGTAGCTGTATGATCTGCTTATCAGAGCATAAGATCTAGAGGCGGAAAGAACTGCCAGTTTCAGACCTGACTCCGTGACTAGTGATGCTAGCCAAATCACACATTTGTCATCGGGGGCACTGTTTCTTTCCTTGTAAAATGAGAGCAAGAGCAGCTAAGATATTTCAAGCACTAAGATACATCGTAGGCACCTGTGCTAAGAGGATTCTAGAGGGGGTAACACTAGAGGAAGGTCTGTCAGTTCATTCACTCAGTTGTGTCCAACTTTTTGTGACCCCATGCATCGTGGCACACCAGGCTTCCCTGTCCTTCACCACCTCCCAGAGCTTTCTCAAGCTCATGTCCATTGACTCAGTGATGCCATCCAACCATCTTATCCTCTGTCATCCCCATCTCCTTCTGTCTTCTGTTTTTCCTAACATCGGGGCTCTTTTCCAATGAGCTGCCTCTTCACATCAAGTGGCCTAAGTATTGAAGCTTCAACTTCAGTGTCAGTCCTTCCAATGAATATTCAGGGTTGATTTCCTTTAGGATTGACTGATTTGATCTCTTTGCAGTCCATGGGACTCTCAAGAGTTTCCTCCAACACCACAGTTCAAAGGCATCAATTCTTCTGTGCTCAGCCTTCTTTATGGTCTACATTCACAAGAATATGCTGCATGTAGGTCACGTTCACTGCAAGGCTCCAGTGGCTACATCCTGGGCTCTGTGAGCACTTGCACTGAGGCCATATTGTTCACAGACAGTGACTCAGTACAGGCACCACTGTGGGGTTCTTTATACCCAGTGTCAGACTACTCTAGAGGCAACCTATGGCCTGGAATGAGTCTTCCTCAGAATGGCACTGCAGTATGAAGCTCTACTAAGCCATCCCTTCTTATTCATTCCTCTGTTCACAGGTTCCAAACCTGCACTGCAGTCTGCTGCCTCCTGTCACCTGCTACCATTCATCCCTCTATCCTTCACCTCAGCCCATCTTGGTGTCTGCTCATTGGCAAACCTAACTGAAACCGAGGAACTGAATGAAATGAGATCATCATGAGGTTCTCATAATGAACCTATGAAATGAACATTACGATCCTCATTTTGCAAATATAGAAACAACTTCATAGAGGGATTAAGTTCAAAATAAACCAGTCTTTATTTCACAAGGCTGTTGTGAGAGTTTAGTGAGACAGTGTATGTGAAAGGGTTTTATATTTTTCCAGGTCAGAGAAAAAAAATCAGAAAAAGAATATCCCTGCATAGTTTGTTTTTTTTTTTTTTTTTTTAATTTTATTTATTTTGGGTTGCACTGCATCTTCATTGCTGTGTGCAGGTTTTCTCTAGTTGTGGCGAGCAGAGGCTATTTTTCCTTGTAGTGTGTGGTCTTCTCACTGTGGTAGCTTCTCTGGTGGCAGAGCACAAGCCCTAGGCATGTGGTCTTCAACAGTTACAGCACAGAGGCTCGGGAGTTGTGGCTTATGAGCCCTAGAGCCCACCAGCTTCAGTAATTGTGGATCTGGGGCTCAGTAGTTGTGGTGAATGGGTTTAATTACCCTGTAGCATGTGGGATCTTAGCTCCCAGACTAAGGATTGGAACCATGTCTCCTGCACTGGCTGGTGGATTCCTATGCACTGTGCCATAAGGGAAATCCCCCATTATAATTTTAAATTACTCTTACTTTTTCTTGGTTTTCTCCCAGTTTCACAAGCTTATATTAAAAAAACTTCACTCAGCCTTCAAAAGTGCCCTGAAAAAGTAACATTTTTGTCTTTACCAAACCCCGTGTCCCACAAACCCACTTGACCCTTTATGGTTCGAGGACAGAGAAGAGGAAAATCTGGATATGTGAGTTAGGTCACTACGACATGCTTGGCATTGCACTCTGCTCCTTAAAACCAGAGTTTTAGTCTTCGAACCTTGCAATAAATTTAATAGTGTACAATTTACTAGCAACTGAGAAAGGTACAACTACAGGAAATGAGAGTCTTCGTGCTTTTATTAATATTCTTCCTAAGTTCTCTGGCATTTTAACAAAAATTCTGCCATCCAAATATGGACTATTTACTGTCCTGGTCAAAACAATCTTTTTCCTGCTCTGATCACTGAGCCTGATCAGATAAAAGGCTCATTTTCTGTTCCTTTGGTGAAAAAGAGGCTACCCATAATTTTCTCACATGCTCATGTTCTCACCAAATAATTTCTACCATGACTTCCTGTTTTGCATCCTCAATAACAACCCAGGCGTCCTTGATCTCAACTTTCTTCAGGGGGTATAGTTAGAAGTCTGCTGAGACAACAGTTTGGACCAAGAAACTAACCCTATATTAGGCACCAGCAGTCAGTAGGCATAGGATCAGTGTTGATGTGAAGTTCTGGGCCAGGTACTCTTCTCAAAATCATCAGATGTTAAGAAGGCACTACCCAGACAACTTTTGGTATGACTTTTTACGAGAGAGATTGAGAAAGGGGCAGAAGAGGTGGAGGAGAAAGAGGTCACAGCAGAGAGTCATGCTGAGAACTACAAGGAGAGTAAGAGAGAAAGCACTACTGAACAGCTCCTGAAGGGAGTCATCAGACTGTGTGCTCTCTTCAGCTTTGCTGTGGATGCGAATGGTCAAAGCAAGCAGGTTGGACCAGCTGTATTTGTGAAGAGTGCAATAGGGCTTTTGCGTGAGACATCCTGGTGAGACTGATGGATAAGTCTGGACTCCTTTGGGACTCAAAAAGTCCATCTCCTCGAGCTGCCTGAATATCAGCCTCTCACAGATGCAGCAATGTCAGAGAATCCCAGGGAGCTTCGAAAAAGATCAGGGAACAATACCTCCTCCTCACTGCTAATTCTGACAGCTCCTGCCCGGACTAGGATGCATTCCTCAGGATGGAAGTGCCAGCTTGCCTCTCCCACAGGGGCTGCAGGCAGCGGGAAACCAAGCTCCCTGTGTGGGTCTCACTGGCTTCTCCATTTGTTTTCCTTTGCTACCAGACACTTCTATTTAAACTACTTGGAAGGATATCTCAATAACATCCTTTGCTGAGCTCCACAAGCTAGAATATGAGAACCCTTTTGCCCTCTTCTCTGCACCAAGCCTTGAGTCTTGGTGGATCTCACAGAGAACACAAGGTCTGAGGACCTTCAACAAGAGCCTGTCTTCAGATACTTCTCAGGTTAACAAACAGGATTGACAGCTGCAGAACACTGTATGTGTTTTAAATGATTAGTTCAAATCCATTAATCACAATAAGGCTTGATAATACACCAAAAGTCAAACACACACTCCAAAAAATAAATCGATGGCCCATCTCCATCCAAACCAATCTTCTGAAAATCCAAATACCACATGTCCCTTGTAAAACAGACCTTGTTTAATATTTACCAAGATTTTTAAAAAATGAACCCATGTCATATTATACTCTTGGCCTAAATCTTAGTTTGGACCAAGAAACTAACCCTATATTAGGCACCAGCAGTCAGTAGGCATAGGATCAGTGTTGATGTGAAGTTCTGGGCCAGGTACTCTTCTCAAAATCATCAGATGTTAAGAAGGCACTACCCAGACAACTTTTGGTATGACTTTTTACGAGAGAGATTGAGAAAGGGGCAGAAGAGGTGGAGGAGAAAGAGGTCACAGCAGAGAGTCATGCTGAGAACTACAAGGAGAGTAAGAGAGAAAGCACTACTGAACAGCTCCTGAAGGGAGTCATCAGACTGTGTGCTCTCTTCAGCTTTGCTGTGGATGCGAATGGTCAAAGCAAGCAGGTTGGACCAGCTGTATTTGTGAAGAGTGCAATAGGGCTTTTGCGTGAGACATCCTGGTGAGACTGATGGATAAGTCTGGACTCCTTTGGGACTCAAAAAGTCCATCTCCTCGAGCTGCCTGAATATCAGCCTCTCACAGATGCAGCAATGTCAGAGAATCCCAGGGAGCTTCGAAAAAGATCAGGGAACAATACCTCCTCCTCACTGCTAATTCTGACAGCTCCTGCCCGGACTAGGATGCATTCCTCAGGATGGAAGTGCCAGCTTGCCTCTCCCACAGGGGCTGCAGGCAGCGGGAAACCAAGCTCCCTGTGTGGGTCTCACTGGCTTCTCCATTTGTTTTCCTTTTGCTACCAGACACTTCTATTTAAACTACTTGGAAGGATATCTCAATAACATCCTTTGCTGAGCTCCACAAGCTAGAATATGAGAACCCTTTTGCCCTCTTCTCTGCACCAAGCCTTGAGTCTTGGTGGATCTCACAGAGAACACAAGGTCTGAGGACCTTCAACAAGAGCCTGTCTTCAGATACTTCTCAGGTTAACAAACAGGATTGACAGCTGCAGAACACTGTATGTGTTTTAAATGATTAGTTCAAATCCATTAATCACAATAAGGCTTGATAATACACCAAAAGTCAAACACACACTCCAAAAAATAAATCGATGGCCCATCTCCATCCAAACCAATCTTCTGAAAATCCAAATACCACATGTCCCTTGTAAAACAGACCTTGTTTAATATTTACCAAGATTTTTAAAAAATGAACCCATGTCATATTATACTCTTGGCCTAAATCTTACAGATAATTTTATGATTATATGAGTAGTTGGGTAAATACATAGTTGGAGAGGAATATCTTTTCTCTGCTCCTCATTAGCCTATGGGGAGATACTTCCTAGGAAACTTCCCCTTGGTTCATCCTATCCATCCACTTCCTTCCCCTAGATAGGTGGTGTGCCTCTCCTGATAGTCAAATTGGGGGAGGATTGCACTGAACTGGCTCAGCTTCATGCTTCTCTTTGGGGAAGGGTTCTACACACCAATATCAAAGACTTGTCATCCTATCTTCTGTTGGTCACACAGCAGCCTGCCCCCATGGGGCTGGCCTCCTGGGCCCAGTCCTGCTGTGTTCCTCAGGGGTACCTCCTCTGTGCCAGGATTCTAAGCCAGGTGGCTAACAGGTCCATGGCTACGTCCACTCCCTTCACCATTATTAGGTATGAAGGTGAAAAGCTCGCATCTGTTTCCCCTTAATCATCTTCTTACCTTGCTTTGAACTCAGGATGAGAAGAGAGATCCCACTTGACAGACTTCCTTGAAAATGTCAATAATGATAAATTCAACAGCCTGCTTATCATGGGAATAAAATGCTTTTATATCCTCTGAAGATAGATTTTGTACTATTGAGAGAAAAACAATAACTTGCAAAATTGACAATAAGCAATTTGGTGGGAGTAGGGTAGGGAGACAATCCCTGGGTCAATGCACTCCAAACACGAAAAAGATGGCAACACATAGCACTGTTTTTCAAAGAAGCAAACAAAAATATATATATATATGCATATTATATATGTGTATATATAATATATATATATATATATATATATAACTGAATCACTATACTATACAACAGAAATCAGCACAGCACTGTAAGTCAACTACACATAAATAAAAAGGTCGCCTGTTTATGTTGCCCATTTACTTCAAATGGAGGTAGATACATACAGCTTGAGCACTATCTTAACCAAAAAGTGACATGGTCCACCCTAGGCTACATTCTAAGAAAGTGCCTGGGCTTCCTTGGTGGTCCAGTGGGTAAGGACACCGCCTTGCAGTGCAAGGGTTCCCCGCCCCCAAAGTACAGCTGGACCGATCTTAGCCTAGGAGAGATCTTACAGATAATTTTATGATTATATGAGTAGTTGGGTAAATACATAGTTGGAGGAATATCTTTCTCTGCTCCTCATTAGCCTATGGGGAGATACTTCCTAGAAACTTCCCTTGGTTCATCCTATCCATCCACTTCCTTCCCTAGATAGGTGGTGTGCCTCTCCTGATAGTCAAATTGGGGGAGGATTGCACTGAACTGGCTCAGCTTCATGCTTCTCTTTGGGGAAGGGTTCTACACACCAATATCAAAGACTTCTCATCCTATCTTCTGTTGGTCACACAGCAGCCTGCCCCATGGGGCTGGCCTCCTGGGCCCAGTCCTGCTGTGTTCCTCAGGGGTACCTCCTCTGTGCCAGGATTCTAAGCCAGGTGGCTAACAGGTCCATGGCTACGTCCACTCCCTTCACCATTATTAGGTATGAAGGTGAAAAGCTCGCATCTGTTTCCCCTTAATCATCTTCTTACCTTGCTTTGAACTCAGGATGAGAAGAGAGATCCCACTTGACAGACTTCCTTGAAAATGTCAATAATGATAAATTCAACAGCCTGCTTATCATGGGAATAAAATGCTTTTATATCCTCTGAAGATAGATTTTGTACTATTGAGAGAAAACAATAACTTGCAAAATTGACAATAAGCAATTTGGTGGGAGTAGGGTAGGGAGACAATCCCTGGGTCAATGCACTCCAAACACGAAAAAGATGGCAACACATAGCACTGTTTTTCAAAGAAGCAAACAAAAATATATATATATATGCATATTATATATGTGTATATATAATATATATATATATATATATATATAACTGAATCACTATACTATACAACAGAAATCAGCACAGCACTGTAAGTCAACTACACATAAATAAAAAGGTCGCCTGTTTATGTTGCCCATTTACTTCAAATGGAGGTAGATACATACAGCTTGAGCACTATCTTAACCAAAAAGTGACATGGTCCACCCTAGGCTACATTCTAAGAAAGTGCCTGGGCTTCCTTGGTGGTCCAGTGGGTAAGGACACCGCCTTGCAGTGCAAGGGTCGCCGGTTCAAGCCCTGGCCTGGGAAGATCCCACGTGCTGCAGAGCAGCTGGACCGATCTGTCCAATGACTGAGCCAGAGCTCTGGAGCACATGCGCCCAGAGCTGGTGCTCTGCGACAACAGAGGCTGCTGCGATGGGAGGCTCACACGGGCCAAAGAAAAAAGATGGATGAAAATGGACAAATGAAAGAATAGAAGTGGCCTGCCTGCTCCCCTCCCTCCCGACCCCACCTCCACCAAAATAAATAAATAAATAAGAAAGTACCTGCAAAAGTATCTATGATTTTATGATAAACTTCTCTGTGCTCCAGAGACAGCAATCTTCTTGAAGTACTCATGGAATGGAAGCCCTCAAGTCTCTGCTCAATATAAGGCAGTGCCAGGTGGTTATCCCTCCCCAAAGAATACTTGCTTCTTTAAATATGTCTATATTTATTTATAATACGTACTGCCCTACATTCAAAAGGGATTTGAGAAACAAGTATGTCTACAGAGCTGACTTCTGCCCAGTTTCTCACTCATTCTGATCCCTATATCATTTTCCTTAATTGAAAGTTTTTACTGAGAATGATACTACTGATTATTTTCTTTTGCAAGCATAGCTATTACTTATAACACTAAGGCTATGTGTTTTGTCACAATTTCAACTATTAACATATTAATAATTCTGTATTTATCTGGTTACATCTATTGATTCACATGAAGGAAAACAATGAGACATTAATCTAATATTGTACATAAAACAATACAAGTGTCTGGTAACCTTGCTTCTTTGGAAAGACAGATAAGTATGTGCTTGTGGGTTTCTCTGTGTGTACATATGTACATACATATATGTCTCTGTGTGTGTGTGTGTAAAGTGCTAAGTCACTTCAGTCATGCCTGACTCATTGTTTCCCTATGCATTATAGTCTGCCAGGTTTCCTCTGTCCATGAGATTCTCCAGGCAAGAATGCTGCAGTGGCTTGCCATGTCCTTCTCCAGGGAATCTTTCCATCCCTGGGATCGAACTTGCGTCTCTTAGGTCTCCTACATTGGCAATGGGTTATTCACCACTAGTGCCACTCTATACATCTGTTTACATACATATTTTTTATGAAAATTTGAATATTCTAAGACATTTAGATTCATAGAAGCAGAAACTCATCTCCTATGTGCACTTAATGGTTGAATTCTCATTTTATTTTATATTTGAATCTGTATGAACCGCTAATGTCCTCTTTTATCAATCCAGAATAAAATCTGGCTTCAGCATGCTCATTCCAGTGAAACACAGTTAAAAGACATGGGTGAAAGAGACAGAGATAAAAGAAATCAAAGATCACTCCTATAAGACTTTCCAAAAAGAAAAACAACCATGGAAGAAAAGAGCAGGAGAGGAACAGATGGGCCAGCAGAGTTCTACTTTCTATGCGACATTGTGCACTTATTATTCACATGAGGACTAATTTATAAACCCAGATAGTGTTTATAAACTCTACCGTACTAATGGAAATGGAAGCATTAATACAACCAGAGGATTCTTTACTTTCCTAGTTTTAATTAAAATCACAGGCGTTAAGAAGCAAAAGTGTCTTTGTGGAATACAACTCTAACGAAGTATTTACTTGCCTAGCACAGAGATGGGTGTGTGTGTGTGTGTGTGTGTGTGTGTGTGTGTGTGTGTGTGTGTGTGTGTGTGTGTGTGGGTGTGTGTGGGTGTGTGTGGGTGTCTGTGCGGTACCAGCTCCCTGACAGTAATTTAAAAATTTGACCCCCACGTAACCAAGAGAACTGTCCCTGAAAATTAGAAAAGCAAATTCTACCACTTTTTTTTTCTAATAAATAGATTTGCCAAGTCAGAATCAGGAAACATAATAGCACTAGGAAAACACACACACACACACACACAGCCTTAAAACACGGTATCTTAATTGACTAATGAGCAGACTAGAGGCAAATTTGTTTGTTCTATGTGCAGAGCAGAAAACTTGAAAGAGTTAGAGAAAAAACGATCACAGTTTGGAAGGTGGGAATTTTGACAAAACAGCACAGGAAAGTTAAGAGAAGAAACGAGGAGGATGGAGGGGGAAGGAATCATTGGGAGAACTCTCTCACCAGCATAGAAGGACTGAACATTAGTTTTGCTATGAATTAAAGAGGAAGAAATATACCAAGTTGAGTCCTAGTAAACAACTTGGATTAAAATGCCCACAAAATCACTGTTGCTCAGCACACACCCCCCGCCACTGCCCCCGCCACTTCTTTTTATCTCTGCAGGTATCACCCAGTTCACATATAGACGAATCAGGGTTGTGGTCAAGGTAAACTGGCTTCCCTGTAAGTGAGGCTGCAAGGAGGAACAGTAGGCTGTACAGACTGCCAGAGATTTCCAAAGGCTCTGCTAAACAATCATGATGGTTTAAAGGCCCGCCCCATGGATGTTGTGTTCATCTATGTGTTTGGTATTTAAAGACTTCCAAAAAGAAAAACAACCATGGAAGAAAAGAGCAGGAGAGGAACAGATGGGCCAGCAGAGTTCTACTTTCTATGCGACATTGTGCACTTATTATTCACATGAGGACTAATTTATAAACCCAGATAGTGTTTATAAACTCTACCGTACTAATGGAAATGGAAGCATTAATACAACCAGAGGATTCTTTACTTTCCTAGTTTTAATTAAAATCACAGGCGTTAAGAAGCAAAAGTGTCTTTGTGGAATACAACTCTAACGAAGTATTTACTTGCCTAGCACAGAGATGGGTGTGTGTGTGTGTGTGGGTGTGGGTGTGTGTGTGTGTGTGTGGGTGTGTGTGTGTGTGGGTGTGTGTGGGTGTGTGTGGGTGTCTGTGCGGTACCAGCTCCCTGACAGTAATTTAAAAATTTGACCCCCACGTAACCAAGAGAACTGTCCCTGAAAATTAGAAAAGCAAATTCTACCACTTTTTTTTTCTAATAAATAGATTTGCCAAGTCAGAATCAGGAAACATAATAGCACTAGGAAAACACACACACACACACACACAGCCTTAAAACACGGTATCTTAATTGACTAATGAGCAGACTAGAGGCAAATTTGTTTGTTCTATGTGCAGAGCAGAAAACTTGAAAGAGTTAGAGAAAAAACGATCACAGTTTGGAAGGTGGGAATTTTGACAAAACAGCACAGGAAAGTTAAGAGAAGAAACGAGGAGGATGGAGGGGGAAGGAATCATTGGGAGAACTCTCTCACCAGCATAGAAGGACTGAACATTAGTTTTGCTATGAATTAAAGAGGAAGAAATATACCAAGTTGAGTCCTAGTAAACAACTTGGATTAAAATGCCCACAAAATCACTGTTGCTCAGCACACACCCCCCGCCACTGCCCCCGCCACTTCTTTTTATCTCTGCAGGTATCACCCAGTTCACATATAGACGAATCAGGGTTGTGGTCAAGGTAAACTGGCTTCCCTGTAAGTGAGGCTGCAAGGAGGAACAGTAGGCTGTACAGACTGCCAGAGATTTCCAAAGGCTCTGCTAAACAATCATGATGGTTTATAATGATGACAATCTCTGCATTTACCCAATGTGAATGTTGTGTTCATCTATGTGTTTGGTATTTCAAAGATAATTTCTAATTCATACAAAAATTAGAGGTAGGTATGTTACACACTCTTTAATATACACATATAAATAACACGATGTCGAGTGAAAGCGCTATCTTTGAAAGGAAGGCTTGAAAAGACCAAAGGATTTTTAAAAACAGTATTTTTGTTGTCCCTAAAGGCCAAGACATGCATGCACACACACACAGTTTTATATAGACACACACATGAGTATTTCTATGTATCTGTTATGTGTTTAGAGAATAAATGTGAGAACAAACTAACATTTATGAATTGCTAGCTCTTTTTAAGTTATCTGTTGAGTTCATATTTTATTCAGTTCTCACATTGTCTTTTATGATTTTGGCAACCTTTTTGGTATATAAAGGCAACTGAAACTCTGAGTGTTTAAGAGGTTTTGACTAAATTCACTAGAAAAGGGCAGAAGCAAAATTTAAATCTAAGCTAGGCTGACCCTAGATCCCTCCCAAAGAAATATAATGGAGACCAAGATGTAGGCTATATATATCATTTAAAATTTTGTAGAGATCATACTTCAAAACAGTAAAAATGGACAGGTCCTGGTACACACAGGCATCACAACCTCAGTCAACTGTTGCCTTCTCTTGCTTCCTAGGTTGGCCCAGTTTTGAGAATTTCATTTTCCTCTGCCTCTGGGTATGATGCCTTAGGAACACCCAATGACAGGGCTAAGTAAGTAGGCATCACGGAGTAGGGAGAGAGTTCTCGAAGCTGCTACTGCACTTTCTATAGACATATGCACAACTCCAACCCTAGCAGGGTCGCAGGAATAGCAACTATACCCACAGGCACAGACTTCCTCTTTACCAGCCCAAACATGTGAAGCTATTTCCCTGCCAGTGTATTACACTCTAGTTTGAACCATCCTAGCAGAGAAATAAAATTCCTATGAGAACTGGCTTCCCTGTAAGTGAGGCTGCAAGGAGGAACAGTAGGCTGTACAGACTGCCAGAGATTTCCAAAGGCTCTGCTAAACAATCATGATGGTTTATAATGATGACAATCTCTGCATTTACCCAATGTGAATGTTGTGTTCATCTATGTGTTTGGTATTTCAAAGATAATTTCTAATTCATACAAAAATTAGAGGTAGGTATGTTACACACTCTTTAATATACACATATAAATAACACGATGTCGAGTGAAAGCGCTATCTTTGAAAGGAAGGCTTGAAAAGACCAAAGGATTTTTAAAAACAGTATTTTTGTTGTCCCTAAAGGCCAAGACATGCATGCACACACACACAGTTTTATATAGACACACACATGAGTATTTCTATGTATCTGTTATGTGTTTAGAGAATAAATGTGAGAACAAACTAACATTTATGAATTGCTAGCTCTTTTTAAGTTATCTGTTGAGTTCATATTTTATTCAGTTCTCACATTGTCTTTTATGATTTTGGCAACCTTTTTGGTATATAAAGGCAACTGAAACTCTGAGTGTTTAAGAGGTTTTGACTAAATTCACTAGAAAAGGGCAGAAGCAAAATTTAAATCTAAGCTAGGCTGACCCTAGATCCCTCCCAAAGAAATATAATGGAGACCAAGATGTA
This sequence comes from Tragulus kanchil, assembly GCA_022376925.1. NCBI lineage: Eukaryota > Metazoa > Chordata > Mammalia > Artiodactyla > Tragulidae > Tragulus > Tragulus kanchil. The sequence continues at coordinate 183,662,724 of JAIOJX010000028.1, forward strand.
GGCTATATATATCATTTAAAATTTTGTAGAGATCATACTTCAAAACAGTAAAAATGGACAGGTCCTGGTACACACAGGCATCACAACCTCAGTCAACTGTTGCCTTCTCTTGCTTCCTAGGTTGGCCCAGTTTTGAGAATTTCATTTTCCTCTGCCTCTGGGTATGATGCCTTAGGAACACCCAATGACAGGGCTAAGTAAGTAGGCATCACGGAGTAGGGAGAGAGTTCTCGAAGCTGCTACTGCACTTTCTATAGACATATGCACAACTCCAACCCTAGCAGGGTCGCAGGAATAGCAACTATACCCACAGGCACAGACTTCCTCTTTACCAGCCCAAACATGTGAAGCTATTTCCCTGCCAGTGTATTACACTCTAGTTTGAACCATCCTAGCAGAGAAATAAAATTCCTATGAGAAACCAAGATATAAGCAGTGAAAACATATACATATGCCAACTACATTGATTTAAAAATACAGCATGCGGTTTAAGAGAGAGCCACAAAACTGTACAACAATGGCTATCATAATGACGCAACTTAATAACCAGCATTTCTTCACTTCAACACTGTAACTATATTGTTAGATATGTTTACTTTAAACAGCATATGGACACACACTGTGTGCCTTTACAGAATATCATTTGTCCCTGATACTCTTTTAAAATGTCACATACTGGATTCTCTTAAAGTGGAGTCAATCCTATCTAAGGCATATGTAGGCAAAAGGTGGATTTATCCCAATATCTTTAATTGGCTGTAGCCAAACAGAATATAAAGTAATTAATTGCTTATTCTTTAATCCAAAACCATTGCTAAAAGGATGCAAATAGCCAGTCTTAAACTTGACCATAGAAAGAGTTTAAGGCAAATGGACAGAATAAGAACTGTACTCAAACATACCCACAGTGGGTTTCACATGGTGTACCATGCATATAAAAAGACAATCCTTGCCTTTATGGGTTTTCAATTAAAAATAGACACATTCGTGATCAAAACATTAAAATGTACCTAACAATAAACAGTAAGTATGAATGATTCTCTTTTCATGTTCTTGTTCTGTGCATGTGTGCTCACAAATTTTCTAGCCAATCATACCCTAAATTTATCTATAGACTAGAAATAAATCTTCTTTATTTCCCTCCAAGCATATGCTTTATGAGTCTAATTAGGTCTAAATAATAGAACTGAATTTTTAACCAAGTAGATATTTCACTAATCAAATCAGAACCCCTTATATTATGCATGTTTTATACCCTTTAAAAGAATCACTTGATAATTTCATATTTTTCTTTTAATACTGATTTAAAGAATCTATTATACATTCTTCAGAATGTTTAGTGATTAAAGATGTCATTTTTTTCAAGTAAGGAATCTGGCATTAATTTAACTCCTACTATATATTAAGCGCTATGCTAAGTTTGTAAGATACAATCTGGCATTTCAAACATGTCCAACCCTAGCAGGGTCGCAGGAATAGCAACTATACCCACAGGCACAGACTTCCTCTTTACCAGCCCAAACATGTGAAGCTATTAACACTCTAGTTTGAACCATCCTAGCAGAGAAATAAAATTCCTATGAGAAACCAAGATATAAGCAGTGAAAACATATACATATGCCAACTACATTGATTTAAAAATACAGCATGCGGTTTAAGAGAGAGCCACAAAACTGTACAACAATGGCTATCATAATGACGCAACTTAATAACCAGCATTTCTTCACTTCAACACTGTAACTATATTGTTAGATATGTTTACTTTAAACAGCATATGGACACACACTGTGTGCCTTTACAGAATATCATTTGTCCCTGATACTCTTTTAAAATGTCACATACTGGATTCTCTTAAAGTGGAGTCAATCCTATCTAAGGCATATGTAGGCAAAAGGTGGATTTATCCCAATATCTTTAATTGGCTGTAGCCAAACAGAATATAAAGTAATTAATTGCTTATTCTTTAATCCAAAACCATTGCTAAAAGGATGCAAATAGCCAGTCTTAAACTTGACCATAGAAAGAGTTTAAGGCAAATGGACAGAATAAGAACTGTACTCAAACATACCCACAGTGGGTTTCACATGGTGTACCATGCATATAAAAAGACAATCCTTGCCTTTATGGGTTTTCAATTAAAAATAGACACATTCGTGATCAAAACATTAAAATGTACCTAACAATAAACAGTAAGTATGAATGATTCTCTTTTCATGTTCTTGTTCTGTGCATGTGTGCTCACAAATTTTCTAGCCAATCATACCCTAAATTTATCTATAGACTAGAAATAAATCTTCTTTATTTCCCTCCAAGCATATGCTTTATGAGTCTAATTAGGTCTAAATAATAGAACTGAATTTTTAACCAAGTAGATATTTCACTAATCAAATCAGAACCCCTTATATTATGCATGTTTTATACCCTTTAAAAGAATCACTTGATAATTTCATATTTTTCTTTTAATACTGATTTAAAGAATCTATTATACATTCTTCAGAATGTTTAGTGATTAAAGATGTCATTTTTTTCAAGTAAGGAATCTGGCATTAATTTAACTCCTACTATATATTAAGCGCTATGCTAAGTTTGTAAGATACATTACATCACATCATTTAATCCTTGAGCCAGCCACCTAAAACATAGATATCACTATCCACATTTCATAGATGAAAAAGCTTAGAATCAAAGATAATCAATTAGCCAACTGACATAAGAATACATAATTTGTAAGTGGTTGTCAGAACTCTCTGACCTCCATATCTGGAATGTTCTTATGATCAGACAAAAGTAATCTTGAATCAAGCTTTAAATAAACTGTTTGCTCAATCTGGGTAACACCATTTTGGCCAAGAATATAGGGTAATTTTTAAATAATCAGACTGATATCTTATGTGATCCTCAATATAATTATGTTCCCCCCAAATTATTTCAACAATATAAACAATAATAGTGACTGGAAAATTTACAATACTCATTTCTATGTATATGTTTCAGTTTACATATTCAAGTCTTAATCTCACTATTTTATAGTCATATCTTTTAACTGCCTAGGCTGGGAAGAGAGCTAAATCTGAGAATTAAATCTATAATTTCTGAACGTAAATCCCAAAGACATTGGCCCTAGAGTATCTTCCAAAAAGATGACTACAGTATCAATAATTACTACAAAATTACTACCAGGTAGGCACACCATGCTGAAAAAGCTGAAGGGGTGCGAGGGAGCAAAGGCATCACTTCCTAACTTTCAGGTCAGTAGATGAGCCAGGATAGGAAGGAGCCATTGCTATATTTTTAGCCCATGACTTTAGTCACTTTCTCATGTGTATAAAGCTAACAACGTCTAATTCACACAGATATTGTAAAGGTGAAAAGAAAATACTATTAGTCAGTATCTGACTGGTAGCAAGCATTCAGCATGAGCACCTGTCTCCTTCCTCTGCATTAAAGCTCGTCCATGTCTCATTCACTAGGAAATATCCCCTGAGAGTGAGACAAAAACAAAATACACAAAGAACTAATCTACAGTGAAGAGTCCCCCTGCTCAGATTGAGAATTTCTATCAAGATCTGAGATTAGTGCATTTATGGTCTCTAGTTTAGAGAAGAGTGGCAATGGGTCGAAGGACCAAGGTGAAGGGAAGGGATGTCTTGCTAGAGTGGCCTCATCATTCTGTTGTAAGTGGTACAAGAGCTTCCCAGGTGTCTCAACTGGTAACTGCCTGCCACTGAGGGAGATGTCCTGGAACGTGGTGGGTTCAATTCCTTCCTTGGTTGGGAAGATTCCACAAAAGAGGAAATGGAAACCCATTTCATTCTTCTTTTTTTTAAATTTTTTTGGCCACTTCTATTGGTCTTCCATTTATTTAGCTTTGTTATTTGGCCTGTGTGAGCCTCCCATCACAGTGGTCCCTCTCACTGCAGAGCACCAGCTCCGGGCACATGCGCTCCAGAGCTCCAGCTTGGTAGTTGGACACATCGGTCCATCCACTCTGCAGCAAGTGAGATCTTCCCAGGCCAGGGATTGAACTGGCACCCCTTGCACTGCAAGGCAGTGTCCTTACCCACTGGACCACCAGGGAAGCCCTATTTCATTATTCTTGAATCGAGAATTCCATGGACAGAAGAACCTCACAAGCTATAATTCACAGGGCTGCAAAGAGTCAGACATGACTGAGCACACTTGAACACAAGTGTGATGTTCCTTCAGAGATAATATAACCACGATTGGATGGAAGCATACATGCTCTCTCTCACATGTTTCAAACATTAAGCTATGTGATTTGGTAACCACTCCACATGTGTGCCTGAACCCTCTGCTTGGAGAAGGAACAATGTCCACAGAGTGCTTTAATACAAAGGTCTGCATTATATACAGAGATGCCTCTCTTCTCATAACTACTCTTCCCAGATGTATATTCTCAGAGAAGGATCCAGTCTAAGGAGCCAGCAGGGAGAAAGAAACTGAACAGGAGATACATTAAGATTGAGACTCAGAACAGATGATGGATATAAATGGCTTTGGGAAAATGCTTTCTTCATCGTTCCATTTCACACTTGGATGGCTTCAACATTTTTATGGACCCTCCCATGCCCTGCCCCACCTCCTGCAAATGTTTTATGTAATGTCAGCCTATCAGCTATGTGGGCAAGAGGATCGCAATGGGCATCCTGCCAACACTTGTCCTGAGAAAGAGGAGAGACTAGTGAGGCCATAGCCCTAGAGCATGACTGGCATCATGGAAACACACTTTTCTTAAGGTAAACTGCAATAGAAACATCAGACAGTAAGACACCAGTTTCCAGACATTCCGCAAGGTGTGAATATACCATTGCTTCTGAAGGGAAGGGATGTCTTGCTAGAGTGGCCTCATCATTCTGTTGTAAGTGGTACAAGAGCTTCCCAGGTGTCTCAACTGGTAACTGCCTGCCACTGAGGGAGATGTCCTGGAACGTGGTGGGTTCAATCCCTTCCTTGGTTGGGAAGATTCCACAAAAGAGGAAATGGAAACCCATTTCATTCTTCTTTTTTTAAAATTTTTTTGGCCACTTCTATTGGTCTTCCATTTATTTAGCTTTGTTATTTGGCCTGTGTGAGCCTCCCATCACAGTGGTCCCTCTCACTGCAGAGCACCAGCTCCGGGCACATGCGCTCCAGAGCTCCAGCTTGGTAGTTGGACACATCGGTCCATCCACTCTGCAGCAAGTGAGATCTTCCCAGGCCAGGGATTGAACTGGCACCCCTTGCACTGCAAGGCAGTGTCCTTACCCACTGGACCACCAGGGAAGCCCTATTTCATTATTCTTGAATCGAGAATTCCATGGACAGAAGAACCTCACAAGCTATAATTCACAGGGCTGCAAAGAGTCAGACATGACTGAGCACACTTGAACACAAGTGTGATGTTCCTTCAGAGATGATATAACCACGATTGGATGGAAGCATACATGCTCTCTCTCACATGTTTCAAACATTAAGCTATGTGATTTGGTAACCACTCCACATGTGTGCCTGAACCCTCTGCTTGGAGAAGGAACAATGTCCACAGAGTGCTTTAATACAAAGGTCTGCATTATATACAGAGATGCCTCTCTTCTCATAACTACTCTTCCCAGATGTATATTCTCAGAGAAGGATCCAGTCTAAGGAGCCAGCAGGGAGAAAGAAACTGAACAGGAGATACATTAAGATTGAGACTCAGAACAGATGATGGATATAAATGGCTTTGGGAAAATGCTTTCTTCATCGTTCCATTTCACACTTGGATGGCTTCAACATTTTTATGGACCCTCCCATGCCCTGCCCCACCTCCTGCAAATGTTTTATGTAATGTCAGCCTATCAGCTATGTGGGCAAGAGGATCGCAATGGGCATCCTGCCAACACTTGTCCTGAGAAAGAGGAGAGACTAGTGAGGCCATAGCCCTAGAGCATGACTGGCATCATGGAAACACACTTTTCTTAAGGTAAACTGCAATAGAAACATCAGACAGTAAGACACCAGTTTCCAGACATTCCGTGCAAGGTGTGAATATACCATTGCTTCTGAAAATACTGTGGACCAAGGACTGCCTGTCACAGTTACTGATTCTCTGGTGGGTGGGATGGAGGTAGGAGTGACAGAGCCACCCATCAGCCACAACAGAGATGATGGATGAGCCAGAAAAGCCAGGCAGCGAAGCCCAGCCTCTCTCCCGATTTCATTTGTTATTTCCGGTCTCTCTCCGTCTCTGTCTATGCCTCTCTCATTCTGCAGTAATCAGTAGTGATAGATGAGGGTAGAGATTCACTCCTTCCTTCAGGCACCCAATTGCATTTTCTCTCCTTTGTCACAGGTCTCTCATCCATTTCTCAATGAATCCTTTATCCAAACAGGAAAGGAGCAGAACCTCAGCCTAAAATTGACTGTTGATGCAAGAGTCCTGCTTTGCTGGGAAAAAAAAAAAAGGTAAGAAAGGAAGGCAGAATCAAAGGGTTTCATTGTTTGGCTCATGAAGAGACAGAGAAAAAGCATTTCCAGGAGGACTGTACTGAGTAATCAGGGTTGAATACTGAAAAGGAAGTTCAAATAAAACTGCAGCAAAACTAGAAGGCAGGGAGTAGCATGATTGGGCAAGAGTCTAGACCTCAGCCCTGTGTCCCCACTTGAATTGGATGCTGTCATTTCTTTTTTTTTTTTTTTTAAAGATTTATTTATTTATTTTTGGGTGGGGGTCGGGTTGGGGAAGGAGGGGAGTGGGCGGGCCACTTCCATTGGTCTTTTCATTTCTCTATTTTCATCTGTCTTTGTTCTTTGGCTCCTGTGGGCCTCCCCTCGCGGTGGCGTCTGTCGTTGCAGAGTGCCGGCTCTGGGCGCATGCACTCCAGAGCTCCGGTTCAGCAATTGGATACATCCTATCCGTCCAGCCGCTCCACAACACGTGGGATCCTCCCAGGCCAGGGTTCGAACTGGCGCCCCCTGCACTGCAAGGCGGTGTCCTTACCCACTGAACCACCAGGGGAAGCCCCAGATGCTGTCATTTCAATTGACTCATTAAGGCACCCCAGTTACCAGAGTGCCTGGTGTTTATAGGACCTTGTCATTTGCACAGCTGTACTAATGACAGTACTGAAGTAGAAACGGACAAATTGCTGGACATATCTCATTTTTATTTACCATCTTCAACAAGTATGAACCAGTGAGTAAAGCTAAATTTAAAACTATGGCTGAGTCTGTATAAATATGGTGGGGCCAGAACATTCAGTGCATCCCACTGGCTGAGGTTCATCTTTAGAACCAAGCCACATGGTGGATACTCAAAACACTGGACTCAGCATCCTCATGTAAGGCCAAAACAGCCTCATAGGAAACAGCCAAACTGGCTATTTTGGTCCTAATAGATTTGGCTGTGCACACGGGGTCATTTTTAATCATGAGATCTAAGGTCTGAGGATGGCTATGTTGCTCAAAATTATAAGTTCAGTTCAGTTTTGTCCAATTCTTTGCAACCCCATGGATTTCAGCATACCAGGCTTCTCTGTCCTCGACAGTCTCCCAGAGCTTGCTCTAACTCATATCCATTGACTCAGTGATGCCATCTAACCATCCTGTCCTCTGTCATCCCTTCTCCTTTTGCCTTCTATTTTCCCCCAACATCAGGCTCTTTTCCAATAAGTCATTGCTTTATATCAGATTCTATCAGGTGGCCAAAGTATTGGAACTTCAGCTTCAGCATCAATCCTTCCAGTGAATATTCAGGGTTGATTTCCTTTAGGATTGGCTGGTTTGATCTCCTTGCAGTCCAAGGGACTCTCAAGAGCCTTCTTCTATACCACAGTTCAAAGGTATCAGTTCTTTGGCACTTAGCCTTCTTTATGGTCCAGTTCTCATGTCAGTACATGACCAGTGGGAAAACCACAGCTTTGAGTATAGAAACATTTGTTGGCAAAGCTATGTCTCTGTTACACTATATGAACTTTTTCAGCAAAGTGATGTGTCTCTGTTACATTATAACAGGAATGACAAAAAGACCACCACGTTAAAAATGACAATCATGATGAAGGTCTTCCTCAGTGAATTCATCTAAATTTGCAGAGCAATGGAGACATGGAGTCAGACAACAGATTATGGACAGGGGGAAGTGGGAGGAAAGAGAGGGTGGGGTGAATGGAGACAGTAACATGGAAACATATACATTACCGTATGTAAAACAGATAGCCAATGGGAATTTGCTGTGTTAGTCAGGGACCTCAAACAGGGGCTCTCTAACAATATAGAGGGGTGGGTTGGAGAGGAAGTTTCAAGAGGAAGGGGACACAGATATACCTATGACTGGTTCATGCTGATGTCTGGCAGAAAACAACACAAAATCAGTAACTAATCATCCCTCAATTAAAAATAAATAACCTTATTATAAAAAAGAAAGAATTTAGTGCGTGTGTGTGGCAATCTTTGCTAAGGACTCTAGTTTATACCTCCAAACCTTAGAAAATAGGACATCCTGATAACTAAACTAAAATCTGTGATCTCTTTACAGAACTACCTTATCAATAACCACTTCAGGACTTGGCCTACTAGACAGTAGCCTTCTCACATTAAAAGAAGATGGTCTTCCATTTATAAACACTGTTGAATGAAACATGGAAAATGACCTGCCCATCCTAATTGGCACCACCATCTTAAGATCATCTCATAAAAGCTACAAAGACATCTCTACTGTATATGAATGCAATGATAGTATTATCAGATTATCGATAAGGCCAAAACTTGAAATGTTTTTACCTAAATAAAAACTAAAATCAAGGAAAACATTTTATGTGTTCTTTCCTTCCTCAAGGTTAAAATATAAATTCTGAAATATGGAAACTACATACTACATTTTTATATTTAGATTTTATTTCTTTAATCATAATATATATCTTTTATTACACTATGAATCCCTATTGTAAAATAGACAAAGACTCTAGAAACAGACATGTGGTGTCCACTCATGCCTAGAACTATTTCTAAAACCTAAATTGCACTGTTATCTCTAGTCTATAAAATGCTCACACTGGTTCCCCTGATAACTATAAGACTTCTTTTCACTTCAGTTGTCAATTTGGCAGCATTACTACTGCTTTAAAATAATACATTTTTAAAACTACACTGATCTTATTAGGAAAGTAATGCTGGGAAAAACCAATTCGGTTCCATAAATCAGAAAAATGAATGAAGACCTTTGGGGATTGAAATCATCAGTAGCTGACCATCCCTTAGCCTCGAGTCAACATCTTCTTCTTTACCCAGTCATAAAATAGGTGCCGCAAACATTACCCTGAAAATAGGCATGACTATGCAGTTGGAATAACTTGGTAATGTTCCTTCGGTACAGTTATTTAAATTGCTTCAGCAGCCACATTTTCAGCCCAAATTATTCTGTAGTAATCGACCTTTATAAAAGAAGAAAAAGAACCAACTATGAAGCTGACAATTTGATTACCACCTTAGACTATAATCCATGTTCAGAAGTGACCTAGAACTCTCATATAAATTGACTCTTTAGACTGAGAATTCTATTTGTTTCTTTTTTTTTTTTCTTTAAAGTCATAAATATATAAAACAGATAATTTAACATTCAGGCCCTTGATTTTCAAATGATTTTCCAATTCTTAACTCAATGGATTATTATTCAACTCTAAATGTTGCTTTAATTATACAGAATACATTCAGAGAGCTATTTCTATGAATGAGGTTTCCAGACTTGCTGCCAAGGAGTGATTTTCTGTCCTTGTTCTATCGAGTGGCCCTTCTTTGGGAAGAACAGATAACCAGCCCAAGCAGCACCCATCTATGATGTCACCATCCCTCAGCTGTTGTACCCTAAAGGCACAAATGTTTGGGTAAGTATTGACATTTCACCCTTCATCAATGCTAAAATTTAGCTCTGAGTTCTTACAATAAAGGCTTATGTCTTCGGCCTTTTTCTTATTAATCCTATTACGCTTGATACTCTCCTAGTTCCTTTCAGGGTCCAAGCAGTTTTTAACTAAAATCAAAACTTTTATGTGTTCTTTCCTTCCTCAAGGTTAAAATATAAATTCTGAAATATGAAACTACATACTACATTTTTATATTTAGATTTTATTTCTTTAATCATAATATATATCTTTTATTACACTATGAATCCCTATTGTAAAATAGACAAAGACTCTAGAAACAGACATGTGGTGTCCACTCATGCCTAGAACTATTTCTAAAACCTAAATTGCACTGTTATCTCTAGTCTATAAAATGCTCACACTGGTTCCCCTGATAACTATAAGACTTCTTTTCACTTCAGTTGTCAATTTGGCAGCATTACTACTGCTTTAAAATAATACATTTTTAAAACTACACTGATCTTATTAGGAAAGTAATGCTGGGAAAAACCAATTCGGTTCCATAAATCAGAAAAATGAATGAAGACCTTTGGGGATTGAAATCATCAGTAGCTGACCATCCCTTAGCCTCGAGTCAACATCTTCTTCTTTACCCAGTCATAAAATAGGTGCCGCAAACATTACCCTGAAAATAGGCATGACTATGCAGTTGGAATAACTTGGTAATGTTCCCTTCGGTACAGTTATTTAAATTGCTTCAGCAGCCACATTTTCAGCCCAAATTATTCTGTAGTAATCGACCTTTATAAAAGAAGAAAAAGAACCAACTATGAAGCTGACAATTTGATTACCACCTTAGACTATAATCCATGTTCATGAGTGACCTAGAACTCTCATATAAATTGACTCTTTAGACTGAGAATTCTATTTGTTTCTTTTTTTTTTCTTTCAAGTCATAAATATATAAAACAGATAATTTAACATTCAGGCCCTTGATTTTCAAATGATTTTCCAATTCTTAACTCAATGGATTATTATTCAACTCTAAATGTTGCTTTAATTATACAGAATACATTCAGAGAGCTATTTCTATGAATGAGGTTTCCAGACTTGCTGCCAAGGAGTGATTTTCTGTCCTTGTTCTATCGAGTGGCCCTCTCTTTTGGGAAGAACAGATAACCAGCCCAAGCAGCACCCATCTATGATGTCACCATCCCTCAGCTGTTGTACCCTAAAGGCACAAATGTTTGGGTAAGTATTGACATTTCACCCTTCATCAATGCTAAAATTTAGCTCTGAGTTCTTACAATAAAGGCTTATGTCTTCGGCCTTTTTCTTATTAATCCTATTACGCTTGTCTTTATGAGCTCTCCTAGTTCCTTTCACTCCCTCCGGGGCTTAGCTGCAAATGAGATTTCACATCTCGCTGTAAAATAACACGAACATTTTTCTAGAAAATTAAATAAATGTCTTCCACCCTGGCACTACATGCCTAGAATCCAATTTCTAGGACCAATGTCTATCCCTACACCTCACTGTCTTCTTTCTGTCTTACTTTTCTTAGCAGAGGGGCATCCTTTTGCTTTGCTTTTGCATCCAGATGATCTCAGATGATCACTGAGAGTGAAGAGAGGGCAGAATAGCATGGCGAAAGACCGGAGTGGTGGGAGGCGGAACCTGGGAGTTCTGTGACCACCTTTCCAAAGATGTCACATGAGTAGGATTCAAAGCCGGTTACCTCCTGCCGCTTATGCAGCTCCTAAACCACCTGTTCTTCCTTATACCTTAAATGTGTCTCTGCTCTCTCTGCCAGCCTGTGCCATGTTTTCAGTATGAACTAGCCACAAAAAAAATAAACCTTCAAAGTTTCTCTTTGAAAAAGGCATTAGAGTGTCTTAAAAAGAAGGCAAGTCAAAGGAGAACAAAAAGTCCTGGGCACACTCTGATGGGTTTTACCCTTTCGAGGAGCCTCAAGCACCAGAAGCTTCACCTCCTAATGGAATTAGGTCCAATCACACAAGTCAACCAAATGTCAGACATCCCAGAGCCCCTCTCAAAGCATTTCATTCAGTGCATTCACATATGATTAGAGATCAAAATAATTGGTTACATTTTCTAATCCAGGTAGAATCTCTTATAAATGGTATCATTCTTAAAAAATAACAAAAAATGATTTAAATATTTTGCAGCACCTTCAATGCTTTTAAGAACATTCAGAGAGCTATTTCTATGAATGAGGTTTCCAGACTTGCTGCCAAGGAGTGATTTTCTGTCCTTGTTCTATCGAGTGGCCTCTCTTTGGGAAGAACAGATAACCAGCCCAAGCAGCACCCATCTATGATGTCACCATCCCTCAGCTGTTGTACCCTAAAGGCACAAATGTTTGGGTAAGTATTGACATTTCACCCTTCATCAATGCTAAAATTTAGCTCTGAGTTCTTACAATAAAGGCTTATGTCTTTGGCCTTTTTCTTATTAATCCTATTACGCTTGTCTTTATGAGCTCTCCTAGTTCCTTTCACTCCCTCCGGGGCTTAGCTGCAAATGAGATTTCACATCTCGCTGTAAAATAACACGAACATTTTTCTAGAAAACTAAATAAATGTCTTCCACTCTGGCACTACATGCCTAGAATCCAATTTCTAGGACCAATGTCTATCCCTACACCTCACTGTCTTCTTTCTGTCTTACTTTTCTTAGCAGAGGGGCATCCTTTTGCTTTACTTTTGCATTCAGATGATCTCAGATGATCACTGAGAGTGAAGAGAGGGCAGAATAGCATGGCGAAAGACCGGAGTGGTGGGAGGCGGAACCTGGGAGTTCTGTGACCACCTTTCCAAAGATGTCACATGAGTAGGATTCAAAGCCGGTTACCTCCTGCCGCTTATGCAGCTCCTAAACCACCTGTTCTTCCTTACACCTTAAATGTGTCTCTGCTCTCTCTGCCAGCCTGTGCCATGTTTTCAGTATGAACTAGCCACAAAAAAAATAAACCTTCAAAGTTTCTCTTTGAAAAAGGCATTAGAGTGTCTTAAAAAGAAGGCAAGTCAAAGGAGAACAAAAAGTCCTGGGCACACTCTGATGGGTTTTACCCTTTCGAGGAGCCTCAAGCACCAGAAGCTTCACCTCCTAATGGAATTAGGTCCAATCACACAAGTCAACCAAATGTCAGACATCCCAGAGCCCCTCTCAAAGCATTTCATTCAGTGCATTCACATATGATTAGAGATCAAAATAATTGGTTACATTTTCTAATCCAGGTAGAATCTCTTATAAATGGTATCATTCTTAAAAAATAACAAAAAATGATTTAAATATTTTGCAGCACCTTCAAGATCTTGCTTTAATTTAGATGGCAGGTGAAATGTTAATCAGATGCAACTTTCAGAAGTCTTCCTTATGTATAAAATTGGCAATGGATGGCAATGAATTATGCACATGAAAAATATCAAGTAAATCATAGTGTGGTGAAGAGTATGTTAGATCGTTATCTTAGATACATTTGGAGCCAAGAAGAGACTCCATATTTTTAGATTTCAGTAATTAGTTTGGAGATCTTTTACACCCTGAGCCTAATATCTTAAAAATCAGTTAAAAAAGAGGAAATCTCTATAAAGAAGCAAATACAAATGCCTTCATAGTAGGTAACATCAGGCAGGAGGCACCAAGATGAAAGACAGAAGGGAGTGTATCTTTACATCTAACTTGAAGACATTTATATACTCTAACAGAAGTATATAAAACTCATGACAAACAACATCCCTAAAAATTTTAATGAAATTAAAATAACCCACTAGTATTGGGCAAGGCTTACTAGATCCTTTTTCCTTGGGAGTTCAACCTAAAATTGTTAGATAATTGTTGGATTAAAAAAAATACTACTTACTGCAAATAATTGTCTTCAATAGAAAACAGAATCTTACTGGGAATAGTGTCATCATTAATTAGAAATATTCTAGGGGATTCCCTAGCAGTCCAGTGGCTAAGACTCTGACTCCCAATGCAGGGGGCCTAGGTTCAATTCCTGGTCAGGGAATTAGAGCCCATATGCTACAACTAAGACCCGGTGCAGACAAATAAATATTAAAAAAAAAAGAAGAAGAAATACTCTAGTCATGATGATTTCACATGAAGGAGGTTGAATATATACTTAATACAAGTGTTAAGAGAGGGCTGGGCTGCATATAGGGAAGGCTCAGAAAGAGTACCTGAATAAATATAAACATGCATATATGCTGCTGCTGTTTTCTATAGCATAAATAAACAAAGTGAAGTACATTGTGAATCCATATGGAGAAGAGATTTCATCTGTTTTGTAACTGGTCATATTAAATAGCAAATCTATCATATTGAACAGCAAATGTATTTTGATGACACAACTTCTATAGAATTTGTTCAGGCAAATTCAGAGAGAATACATCAGGCCTAACACTGAGGCAAGTACAATCAATAGTGATCATTTCCAAAGTGTCACAGCCAAAGTGTTTCTAGGCTACATTAATGAGAAGACATAGTTAATTCACCTTTTCAAAGACAGGAATTTCCAAGACAGTTTTTACAGTTTTTAAAAGGCTTAGGTTAAATGTGTATATATATATATATATATATACACACACACAATCCTCTTCATTTACTATTTCCCCTGAAATGAACAAGAAGCCTCTAAACCCCCTAATGAATTTACAAATGTCCAGTGATTATTGAACTGGCCTATCTGGACTCTATGTCTATCCCTTTACAGAACAGAAGATACACTGAGTTGATTTGGTCTTTGTAGAAAAAAAGAGGTCACTATAGGCTCTTTAACCTAGAACTCATATGTCAAAACAAGTGTAAACATGAGTTCACATCTCAAAACTGACAGTTGATACTGCTTCTGGTTGAATCTCTACGTTTTACATGCCAACTTCTCTGAAAGCAAGTAGAAAGTAGAAGAGCTTCTGTTCAACTGGCACAAGAAATTGAACTGCCTTGCCCAACCTTTTTATAAGTTTTCTATCATCTGACCTTATCCCTATGTACGTTCTAAATGAAATCAGGCTCATGTTCTCACCTTCTGTGGTGCACACAAAACTATAATCCAAAGCCTTTGTTTATATTGTTCCTCTTGCTTTTTACTCTTTTTCTTGTCCTTTCACCCATTGAAATACCAGCCATCCTACAGCTCAGGCTCAAATTTGTTCTTCCATGAAGGCTTAGCTGACAACCACAATCTTACCTGATCTGCTTGGAATTTCCACAGCACACAAAGCCTGTATGTCCCAAGCTAACTATAATGTATATTCCACCTCGTAGAGTATTTTAAATTTTTTTCTTCCTAAATATACTGTTACCCCTTTGACATCTGGCCTCACATTTTATAATTCTTTAGAATTTCTCATTGTGTTTAGTAGGACACTAATTACACAGCAGTTTTTCAATATGAACAGAATGAAATCAAACAATCGTTGAACATGAAACAATGAGTACTTTAGAAAACTGATGGTGTCAATTAGAAAATAGTATGTCTCTTCATGGCAAGACAAGGAGCGGTTCTATTTTCAAGCAATGTTCAGGGTCTACAACTGGCTTTCTTGGATTGGACAGCTGTTTGAAAGCTGGCATGCTGCAGCATCTTTGGACTGACAGATCACTGGGGCCTTTCATAGCTAGAGATGGTCACCTCCTTAGAATGAATTGATACGAGCAACTAAAATTGGAGGAGACTTACAACAAATGAGGCATAACCATTGCCACAGGTCCAGTTCACACTCTATGGAGACAACTCCTTTCTTTCATTAGATAATAGCTGAGAGATTAACAAGGTGAATGTAATGACAGATACACAAGACAGAATTCCTTTCTTGACTGAAGTAGAAAGCGAAAAGATCTGATGCTCTCACATTCCTCCGAGGGAACCATTACTCCTGTGTAGAAACTAACATCTCTCCTATTTCTTCTGTGATTATATTCACTTCTGATAAAGGCACTAGGGCTCATGGCTAAAACATACAATGGTATATTCACCAAATTTAACCTAAAAACACAAGGACCCAAAAAACACATTATAGGCTTTTCCAATAAAATTGCATTTCTCAACTTCCAACTTGCTTTAGAGGAAAAAAAGAAAAAACAAAAAAATACCTTTTAAGATTATATGACCTCCTGAGTCTCTGTGTTAATGAAGCCTGGAGACTTCTCGTCTCGATGAGATGACTGTTTGCCTCCCTACTAAATAAAGATATCCTCAACTTAATTATCATTTGAGGATGCCCTCATACTGAAATAAAAAGGATAAGGTGATATTAGTTAAGCCTCCCTACGGGGATTCTTTAAAACTTGCTGCTGCTAACATTCAACTATCTTGCACAGAAACCAGACTGGGTTTAACTAATTTTACATTCAGGTATTAATAATGCATAATAAGCATGTCTGATGTGACAAATTACAATAACTATTAAACCATTTGCCTATCCAATATATCTGATTAATCATGACACACCATGTGACAAAGACAAACCTCTCAATTTTTTTAAAAAGAAAGCTAAGTGAATTGAAAAATAGACTAAACCCAATATTCCTCACTGGCATTAATGAATCTGATTCCAGATTCCTGTACTGCCTTGGTAAAGAGAGAGAAAAAAGAGAAATTCTGTTACATCCTTCTTTTAATTCTCCTTCGTGTCCATCAAATTCCTGAGGCAAAGGCAACACATTCTTACAATCATATTTGTGTTGAAGGCACTTTTTGCAAGAAGCTAAAGATTGTGCCCAAAAATCCCAGAGGAAAGACAAGTGGTCTGTCAATGGTTTTACCCTTAGAATGAATTGATACGAGCAACTAAAATTGGAGGAGACTTACAACAAATGAGGCATAACCATTGCCACAGGTCCAGTTCACACTCTATGGAGACAACTCCTTTCTTTCATTAGATAATAGCTGAGAGATTAACAAGGTGAATGTAATGACAGATACACAAGACAGAATTCCTTTCTTGACTGAAGTAGAAAGCGAAAAGATCTGATGCTCTCACATTCCTCCGAGGGAACCATTACTCCTGTGTAGAAACTAACATCTCTCCTATTTCTTCTGTGATTATATTCACTTCTGATAAAGGCACTAGGGCTCATGGCTAAAACATACAATGGTATATTCACCAAATTTAACCTAAAAACACAAGGACCCAAAAAACACATTATAGGCTTTTCCAATAAAATTGCATTTCTCAACTTCCAACTTGCTTTAGAGGAAAAAAAGAAAAAAACAAAAAAATACCTTTTAAGATTATATGACCTCCTGAGTCTCTGTGTTAATGAAGCCTAGAGACTTCTCGTCTCGATGAGATGACTGTTTGCCTCCCTACTAAATAAAGATTTCCTCAACTTAATTATCATTTGAGGATGCCCTCATACTGAAATAAAAAGGATAAGGTGATATTAGTTAAGCCTCCCTATGGGGATTCTTTAAAACTTGCTGCTGCTAACATTCAACTATCTTGCACAGAAACCAGACTGGGTTTAACTAATTTTACATTCAGGTATTAATAATGCATAATAAGCATGTCTGATGTGACAAATTACAATAACTATTAAACCATTTGCCTATCCAATATATCTGATTAATCATGACACACCATGTGACAAAGACAAACCTCTCAATTTTTTTAAAAAGAAAGCTAAGTGAATTGAAAAATAGACTAAACCCAATATTCCTCACTGGCATTAATGAATCTGATTCCAGATTCCTGTACTGCCTTGGTAAAGAGAGAGAAAAAAGAGAAATTCTGTTACATCCTTCTTTTAATTCTCCTTCGTGTCCATCAAATTCCTGAGGCAAAGGCAACACATTCTTACAATCATATTTGTGTTGAAGGCACTTTTCTCCATGAATGCAAGAAGCTAAAAAGATTGTGCCCAAAAAATCCCAGAGGAAAGACAAGTGGTCTGTCAATGGTTTTACCCTTAAGAATATCCCTTATGCTGGGTCTCAGTAGTAGAGTTCCACAGGAACACATGGAGAGTGAATCTTCAAGCATTCAAAGCAGTATCTAAAATGGTGCCCACGAGAGTCAAAAGTGAATTGTCCAATCGCTCACATTGTAGCAGTGGGAAGCAGCCTAGACATAATACCCTAACTCTGCATCTTTCCTCTCTACACTCTGCTGTCACTGTTCTGGAATTTGCCATTGAAACATCTACATAGACCACCCTTGAGCACAACACTCCTCTGCTGTCCTCAATGTCACCTTGACACTCATGTCTATAGATATAAAAATAGTTTTAGTACTTAAAAAAGATACATGCTACTTTCTAGTCTAACTGATACTTTTAGGAGACTTTAGCTATTTGGACAATGAAATCATAAAGTACACCCAGCTGCTTGGTCAAGGCTTCCCTGCCTATATGTGAAATAGAAAAACATAAACAGTGTTCACAAGGCATGCTTTGGAAATCCAAATACAGAAGATAAATCATATTCTCATTCTGTGTAATCTTGAATAACTTATGAATCATCTTTTTGACTCAGTTTTGCATTGACAAAAAACATATTAATAGTAGTATATACATTTATCAATATTAACAAGTGCTATCACAAAGTGAAGGTTCGTAACTATTATCCATTATAACACTATTGTCGTGAATAGACCCAGAGGTAGCCCCAATGAGCCTGCCGGCTGGAGTTCACACCTCTGTGTAATCTCTTCCTGCATGGGGGCAGGATATGTTTGTCTTCTCATAGGCAGAATATGGCAAAAATGATGGGATGTCACTCCCAAGATTACATTTTATTGTGTACCAAAGGTGATGAGAAATGTCACCTCCATGATGATGTCACATTATCTAAGACCTCATTTTCTGATACTGATACTAGAAACTCCTGGGAAGTGTGATGATCAAGCAGTCCTGCTGGAAATGCCCATATGTAAAGGAACTGTAGGCACCCACTGAGAAATGAGGGCAGCCTCTGGTCAGTCATCATCAAAAAGTTGGGGCTCTCAACTACACAGTTTATAAAGAAGTGAATTCTGCCAACAATCTAAAGAAGCTCAAACGTGGTGGAATATTTCACAGTTGAACCTCCAGAGAGAGGACAATCCATGTGGCAAAGTGACTGTGGTCTTGTGAGATCTAGAGCCGGGGACCTAGCCAACCAATCTCCAATCATCTGACCCACAGAAACTGTGAGATCATAAATAATGTGTTGCTCTAAGCTTCTACATCTGTGGTGATTCATTATACTGTAAAAGATGGCTAACATGATTAAGTATAGCGAAATGATAGGCAGCATGAAGAACTTGTTTCTTACATAAAGAAAATACTGCCTCAAGACTTTTGAACAGATATTAAATGGAGTTGACAAAGTTTGAATTCTCTTCAACATTTGACAGAACTTCAAGATGGAAGGGATGCATCTTAGATGTGATCTGGTATAACCTCTCCCCTCCATCATTTTTTAAGTAAAACAGCCAAGCTCCAAAATAACTATATAACTGCCTGGAAGTCATGGGACCAGTTAATTGTAAAGCTGGAACTTGCATTCAAGTCTTTTGACCTAATGCTTCCTATCACAACCCTGTTGCCAAAGCTGTGATTTCCCATTCCAGGGAAATTTGTTGACTTCTGAGTTAGGAGGATTTAATCAAAGAGCAAGGATCAATGCTGACTAGAAGTAAGTGATCATGTGAATAATTACACAACTTCACCTGGAGGTCACTTGCTATCATTCTGATATGACTTGTTTTCAAGATAACACTGGGTTGATGTGGTATCTAGCAAGCTCCAACTGTAGAAGAAATAGTAAAAATCCTGAAAATTCAGCACAACCAAGGCTCTGTCAGAGAGTATAAAAGCACTGAGATGAAGGGTAAAGGTTCAGATAATCCATGAAAATGTCACCATCCACTTGGAATCTCTGCCTGAAGGTTAAGCATCACAGACTACTATCAGATGGTGCCAGCAGCCAGAATGGCTAAATCAACCCGCGTGATGAGTGTGGTAACAGATGCTGTACTCATGCTGCCTGTCTGTTCAAATCAGATGATGTGACCATACTACAATCAGAACACAATTCCAAACAGAGTATTTTGTCCCAATTTTTATAGTGCTTTGTTCATCAGATTCTCCCTATAGCAAAAAGTCCAACATCTCTCCATTTCTCCTCCACCAACATTTCCCCAGATGGAGATGTTCCGGCATTCTAACGTACGGCAACGTGACTAGTTAATACCATATCGTTTATGAGAACTCTGCTAATAGGGTTGACCTTAAATGCTCTCACCACAGAAAAGAAAGAAAAAGGTAAGTATGTGAGATGGTGCATATGTAAATTAGCTTTATTATGTTGATTATTTCACTATAGGTGCATATATATATGTGCGCATATAAACATATATATATATCAAAACATCAAGTTGCATTCATTAAACACATGCATTTTTTGTCAATGATGCCTTAACAAAGCTGGGCCAAAGGTTTAAGAGATATTATAGACAGACTGTATCTGTAAATTTTTACATAGAACATATTTTAAAAATATAATTGAATATATATTCTGACAATGGGACAGAATTTTAGAAATCAGGATTATTCTCAACATTAGTGTCATGGATGTGTTTTTCATGCTCTTCTATTTCCTTTACTAGTTTGGATCACAATTACCTGGAGGTTTTCACAATTGTTTTGAGTTAGGAGGATTTAATCAAAGAGCAAGGATCAATGCTGACTAGAAGTAAGTGATCATGTGAATAATTACACAACTTCACCTGGAGGTCACTTGCTATCATTCTGATATGACTTGTTTTCAAGATAACACTGGGTTGATGTGGTATCTAGCAAGCTCCAACTGTAGAAGAAATAGTAAAAATCCTGAAAATTCAGCACAACCAAGGCTCTGTCAGAGAGTATAAAAGCACTGAGATGAAGGGTAAAGGTTCAGATAATCCATGAAAATGTCACCATCCACTTGGAATCTCTGCCTGAAGGTTAAGCATCACAGACTACTATCAGATGGTGCCAGCAGCCAGAATGGCTAAATCAACCCGTGTGATGAGTGTGGTAACAGATGCTGTACTCATGCTGCCTGTCTGTTCAAATCAGATGATGTGACCATATTACAATCAGAACACAATTCCAAACAGAGTATTTTGTCCCAATTTTTATAGTGCTTTGTTCATCAGATTCTCCCTATAGCAAAAAGTCCAACATCTCTCCATTTCTCCTCCACCAACATTTCCCCAGATGGAGATGTTCCGGCATTCTAACGTACGGCAACGTGACTAGTTAATAACATATCGTTTATGAGAACTCTGCTAATAGGGTTGACCTTAAATGCTCTCACCACAGAAAAGAAAGAAAAAGGTAAGTATGTGAGATGGTGCATATGTAAATTAGCTTTATTATGTTGATTATTTCACTATAGGTGCATATATATATGTGCGCATATAAACATATATATATATCAAAACATCAAGTTGCATTCATTAAACACATGCATTTTTTGTCAATGATGCCTTAACAAAGCTGGGCCAAAGGTTTAAGAGATATTATAGACAGACTGTATCTGTAAATTTTTACATAGAACATATTTTAAAAATATAATTGAATATATATTCTGACAATGGGACAGAATTTTAGAAATCAGGATTATTCTCAACATTAGTGTCATGGATGTGTTTTTCATGCTCTTCTATTTCCTTTACTAGTTTGGATCACAATTATTTTACTTACCACTGGGGTAATTTAAGAGTTATTTTACCTAACTTTGAACCTCTTCATGTATATCTTTCATGCTAGGATATGTCCTTTTGGTATAAAAAATTATATATTTGTAAAATATTTAGTAGAATATTGATTATATAAATAATTGCTTTGTCTTTTCTTCTAATTTTGGCCATGGAAACCAACTTTGTATTTCTCTGAAGTCTTCTGGACCTTTGAAGAGATGACTACAGCAATCCCAACCTTAAAAAGGTATATTTACATTTTTTGTATAGAGAAGCACTTGTTATTACTGTACAGCTTCCAGTACAATCTAGCTGTGTCTTAAGGTTTATATGGTGCCTCTGAGGACAGCACTGAGTCAAGCATGGTCCTACAATGCCTGTTTTGTCTAAGCATAGTAAAGGGCAAAGATCCATTCCATGGTATGAGACAGCCAACCTTTTAGCAAATGAAGGGGAAAATTGAATTTAAGTCAGAAAGGAAAAACAAATCTACCTGTCCAGTAAATTTCTTTAATCAACAAAGTGGTTTTTCAAGACTCTCATTCAATGTCACAAAGCTTGCTAAGTTACCCCGCCCTCATCCCAGATACACAAGGTCATAGCAACTTATTTCAGAAAAATACAGAATAGAACCTCTTAGGAAGAAACATACAAAATTACACCAGCAACAGAATTTGCCAAAATGGCATAAAGCTGTTTAGAAATATTTAATGTATTCTCATTTTTCTTTAAATCAAGTTTAGAATAGAAGCAGAATCAATACAAAAGAAACAGTAGCAGTAAGGTTGTCGACTATTAAGAACTGCACATATTGTAATTCTCTGACTTTCTCCCATGGTTCAACCATGAATGTTTGAAGAAACTAATGCAAAAGCACATGTAATTCACCAGTGATGGGTCATGGTTCACTTTTCTAGGAAAGGTAAATAAGTGCACAAATCTGTCAGTAAACTCAGCACGAAATAAGGTTGGAGCTGGGATCACAAAGTAGTTATGACGCATTCAAATACGTTAAGAAAAGTACTGGTAAGACACAAATTTAAGTCTGAAAAATAAAAAGTTTCTATTCACATATTTTATTTTTATTCTATTTTCTTTTTTCATATATTCCTAATATTCTTTTCAAGCTTTCCTTTACACTGTGTCTGTACAATTCTCAGATATTTGAATGAAGATTAACTGACAATCTAAATATGTGAGTGTATTAACTATTCTACTGTAAGCATGTCCACGATATTTAGAGAAAAAAAACCCATGCATTAAACTAAGTTTTAAACATCAGTATTATATACTGAAATAAATACTTCTATTTGTACAGCTATTTTTGAAGTTTTCTTTTTCTATAAAATAGTAGTATATTTCCTACTTATAATCTATAATATTTATAATACATTTACATTTTTTTCAAAAACTATCTTCACCACCACTACATTGGTTGTCTCTTTCAATTGTTTTGGCAACCACTGTATCTTTTTCTTTCCATACCTTTTCCTATTCTGTTTCCAG
Organism: Tragulus kanchil; assembly: GCA_022376925.1. Classification (NCBI taxonomy): domain Eukaryota; kingdom Metazoa; phylum Chordata; class Mammalia; order Artiodactyla; family Tragulidae; genus Tragulus; species Tragulus kanchil. The sequence goes on from JAIOJX010000028.1 coordinate 183,685,768, forward strand.
ATCTGTTCTCTATATCTGTCCACTGAGTATGTTGTTTAGAATCCTTCTCTTTTGGAAAAATTAAGCAGTATTTTCTTTCTGTACCCGTTACTGTAAGACTGGGAAGGAGAAAGACACAAAAGGGCATAGACCTCTCAGCAATCGGTATTGTTGAGATCTGTAGGAGATGTTTCTCCCTTTAGCAGGAGGTGAAAGTGGGGCTAGCAACATTAGGATCCATCCACAGAGCTATACAGTTGGTGTTTTGTTTCTCTTTTACATGAAGATGTAAGGGTTTCATAGATGGCTGAGCTGCTTACCTAGTCTATGGAGCAAAAGTAATGGGATTGCACCACTTATGTAGCATCTTAATCACCTGGGTGTTTGTTTATAGACTATACAAAGAGACATAAATCTATATTTTCTAATTGATTAAGTAATTAAACACAATTCATGTGTAAATGACTATTTTTTATGCAGTGTGATTTCTGTAAACTTAATTTTTTAGAATATGGCTTCCACACATTAAACATTCTCAAATGGATTTTCACAACCTCCAGACTCTGCAGCATAAATCAGAAATCTGTTCTTCTAGCCCAATGCTTCAAGAACACTCTGTGACTGTCAGATTTCTCTGTGAGCAGCTTTAGTTACCATAGCTTCTCAAACCATTATTTTTTTCCATGTTTCTCCACAGAGAAATATACAACAGACCCTCTGTTTCCTTTTCTGCTCCATCCCTGATTTAAGGTTGACCTTACTGTGTAAGAATCAGTGCATGTTTAAGGGAGAGGTGAGTTCACTTGAAACCAGATTATATTACTGAATCAAAAAAACTTAAAAAAACTTCTACTGTAAGCATGTCCACGATATTTAGAGAAAAAAAACCATGCATTAAACTAAGTTTTAAACATCAGTATTATATACTGAAATAAATACTTCTATTTGTACAGCTATTTTTGAAGTTTTCTTTTTCTATAAAATAGTAGTATATTTCCTACTTATAATCTATAATATTTATAATACATTTACATTTTTTTCAAAAACTATCTTCACCACCACTACATTGGTTGTCTCTTTCAATTGTTTTGGCAACCACTGTATCTTTTTCTTTCCATACCTTTTCCTATTCTGTTTCCAGATCTGTTCTCTATATCTGTCCACTGAGTATGTTGTTTAGAATCCTTCTCTTTTGGAAAAATTAAGCAGTATTTTCTTTCTGTACCCGTTACTGTAAGACTGGGAAGGAGAAAAACACAAAAGGGCATAGACCTCTCAGCAATCGGTATTGTTGAGATCTGTAGGAGATGTTTCTCCCTTTAGCAGGAGGTGAAAGTGGGGCTAGCAACATTAGGATCCATCCACAGAGCTATACAGTTGGTGTTTTGTTTCTCTTTTACATGAAGATGTAAGGGTTTCATAGATGGCTGAGCTGCTTACCTAGTCTATGGAGCAAAAGTAATGGGATTGCACCACTTATGTAGCATCTTAATCACCTGGGTGTTTGTTTATAGACTATACAAAGAGACATAAATCTATATTTTCTAATTGATTAAGTAATTAAACACAATTCATGTGTAAATGACTATTTTTTATGCAGTGTGATTTCTGTAAACTTAATTTTTTAGAATATGGCTTCCACACATTAAACATTCTCAAATGGATTTTCACAACCTCCAGACTCTGCAGCATAAATCAGAAATCTGTTCTTCTAGCCCAATGCTTCAAGAACACTCTGTGACTGTCAGATTTCTCTGTGAGCAGCTTTAGTTACCATAGCTTCTCAAACCATTATTTTTTTCCATGTTTCTCCACAGAGAAATATACAACAGACCCTCTGTTTCCTTTTCTGCTCCATCCCTGATTTAAGGTTGACCTACAAAATACTAAAAGTGTAATCCTGAGCCCAAGTGCTCAGTGCATGTTTAAGGGAGAGGTGAGTTCACTTGAAATGCTTGTTGGTTGAGTCTATACACGTAAAGCGAAGAGAAAGAATGAGACAGCATCTAGACATACTACAGCAAAAACATATGTCTGAACTTTCTTGAGGATTGGGGCCAGACTCTGTAAATGCTACTTTTTAGTAAGACTAAAATGCATATAGATCTTCCATTTAATTTTTCATGGGCAGAGGAAACCATAATTATTTGGTTTTATCTTCTACTTTCTTTATATAAACCAAGATTTAACAGAGACTTTTATCTTCTCAGGTACGTGCTTTTTTATGATACTCGTCTCTCAATTCCCAAATTTTTAAAACAACTCAGATATTAATTTTTCATTTAATTGTTATTCAACTTAAAATAGCAAGATTCTATAGTAGCAAAAATATAAAAGTCATTAGTAGAAGTTCATTGGTATAATCAGAACCAATCCTGCTGAGTATACTGGCAACCTAAATATTAATAGACCTCTAATTTTTTTTGGCATTTTACTGGATGTTTTCTCTTTAACTCCCCATTTCCTAACATGTGCTCAGTTTCTCAGCCATTACTAACTCTTTGCGAACCCATGGCCTATACCCCACCAGACTCCATGGGATTTTCCAGGCAAGAATATTGGAGTGGGTTGCCATTTCTTTAACATACATGTACACTTATCCGTGTCTCTCTCTTTAGATGTGTTAGGTTCTTGAATTTGAGTCTCAGTCAAAACAAAGGGATAGGGCTTCCCCTGGTGGTCCAGTGGGTAAGGACACCGCCTTGCAGTGCAAGGGGCGCCAGTTCGTGCCCTGGCCTGGGAAGATCCCACGTGCCAAGGAGTGGCTGGACTGATGTGTCCAACTACCGAGCCAGAGCTCTGGAGTGCATGCACCCAGAGCCAGCGCTCTGCAACAACAGACGCCATCGCGATGGGAGGCCCACAGGAGCCAAAGAACAAAGATGGATGAAAATAGAGAAATGAAAGACCAAAAGAAGTGGCCTGCCTGCTCCCCTCCCTCCCCAACCCGACCCCCGCCCAAAAAAATAAATTAAAAAAAAAAAAAGAAACTGTTAACTCAAAAAACAAACAAACAAACAAACAAAAAAACAAAGGGATACATTAGAACTTTAGGACAAAGATATACATACTACTATACATAAAATAGATAAACAACAAGGATATGCTGCATATACATGTATATAAACTGAATCACTTTGCCATATACCTGAGACTAATACAACATTGCAAATCAATAATAAAATGTAAATAATGCTAAAAATTAAAAAGATGATTTTATAATTTAAAAAAACATTTAGGAAAAGATTTTGATAAATCTACTTAAACTAAGTTAAATGTATGGCAATATTTAGCACACTTTACTAGGGCAAGCTCTTAGGCATCTCCAAACCTGGTTCTGAAAAAGCTAGTATAGGGTGAAATATCGATGAGGGATTTTCTCAGGTGCTTAAGATAGTATCATTTATCTTCCATCTTAGATCAGGTTTTTGCTAAAAGTTTAATTTGTTTTGAACAATGAAAAAGTCTTCTTGTTGTATCTCTATAAAAGAAATTTATGTGACTTCCCTGGTGGTCCAGTGGGTACAGAGTCTACCTTGCAGTGCAAGGGGCACCAGTTTGATCCCTGTCCTGGGAGGATCCCACATGCTGAGGAGCAGCTGGGGTAGTGTGTCCAATTATGAGCCAGCGCTCTTGGAGTACATGTGCCCAGAGCTAGTGCTCTTCAACAAGAGAGGCCACCACAGTGGGAGGCGCACACATTTCAAAGAATAAAGATGGATGAAAAATAAAAATGATGATTTAAAGACAAATATATACATATATATATATGAGACTATGATGACTTAAACTCTAAAGAAGTAATCATACCTCCTGGTTGACCTCTGTCATTTTTAATGCTTTATTGTTAATAGTTTTTTTCACTCTAAAGAATACCCTGTATTGGACAATAAATTATCAACCTGTGAAAAAAAGAAAAAATTAGTTGTTGTATGTAGTCCTCTGATGCCTTACCCTGACCTTCTTGCTTCCTCCTGCACAAAAATGGGAATATTTTTGAGGAAGTGTCTCATATATCTCAAACCACTTTTTATAGCCTTGGATCCCCTTCCCCTTTTCTTCTCTGGTTACTAGACGTTTTCACCTTGGAGATGAGGTGAGGTATTCTCACCTCTTTGTTCTTCTTCTTACTCCCAGATAAGCAGGGCAAAATAAAATATGGAGAAGGGTTCACAGAGAAGACCTGGCACTAACAAACTCTAAAGTAACCAAAAACTTAACAGGCATTTTGCTCTTATCCTATCCTGTTTGGTACCCAATATTCTACTCCTAAACAAATCTGCTTTCAAAAAAGTATTCAATACAAACAATTTCTCTTATTACTGTACAATTAAGTTAAATGGGGGTGAAGTTCATAGTTGTGTGGCATTGTAACAATGGTTTCAAAAGTAATGTGTGTAATTTACTCTTTTTTTAATTTTTATTTTTTTTTAATTTTGACCTCTTTTATTGGTTTTTCTTTCTTTATTTATTTTCATCCATCTTTATTCTTTGGCCTTTGTGGGTCCCCCATTGCAGTGGTGTCTCTGGTTGTAGAGCACCAAGTCTGGGCACCCACACTCCAGAGCACTAGCTCTTAATTGGACACACCGGTCCAGCCATGCTGCAGCACGTGGGATCTTCCTGGACCAGGGATCGAACCAGCTCCCCTTGCACTGCAAGGCAGACTCTGTACCCACTGGACCACCAGGGAGGCCCTACTCTTTGATGTGATTTTAACTGGCAGAGAAGTAACCAAGTTTGGGATACATATATGTATATATGCATATATATATATATATATATGTGTGTGTGTGTGTATATACACACTTTGATACATATGTATATGAATATTGCTCTTGATAAAGATCAGTTATTACTCCACAAGTATACTCAAATTTGATTACTTCTGTGCCAATTAAAATCACATTCAAAGGATAAGAAAGACATTTAATCTCCAGTTTATTCTATTTTCTACTGCTTTATTATAGACAAAGTTAGGGAAAGGAAGTAAGCATTCTAAGACTGATGCCTAAAGGTGGGGATAAGCATTTTCTATGCCTTATTATAAATCGTTCACAATTGAGAAAAGATAAGGTAAAACAAAGTATAGTTTTATTCCTAAATATTCAGGGGCAAGCTAACCTTGTCCTCAAATTCTTCTAAAGGTAAAAATGGGAAGGGACGAGGCCAGGGATATAAAAATGACTAATCTGGGATTGTACATGTCTGTAAACAACAAAACTCTGTAAAAATAAAAAGCAAAATTTAAAAAAAATTAATACAAAAAAGGGGGAATCCCAGGCAAGCTCCTGCTTCATCCCCAAAAACTACACATGCTGACCATAACACCAGACATAAGATACCTGCCATTACCACTTCAACTTAAAAAGTATATCTGAGTCTATTTCTACGTCCTCTTGGTTGGTCCACAAGGGGGTCAACCATCTTCATTTGTAAACCCTCTGTGAGAAGCAGGAATCCTCAAAATTTTATTTACCCCAAGCAAATGACCTTTTTGATGTTATGAACCATATATACAATTAGTAATGGCCAAAGACTGGTGAAAAAAAAAAGAAAAAGAGATCTCAATCTGCCTACCCACCCAAAAATTGCAGTTATTTAGGAAATAAAGCAGGATCTGGGCTAAGAAGTGGAAAATATTTAGGGGAAAACAGTATGCCCTCCAGCCATGCGGCAGCACGTGGGATCTTCCTGGACCAGGGATCGAACCAGTTCCCCTTGCACTGCAAGGTAGACTCTGTACCCACTGGACCACCAGGAGGCCCTACTCTTTGATGTGATTTTAACTGGCAGAGAAGTAACCAAGTTTGGGATACATATATGTATATATGCATTATATATATATGTGTGTGTGTGTATATACACACTTTGATACATATGTATATGAATATTGCTCTTGATAAAGATCAGTTATTACTCCACAAGTATACTCAAATTTGATTACTTCTGTGCCAATTAAAATCACATTCAAAGGATAAGAAAGACATTTAATCTCCAGTTTATTCTATTTTCTACTGCTTTATTATAGACAAAGTTAGGGAAAGGAAGTAAGCATTCTAAGACTGATGCCTAAAGGTGGGGATAAGCATTTTCTATGCCTTATTATAAATCGTTCACAATTGGGGAGAAAAGATAAGGTAAAACAAAGTATAGTTTTATTCCTAAATATTCAGGGGCAAGCTAACCTTGTCCTCAAATTCTTCTAAAGGTAAAAATGGGAAGGGACGAGGCCAGGGATATACAAATGACTAATCTGGGATTGTACATGTCTGTAAACAACAAAACTCTGTAAAAATAAAAAGCAAAATTTAAAAAAAATTAATACAAAAAAGGGGGAATCCCAGGCAAGCTCCTGCTTCATCCCAAAAAACTACACATGCTGACCATAACACCAGACATAAGATACCTGCCATTACCACTTCAACTTAAAAAGTATATCTGAGTCTATTTCTACGTCCTCTTGGTTGGTCCACAAGGGGGTCAACCATCTTCATTTGTAAACCCTCCGTGAGAAGCAGGAATCCTCAAAATTTTATTTACCCCAAGCAAATGACCTTTTTGATGTTATGAACCATATATACAATTAGTAATGGCCAAAGACTGGTGAAAAAAAAAAAGAAAAAGATCTCAATCTGCCTACCCACCCAAAAATTGCAGTTATTTAGGAAATAAAGCAGGATCTGGGCTAAGAAGGGGAAAATATTTAGGGGAAAACAGATGAGGACAGCAGAAGACACCCTCTCAGGTAGCTGGCAGAGGACAACTACCTAGATTTGGCAGGAAGGATGCAGAGAAGTGGGCAGCCTTTCATTTATGCTAAATATCTATGCTGTCCTTGGCAGATTTCTAAATGATGGGGATTCACCACTGAATAAGACTGGCAAGAATCTCCAGGAAGAGTCAGATAATAAAAGTAATGTCAGGTGGCAATACATTCTATGAAGACACTAAACAAGAATGATAAGATAAAAAGTGCTGGAGTCATTTTGGTTACTTGGTTTTAAAAGGCCTCTGGGAAGATGGTATTTGAGTTGAAACCAAAATGACAAGAAATAATCAGTCATAAGAAGATTCAGGTAAATATTCAGGAGAGAAAAACAAGCTATAGACACAGGCCAAAGAACAAAGATGGACGAAAATAATTAAATGAAAGACCAATAAAAATGGCCAAAAATCAAAAAATAAAATAAAGAAAAGAAAAACAAGCTATATAGAAGCAAGAGGATGCAGGGAACAAGGGGCTCAAGCATAGGAATCCTTTGTAGACACTGACCATTACTGGCATCTAGAAAGAGCCAACTAGATCAAGGGCCCTCAGTAGGTTCTGGAAACTAACTTGAACAAAACTAGTTGTCTAAAAATTTTACCTTGTCAAGTCTAATAAAAACAAAATGAAAACAACATGAAAATTTTTTTTCTGATTACCCTTACAAAAAGCTGATTTGAGGACTGAATTCAAAGATATCTTGACAGATAAGGAAATGCACTGATCCTGAGGTTATAGGTAACTGGCAGGTGGATTATTTACCACCTCAGTTATAAGGGAAGCCCAAGAATACTGGAGTGGTTGGCCTAGCCATTCTCCAGGGAATCTTCCCAACCCAGGAATCCAACCAGGGTCTCCTGCACTGCAGGTGGATTCTTTACCATCAGGCCAACTCCTACCCCTCCTCAACTTGTTTGTCATATAAAGGTTTACTATTTACATATTCAGGAACTGTTGAATTCATCTGTTTCACAGTAGTTTTCTTTCCAAAAGATTGTTTTTATCCATATCAGTAAAACAGACTATATAAGGGCTGTCAGGAGATTTTAGAAATAGCCTTGTTATACAGAACCAGATGCTAAAATGGCATTTGTGAAAATGGAATTTTACCTGTGTAGAATTTATTATGCACTTTCATTTATGCTAAATATCTATGCTGTCCTTGGCAGATTTCTAAATGATGGGGATTCACCACTGAATAAGACTGGCAAGAATCTCCAGGAAGAGTCAGATAATAAAAGTAATGTCAGGTGGCAATAAATTCTATGAAGACACTAAACAAGAATGATAAGATAAAAAGTGCTGGAGTCATTTTGGTTACTTGGTTTTAAAAGGCCTCTGGGAAGATGGCATTTGAGTTGAAACCAAAATGACAAGAAATAATCAGTCATAAGAAAATTCAGGTAAATGTTCAGGACAGAAAAACAAGCTATAGACACAGGCCAAAGAACAAAGATGGACGAAAATAATTAAATGAAAGACCAATAAAAATGGCCAAAAATCAAAAAATAAAATAAAGAAAAGAAAAACAAGCTATATAGAAGCAAGAGGATGCAGGGAACAAGGGGCTCAAGCATAGGAATCCTTTGTAGACACTGACCATTACTGGCATCTAGAAAGAGCCAACTAGATCAAGGGCCCTCAGTAGGTTCTGGAAACTAACTTGAACAAAACTAGTTGTCTAAAAATTTTACCTTGTCAAGTCTAATAAAAACAAAATGAAAACAACATGAAATTTTTTTTTCTGATTACCCTTACAAAAAGCTGATTTGAGGACTGAATTCAAAGATATCTTGACAGATAAGGAAATGCACTGATCCTGAGGTTATAGGTAACTGGCAGGTGGATTATTTACCACCTCAGTTACAAGGGAAGCCCAAGAATACTGGAGTGGTTGGCCTAGCCATTCTCCAGGGAATCTTCCCAACCCAGGAATCCAACCAGGGTCTCCTGCACTGCAGGTGGATTCTTTACCATCAGGCCAACTCCTACCCCTCCTCAACTTGTTTGTCATATAAAGGTTTACTATTTACATATTCAGGAACTGTTGAATTCATCTGTTTCACAGTAGTTTTCTTTCCAAAAGATTGTTTTAATCCATATCAGCAAAACAGACTATATAAGGGCTGTCAGGAGATTTTAGAAATAGCCTTGTTATACAGAACCAGATGCTAAAATGGCATTTGTGAAAATGGAATTTTACCTGTGTAGAATTTATTATGCATTCTCTTTTTCATACAATGTTATCTTATTTTCTCATTTTTATATGTGTTCTTTTACTGAATGGGTATATTCAAATGCAGCCCACAACAGGTTACCAAAAGGCTTGTTTAATTCATCCACTGCTTTTATAATATATTGCTCTGTAAGAAGAAATGCAGTTCTAATTGTTTGTTACTGACATAGTAACATTTACTGCACAATACAGATGAAAAGAATCCACTTTTCAGTCCTGACATATGTGCTTATATGTTGTTGTTCAGTTGCTAAGTCATGTTAGAGCTTCTGCACCTCCACAGACTGCCGCATTCCAGGCTTCCCTGTCCTTCATAATATCCCAGAGTTTGCTCAGACTCATGTCCATTGAGTCAGTGATGCTATCCAATTATCTTATCCTCTGTTGCCCTCTTCTCCTCCTTCCCGAAATATTTCCAGGATCAGGGTACTTTTCAATGAGTAGGCTCTTCACATCAGGTGGCTTATATGTGACAATGGCCTTCTTCTCAACTCATTTGAAAACCCAGTGATGAATACATACTCCAGGCTTCCATGACTGCCCTAGATGTATTACCTCCAAAAGCCATAAAAATCAATACTTCCTATGAAGGAAATAGGAGGAAAAGTAGAAAACGGAAGTGTCTCTACTCAAGGAACTAGAGAACAGTGCTCTTTTCAACGTATGTGGAATACGTAATTTAGGCTCCAGAAGCTCCTCAGTGTACCAAATTTACCAGACAGAATCTTAAACATGGTGATTAAGTAGAGCATAACTGTTTAAACAGTAATATATCACTGTCAGTACTATGCTTCAGATTCATATTTTTATAAACATTATTTTGTGAACAGGACAGGAAACTGAATGTGGAATATTATTCTCATGAGAAAATGTATTCCAAAATCCTAACTGTCTTCCAAATTAATTTGTGGTGTGAAATGGATCTACAAACTAGAAGCTTACAAGGGCAGAATGGGTCTTAGTTCTTTGTGTTTTAAGAGATGGCAGAAAAAGCTTTACACACAACATATTAAGCATGTACCTACCATGTTCTACACAAGTCAATAACATGGGCTGACATAGTTCCTGCCCTGACAAAATACAACTTGAGTAAACACTATACATGGATTTAATGAAACTAGAGGATAATCCAATGTTGCATGTAATTAAATGCTAACAAAATTTTTGCCCATTCTTAACAGAACTGCACTGACATCAAACTAACCTGATATTAGCAAGTGCTTAAAAATGCCAAACTCAAAATGTCTTTTACAGTCAATTCACATCTTTACAAGCTTGGCTAATTTCACTCTGTCCAATTCTCCACGGCTGCCCATACAGTTGCACTACTGAGACTAGAAAGTGCCCCAGGTGACTGAATGAAACACTCTCTGCATCCCTAGGTATAATTTCCCCACATTTCTAGCTAAATTTATCCACTGAGGATGACATGGTGGCAGTGCAGTCAGAATGGTTTGCAGCAAAGCTGAGGATGCGCAGCATGAAGACAGGGAAGCAGCTGGGCAACAGTACTGCCTGGGGATCATGGACAGACCTATTGTGTACCATCTCCAGGCCTTCTCCTCTGTCTTTCCAGCATAGCACAAAAGGGGGTGGTTTTCTTCACTCTTTCCTTCTCTGTTCTGAATAGCTCCTGTTGAATGGCACCCCTTGGAGCTGGAGAATAGGGTAGTTCAGCAGGTGCTCTTGACTCAAAAGGGTAGGTCAAGTTCAGGTTTTGTTTTGAGCTTTTATGACAGTTTTTTTGAGAGGAAAGTAGAAACTCCTCAAGGTGGGCTCTTTTCAACGTATGTGAAATAAGTAATTTGGGCTCCAGAAGCTCCTCAGTGTACCAAATTTACCAGACAGAATCTTAAACATGGTGATTAAGTAGAGCATAACTGTTTAAACAGTAATATATCACTGTCAGTACTATGCTTCAGATTCATATTTTTATAAACATTATTTTGTGAACAGGACAGGAAACTGAATGTGGAATATTATTCTCATGAGAAAATGTATTCCAAAATCCTAACTGTCTTCCAAATTAATTTGTGGTGTGAAATGGATCTACAAACTAGAAGCTTACAAGGGCAGAATGGGTCTTAGTTCTTTGTGTTTTAAGAGATGGCAGAAAAAGCTTTACACACAACATATTAAGCATGTACCTACCATGTTCTACACAAGTCAATAACATGGGCTGACATAGTTCCTGCCCTGACAAAATACAACTTGAGTAAACACTATACATGGATTTAATGAAACTAGAGGATAATCCAATGTTGCATGTAATTAAATGCTAACAAAATTTTTGCCCATTCTTAACAGAACTGCACTGACATCAAACTAACCTGATATTAGCAAGTGCTTAAAATGCCAAACTCAAAATGTCTTTTACAGTCAATTCACATCTTTACAAGCTTGGCTAATTTCACTCTGTCCAATTCTCCACGGCTGCCCATACAGTTGCACTACTGAGACTAGAAAGTGCCCCAGGTGACTGAATGAAACACTCTCTGCATCCCTAGGTATAATTTCCCCACATTTCTAGCTAAATTTATCCACTGAGGATGACATGGTGGCAGTGCAGTCAGAATGGTTTGCAGCAAAGCTGAGGATGCGCAGCATGAAGACAGGGAAGCAGCTGGGCAACAGTACTGCCTGGGGATCATGGACAGACCTATTGTGTACCATCTCCAGGCCTTCTCCTCTGTCTTTCCAGCATAGCACAAAAGGGGGTGGTTTTCTTCACTCTTTCCTTCTCTGTTCTGAATAGCTCCTGTTGAATGGCACCCCTTGGAGCTGGAGAATAGGGTAGTTCAGCAGGTGCTCTTGACTCAAAAGGGTAGGTCAAGTTCAGGTTTTGTTTTTGAGCTTTTATGACAGTGTTTCTCTTCATACCAAACACTGACCTGTTTTCCATGACGACATGCCCTATGGATCATTCTGTCAACAGTGATAATGAGTGACAGCGAGCCAACAGCACCACGGCAAGGACACCACAGCCTTGTTGTCGGGTGCATCAAGAAGCATCTGATGAGAATCCAGAATGCAGACTGGGCTTATAGAAAAGAATCACTGTGCCAGAAAGATAATCTTATTTTCAAAGAGAACGACCTCTGTTCTTTTAGCCAATAAACAAAACAACAAAGACAGTGACAATACCACTGAGGAAAACAAATCCATAACAGATAGAAACAACCCTAGCTACTATTTTTTCTCACAGCTTGGTAACCGAACAGTCTGTCTTTTATATTTTTAAGGGCATTCTTTTCCCTGTAAGTTCATCAAGTACAATACTGACTTATCGTAAATTCTGTCCCAGTCTTCCTGACTCTCCTAAAAGTTTCAAACTTTACTAAAGCACAAGTGAGGAGTGAGACTTTGTGATGATTAATGTCTATTTCTGTTTTGGTAACTAAGCATTCTCAAATTGCATGTAGGCATCCTAATATTCCACACAGTCAAATATTCCCAACTCTATTCAATTATGTTTGGTACTAACTCCTCTTGTTTGGCCTATTTCACAATGACCATAATTTCAAAATGCAGGCCCAATGTTCTTTACTAATCACTTAGATGAAAACTATAATTGCTTAAAACTTAGGCAAGATTATCTGAATTTCCCACATTTCTAGCTAAATTTATCCACTGAGGATGACATGGTGGCAGTGCAGTCAGAATGGTTTGCAGCAAAGCTGAGGATGCGCAGCATGAAGACAGGGAAGCAGCTGGGCAACAGTACTGCCTGGGGATCATGGACAGACCTATTGTGTACCATCTCCAGGCCTTCTCCTCTGTCTTTCCAGCATAGCACAAAAGGGGGTGGTTTTCTTCACTCTTTCCTTCTCTGTTCTGAATAGCTCCTGTTGAATGGCACCCCTTGGAGCTGGAGAATAGGGTAGTTCAGCAGGTGCTCTTGACTCAAAAGGGTAGGTCAAGTTCAGGTTTTGTTTTTGAGCTTTTATGACAGTGTTTCTCTTCATACCAAACACTGACCTGTTTTCCATGACGACATGCCCTATGGATCATTCTGTCAACAGTGATAATGAGTGACAGCGAGCCAACAGCACCACGGCAAGGACACCACAGCCTTGTTGTCGGGTGCATCAAGAAGCATCTGATGAGAATCCAGAATGCAGACTGGGCTTATAGAAAAGAATCACTGTGCCAGAAAGATAATCTTATTTTCAAAGAGAACGACCTCTGTTCTTTTAGCCAATAAACAAAACAACAAAGACAGTGACAATACCACTGAGGAAAACAAATCCATAACAGATAGAAACAACCCTAGCTACTATTTTTTCTCACAGCTTGGTAACCGAACAGTCTGTCTTTTATATTTTTAAGGGCATTCTTTTCCCTGTAAGTTCATCAAGTACAATACTGACTTATCGTAAATTCTGTCCCAGTCTTCCTGACTCTCCTAAAAGTTTCAAACTTTACTAAAGCACAAGTGAGGAGTGAGACTTTGTGATGATTAATGTCTATTTCTGTTTTGGTAACTAAGCATTCTCAAATTGCATGTAGGCATCCTAATATTCCACACAGTCAAATATTCCCAACTCTATTCAATTATGTTTGGTACTAACTCCTCTTGTTTGGCCTATTTCACAATGACCATAATTTCAAAATGCAGGCCCAATGTTCTTTACTAATCACTTAGATGAACTATAATTGCTTATCTTAGGCAAGATCAAACTAGTGCAGGGATGGTAAGAAAGTCTGAGTTAGCATGCCAATAGATGGAAGTGACTGAGAGAGATGAGAAGAATTTAGAAGCCAAGTTCCAGTGTAGGGGAAATACACTGTATAGTGCAGTTCCTGTGTACAGGGAATTGCACTGGACTCCCTCTGAGTCGCCCGAACTCCAAGATAACCAGTTTTATATGAAAAAATAAAACAAGAAAACTGATCAGAAACTTACTTTGAATAATGAAAAATACACTTTCATACAATTCTTTTTCATTTATTAAGAGCAGTACTAATTTTGAAAGCATTTGGCAAATATGTGAGTGAGAATAGATCTTACTTAAACAGAAGTCAGAAACAGAGCAGACATATTTCTCAGATCATTCTATTCTGCATGAAAACTAAGTAATGCAAAGATGTTAGGGAAGCAATATGGATCTTCAATTCAGTTTACTAAAAATACAACAAGATTAACAAAACCTGGTTTTACAGAGGCTGTACAAACTGGTTCAAGACTTTTTCTCTCAAGTTTAGCAGTGTATTTAGCTAAACATATCTTCCTTGAAGTGCATCTTATTTACTATTACATGTGCTCTATATATTTGATGTACATGTCCCCGCACATATCCACCAAATACATCTGTGTGCCCGTTTAAACCCAGGTATACAGCTTCCCATGCTGCATTTGGCATCAAGATGTAGGAAACTGATATTTTTAAACTAGGGATGGAAGCAAAGAATCTCTCTTTGTTTTTTTGTTAGGGTGGGGTTTGTTGGTAGTGGATTTTTTTTTTTTTTTGACCTTTCATTTTGAATTTAAAATGTCTGTAGCTTTGAGATTTAAAAAACAAGTTTGTGGCTTTTAATGCTTTTCCTTCTAGAATGTGATTAATAAAGAAAATGCACCAAAAGTTCCTTTCAAAAATATAACACTTTCTTGATTCTTAATAAAAAGCAATTTTTTCTTGGCAAAACAAACAAACAAAAATTAATGGAACAGAAAAACAAAAAGTCCAAAATCTTTTGGCAGATATAGTAAGTATTAAATATGAATTCACAACTTAAAAGTATATTTATAATCATATACATACATATGCAACTGTTCAAATATCTTGGTAATCAAAATAAATAATGACCATAACTGATTATAAGTCATTAATTAGAAAGTTTCCATTTTGATGCTAGAGATAAAGGCAAACATAAAATTAATACTCATAAAATATTATCTATAGTTAGACGTGACTCATATCCATTTCATGTTCTGAAAATGGATATGTGAATGGAAAGCTATCCTACTTTTATAGGAAGGATCAGAGTTCATCCTTATCACGTTGAGGAAAAAACATTATTAGAGATAAATGCCAGAGATCAATGAAGAAGAAATCAGAAAATGAGGAAATTGCCACTCAGCAATCATGAATGAAGTAACTAACTCAGAAAACCAGAATGATCAATGACTATAAAAACCATTAGGTCAAAACTTGATAATGCTAGCGTATCCTCCCAAAGTTTGCTTGGAGACATTGAAGGGGGAAATATACAATAAGAGATCTCCTGGTCATCATCTCAATCAACTGAACAAACTTAGTGTCACTAAAATCAGGACAATCTGACATTATGTATTTCTTACATATATATGTAATATGAAGTACTCAGAATTATTTAGAAAGTATTCTTGACAAAAATGACTTACATAAGCTTGATTATGCTTTGACACTAAGCATACAGTTTACAGGAAGTACAGAGGGCCAAAGTCGTCTGACAAAAGTCGTCAACAAAAGTCTGTATAATCAAAGCTATGATTTCCCCAGTACTCAGGTATGGGTGTGAGAGCTGGACCATAAAGAAGGCTAAGTGCTAAAGAATTTATGGCTTTGAACTTAAGAGTCTCTTGGACTGCAAGATCAAACCAGTCAATCCTAAAGGAAATCAACTCTAAATATTCATTGGAAGGAATGATGCCGAAGCTGAATCTCCAATAATTTGGCTACCTGATGTGATGAGACAACACTAGAAAAGACCCTGATGTTGGAAAAAAAAATAGAAGACAAAAGGAGAAGGGAACAACAAAGGATGAGATAGTTGGATGGCATCACCGAGTCAATGACATGAGTTTGAGTAAGCTCTGGCAGATGAAAAGGACACGGAAGCCCAGCATGCTGCCTTCCATGGGCTCACAAAGAGCTGGACATGACTGAGTAACTGAATTGAACTGAATTGTACCAAGGGTAAATGAACAAATTAAAAATCACCACCAGAAAACAATGAAGAAAGTGGTACATGGCACATAATCTGCTTTCCTAAAAAAATAATATCAGGAAAGGAAATAAAAACAAAGCTGGAATTCTTTCACAAGTTCAAAGGGACAAAAACAGTTAAATATAAGAGAGTTGCTTGGATATTAACCAAAAAAAAGGTAATGAAAAATACCAGTAATGTGATTGGGAGGATGAATGAATATACTCCATAGATCTTATAAAGAATTGTTATTTCAGTGGTGACTACTCAGGCGATCATTATTCAATTCTTTGGCTCTTCTCTATTTGGGGAAAATTAAAAATAAAAAGTAAAAAGAATCAATATAATGTTAGCTTCTTAAGGCAAATAAAAAAGCTGGAAGTACAAAGAAATGTGGTTAGATTCACATAGGTTTTTCATCTTCTCAAATAGAACACAGAGCCCTGCATATGGCATGAGGCTTCTTTGCATTCTCATCCCTTTGATGATATCTTCCATCTATATGCCACTGATAAAATATTAGGGGCTTTGATTTTTTGACTCATTAATAGAGCATATTTTCACTCCACTGTGACCTGTGCTCGGGCCAGTTTAAGGAACAATCTGTCATGAGATCATTAATACTGGAACTGGCTAAGAAGGTGAAGATACTCATTTAAAATTAATTTCTTGACCTTTTCCACCAGGACCTAGAAGGGACTATTTTAGCATTCCGTACTGGGGGAGCAGTTCCATTTACACCCTGTGATTCCCAAATGTGGTAATTAGAGAAACAGGGCCAAGAAGGACGGATACAGGGACAAGCCAAGTTTCAGGAACCCTCCTGTTGAGGGAATGCCTCAGGCTACCTGCGAAGGGTCGCTCTGGAGAGAAACAAAGGTTACTCACCAACAGCTAACCTAAGGCGCAGCTTTAGCCAACTTGATGAGCCTAGAGAGAGGACAGGCAGAAATAAAGTCTAATGGAAATGGGTTGTGGCTGCAAAGTATTTCAGAAGACTCAAGCTGCTGTGAAGGGTCAGTGTCAAATGATTCAACCTTAATCCAGCACAGCCAAAGCTATCTAATAAATGAGACAATGCCTTACTTTCATCACAGTCAAAGACAAATACGAATACAAAGCCAAACATTTAGCAAATGCCAGTAAACTCGGAGTCAGGAAGGCAAATCCTGAGATTCATGAGTAACCTTTACCGGGAACTCAGCGATGCCATTTCGAAGGTGAAATAGATATAATAAGAAATCCTCTGATGCTCAGAGAAACACATTTGAAAATGAAAACCAATACCTATCTGTCCCCACCCCAGTGTCTGTGCAATCTTCACTGTGTAGAGAGCTCTGAGAGTACATACAGGGGCCTGGGAAGATCCACAGGAATTTCTTCTTTTTATTTCTCTCCTTGTTTCTAAACCATAGCCTCTTCCACGATTGCTAACAGGGGAAAGAAATCCTGTTTCACAAAGATCTTTCACAACATTTTTTCCACATAATCAGTGATAAACACTTTAGACAAAAATCACAAAAGTGGTGATCTGAATAATCTAAAAGGTTTTTATTAAGGGTGTCATAGCCTTGACATTACTCTGTACTTTTGCAGATTGAATTTCAGAACACTGACTAACAGATATTGGCTGGTCACCAGGCAACAGGATAATCCATAAAAGTAAACATACATGAATATGACTTAGTATATAGTAAATGTTCTGTAAGTATTAAATTTACTTACATTTAACCTGAATTGGAGAAAGAGTAAGCCAATGGGTCTCTGCTAATTCATGAGATGAAGGCTTGTTCATAAGGAGACAGTATCTTTTACCATCATTATCATAATACCTGACTCATCAATTTGCTATTAGGAAATAACAGGCATAGACAACATATTCATTTAGTTCCTATGAATTATGACTACTAATGTTCACAAAAAAACAAATAAGTATTATTTTTTTCCATTGTGATTATCAGGAAACTGAATCTTAAAGAAGACAGTTTAAGCAATTTCTTCAAGGTTATAGAAGCACAAAGTGACAAAAAAATTTTGGAATTTTCCAACAGAAAGGACTGCAATGAGCTAGGGCGGGAAATAAAGTCTAATGGAAATGGGTTGTGGCTGCAAAGTATTTCAGAAGACTCAAGCTGCTGTGAAGGGTCAGTGTCAAATGATTCAACCTTAATCCAGCACAGCCAAAGCTATCTAATAAATGAGACAATGCCTTACTTTCATCACAGTCAAAGACAAATACGAATACAAAGCCAAACATTTAGCAAATGCCAGTAAACTCGAGTCAGGAAGGCAAATCCTGAGATTCATGAGTAACCTTTACCGGGAACTCAGCGATGCCATTTCGAAGGTGAAATAGATATAATAAGAAATCCTCTGATGCTCAGAGAAACACATTTGAAAATGAAAACCAATACCTATCTGTCCCCCACCCCCAATGTCTGTGCAATCTTCACATTGTAGAGAGCTCTGAGAGTACATACAGGGGCCTGTGAAGATCCACAGGAATTTCTTCTTTTTATTTCTCTCCTTGTTTCTAAACCATAGCCTCTTCCACGATTGCTAACAGGGAATGAAATCCTGTTTCACAAAGATCTTTCACAACATTTTTTCCACATAATCAGTGATAAACACTTTAGACAAAAATCACAAAAGTGGTGATCTGAATAATCTAAAAGGTTTTTATTAAGGGTGTCATAGCCTTGACATTACTCTGTACTTTTGCAGATTGAATTTCAGAACACTGACTAACAGATATTGGCTGGTCACCAGGCAACAGGATAATCCATAAAAGTAAACATACATGAATATGACTTAGTATATAGTAAATGTTCTGTAAGTATTAAATTTACTTACATTTAACCTGAATTGGAGAAAGAGTAAGCCAATGGGTCTCTGCTAATTCATGAGATGAAGGCTTGTTCATAAGGAGACAGTATCTTTTACCATCATTATCATAATACCTGACTCATCAATTTGCTATTAGGAAATAACAGGCATAGACAACATATTCATTTAGTTCCTATGAATTATGACTACTAATGTTCACAAAAAAACAAATAAGTATTATTTTTTTCCATTGTGATTATCAGGAAACTGAATCTTAAAGAAGACAGTTTAAGCAATTTCTTCAAGGTTATAGAAGCACAAAGTGACAGAAATAGGATTTAAATTCAGATTTTCATGGACTCAAGTTTAGGTCTAAAGTTCTCCATTTCCCCAGTAATAACATAGATGATAAAGAAATGTGCCTGCAATGTGGGAGGCCTGGGCTTGATCCCTGGGTTGGGAAAATTCCCTGGAGAAGGGAAAAGCTATGTACCCCAGTATTCTTGCCTGGAGAATTCCATGGCTCGTCCATGGATCGCAGAGTCAGACACGACTGAGTAACTTCACTCTCAGTTTTTCAGAGATATCATATAATGCCTTAAATTCCCACCATGCTGAACTGGCACTACAGGGGCATCTACTATTAACTTACATCACCAGCCGTGGATAACCCACTGGGAGCAGCTATGTGGAGACAATAAGTGTTGATCCTGAGTAAAAATTTCAAAAGTCTCTCAATATTCATAAGGATGCAAAGACTATGAAGGCTTTTGCAGGAGGAGGTCTTGGAGGTTTTAGGACAGATTTCTGGGTAAGGGGGCAAGTGGTAGTGGTGGGGATGGAAATTCAGGAAGTGGTGGTAAGAATACAATGTACTCTGAGCATAGGGCTTAACTTGTTGCTCACTTCCTTTATTTTCTACTCTGAACCATGATGAGGCTCCTGGATCACCAATCAGATTGCAGAGACTGTCACTGAATTATATCTTTTTATAATGTAGAATGTGGCCAAATTCATTTAAAATTTTAGAAAATGGCAGCATTTGGAAAAACATGAAAAAAATATCTGCCAAAATATGACAACTGTTAACATTTTTATCTATTTCCTTCCAGCGTTTTTTTTTTCCCTCCCTCTGTCTATAATTTGAGACTTTTGAAAAACAGTTAAGATGATAAAACTTGCACACATTTGAATCTTGTTTTATGCTATATTATAAGCATTTCCCATGTTATTTCTCTATGGGATTTCACAGTCTGAAATCACAGCCAAATCATTCCCCCCTCCCCGACATAAGTTGCTTCGCTCTTTTTCACTCATTCTCTGCAGCCCTGTCCCCCAGCCCATACCTGACCAGGCAGCAGTTACAAAATTGCAAATCACTGGAGAAGGTGCAACCGACATCACATGGGCATTAACAACTGGACCACAATTTCACAAACCATGGCTCCCTTGTGCAAGAGGTCACTTTGGATTGACTGCCCATTTTCCTTTACTTTCCTCTTCTAAAGACTCAAAAGGTAAGGAACCAAAAGGAAGAGAAACATAAAATTAAACTTTCTGAGGCCATGCTGCTGACCTGTTGCAGTGAACTTCCTCTAGGGAGAGAGTACATTATTCATGCTATGCAAATTATTTGGGATTTCTGGACCAAGATCCCCTGGAATGTGAAGAGCAGATCAAAATATTATGGTATAATCATTATTCAATCTTTGAAATAAGAGTGGATTATAAATCCATTTTTATATTAGTGCTGTATGGCAAAGTCATCTCCAATGATCTATTTACCAATTCAATCTGTGTTTCTCATCACAAGTGAATACTGAATAAACAAGTAGGCACAGTACAATAAGAAGAACTCTACTCCGTTTTGCAGGAGGAGGTCTTGGAGGTTTTAGGACAGATTTCTGGGTAAGGGGGCAAGTGGTAGTGGTGGGGATGGAAATTCAGGAAGTGGTGGTAAGAATACAATGTACTCTGAGCATAGGGCTTAACTTGTTGCTCACTTCCTTTATTTTCTACTCTGAACCATGATGAGGCTCCTGGATCACCAATCAGATTGCAGAGACTGTCACTGAATTATATCTTTTTATAATGTAGAATGTGGCCAAATTCATTTAAAATTTTAGAAAATGGCAGCATTTGGAAAAACATGAAAAAAATATCTGCCAAAATATGACAACTGTTAACATTTTTATCTATTTCCTTCCAGCGTTTTTTTTTTTCCCTCCCTCTGTCTATAATTTGAGACTTTTGAAAAACAGTTAAGATGATAAAACTTGCACACATTTGAATCTTGTTTTATGCTATATTATAAGCATTTCCCATGTTATTTCTCTATGGGATTTCACAGTCTGAAATCACAGCCAAATCATTTCCCCCTCCCCGACATAAGTTGCTTCGCTCTTTTTCACTCATTCTCTGCTGCCCTGTCCCCCAGCCCATACCTGACCAGGCAGCAGTTACAAAATTGCAAATCACTGGAGAAGGTGCAACCGACATCACATGGGCATTAACAACTGGACCACAATTTCACAAACCATGGCTCCCTTGTGCAAGAGGTCACTTTGGATTGACTGCCCATTTTCCTTTACTTTCCTCTTCTAAAGACTCAAAAGGTAAGGAACCAAAAGGAATAGAAACATAAAATTAAACTTTCTGAGGCCATGCTGCTGACCTGTTGCAGTGAACTTCCTCTAGGGAGAGAGTACATTATTCATGCTATGCAAATTATTTGGGATTTCTGGACCAAGATCCCCTGGAATGTGAAGAGCAGATCAAAATATTATGGTATAATCATTATTCAATCTTTGAAATAAGAGTGGATTATAAATCCATTTTTATATTAGTGCTGTATGGCAAAGTCATCTCCAATGATCTATTTACCAATTCAATCTGTGTTTCTCATCACAAGTGAATACTGAATAAACAAGTAGGCACAGTACAATAAGAAGAACTCTACTGCCTCTGACACACTGAAAAGGGTGATTTTTAATATTGAAAAAGAGGCATATTCCATAGGTTAAAATATTTATCTCACATTTACTATCAGTCTTGCAACAGAAACCAACACTGTTGACATGCTTTGTTGTCATTGCTGTTGGCTTTGCGTTTTATTTTCAGTTTTGCTATGTAACAGTGATAGAAGAAAAAAATCAAAGCAAATCAAGTATTTAGGATTCACTCTTAACTCTTGAGGATATATAAGAAAGGCCCTTAACCATTCAAATTACACAAGATATGAGAGAAGAAAAATTACCTGAGTTTTCCGTGAATTAAGGCTTAAAAGTTCATCCCCATCAACATGAATGGAGAAGAACAGGATAACACCATATCCAAATGCGTTATAGGAACATAGAGATTTACAAGGTAGACGACTTAGAAATGCTGCTCGTTTCGTGAAAATCTTTTTTTTAATAAAATATTTATTTAAATACAATTCTTCATGGCAAGATATATATATATATATATATATATGAACATGGGCAGTGTGAATTTAAAGAATATATCCATAAGGAAAAACAGGATCCACATGCAGTCTGTCTAATCTACTGAATTGCCAGGACAGACTTCTAGAATGTTAACCATATGATCCAGTGCCTAAACTGTACCTATACAGTGCCTAATTTTACCTCTCAATTCAAGATTATCCCTATAAATTCAATGTTATAACATTAGTGGCCAATGCGTGGGCCATATAACACAGCCTTATGCAAGAATGCCATCTTCTGGGGGCATCAGTTCCCAGGTAAAGAAACTGCATATCAGTGCCCAAAATAGCTGTTTGTCAATTTCTGTTAGCAGCTTACTTCTATGACCCATTAATATCTTCAATAAATCAATAATCTCAGCACCAATCCCCCATAAATTTTTGGGGGGGAAAGAATAATCTCAGCTTTTTAAATGAAGAGCAGATCAAAATATTATGGTATAATCATTATTCAATCTTTGAAATAAGAGTGGATTATAAATCCATTTTTATATTAGTGCTGTATGGCAAAGTCATCTCCAATGATCTATTTACCAATTCAATCTGTGTTTCTCATCACAAGTGAATACTGAATAAACAAGTAGGCACAGTACAATAAGAAGAACTCTACTGCCTCTGACACACTGAAAAGGGTGATTTTTAATATTGAAAAAGAGGCATATTCCATAGGTTAAAATATTTATCTCACATTTACTATCAGTCTTGCAACAGAAACCAACACTGTTGACATGCTTTGTTGTCATTGCTGTTGGCTTTGCGTTTTATTTTCAGTTTTGCTATGTAACAGTGATAGAAGAACAAAATCAATGCAAATCAAGTATTTAGGATTCACTCTTAACTCTTGAGGATATATAAGAAAGGCCCTTAACCATTCAAATTACACAAGATATGAGAGAAGAAAAATTACCTGAGTTTTCCGTGAATTAAGGCTTAAAAGTTCATCCCCATCAACATGAGTGGAGAAGAACAGGATAACACCATATCCAAATGCGTTATAGGAACATGGAGATTTACAAGGTAGATGACTTAGAAATGCTGCTCGTTTCGTGAAAATCTTTTTTTTAATAAAATATTTATTTAAATACAATTCTTCATGGCAAGATATATATATATATATATATATGAACATGGGCAGTGTGAATTTAAAGAATATATCCATAAGGAAAAACAGGATCCACATGCAGTCTGTCTAATCTACTGTAATTGCCAGGACAGACTTCTAGAATGTTAACCATATGATCCAGTGCCTAAACTGTACCTATACAGTGCCTAATTTTACCTCTCAATTCAAGATTATCCCTATAAATTCAATGTTATAACATTAGTGGCCAATGCGTGGGCCATATAACACAGCCTTATGCAAGAATGCCATCTTCTGGGGGCATCAGTTCCCAGGTAAAGAAACTGCATATCAGTGCCCAAAATAGCTGTTTGTCAATTTCTGTTAGCAGCTTACTTCTATGACCCATTAATATCTTCAATAAATCAATAATCTCAGCACCAATCACCAACCCAGAGGATGTCAACTTGCATGAGTTTCAGAGTGGTGGAGTGTAATGATGAAGGAGGAAGTGAAAGACATATCAAAATGAGCTAGAAACAGCTAAAATAACTTCAGGCTCTGCTCCCGTTGCTCTTAACAGCCAGGCAAGGTAGAAAGGGTAATGAATACATATTAGGTTTACACTGTGAAAAGGTCCAGAGACGATTATGATTAGCTTCCTACAGCAAGTACTACTGCCTTAGCCATCAAATAAAATGCATGTGAATCAGTGTTTAGTAACTGAGTTTAAGATATAGGTCTTTCATTACCAACCTGAATCTAACAAGTTGTAAAACCTTGGTCATGCATCTTAATTGTTCTATATTTTAGTTTCTATCAGTAAAAGTGTTTTGCATTTTCAGGTTGCTTACAGGATTAAATATGTGTATACTTAGAACAATGCTTAATGTGTAGTTTGCACCCAGTGAATATCTTCACAAAAAAATGTTATTATCCTGTGTAATAAAGGGCTAAGATTCCTTTCAAATATTTCTTCTCTTGAATATAAATCTCTTGGTCAAATCACTTTAATGAGCTTCAGATCCAAAATCCTCCCAACTAGCCATCAGTCTTGGCTATTTCAATGGCCCCATAAACTGAACATAATCTCTGTCTACTCTTAATTATTAATACAACAGTTGTTCTTTCAGTTCTTAAAGGGCCTCACTAGTCTTCTACTTATCCAAGTCAGAGACCTGAGAAACTTCTGAACACTCCGCACCCCTACAAATTAAAATAGTTGAGGTCACCACATTCCTTGATTCTGACTCTTAAATATCTCTTGAATATATGTCCTCTCCAATTTTTATGATATCGGGCACCTTTTAACATTAAAATTTGATCCAGTGCCTAAACTGTACCTATACAGTGCCTAATTTTACCTCTCAATTCAAGATTATCCCTATAAATTCAATGTTATAACATTAGTGGCCAATGCGTGGGCCATATAACACAGCCTTATGCAAGAATGCCATCTTCTGGGGCATCAGTTCCCAGGTAAAGAAACTGCATATCAGTGCCCAAAATAGCTGTTTGTCAATTTCTGTTAGCAGCTTACTTCTATGACCCATTAATATCTTCAATAAATCAATAATCTCAGCACCAATCACCAACCCAGAGGATGTCAATTTGCATGAGTTTCAGAGTGGTGGAGTGTAATGGTGAAGGAGGAAGTGAAAGACATATCAAAATGAGCTAGAAACAGCTAAAATAACTTCAGGCTCTGCTCCCGTTGCTCTTAACAGCCAGGCAAGGTAGAAAGGGTAATGAATACATATTAGGTTTACACTGTGAAAAGGTCCAGAGACGATTATGATTAGCTTCCTACAGCAAGTACTACTGCCTTAGCCATCAAATAAAATGCATGTGAATCAGTGTTTAGTAACTGAGTTTAAGATATAGGTCTTTCATTACCAACCTGAATCTAACAAGTTGTAAAACCTTGGTCATGCATCTTAATTGTTCTATATTTTAGTTTCTATCAGTAAAAGTGTTTTGCATTTTCAGGTTGTTTACAGGATTAAATATGTGTATACTTAGAACAATGCTTAATGTGTAGTTTGCACCCAGTGAATATCTTCACAAAAAAATGTTATTATCCTGTGTAATAAAGGGCTAAGATTCCTTTCAAATATTTCTTCTCTTGAATATAAATCTCTTGGTCAAATCACTTTAATGAGCTTCAGATCCAAAATCCTCCCAACTAGCCATCAGTCTTGGCTATTTCAATGGCCCCATAAACTGAACATAATCTCTGTCTACTCTTAATTATTAATACAACAGTTGTTCTTCCAGTTCTTAAAGGGCCTCACTAGTCTTCTACTTATCCAAGTCAGAGACCTGAGAAACTTCTGAACACTCCGCACCCCTACAAATTAAAATAGTTGAGGTCACCACATTCCTTGATTCTGACTCTTAAATATCTCTTGAATATATGTCCTCTCCAATTTTTATGATATCATAGTGTTAGGCTATCACATTTCTCACTTGAATAAGACTTCTCTGTTTAGAAAGCATTTGTCAAGAACCAAGGATAGGGGTCAGAGTTGACTACAAACACGTAGCAAGAGGAACTGGGGAAGACAGGCTATTGGAACTGATCTGTGTCTTGACTGTGGGTGTCATTTCCATGATTGTATTAATTTTTCAAATTGTATAACAAAAAGAATGGATTTTACTTTACACGAAGCTTAAAAAGCAGAAAACAAAATGCATATAAACTACTCCCACACAAATACCCTTCCCTTACTTCCCAAAGCCTTTGTAACAAGAAGCAACATCTAAGTGTGGCTTAGAGCACCAGCCCCTGAGCATTCTCTGCCTTCTTCCTCCAGGCCCTTTTTCACCTGTCTCCCTCAAGTTCTCTAGCTGCATTGGTATTCCATCCCCTCAAAGCACTGTTCTTCTCTTCCTAGAATTTCATGTCTGTCCACAAAGTTCACTCTTGCTCCTTCCACCTTTTGGCAAGCTCACTACTATGAATCTGTGAGATCTCAGTTCAACTATCACATTATCAAAGATAGTATACCAAGAAATCTTCAGGAACTCAAGGCAGAGAGAATAGATTTTGAGGTCAGTGAAAATTAAAATCACCACTACCACTACCACCTTAGCAGAGGTGATACAGAAAGAATAGCCCAGTTATTGTATAGATTATGCAGCACTGTTAGAACTTTTTGTGTATTTTTGTCAGTTCTAACAGCACCCTGTATTTATTTTCAGAGCATTAATTACAGTATCAAATCACATTTTTTCATTTGTGTGATTATTTTCTTCTATTAAGCAGGACTACCCCAGTAGATTGGGCTTCCCAGGTGGCACTAGTAGTAAAGAATCCTCCTGCCAATGGAACAGTCGCAAGAAACAGAGAGTTTGATCACTGGATTGGGAAGATGCCCTGGAAGAGGGCATAGCAACCCATTCTAGTATTTTTGCCTGGAGCATCCCATGGACAGAGAAGCCTGGTGCGTTACAGTGCACAGGGCCTCCACAAGTCGGACACTGAAGTGACTTACCAGGCATGCATGCACCAGAAGATTGCAAGCCTCACAAAGTCAGAAATCATAGCTATCATTCCACCATGACATTCTCTCAGTTTCTAGAAATTAAGCAAATGCAAAACGAACAATAGAATAAATGGATGAACAGTGATTTTGTCAAAAAGCAGTGCAAAGTCAATATGAGACTTTCACTATTTCAATCTGAATCCAAATGGTTTGTTTCATTTCCATGATTGTATTAATTTTTCAAATTGTATAACAAAAAGAATGGATTTTACTTTACACGAAGCTTAAAAAGCAGAAAACAAAATGCATATAAACTACTCCCACACAAATACCCTTCCCTTACTTCCCAAAGCCTTTGTAACAAGAAGCAACATCTAAGTGTGGCTTAGAGCACCAGCCCCTGAGCATTCTCTGCCTTCTTCCTCCAGGCCCTTTTTCACCTGTCTCCCTCAAGCTCTCTAGCTGCATTGGTATTCCATCCCCTCAAAGCACTGTTCTTCTCTTCCTAGAATTTCATGTCTGTCCACAAAGTTCACTCTTGCTCCTTCCACCTTTTGGCAAGCTCACTACTATGAATCTGTGAGATCTCAGTTCAACTATCACATTATCAAAGATAGTATACCAAGAAATCTTCAGGAACTCAAGGCAGAGAGAATAGATTTTGAGGTCAGTGAAAATTAAAATCACCACTACCACTACCACCTTAGCAGAGGTGATACAGAAAGAATAGCCCAGTTATTGTATAGATGATGCAGCACTGTTAGAACTTTTTGTGTATTTTTGTCAGTTCTAACGGCACCCTGTATTTATCTTCAGAGCATTAATTACAGTATCAAATCACATTTTTTCATTTGTGTGATTATTTTCTTCTATTAAGCAGGACTACCCCAGTAGATTGGGCTTCCCAGGTGACACTAGTAGTAAAGAATCCTCCTGCCAATGGAACAGTCGCAAGAAACAGAGAGTTTGATCACTGGATTGGGAAGATGCCCTGGAAGAGGGCATAGCAACCCATTCTAGTATTTTTGCCTGGAGCATCCCATGGACAGAGAAGCCTGGTGCGTTACAGTGCACAGGGCCTCCACAAGTCGGACACTGAAGTGACTTACCAGGCATGCATGCACCAGAAGATTGCAAGCCTCACAAAGTCAGAAATCATAGCTATCATTCCACCATGACATTCTCTCAGTTTCTAGAAATTAAGCAAATGCAAAACGAACAATAGAATAAATGGATGAACAGTGATTTTGTCAAAAAGCAGTGCAAAGTCAATATGAGACTTTCACTATTTCAATCTGAATCCAAACCTTGGTGTCTTAAGACCTCCAAACATATGCTTTGTCCTGTCTTTTGCATGGTATTGTTTAACCCTTTACGTAGGCTGAAAATGACCCTCTGACAAATATCCATACTCTAATCCCTAGAACCTATAAGGGTGACCTTATATGTGGAAAGGAAAAAAACAAAAAAAAGGTCATTGCAGATATAAATCAAGGATCGTGAGATGAGATTATTCTTGTTTATCCAGGTAGACCCCAAGTGCAACATCTCACACATACATGTGAAGAGGGAGGTAGACACTGAAGCAAAGCAGCCACAAGTCAGAGGAGGTCAGCAGCCACCAGAGGCTGGAAGAGGCAAAAAAAGAGATTCTCCCCTAGAGCCTCCAGAGGCTCCCCAGACGCCTCGATTTCCAATGACACTGACTTCAAACTTCCAGCCTCGAGAACTGTGAAAGAGTACATTTTTGTTTATTTTAAGAAATATAGTTTGTAGCTAGTTACAAAGTCATCAGTTCCCATTAACCCCAGGAAATCTCTGATTCTGGTTAACTCTGCCAAGACCCACACAATGATCACCGCCACGAGTACTTCTCTCTGGTCTTGGGAGATGGGGATTGACATACATACACTATTGATACTACCTAAAAAACACATCTAATGAGAACCTACCATATGGCACAAAGAACTCTACTCAATGATCATGCATGCATGCCCACTAAGTCACTTCAGTTGTGTCTGACTCTTTGCTGCCTATGGGCTGTAATCTTCTGGGGTCCTCTGTTGATGTGATTCTCCAGGCAAGAATACTGAAATGAGTTGTCATTTCCTTCTCCAGGGGTTTTCCTCACCCACAGATCAAACCTGCATCTCCTGCACTGGCAGGCAGGTTCTATACCACTAGCGAAACCTGGGAAGCCCATTCAGGGATTTGTGGGAACCAACACAGAAAAGAGGGAATATACATATATGTTTGACTGATTCACTTTGCTGTACAGCAGAAACTAACACAACATTGTCAAGCAAGTCTACTCCAGTTATTTCTTTTTAATAACTTTTTCTTTTGACCACTTCTATTGATCTTTCATTTATCTATTTCCATCCATCTTTGTTCCTTGGCCTGCGTGGGCCTCCCAGCGCGGCAGCCTCTCTCACTGCAGAGCACCAGCTCTGGGCGCATGTGCTCCAGAGCTCCCTCTTGGTAGTTGGACACATTGGTCCAGCTGCTCTGCGGCATGTGGGATCTTCCCAGGCCAGGGATCGAACTGGCGCCCCTTGCACTGCTAGGCGGTGTCCTTACCCACTGGACCACCAGGGAAGCCCTACTCCAGTTATTTTTAAAAATGAATGCAGGGCTTCCCTAGTGGTCCAGGGGGTAAGGACACCACCTTGCAGTGCAAGGGGCGCTGGTTCGAGCCCTGGCCTGGGAAGGTTCCTCGTGCCACGGAGTGGCTGGACTAATGTGTCTAATTACCAAGCCAGAGCTCTGGAGCACCTGCACCCAGAGCCGGTGCTCTGTGACAACAGAGGCCGCCATGATGGGAGGCCCACACAGGCCAAAGAACAAAGATGGATGAAAATGGACAGATGAAAGACCAATAGAAGTGGCCCATCTGTTCCCCTCCCTCCCCACCCCACCCAAATAAATAAATAAATAAATAAATCTTTAAAAAAAAAATGAATGCAGTAATCCTTATGTTGCTGTGTTATATGTACTGCTTTAGATACCCAATGAAGAATAATGTTTTACAAAATGCTTGGTGTCTAATAAATGCCTAATAACTGATTTCTTTCCTCTCACCTCTGATTAACTGACTAAATCATTTCTACTAAAAAACGACCTTTGTAAAGAAACAGTTCTGACTAACCTACAGAAATTAGCATTTTTTGAATCTTCATTCCCCCGTTACCCTCTTATTTCTTAGCCTATTTTAGTTTATACCCTAAATGCAAGAATAATGTTGTATGGGCCCCCATTTTGGGGTTTTCTATACCACTAGCGAAACCTGGGAAGCCCATTCAGGGATTTGTGGGAACCAACACAGAAAAGAGGGAATATACATATATGTTTGACTGATTCACTTTGCTGTACAGCAGAAACTAACACAACATTGTCAAGCAAGTCTACTCCAGTTATTTCTTTTTAATAACTTTTTCTTTTGACCACTTCTATTGATCTTTCATTTATCTATTTCCATCCATCTTTGCCTTGGCCTGCGTGGGCCTCCCAGCGCGGCAGCCTCTCTCACTGCAGAGCACCAGCTCTGGGCGCATGTGCTCCAGAGCTCCCTCTTGGTAGTTGGACACATTGGTCCAGCTGCTCTGCGGCATGTGGGATCTTCCCAGGCCAGGGATCGAACTGGCGCCCCTTGCACTGCTAGGCGGTGTCCTTACCCACTGGACCACCAGGGAAGCCCTACTCCAGTTATTTTTAAAAATGAATGCAGGGCTTCCCTAGTGGTCCAGGGGGTAAGGACACCACCTTGCAGTGCAAGGGGCGCTGGTTCGAGCCCTGGCCTGGGAAGGTTCCTCGTGCCACGGAGTGGCTGGACTAATGTGTCTAATTACCAAGCCAGAGCTCTGGAGCACCTGCACCCAGAGCCGGTGCTCTGTGACAACAGAGGCCGCCATGATGGGAGGCCCACACAGGCCAAAGAACAAAGATGGATGAAAATGGACAGATGAAAGACCAATAGAAGTAGCCCGCCTGCTCCCCTCCCTCCTCACCCACCCCCACCCAAATAAATAAATAAATAAATAAATCTTTAAAAAAAAAATGAATGCAGTAATCCTTATGTTGCTGTGTTATATGTACTGCTTTAGATACCCAATGAAGAATAATGTTTTACAAAATGCTTGGTGTCTAATAAATGCCTAATAACTGATTTCTTTCCTCTCACCTCTGATTAACTGACTAAATCATTTCTACTAAAAAACGACCTTTGTAAAGAAACAGTTCTGACTAACCTACAGAAATTAGCATTTTTTTGAATCTTCATTCCCCCGTTACCCTCTTATTTCTTAGCCTATTTTAGTTTCTTCATAGCCCTAAATTCAGTAGCATAGTATATACGTGTCCATGTGTGCTCATGCACTGCCCACCACTATGAGGACAAGGGCTTGTCCACTATTTTTCATTTTTCATTGATTTAGTCAATGTTTTGGAGTAGGTAGTTTTATTTATTTATTTTTTTGTCTCAGCTAGTTGTTCATAGCCCACTTCACTTTTCTGTGGAGACCCAATTTAATAACTTGGAAGCTTTAATTGAAAGCTTCCATTGTGTTATTATAGAACTAAGCCCTGAAATGAACAGTGAAAAAAGAATGTTATAAAAGTAAATGATACCAACAGGCATTATAAAGGTAATTAAAAAGTCATAACTATGTCTCCATTATACATGATCTTAACAATAGACTCCACAAATAGCCACCTATGCATAAAACACACTATAGTAAAGTCTGGTACTCCCAGATGTCTGCTGATCTGTCACCCTTATTTCAAATCTATGATCATGAACATAATAGAATACCCTGTTCATTTTTCCTTTTAAAACAACGGGCTCCATACTTCTTGAATTCTTTCATTTTGTCCTTTCGCCAGTCCAAAAAGAAAAGACACTTAAAAATACACATTACACCATTGCCACATACTTGGCTAACATTTTATTTTATGCCTAAATCACTTCAATCCTTTTGGAACCACCTAGAGATTTTCTTAACAACTATTATCCCCATAGCTCCTAAATATGTCACATGGGGCATTTTGCAGGCAGTAGCTAAATCTTTAGGAACCAGGATATTTTAAGTTTAATGGAGATGTAATTTTCCTAGGCTAAATTCTAGAAATTTAAGTTATAGTACATTTATCTTTCCAAACAAATGTTGACACCATTTTTTCTTTATTATTGTGATTTGTTTTCAGATGTGTTATTCTTCTTTATGCACAAAAAATACTAGTTAAATATCCTGCTGATCTGGGAAAAGAGTTTACCTTATATTCCTTTTAGACTTCTTAACTCTTCTCCATACAAGAGGAAAAGGGATAAAAAATGCTTGAAATGACTTTTTTGAAATTTTAAACTGTCTTACATTAAGGATAATGGGGATAAAGAGAAGAAAGAAAATATGAAAAAGTGAAGGAGATTGCATCAGAGGAAAGGAGTGGAAAGGGGACATGATCTTTTAAATTAAGTATGGCCCTTACAGCCATGCAGAGACTTATTAGGCAAGAAATACTGCATATTTGGCCCTATGTGCATCAGATTTATCCTCTGAAAAACTGAATAATAATTGCACCATAGGGAGGTTCTTGGACTTCCCAGGTGGCTCAGTGATAAATAATCTGTTTGCCAATGCAGGAGACAAGAGTTTGATCCCTGGGTTGGGAAGATCACTTGGAGAAGGAAATAGCAACCCACTCTAGTATTCTTGCCTGGAAAATACCATGGACAGAGGAGGCGGGTGGGCCACAGCCCACAGGGTGACAAACAGTTGGACACAACTGAGTGACTAAACAACAACAGGGATGATCTCAGAAAATGTTGAGTCCATTCTTTCAATCCCCTGTATGGAGTCAGTCTTGCCTCATTCAACACTTTTCCCCTCCCACCATCCATCATAATAATAAGAAATTATTTAAAAGCTATGTGTTGATTTCTCGCCTATCATCTTGTTCTCATAGTTCCTGAACTCCATAAATTCCAAAGGCCTGCTACTTCAAGCAGCCTTACTTTAGCCGCTATGATCTCTCCCTTAGCTCTCAAAGATCCAAATCCATAATCCTTACTTCTTTAATTCTAAATGCATGCCTGCTTTTCACGTTCTTACCTCTAGTCAGAATTCAACTCTTCCACGGTACTAAGGCCGGCGTCCTGTGACTATCTCTTGTATGGTAAAACATACTTCCATTCAGCAAATATTTAGTGGCTTCTACTACCTGCCACATCAGTGATCTAAGCACAAGATGAACAAATTGAGCAAGACCCTGTCCTCAAGTAGCATGACTTACATTTTAGTGGTAAAAGACAAAGGAAAACCTGACACTAAGCATACTGCTAAGTAGTGATTAAGAAGTTGCACAAGGAGACAGAGTATGGGTGGCACTGTTTTAGACTGGGCTGCTGAGAAGTCTCTCTGCGAGAAGCAGATGATGGAGGCATCATACGGAAGACTGGGAAAGAGCATCCCAGGACACTGATGGGTTCAAACACTACTTATCAATAAATTTATAATTATGTTTTCATTTATTGTTCACCATCAAAACATAGGCAGTCTTTTGATCAGATGATTCATTTTTATATTTACTGGGCTTAGATCACTGATGGGCAGGAAAGGAGTGGAAAGGGGACATGATCTTTTAAATTAAGTATGGCCCTTACAGCCATGCAGAGACTTATTAGGCAAGAAATACTGCATATTTGGCCCTATGTGCATCAGATTTATCCTCTGAAAAACTGAATAATAATTGCACCATAGGGAGGTTCTTGGACTTCCCAGGTGGCTCAGTGATAAATAATCTGTTTGCCAATGCAGGAGACAAGAGTTTGATCCCTGGGTTGGGAAGATCACTTGGAGAAGGAAATAGCAACCCACTCTAGTATTCTTGCCTGGAAAATACCATGGACAGAGGAGGCGGGTGGGCCACAGCCCACAGGGTGACAAACAGTTGGACACAACTGAGTGACTAAACAACAACAGGGATGATCTCAGAAAATGTTGAGTCCATTCTTTCAATCCCCTGTATGGAGTCAGTCTTGCCTCATTCAACACTTTTCCCCTCCCACCATCCATCATAATAATAAGAAATTATTTAAAAGCTATGTGTTGATTTCTCGCCTATCATCTTGTTCTCATAGTTCCTGAACTCCATAAATTCCAAAGGCCTGCTACTTCAAGCAGCCTTACTTTAGCCGCTATGATCTCTCCCTTAGCTCTCAAAGATCCAAATCCATAATCCTTACTTTTTAATTCTAAATGCATGCCTGCTTTTCACGTTCTTACCTCTAGTCAGAATTCAACTCTTCCACGGTACTAAGGCCGGCTCCTGTGACTATCTCTTGTATGGTAAAACATACTTCCATTCAGCAAATATTTAGTGGCTTCTACTACCTGCCACATCAGTGATCTAAGCACAAGATGAACAAATTGAGCAAGACCCTGTCCTCAAGTAGCATGACTTACATTTTAGTAGTAAAAGACAAAGGAAAACCTGACACTAAGCATACTGCTAAGTAGTGATTAAGAAGTTGCACAAGGAGACAGAGTATGGGTGGCACTGTTTTAGACTGGGCTGCTGAGAAGTCTCTCTGCGAGAAGCAGATGATGGAGGCATCATACGGAAGACTGGGAAAGAGCATCCCAGGACACTGATGGGTTCAAACACTACTTATCAATAAATTTATAATTATGTTTTCATTTATTGTTCACCATCAAAACATAGGCAGTCTTTTGATCAGATGATTCATTTTTATATTTACTGGGCTTAGATCACTGATGGGCAGGTAATATTTGTTGGATAGAAGTATTTATTTTAAAACATAGTTACTCACTTCCACTACACACACTGTCCATTCTGAATCCATTACTTTCTCATTCTACATATCTTGAGAAATGCCACCATTGTCTTTCTCTACATCTGGGCTTCTGAGTTCTGCCTGCGAGAAATCACAAAAAAGAACTGATGGGCCCTACTGCAAATCACTACCAAGGGTGTCTGGAAACTCTGACAGAGCCTGGTCAGACCCTGCACCCTGTACATTTCTGTCAAACACACTATTGTCAAATGAATGCATTTTGCAAAACTCTATGTCTGAGTATACTTTTGCCAAAACAACTGTTATCAAAAATCTTGTTATAAACTAATCTTAATCCCAAGATTCTCTTTTAATTCCATGGTTTTTCTAATATTTAAGTTACTCTTCTTTGTACAGATTAAAGAAGAAGAAACTTTGAGAAGCAGTCTTCCCAAACCAGAAAGTATTACTGAAAATTATTCAAGTTCAATTTTGAATAAAATCCCCTGAGGTTCCTTTAAAATCTCCACTGAATAAGTTCACAATTCTGAGAGCACCATTTTTAGCATAATCTTCTCTTGGCTTACTTGGTAATTCAGTACTCTGAAATAGGAGGGTGTGAAGATTAAGCAAAAAAGTCCTACTTGAGCAAAGTCCCTAACTTTGGATTTTAGAAAACGTCTGATAAAACTTATTCTTTGTTACAAGTTAAGTTTGCAGAAAAGTACTTTTCTGTGTTTCTTTGCAGTGAAATCTGGGCCTGCACACAGTTCTGGATCATCAACTTCCTGATTAATCCAAAATGCCTCCAAACTAATACAGAAATAAAACACTAAGCATACTGCTAAGTAGTGATTAAGAAGTTGCACAAGGAGACAGAGTATGGGTGGCACTGTTTTAGACTGGGCTGCTGAGAAGTCTCTCTGCGAGAAG
The DNA here is from genome assembly GCA_022376925.1 of Tragulus kanchil. Classification (NCBI taxonomy): domain Eukaryota; kingdom Metazoa; phylum Chordata; class Mammalia; order Artiodactyla; family Tragulidae; genus Tragulus; species Tragulus kanchil. Next base: position 183,721,247 of record JAIOJX010000028.1, read on the forward strand.
CAGATGATGGAGGCATCATACGGAAGACTGGGAAAGAGCATCCCAGGACACTGATGGGTTCAAACACTACTTATCAATAAATTTATAATTATGTTTTCATTTATTGTTCACCATCAAAACATAGGCAGTCTTTTGATCAGATGATTCATTTTTATATTTACTGGGCTTAGATCACTGATGGGCAGGTAATATTTGTTGGATAGAAGTATTTATTTTAAAACATAGTTACTCACTTCCACTACACACACTGTCCATTCTGAATCCATTACTTTCTCATTCTACATATCTTGAGAAATGCCACCATTGTCTTTCTCTACATCTGGGCTTCTGAGTTCTGCCTGCGAGAAATCACAAAAAAGAACTGATGGGCCCTACTGCAAATCACTACCAAGGGTGTCTGGAAACTCTGACAGAGCCTGGTCAGACCCTGCACCCTGTACATTTCTGTCAAACACACTATTGTCAAATGAATGCATTTTGCAAAACTCTATGTCTGAGTATACTTTTGCCAAAACAACTGTTATCAAAAATCTTGTTATAAACTAATCTTAATCCCAAGATTCTCTTTTAATTCCATGGTTTTTCTAATATTTAAGTTACTCTTCTTTGTACAGATTAAAGAAGAAGAAACTTTGAGAAGCAGTCTTCCCAAACCAGAAAGTATTACTGAAAATTATTCAAGTTCAATTTTGAATAAAATCCCCTGAGGTTCCTTTAAAATCTCCACTGAATAAGTTCACAATTCTGAGAGCACCATTTTTAGCATAATCTTCTCTTGGCTTACTTGGTAATTCAGTACTCTGAAATAGGAGGGTGTGAAGATTAAGCAAAAAAGTCCTACTTGAGCAAAGTCCCTAACTTTGGATTTTAGAAAACGTCTGATAAAACTTATTCTTTGTTACAAGTTAAGTTTGCAGAAAAGTACTTTTCTGTGTTTCTTTGCAGTGAAATCTGGGCCTGCCACACAGTTCTGGATCATCAACTTCCTGATTAATCCAAAATGCCTCCAAACTAATACAGAAATAAAAGTTTCCCTGCAAGGTGCTTTCTAAGTATTGAGAAAACCAACAGAATAACTGTAAAACAAAGTAATTTTAGAAAATTTCTTCATTAAGGTTCTTAATGGCAAAAATGACACTAAGAGAATAAAGTCCTTTATTTTCTTCCTAGTCCATTTTATTGAGTGCTACAAAGGGATACTCACATAATTAATTATGGATCAACTTCAAGGTCAAGATGGGTGGTCTTAAATATTCACAACCTAAAAGTTGAGAATTGTTCTTTTTTGGTGAGAATTTTTAGAACTTCAAGCCTATGAGGCAACACCTCCAGCAACAAGGCAGCACCTCCAATAACCCTGAGAGAATTGCTTCCAGGGATTATATAGAAGAGGGGTTATATAGAATCAGGTTATATCGATGTTTTGCAACAAAGGGCCTATGGTCTAAACATCAAAAGATTACTGTTAATGAAAACCAGATATCCCAGGTTAAGGAATTTAGCATTTTTCTATTAACTAGGAGATGCTAGAGTCTGGGATCACTAAAATCATTCCTTTGATATGTACATCACCTATCTTGGGCCAATATCCTGTCACTTCACATCCTGAACTTCCTTGGGGTTCACCATAGGAATAACTATAGTCTGATGGCTGCTAGATGGCAGGTATTTTTGCCTTCCTATTTTCCCTGGGGGATCACCTGCTCACTAGCTGTGGTGGCTGTCATTGCTGATGACTGAGGCATCCTTTGTTTACTGATATGGCAGGAAATATTCCATTCATCGGTTGGTAGGATACATAGTTGAAACTGCTTTCCTTGTAGTGCTCCAGAAGGAAACAGAGGCATTCCAGTGTAGGGTACTATACCCTTATTTGGGATAGAGACTTTGGTCCAAATATTTTAAAAGAAAGCTAAGGAAGGTGGAAAGATATCCTCAACTTCTCCCTCATCCTTACCCAATTGTCTGTCACAGACATCAAATTACACCTACTTTGAATCAAAAAGAACTTTTCTGTGTTTCTTTGCAGTGAAATCTGGGCCTGCCACACAGTTCTGGATCATCAACTTCCTGATTAATCCAAAATGCCTCCAAACTAATACAGAAATAAAAGTTTCCCTGCAAGGTGCTTTCTAAGTATTGAGAAAACCAACAGAATAACTGTAAAACAAAGTAATTTTAGAAAATTTCTTCATTAAGGTTCTTAATGGCAAAAATGACACTAAGAGAATAAAGTCCTTTATTTTCTTCCTAGTCCATTTTATTGAGTGCTACAAAGGGATACTCACATAATTAATTATGGATCAACTTCAAGGTCAAGATGGGTGGTCTTAAATATTCACAACCTAAAAGTTGAGAATTGTTCTTTTTTGGTGAGAATTTTTAGAACTTCAAGCCTATGAGGCAACACCTCCAGCAACAAGGCAGCACCTCCAATAACCCTGAGAGAATTGCTTCCAGGGATTATATAGAAGAGGGGTTATATAGAATCAGGTTATATCGATGTTTTGCAACAAAGGGCCTATGGTCTAAACATCAAAAGATTACTGTTAATGAAAACCAGATATCCCAGGTTAAGGAATTTAGCATTTTTCTATTAACTAGGAGATGCTAGAGTCTGGGATCACTAAAATCATTCCTTTGATATGTACATCACCTATCTTGGGCCAATATCCTGTCACTTCACATCCTGAACTTCCTTGGGGTTCACCATAGGAATAACTATAGTCTGATGGCTGCTAGATGGCAGGTATTTTTGCCTTCCTATTTTCCCTGGGGGATCACCTGCTCACTAGCTGTGGTGGCTGTCATTGCTGATGACTGAGGCATCCTTTGTTTACTGATATGGCAGGAAATATTCCATTCATCGGTTGGTAGGATACATAGTTGAAACTGCTTTCCTTGTAGTGCTCCAGAAGGAAACAGAGGCATTCCAGTGTAGGGTACTATACCCTTATTTGGGATAGAGACTTTGGTCCAAATATTTTAAAAGAAAGCTAAGGAAGGTGGAAAGATATCCTCAACTTCTCCCTCATCCTTACCCAATTGTCTGTCACAGACATCAAATTACACCTACTTTGAATCCGATTAATTATGTGACAAAGCATCCATTTTCAGAATAGTTAAACAGCAGTCAGAGATATATCTTATGACCTAGGAATAGAGCTTTGTTAGTTCACTCAAGTAATCATTTATTCAATGAGCATTTCCTGATTCCCACGCCACGCACTGTCCTAAGCATTAAGACAACTGAACTTCTCCTTTGGCTTTCTAGGGAACTGAAGATGTGGCTAGAGCCCAGTTGAACCACATGACGTGCTGATACCATTGTTTGCCCTTACTTACCCTCTACTCTCCTGTCATCAATTGATGCTGGCTCAAAAGCATATACCCTGGTTTAAACCTGACTTGAGTTCATTATCCCTTTTCTCTTTGCTCTACATAATAAAGAGACTTTCCACCCTGACCCTCACCTTGGAACTATTCTGTTCAGGTACCTGCCCTGCCCCACATGGTCTAGATTCTCCATTCCTGTATTCCATCTGCACTTGTGAGATCCAGCATCTCAGCGTTACAATGATGCAAACACATCATTATTTTCAACAAATGGTATTTACATAGGACTCATCCCACACATAGGATACAGAGGTACATCACAGGCTTGAAAAACAACAGAGACTCAGTTATCTCTTGCCCAATACTGCATGCACACACAGTATGAATAAACCTGACCCTCAAAGTACAGACTGAGAGGAGAGGTCTGGTCCCTCTCTACCAGTGTAGTGGAGCTCATCTTGTTGAGGTTATAATCCTGGATTTAAAAAACAAAAACTCAATTGGAAGGCAACATAATAATCAAGACCTAAATTGAAAAAAAAACAGTAAACAAACTTTTAAAAAGCAGGGAATAAGCCAAAAGATGAGGATAAACAAAGCTTCAAACTTACAAGTCAAGTACATAGCATATTTATTTAAGAAGAGCACAACATGCAGGACTGAAGGCTTGAGGCAGACTGGAAGATCACTGAACAGTCCCACCATAAGGTTCTAAACACTAAGCCATGTTTGGCCACCCATTGAAAAGCAACCGCAGGGCCTCCTTAGTGGCTCAGTGGTAAAGAATCCACTTGTCAATACAAGAGACACAGGTTTGATCCCTGGTCCAGGAAGATACCATGCCTCTGAGAAACTAAGCCCAGTGCACCACAACTGAGCCTGTACTCTAGAATCTGGAAACTATAACTACTGAGCCCAAATACCACAACTACTGAAACCAAAGCACCCTAGAGTCTGTGATTTGTAATAAGAGAAGCCACCACAATGAAACAGCAGTCAGAGATATATCTTATGACCTAGGAATAGAGCTTTGTTAGTTCACTCAAGTAATCATTTATTCAATGAGCATTTCCTGATTCCACGCCACGCACTGTCCTAAGCATTAAGACAACTGAACTTCTCCTTTGGCTTTCTAGGGAACTGAAGATGTGGCTAGAGCCCAGTTGAACCACATGACGTGCTGATACCATTGTTTGCCCTTACTTACCCTCTACTCTCCTGTCATCAATTGATGCTGGCTCAAAAGCATATACCCTGGTTTAAACCTGACTTGAGTTCATTATCCCTTTCTCTTTGCTCTACATAATAAAGAGACTTTCCACCCTGACCCTCACCTTGGAACTATTCTGTTCAGGTACCTGCCCTGCCCCACATGGTCTAGATTCTCCATTCCTGTATTCCATCTGCACTTGTGAGATCCAGCATCTCAGCGTTACAATGATGCAAACACATCATTATTTTCAACAAATGGTATTTACATAGGACTCATCCCACACATAGGATACAGAGGTACATCACAGGCTTGAAAAACAACAGAGACTCAGTTATCTCTTGCCCAATACTGCATGCACACACAGTATGAATAAACCTGACCCTCAAAGTACAGACTGAGAGGAGAGGTCTGGTCCCTCTCTACCAGTGTAGTGGAGCTCATCTTGTTGAGGTTATAATCCTGGATTTAAAAAACAAAAACTCAATTGGAAGGCAACATAATAATCAAGACCTAAATTGAAAAAAAAACAGTAAACAAACTTTTAAAAAGCAGGGAATAAGCCAAAAGATGAGGATAAACAAAGCTTCAAACTTACAAGTCAAGTACATAGCATATTTATTTAAGAAGAGCACAACATGCAGGACTGAAGGCTTGAGGCAGACTGGAAGATCACTGAACAGTCCCACCATAAGGTTCTAAACACTAAGCCATGTTTGGCCACCCATTGAAAAGCAACCGCAGGGCCTCCTTAGTGGCTCAGTGGTAAAGAATCCACTTGTCAATACAAGAGACACAGGTTTGATCCCTGGTCCAGGAAGATACCATGCCTCTGAGAAACTAAGCCCAGTGCACCACAACTGAGCCTGTACTCTAGAATCTGGAAACTATAACTACTGAGCCCAAATACCACAACTACTGAAACCAAAGCACCCTAGAGTCTGTGATTTGTAATAAGAGAAGCCACCACAATGAGAAGCCCACACACAACTAGAGAAGAGTCCCCACTTGCCACAAATGGAGAAAGGCCTGCATAGGAATAAAGACCCAGCACAACCAAAATAAATAAAATTACACACATATATATACATATACATATATATATATATATTTGTATATACACATATATATGTAGAAAAGAAAAGCACAGCAACATCACATATGGCTGAGATGACATGACAGGTTTTCTACTTACTACATCATGACTAAATGTAGTCAAGACACATAATTGTTAGAATTTTTAGACAGGGCATGAGAGGACAGAACTTAGGCTTATTTTGAATTAGTATTTCAATTTGAAGAAGAAGAGAAGATAGTATTTCATAGTGAGGAAGCTACATTGCAGACAAAGACACTTGTTTTGGACCAGTTAAATAAAACAGAATATAAAGTAAATGTGCAGGTTCCCATTTCAATTTGGATTAAATTATCCTAACTTGGAAATAATTATTAGTGTATTTGTGAATCATTCCTCCACTGTCAACTAAAAACATCTATTTAAAATGAGATAGTTGTTAGCTTATTACAGTCATTACTAGCTATCAAAAAAGAGATAATGCATTTGACTATCCTCAAGTATGTATGAATTGTACATACATTACCTAGCAGGGGTCCACTCTCAATCAATAATTCCTCAGAATGACATTTCTCAGGAAGGAAGAACATCTTGGTTAAGCTAACAAATTATTATCCTTCACAGGAGAACTCTAGACAGAACCCTAATTAATGAATTGGCTTAATAGCAGTTCCTTGTTTATAACTCAGAGCATACACACACTTACAACCAGTGGGACGCAGCCATGCAAGCAGGGCCTCCTTAGTGGCTCAGTGGTAAAGAATCCACTTGTCAATACAAGAGACACAGGTTTGATCCCTGGTCCAGGAAGATACCATGCCTCTGAGAAACTAAGCCCAGTGCACCACAACTGAGCCTGTACTCTAGAATCTGGAAACTATAACTACTGAGCCCAAATACCACAACTACTGAAACCAAAGCACCCTAGAGTCTGTGATTTGTAATAAGAGAAGCCACCACAATGAGAAGCCCACACACAACTAGAGAAGAGTCCCCACTTGCCACAAATGGAGAAAGGCCTGCATAGGAATAAAGACCCAGCACAACCAAAATAAATAAAATTACACACATATATATATACATATACATATATATATATATATTTGTATATACACACATATATATGTAGAAAAGAAAAGCACAGCAACATCACATATGGCTGAGATGACATGACAGGTTTTCTACTTACTACATCATGACTAAATGTAGTCAAGACACATAATTGTTAGAATTTTTAGACAGGGCATGAGAGGACAGAACTTAGGCTTATTTTGAATTAGTATTTCAATTTGAAGAAGAAGAGAAGATAGTATTTCATAGTGAGGAAGCTACATTGCAGACAAAGACACTTGTTTTGGACCAGTTAAATAAAACAGAATATAAAGTAAATGTGCAGGTTCCCATTTCAATTTGGATTAAATTATCCTAACTTGGAAATAATTATTAGTGTATTTGTGAATCATTCCTCCACTGTCAACTAAAAACATCTATTTAAAATGAGATAGTTGTTAGCTTATTACAGTCATTACTAGCTATCAAAAAAGAGATAATGCATTTGACTATCCTCAAGTATGTATGAATTGTACATACATTACCTAGCAGGGGTCCACTCTCAATCAATAATTCCTCAGAATGACATTTCTCAGGAAGGAAGAACATCTTGGTTAAGCTAACAAATTATTATCCTTCACAGGAGAACTCTAGACAGAACCCTAATTAATGAATTGGCTTAATAGCAGTTCCTTGTTTATAACTCAGAGCATACACACACTTACAACCAGTGGGACGCAGCCATGCAAGCAGCAGCCTTGGGGGTGGCTGTGGACTCAGGAGTGTAGTGTGAAAGACGAAGCCAAACAAAGGATAACAGTTATGTCCAAGTTACGGCAAGAAAACCGCCTTAGAGGCTTTATGTCATACAACTGGACTCTCTCCGCACTGCATAAAAGGAGAGAGACTCAGAGAAAAGAAACTCTTTTTCTTGTAATCACAAATGCCATTTATTGCTGCCTTGATTCATTTCATGAATGAAGGACAATTATTGCGGCTTTCATTGCTAAAGGTTCTCTTTAAAACAAAAGACTTAAGAGTAAGAAATTCATTTATTTCTTAGTAGCACTGTACATTAATTTGGAGTGTGCTTTCCTCTATTAGGTGCAATTTCAAATTACTTCCAATCCACTGTAATGCCATTTTTGCAATTGATAATGAAAGCTTCAATTCATTTTTTGCTGCTTTGCCAAATAAATACAGAAAAATGATGTCTTGGTCATATATAACGATGGTGCTGTTTGGAAAAATAATTAAATGATACCATAGTTGTGATTTAATTATACTGGCTCTGCTGGGTATTTTAAGATTAAGCTACTGTTCTTTTTCACCATTCATTTCATCTTTCTGTTATTAATTCCATCAATTTATTTCAGGTTCTTTCACAGACCTTTCTCAATGTTTTGCCTTCTCCTTTTCTCCATACCCCATAAAGAAAGCATGTGACCAAAACAGCTTTATAGTTTCCAAGGGTTATGGACTGAAGAAATAATGAGAAATGTGTGATCTGACTTGGACTATTTGCATTTAATATCTAATATTGATAATGATATATTCTAGAATGGCACTAATTAATTACCGAATCCACAAAGAGCAAAAATAGCCTCTGCATGGATTAGGCCAGTTTTTATCCCTGACATAATCTCTCTCTTGCCTGAATTTAAAACACTTTGTGATACCCACCAAGTTGGAGAACAGGGTTATTTCGATAACCCACGAAGGCCAGGTCATAGATCTTAAACGTGTCTCCTGCACTGGCCGACTAATTCTTTACCACCAGCGCCACCTGAGAAGCCCCAGATCTTAAATGGGGATGTCAAGTCTTACTCTCTATCCATCCCCATACAATTATATCCTAGGAAGATTTTGAGGCTTTCTTTACTATATTTGAAATTGAGAGGTCAATATATTTACCCAAATCTCTAGATGTTACATTAGGCAATTATATATATTAATTAGGACTGACTTATAACCATCAAAAATCCCCCTATTTTGGAGTAGATGTCCAAGTTACGGCAAGAAAACCGTTAGAGGCTTTATGTCATACAACTGGACTCTCTCCGCACTGCATAAAAGGAGAGAGACTCAGAGAAAAGAAACTCTTTTTCTTGTAATCACAAATGCCATTTATTGCTGCCTTGATTCATTTCATGAATGAAGGACAATTATTGCGGCTTTCATTGCTAAAGGTTCTCTTTAAAACAAAAGACTTAAGAGTAAGAAATTCATTTATTTCTTAGTAGCACTGTACATTAATTTGGAGTGTGCTTTCCTCTATTAGGTGCAATTTCAAATTACTTCCAATCCACTGTAATGCCATTTTTGCAATTGATAATGAAAGCTTCAATTCATTTTTTGCTGCTTTGCCAAATAAATACAGAAAAATGATGTCTTGGTCATATATAACGATGGTGCTGTTTGGAAAAATAATTAAATGATACCATAGTTGTGATTTAATTATACTGGCTCTGCTGGGTATTTTAAGATTAAGCTACTGTTCTTTTTCACCATTCATTTCATCTTTCTGTTATTAATTCCATCAATTTATTTCAGGTTCTTTCACAGACCTTTCTCAATGTTTTGCCTTCTCCTTTTCTCCATACCCCATAAAGAAAGCATGTGACCAAAACAGCTTTATAGTTTCCAAGGGTTATGGACTGAAGAAATAATGAGAAATGTGTGATCTGACTTGGACTATTTGCATTTAATATCTAATATTGATAATGATATATTCTAGAATGGCACTAATTAATTACCGAATCCACAAAGAGCAAAAATAGCCTCTGCATGGATTAGGCCAGTTTTTATCCCTGACATAATCTCTCTCTTGCCTGAATTTAAAACACTTTGTGATACCCACCAAGTTGGAGAACAGGGTTATTTCCATAACCCACGAAGGCCAGGTCATAGATCTTAAACGTGTCTCCTGCACTGGCCGACTAATTCTTTACCACCAGCGCCACCTGAGAAGCCCCAGATCTTAAATGGGGATGTCAAGTCTTACTCTCTATCCATCCCCATACAATTATATCCTAGGAAGATTTTGAGGCTTTCTTTACTATATTTGAAATTGAGAGGTCAATATATTTACCCAAATCTCTAGATGTTACATTAGGCAATTATATATATTAATTAGGACTGACTTATAACCATCTAATTAACTCAGATCACCCATACGTATTTTGGAGTAGATAGTTTGTATTCCATATTGCCTTTATGTAATTCACATTTTCAAAGAATGTTTCAACACTGTTAAGTTTGAATTGAGCCATCTTAGTTAAGAACTGCTTATATGAAAAAGTAGACATTGAATGCCTTATATACAGTTAGTACCAAGCACTTTAGAAGTACAGATTAATAAATATACATTTTATATAGCAATTTAATGTAATCACTAAATACATATAATTCACCAGAAGACTTTCCATATCAAAATTCTTATCCTATTGATCTTTAAAAAACATTGTTTCAGGATGATTTGGAACAAGAAGAAACACATATGGTATACAGAAAATCCTTAGAAGTTAACTTTGTATGTGTGTTTCGGGGGTGAGAAGGAAGTAGAATGCAGTTATTTTCTGCCTCACAATACTTATTAAACAATCTGTGTTCCTTCCTGCTACCAACATCACAAGAAAACCGTATGATAAAAATACGGGTGATTGGTGCTGCTGAATTTATAGCAAGTGTTTAGCTGCAATACTTCTTTTGTGTTTTCTCATGTTTTTGAAACTGGTAAAAGAAAAAAAAAAAAGGCATGCTGTCCTTAAATACATAGGGTTGCCTGAAAATAATCATTTTCTTCATTAAATAAAATTCATCATCAAATTTTGTAGATGATTCTAATGCAAGAGTACTACTTTCACTTGGGTTGCTTTCACCTTATTTCAAGCTTCTCCGGATCTACACTCTAAGAGATCTATTATCACAGTTCTTTTTAATTCAGATGAGCTCTCCTGCAGGTTATTACCAGATATTACTCCAGTTCACTCACTGGAGCTCTTCTTTTATCTTCATATAACTTTGAAGTTCCTTTTGGAAATAAAAGTTTATCTTCCCATGAAACTCAGGAAGATTTTATAGATGTGAAACAAAGAGTTTTGAGATTTCAGCCATTTATTTCAGGATATCTAAACTTTCTCTTCATAAAGCTACCACTGGCATTTGAATAGGAATAAGAATAAAGTTCTATCTTAAACTGAATCAACTTAAACTACATGATTACTAAAAAAAAGTGATGGAATGAAAAAAATGAAGAAATTTTAAGTGAACTGTTAGCATAGTTTCCCCTTTGCTTTGCTGTTTCTTGTCTGAAGTCTCTATTCATATAATTTATTTCAGATGTACTAAGATGTGATTTATATTGTAAAGTAGTGCTTCCCAAATACTATTCTCTGAAGACCATATTCTGGAAGATGGTAATAGGTATGTGCAAAAAGTTTCTGAGTTAAATAATATCTGGGAAGCTGTGCAGAATGTATTCCTCCACCCTCTTTAACATCAAAGCCTATGAGAATTTCTGTAATAAATAAATCTGTTTAATTTTGTTCAACATGGTATTTCTCAAAAATATTTTACTATAGAATGCTATTAATTTTTCTAACTACCTAGTTATCTTCAGAACACTGTTTTGGGGAAAAAATGCTATAGGAGATTTCCACCTATTTTAAGCACTGAGCTTTCGAAACACCATCTCTTAAGCCAATTATTTTAAGAACGTTTAGAAAATCATTTTAGAAAATGTCTAACTAAAATACCGTTGCCTTATTATATCTGGGTCATTAGTAGAAAACATTGCAAGATCTCACAAAAACAAAAAGTAACCATGTGAAGTAATAAAATATTACGTGGTGAGGTTGGGGATGATAATCGTTTTTACCAGACCATATTCATTCCCTGATTTCTTCATTAATTGTTCAACTGAATACATGTATTCAATACATTCTACTGATAGGTGGCAGAGACTATGCTGGGTCACTTTTTTTTGGCGGAGGGGAGCGGGTTGGGGAGGGAAGGGGCGGGCCTCTATTGGTTTTAATTTAGCTACACAGTTCTTTTAATTCAGATGAGCTCTCCTGCAGGTTATTACAGATATTACTCCAGTTCACTCACTGGAGCTCTTCTTTTATCTTCATATAACTTTGAAGTTCCTTTTGGAAATAAAAGTTTATCTTCCCATGAAACTCAGGAAGATTTTATAGATGTGAAACAAAGAGTTTTGAGATTTCAGCCATTTATTTCAGGATATCTAAACTTTCTCTTCATAAAGCTACCACTGGCATTTGAATAGGAATAAGAATAAAGTTCTATCTTAAACTGAATCAACTTAAACTACATGATTACTAAAAAAAAGTGATGGAATGAAAAAAATGAAGAAATTTTAAGTGAACTGTTAGCATAGTTTCCCCTTTGCTTTGCTGTTTCTTGTCTGAAGTCTCTATTCATATAATTTATTTCAGATGTACTAAGATGTGATTTATATTGTAAAGTAGTGCTTCCCAAATACTATTCTCTGAAGACCATATTCTGGAAGATGGTAATAGGTATGTGCAAAAAGTTTCTGAGTTAAATAATATCTGGGAAGCTGTGCAGAATGTATTCCTCCACCCTCTTTAACATCAAAGCCTATGAGAATTTCTGTAATAAATAAATCTGTTTAATTTTGTTCAACATGGTATTTCTCAAAAATATTTTACTATAGAATGCTATTAATTTTTCTAACTACCTAGTTATCTTCAGAACACTGTTTTGGGGAAAAAATGCTATAGGAGATTTCCACCTATTTTAAGCACTGAGCTTTCGAAACACCATCTCTTAAGCCAATTATTTTAAGAACGTTTAGAAAATCATTTTAGAAAATGTCTAACTAAAATACCGTTGCCTTATTATATCTGGGTCATTAGTAGAAAACATTGCAAGATCTCACAAAAACAAAAAGTAACCATGTGAAGTAATAAAATATTACGTGGTGAGGTTGGGGATGATAATCGTTTTTACCAGACCATATTCATTCCCTGATTTCTTCATTAATTGTTCAACTGAATACATGTATTCAATACATTCTACTGATAGGTGGCAGAGACTATGCTGGGTCACTTTTTTTTTTGGCGGAGGGGGGAGCGGGTTGGGGAGGGAAGGGGGCGGGCCTCTATTGGTTTTTAATTTGTATGTTTTTCATCCATGTTTGTTCTTTGACCCCTGTGGGCCTCCCATTGCAGTGGCCTCTGTTGTCGCAGAGTGCTGGCTCTGGGTGCATGCGCTCCAGAGCTCCGGCTCGGTAATCGGACACATCAGTCCAGCCGCTCTGCGGCACGTGGGATCTTCCCAGGCCAGGGATCGAACCGGCGTCCCTTGAACTGCAAGACGGTGTCCTTACCCACTGGACCACCAGGGAAGCCCCTGGGTCACTTTTTATATTTAGATTATTTATGAGGATTGCCAATACACCAGCCATCATTGGTAAATGTTATACTTGACTAATTGTGGTCTACAAGGCAGACCTGGGCCATTGTCTGTTTTTGCACACAAAGCTTTATTAAAACATAGACACAGCATTTGTTTACATATTGCCTAAGATTGCTTTGTGGGGTTTCCCTGGGGGTTCAGTGGTAAAAGAATCCACCCTCACTGCAGGAGCCACAAGAGGTGCAGATTCAATCTCTGAGTCTGGAATATTCTCTTGAGGAGGGCATGGAAACCCATTTTAGGATTCCTGCCTGACGAATCCCATGGACAGAGGAGCCTGACTGGCTACATACAAGTCCATTGGACTGCAGAGAGTCAGACAGGACTGGAGTGACTTAGCATGCTCACACATATGACTGTTTCTGCACTGCAAAGGCAGAGCTGAGCAATTGCAAAAGAAACCATCTAGTAACAAAGGCTAAAACATTTACTATCTGACCCTTTGCAGAAAAACTCCCCTGACTCCTGTTCTAGATCATTTTCATGTTATGTCATATGACACCCATAACAAACATATGAAGAATGTATTTCTCTCCTCATTTCATACATTAGTAAGTTAAATTTAAGGCTAGCATGAGCCATTTGCCCATTTACTCAGATAGGAAAGGGTAAATCCAGATTCAAATAAACATGATTGGCAACAAATTCTATGAACTTTTTTCTACATTCCAGGCAACATAATGGTACTAAGCATATTTATTTCTTTGGGGAGTTAAAGCATTTCTAAAACATCTCTGTTACTATTAAAGTAAGCAAAGTGAAAATCTATTTTAGAAATTGCCTAGTCTTCTATGTTCATGGATCTTATTAGCATGTTTCAAAACAATGCATTTGTATTCAATTTTGAGTGTCTGTCTCTCCATCATAGGCACTGTTCTGCCTATATAGATCCTTTGTTTAATGCCTAACAGCCCTCCTTCCCTGGACAACTCCTTGTGGAGACCACATTTTGAGAAACATTGCTATGTTATACAAAGATGAAACATTCTTATTTTTGACACATGGTTCAATTTTTTATTCTTGTTAGAGATCTGAAAGATTGCTTCCCTTTGATGGCTTTCAATTTAACTTAGTGTTTGATTTATTTATTTGATTAAATATCTTGGTCTTTAGAGTGTTATTTTTCTTGATTCATCTAAAATGGGATATTTCACTATTTTATCTTTATAGATTTGGTTCATTTTCCTTTAGTTTTGTTTATTTTATTCAGTGTTGAAGGTAGAAAAACAAGTCTTTCTTTTGAAACACTGGGTATATGCTTTGGTCTCTAGAGAACATAAAAGATTTAGCCACTTCTAGAATGGAATAAAAATAAGAGTCAATACCAAGAGTTCAGAGAAGTTTCCCAATCCTAATCAATTCACTTTAATAAGAATCTATTGAACATCTAAGTGCTGCGGAGCTATATATGGAACAGAGGACAGTGCCTGTGCAAAGGAGGTAATGTTGTCCTATGGGGGAGACTGGCGATACCCTAGGGAAAGAGAGATGGTCAAAACTGCTTCTGCATAAATACTACGGACTATCAACGGCTAAAACATTTACTATCTGACCCTTTGCAGAAAAACTCCCCTGACTCCTGTTCTAGATCATTTTCATGTTATGTCATATGACACCCATAACAAACATATGAAGAATGTATTTCTCTCCTCATTTCATACATTAGTAAGTTAAATTTAAGGCTAGCATGAGCCATTTGCCCATTTACTCAGATAGGAAAGGGTAAATCCAGATTCAAATAAACATGATTGGCAACAAATTCTATGAACTTTTTTCTACATTCCAGGCAACATAATGGTACTAAGCATATTTATTTCTTTGGGGAGTTAAAGCATTTCTAAAACATCTCTGTTACTATTAAAGTAAGCAAAGTGAAAATCTATTTTAGAAATTGCCTAGTCTTCTATGTTCATGGATCTTATTAGCATGTTTCAAAACAATGCATTTGTATTCAATTTTGAGTGTCTGTCTCTCCATCATAGGCACTGTTCTGCCTATATAGATCCTTTGTTTAATGCCTAACAGCCCTCCTTCCCTGGACGACTCCTTGTGGAGACCACATTTTGAGAAACATTGCTATGTTATACAAAGATGAAACATTCTTATTTTTGACACATGGTTCAATTTTTTATTCTTGTTAGAGATCTGAAAGATTGCTTCCCTTTGATGGCTTTCAATTTAACTTAGTGTTTGATTTATTTATTTGATTAAATATCTTGGTCTTTAGAGTGTTATTTTTCTTGATTCATCTAAAATGGGATATTTCACTATTTTATCTTTATAGATTTGTTTCATTTTCCTTTAGTTTTGTTTATTTTATTCAGTGTTGAAGGTAGAAAAACAAGTCTTTCTTTTGAAACACTGGGTATATGCTTTGGTCTCTAGAGAACATAAAAGATTTAGCCACTTCTAGAATGGAATAAAAATAAGAGTCAATACCAAGAGTTCAGAGAAGTTTCCCAATCCTAATCAATTCACTTTAATAAGAATCTATTGAACATCTAAGTGCTGCGGAGCTATATATGGAACAGAGGACAGTGCCTGTGCAAAGGAGGTAATGTTGTCCTATGGGGGAGACTGGCGATACCCTAGGGAAAGAGAGATGGTCAAAACTGCTTCTGCATAAATACTACGGAGTATCAACGGCCTATAAACCTATTTATTCTAAAGCCTGAAGATTTCCAATGGTCTTTCACTTATACACAAAAGTAATGGCCAATATAAATTAATACCTAGATCACCACCATATTGCCGCCAACCATCAAGGTCCCCAAATCTGATTTCAGCACAATCTGATGTCCTATCCACTAGGACCAACTGTCTTTGTTCATTCTTTCACGTGAATAATTCTTCAACTAGTTATTCTATGTCAGTGCTTATTAAAAATTGATGGGCATAGTCATAAGTATTTATATGAGTTTCGAATAAGCAATTTGGAGAAACAGGAAAAAAGAATTTTAGACCTGGATGAAATACTCAGTATCAACCCATATCAATGCCTGTTCACTCAACCCATATTCAATGCCTGCTGTGTCAGGCACTGTGCCTGACCCCAGGGAGCACATGAATAAGATTCTGTCTCTGTGCTCTTGAGAATATGGGGAGATAAGGGTGAAAAAGAGATAAGGGTGTTGCAAAAACATAACAAGGTGAAAAAGGAAATCTTAACCACTAACCCTTAGTAGGTACTTTAGGGAAAAGAACTACTTCTGAAGATGTACCTGGATAAGTCACTTGGTATAGAGAATGAACTCCAATCATAGGTACTTTAAAGCACCTGGTAACTGAGTATAGCTTAGTTAAAATGCCTCCAAAAGGTAACATAATGAAAGAAAGGGGCTCATTCAGAAGGCAGTAGAAAGGCAACTGCTAAGTAGGGATGCAATGAGTTGAGCACCTTTACCTGTAGGACACCCAGAAGGTTATTTAAGGATAAAAAAGTCTAATACATAATCTTAAACTGAGTCTGTGTGCTGGTGAAATCAGAAGCCCCCTTGTGAGTTTTCACATACTTGTTTGGTGAGTAGATTTTGTTTAGTTCACTTTTTTTTTTTTTTTAAAGATTTATTTATTTATTTATTTTGGTGGGGGTGGGGTGTGGAGGGAGGGAGGCGGGTGGGCCACTTCTATTGGTCTTTCATTTCTCCATTTTCATCCATCTTTGTTCTTTGGCCCATGTGAGCCTCCCATCATGGTGGCCTCTGTTGTCACAGAGCACTGGCTCTGGGCGCATGCGCTCCAGAGCTCCGGATCGGTAATTGGACACATCAGTCCAGCCGCTCTGCAGCACATGGGATCTTCCCAGGCCAGGGCTTGAACCGGCGCCCCTTGCACTGCAAGGCGGTGTCCTTACCCACTGGACCACCAGGGAAGCCCCGTTTAGTTCACTTTTATGTGGAATGTTAGATGAATTGATTGACTTATGAGAAATGAGAAGGGTCTAAGTTTCATATTTGCCTAAATGTTGTTTATAAAAAGGCAGCTTTCAATACTCCATGGGCAGAAATGACTAAGAAGCGTAAGATCTCTGGATATTCATATAAATTGTAGGGAGTTTGAGAAGGGCTTTAGCTTCCTATAAGATACTAGACACAGAAAGTTCAAGTCATAAAACCTCATTTGTTTATTTATACAACTAATATTATTTAATTATGCAATACAAAAACTGAAATGCAACTTAGAAAGCAATGCCTCTTCCACACCACACATATGTGTATTAACTGCTAGATAATATTCTACATATATTATGAATAATGATGGATTATTAAAAAGTAATTCAGTTTGTTGGATCAAGCAATGCTTTAAAATTTATCAGAAAAGACTAGAAAGAAATGGTGTGACAATCTTGAACTGCCTTGGATTCTAGACTATGGAGTTAGCATTTTTTTCTGTAGACAAGGAGGAAAAAGTGAAAATTTTCTAGAAGGTGGTGATATGATCAGAGTTGTAGATAAAATTTAATGTAACAAGTGTAACCAGGAGGGGTTAATTTTTGACTCCATATTGTATGTGCCTCTGCGACTTTAATCCTTGTTTTTTACTGCTTTTGTTATTATAGCATACATAATGGCCTGCCTCAGGGAAACCTGCCCCTCCTCTGCCTGACACTGTGATTTTGTTTAGTTCACTGGGAGATAACCTGCCCCTAGCCACCTGTGAAGGAATGTGACATTCTTAAATTCTTTGTGTGATGAATATCAAAAAGGACAGAGTACCTTTGTTAACTTTTTGCAATTCGCATCTGAATAACCTTTTCTAATATGGAGAATCCTTCATTATTCGAATATTGTTGAGAACAAGGACTCCATCTCCCACTTTAGAACTCCATCCTTCCAGGACTGCTCCAGGTCAAAAACATGGCACTTTGGTTCAATTAATACATCGTTTTCCCTGAGGACTTTAAATGTGGACTGTATATTTCAAAGTCAGATAATGAGAAGAGATCTAAGACAGCAGCAACATTATTTAGCATCAGTGTTTCAACAGTACTGTCCGGAAGAGCTGTATGTATTGTCTCCACATTCTCAGCTCACATTCTTTTCTCAGTCTTCTTCAAGTGGGTTCTCATCATTATCCCTTGACTGAAAGAACACTTACTGAAACCCCAGTGGCTCATATCTTGCTGAAGACTATGGTTCACCCGATGGCTCAGTTAGATTTGGCAAGGTTGGCTGCTCCTTAGTTCATCAATCACTTTCTTCATAAATTACAAGATTCCCTCCTGTACCACTGGAGTCTAATTCTCTGCTTATTTCCATGGTTTCTCTTATAAAAACTCTCTAAATATTAGAGTACTTACGTCAAGATTAAGTCCTCAGTTGTCTTCTCAATTTGTTCTCACAACTTGCAAATTGTCATGACTTTCAAAGCCACGCAACATAATTATAAAGCCCCAAGTTATATTTTTGGTTCTTTCTTTCCCTGAATTCAAGCATTTCTATGTGATTGCTTAATGATTATTTCAAATTCAGTATATCCAAAATCAAAGCATTTCTATGTGATTGCTAACTGATTAGAATATGTCAAATTACATGAAAAAATTTTTAAGGGGGTATACAGAGTTGTAGATAAAATTTAATGTAACAAGTGTAACCAGGAGGGGTTAATTTTTGACTCCATATTGTATGTGCCTCTGCGACTTTAATCCTTGTTTTTTACTGCTTTTGTTATTATAGCATACATAATGGCCTGCCTCAGGGAAACCTGCCCCTCCTCTGCCTGACACTGTGATTTTGTTTAGTTCACTGGGAGATAACCTGCCCCTAGCCACCTGTGAAGGAATGTGACATTCTTAAATTCTTTGTGTGATGAATATCAAAAAGGACAGAGTACCTTTGTTAACTTTTTGCAATTGCATCTGAATAACCTTTTCTAATATGGAGAATCCTTCATTATTCGAATATTGTTGAGAACAAGGACTCCATCTCCCACTTTAGAACTCCATCCTTCCAGGACTGCTCCAGGTCAAAAACATGGCACTTTGGTTCAATTAATACATCGTTTTCCCTGAGGACTTTAAATGTGGACTGTATATTTCAAAGTCAGATAATGAGAAGAGATCTAAGACAGCAGCAACATTATTTAGCATCAGTGTTTCAACAGTACTGTCCGGAAGAGCTGTATGTATTGTCTCCACATTCTCAGCTCACATTCTTTTCTCAGTCTTCTTCAAGTGGGTTCTCATCATTATCCCTTGACTGAAAGAACACTTACTGAAACCCCAGTGGCTCATATCTTGCTGAAGACTATGGTTCACCCGATGGCTCAGTTAGATTTGGCAAGGTTGGCTGCTCCTTAGTTCATCAATCACTTTCTTCATAAATTACAAGATTCCCTCCTGTACCACTGGAGTCTAATTCTCTGCTTATTTCCATGGTTTCTCTTATAAAAACTCTCTAAATATTAGAGTACTTAGGTCAAGATTAAGTCCTCAGTTGTCTTCTCAATTTGTTCTCACAACTTGCAAATTGTCATGACTTTCAAAGCCACGCAACATAATTATAAAGCCCCAAGTTATATTTTTGGTTCTTTCTTTCCCCCTGGAATTCAAGCATTTCTATGTGATTGCTTAATGATTATTTCAAATTCAGTATATCCAAAATCAAATTATTGATTCTCACTCTATGTCAATGCAGTGCAATGCAAGCTGTAGGAAAGCAAAGACCTGAAACCTTGTTTACTACTGTTACCTAAAGCCTAGAATACTGATGAGCATGAATGAGGTAAAAAATAAATACTTAATGAATAAATTGAGCCTTACATGAGAATATCTAAAGCCAGTTAAAAATCCCCTCTTCGTTTTACTGAGGTCAATTTACATGAAGTGAATTTTCCAAGGTCATGACACCATCAATGGCAGACTTGGCCTACTCACTCTGACAAAATAAACAGTTTCAATTGCTATCATTATCACTGGTGCCTGTATTTCAAGCAATTCCTCCTGTTAAAGATTCCTCAAGATTCCATGGCTCTGTTGAAAGGATTCTCTGCTGTTCTTGAGTTTGGTCAACATGCAAGTGGGGAACACAGTTGAGATTTGAGAACTGTACTAGATACCTATGATGCTTTTCTATCTGGCCAGTACCCTGAATTATCCTTCTTTCTCAAGGATGTGCCTAGATGCATATATTTTGGTCACAAAAGGACTCATCTTCATGCTCCAAGAGCTATAACAACTCAAGCAATTCCTCCTCTTTTCCTGCAACAGCCAGATTATCAACTAGGATTCCCTGCCCAGGACTCTGAATCTGAACATAGAGACACAAGGACATAGAGCAGGAATTCTTGGTGCTGGTGGTGGACATAAGATGGGGAGGGCCAGACGGGCATACTTTCCAGTGATGAAGCATTAGAAGTAGCATTAGAGGCAGACTTGTGGTGACCTGGTGACTAGACCCTCTGCCACATACCCTCCCCCCATGCCTAGACAGGCTGGTTGTCTTCCAATTCTGCTTAAATAATAAAGGATTTTCTTTGGTTTGCACTTCATGTGCTAATTGACTCATCAATGACCTCCAAACCATTCTGTAGTGTCATTCACTGACTCACCAGCACTGAGCCCCCTTTCTAATATTATAAGTCCCTCAATTTGTTCTCACAACTTGCAAATTGTCATGACTTTCAAAGCCACGCAACATAATTATAAAGCCCCAAGTTATATTTTTGGTTCTTTCTTTCCCTGGAATTCAAGCATTTCTATGTGATTGCTTAATGATTATTTCAAATTCAGTATATCCAAAATCAAATTATTGATTCTCACTCTATGTCAATGCAGTGCAATGCAAGCTGTAGGAAAGCAAAGACCTGAAACCTTGTTTACTACTGTTACCTAAAGCCTAGAATACTGATGAGCATGAATGAGGTAAAAAATAAATACTTAATGAATAAATTGAGCCTTACATGAGAATATCTAAAGCCAGTTAAAAATCCCCTCTTCGTTTTACTGAGGTCAATTTACATGAAGTGAATTTTCCAAGGTCATGACACCATCAATGGCAGACTTGGCCTACTCACTCTGACAAAATAAACAGTTTCAATTGCTATCATTATCACTGGTGCCTGTATTTCAAGCAATTCCTCCTGTTAAAGATTCCTCAAGATTCCATGGCTCTGTTGAAAGGATTCTCTGCTGTTCTTGAGTTTGGTCAACATGCAAGTGGGGAACACAGTTGAGATTTGAGAACTGTACTAGATACCTATGATGCTTTTCTATCTGGCCAGTACCCTGAATTATCCTTCTTTCTCAAGGATGTGCCTAGATGCATATATTTTGGTCACAAAAGGACTCATCTTCATGCTCCAAGAGCTATAACAACTCAAGCAATTCCTCCTCTTTTCCTGCAACAGCCAGATTATCAACTAGGATTCCCTGCCCAGGACTCTGAATCTGAACATAGAGACACAAGGACATAGAGCAGGAATTCTTGGTGCTGGTGGTGGACATAAGATGGGGAGGGCCAGACGGGCATACTTTCCAGTGATGAAGCATTAGAAGTAGCATTAGAGGCAGACTTGTGGTGACCTGGTGACTAGACCCTCTGCCACATACCCTCCCCTCATGCCTAGACAGGCTGGTTGTCTTCCAATTCTGCTTAAATAATAAAGGATTTTCTTTGGTTTGCACTTCATGTGCTAATTGACTCATCAATGACCTCCAAACCATTCTGTAGTGTCATTCACTGACTCACCAGCACTGAGCCCCCTTTCTACACCTAAATCTATCTTGTCTATATCCTATTACCTCAGAAACCCATTTCATGATTGGCTTCCTCACATAATAACCAGATTCAAAATGAAGAACCAACAACTTGAAAAAGAAGCCATCCATCAATCTCATCTTGTTCTGGCACTGAAACCAAGGTAAATAGAGGTAAATATTTTAGACATCAGTTGAATAAGAGTTACTTTTCAGACAACAAAACTTTTACCACCAGCCTTTTCCCAAAACCATCCTCTGTCACTGTTTCTTCAGTAAAAATTAATTTACAGTTTAAATCTCAGCTGTTCAAAGTTTCCTGAGCACCGCCCCTTGCCTGTATTCTATTCCCAAAATTAAAGGGGCTGATCTCCCTCACTCCTATCCTAGTGAATCTTTCCACCAAAAAGGGAATCAGAATGACTACTTGGATTAAACAAATAATAGGTCATTTTTTTGGCCAAATTTACTCATGGGATGGCTGCTGATAAGACTAGGCCTCATGGAGGCAAGAGTCCTGCCTTGAATTTGGTCCTGTCAAGAGTCAGGGCAGTTTAATAAAAAGATGTGTAAAACAGTAGGGCCCATAGTTGAATCTTGTCCTTTGCATGTAGAACTCTCTTGGCAACTTCAGGCAAGAGAAACAACTGGGACAAGAAGCATTTATGAATTTCTGAAATTCTACCTATAAGACCTTCTTACACCAATTCCTAACAGTGCCTTATGTCAATGGTTCTTAACTTGATGTGTGTCATATTTCTTTAAAATATAATTTAGATTAAAATAGACTTTTTAACAAGGAAAAATGTGGGTGCACACACTCACACACAGAGTTTTGCATAGAATGGAGTTCACAACTTAACTCTTAAGCACACTAGTGACATAGAATCATCACCCAGCTTACACAATCATTTGTTAAAATACTTGGACCATTTTACTCTTCTTAATTGTTAACATGATTCTTGCTATTAGTCTCTGAGGTCCATGAGTGCAGGGTATCTTATTATCTTATTTATCTTTTTACCCAGAACACCTATACACTATCTGGCATATCTTGGACACTGAATAAATGTATGTTTGAGGAAAGAATAATTCAATCTTTTCAATTGCTTTACATGTATAATATTAGGCAGGTGTCTCATTATCCCACCTTAGCATATTTAATCACCCTGTACTTCAAAGATCCTGTGAAGAGGGTATACAATTCTCCTCTTATTTACTAGGGACTTACAAGCATTGCATCTAATAACAACTACTAACAGCCACTTCACAAATGTCAAGAGGAAAAACTGTGTTGATAAAATAATAACAATTTATATAATTTGAGTAAATACATATTTACTTGTCTTCCTGGGCATTTCAAAGAACAGAAAAATAAACATAGACGCATTCCAGAATAATCGTATTCCTCTAACAAAGCAAGAACATTACTTGTCAGTAAAGACAAGCACCATATCCAATCCCTTTTTTAATAGCATTTCCTTCTTCATGTTTTCCAGAGATCTTGGGAAATCTTAATCCTCTAGGTAAAGGCTAAGACCAACAAGATGAACAAGGCAAATGCTTTAACTTCACTGTGACATGAAGGTAACTCTGAATAAAGAGAGGCTTGTTATCCCATAACTCCTATATTAAGCATACCAAGATGATATACCACGTAAAAATTGATCTCATACTTCACACGTTTAAGAAACTTTCAGAGTCAGAGGCTGTTTCTTCCATGTTCAGGGTTTTAGTGTTGGTCTTGTGAACTTTGTCAATCCAGCATCCAGAATGAGTCTAATGCCATCTCTAGAAGGGAGACAATGGATTCCCAGAAAGAATAGCTGAATGAAACACCAGACCTGAATCCTCTGACCCAAGGACAGCATGTGCACAGCTTGATAGATGTGCAGTTTGGCCTTCTGTCTCTCTAGCTTGAGTGGGACTTTCTGACATGTCTGCATTATCCACTGTTTGTCAATTTTCTCAGCTCAAGATGGTACAGCCAGGAAACGCAAAGGGCTCCCAGAAGATACTCTCCCTCTGTGTCTACCACAACACACCTGGGAGCACTAATTTTAGGTTCTCATCAGCTGTGACAGCAAAGCTGCAGCATCAGTTAAACGATAATCAGTGAAGGATAAGTGTGTTTATAGACTGTATGATAGGAAGTCAAGGGAATCTTGTTCAGCTTTTCACTGAAGTGTCATCTCGGGCTGGGGGGGATGTCTTCAGGGGAAGTAGTGTTATGTATGATTCTTCTAGGATCCCAACAGGTCCTGAAAGGCAGAAAGTACTACCCCAGTGTACACCTAGGGATGTCTGTTATAGACAAATAAAGTTTCCATGATGTTTCCTTTTGTAAATTGTATAATATAGGTATGTCTAAAAGAACAATTTGAAATACATTTAAATTGTGGAATACAAAAAAATATAAAATTTTGAATACTTGCCCTTGTGTAAATTTAGGAAAATTATCTGGTCCCTTTGAACTTTTTTTAAAATTGAAGTAGAGTTGATTTACAATGTTGTGTTAGTTTCAGGTGTACAGGAAAGTGATTCAGTTATATATAT
Source organism: Tragulus kanchil (assembly GCA_022376925.1). Lineage (NCBI taxonomy): Eukaryota > Metazoa > Chordata > Mammalia > Artiodactyla > Tragulidae > Tragulus > Tragulus kanchil. Next base: position 183,745,634 of record JAIOJX010000028.1, read on the forward strand.
CTTTTTTTCAGATTCTTTCCTCTTATAATTTATTACAAAATATGGGCTTCCCAGGTGGCTCAGATGGTAAAGAATATGCCTGCAATGCGTGATACTTGGGTTTGATCCTTGGGTTGGGAAGATCTCTGGAGAAGGGAAAGACTACCCATTCTAGTATTCTTGCCTGGAGAATTCCATGGCTCATCCATGGGTCGCAAAGAGTCGAACACGACTGAGCACCTTCACTTACTGACCATAGTTTCCTGTGCTATACGGTCGGTCCTTGTTGTTTATCTGTTTTATATATATGGTAGTGTGTATCTGTTAATTCCAAACCCTTAATGTATCCCTCCTTGAACCCATTTCCCTTTGGTAATCTTCCTCCAACTCTTTCCCCTTTGGTAATCTTAAATTTTTTTCTATGTCGGTTAGTTTCTGTTTTGTACGTAATCTCATCTGTATCATTTTTTGGTCAACTTTAGTTGCCTTGTCTTTTAAAATTAAGACGGAAAAATAAGTACAGGGATTATTTGCTGGGCTCGTAGTAGGCATACAAAAATATTCTGTTCACTCTATTGTCAAGTCTAATAAACTACTCATTTAAAGCTAAAAGCCACTGTCTTCACTTCCCAACCCATCCATGACTTTCAATAGTATGTTTGACTTTTATATATTCACAAACATTTCACATAATTAACATTTCAACAACTAGATCTGAGGTGCAGTGTATATATTCAATACTGAATGCTGCAATCAAGACAAGACACGTACGTTACTTAAGCTAACAAATGATTACCCTTCACTGTAGACCTATAATTCATCAATTTGTTCCTTACAGAATCTGAAAGGCACAAACTAAAGCAATTGAGGCATAAGGACAAAGCAGATTCTTAGATGCTTCCCCTACATCTAGCAGTTACTCTCAGCAAGACACATTCTCAGTCTTTCCTAGCTCAATACTAATACATGGATTAGAGGTCCATGGAACTGCCTCACAGCTATCCAGGTTTTCAATTAACTGTTAAAGACGTCACATGACTGGGTCTTTCATACCAGTTGTATGAAACTGCATCACCCACAGCTCCTGAGTATGTCAGAATATAAACTCTTAGGAGGAGGAGAATGGAAAAGGCAGAGGATGGATAAGAACCGATTCTTCACTCTCCCCACTGATAAGAAAAGCAGAAAAGAGTTTTCAGTGGTAGAAACAGAAAATCTAAAACAGTAACATGCTTTCTTTAATGAAATCTTTAAGCAGATTGTCCAGAGAAATCAGAGAAGAATCAAGATTTCAAGTATAATTTACAATTGTTTAGGTGAGGAAACTTTGATACCTCAAATTCATTACTAGCTCTTTCCTACCTTTAAGCTTTTACTTATAGCCAAAGTCAAAAGCTTGGAAGGAAAGGATTCCTAAGCACACTTTAGAAGAGATAATGTAAACAGCAAATGTCACCATGAGCATAATACTGAGCATGAGTTAGATGCCACTAGAATTTCTTTGTTTAGGTTACTTGCTTATTCTATGTTGCTATCTTGTCTTTATAGGTATATACACCTTCAGCTGTTTTGTCCTTATTTTCCAGTGTGTTCATTAGTTAACTCATTCATAGTCTCACACTTCTACATTAGAAAATGGTAGAGCAAAACAGTCATATTTTACTGTCTTCTGTAGTCAGGAGGATACGTATGAGATGTAGAACTGACCAGAGGCTAGTGAGATATGGATAAGTCAGGGAGGATACGTAGCCCAACCCATCCATGACTTTCAATAGTATGTTTGACTTTTATATTCACAAACATTTCACATAATTAACATTTCAACAACTAGATCTGAGGTGCAGTGTATATATTCAATACTGAATGCTGCAATCAAGACAAGACACGTACGTTACTTAAGCTAACAAATGATTACCCTTCACTGTAGACCTATAATTCATCAATTTGTTCCTTACAGAATCTGAAAGGCACAAACTAAAGCAATTGAGGCATAAGGACAAAGCAGATTCTTAGATGCTTCCCCTACATCTAGCAGTTACTCTCAGCAAGACACATTCTCAGTCTTTCCTAGCTCAATACTAATACATGGATTAGAGGTCCATGGAACTGCCTCACAGCTATCCAGGTTTTCAATTAACTGTTAAAGACGTCACATGACTGGGTCTTTCATACCAGTTGTATGAAACTGCATCACCCACAGCTCCTGAGTATGTCAGAATATAAACTCTTAGGAGGAGGAGAATGGAAAAGGCAGAGGATGGATAAGAACCGATTCTTCACTCTCCCCACTGATAAGAAAAGCAGAAAAGAGTTTTCAGTGGTAGAAACAGAAAATCTAAAACAGTAACATGCTTTCTTTAATGAAATCTTTAAGCAGATTGTCCAGAGAAATCAGAGAAGAATCAAGATTTCAAGTATAATTTACAATTGTTTAGGTGAGGAAACTTTGATACCTCAAATTCATTACTAGCTCTTTCCTACCTTTAAGCTTTTACTTATAGCCAAAGTCAAAAGCTTGGAAGGAAAGGATTCCTAAGCACACTTTAGAAGAGATAATGTAAACAGCAAATGTCACCATGAGCATAATACTGAGCATGAGTTAGATGCCACTAGAATTTCTTTGTTTAGGTTACTTGCTTATTCTATGTTGCTATCTTGTCTTTATAGGTATATACACCTTCAGCTGTTTTGTCCTTATTTTCCAGTGTGTTCATTAGTTAACTCATTCATAGTCTCACACTTCTACATTAGAAAATGGTAGAGCAAAACAGTCATATTTTACTGTCTTCTGTAGTCAGGAGGATACGTATGAGATGTAGAACTGACCAGAGGCTAGTGAGATATAAGCAGAAGTCACCTGAAGGCTTCTGTGTAGGCTTTTGGATTTCCTAATGAAAGGGGTTTCCTTTTGCTCTTCCCCACTCCTTTTTATCTTGTAGGTGAACATCATACCCAGAGCTGAGGCAGCTATCCTGTGACTATGAGGCAATAATCATTAAGAGAAGTACTAAAGAATTGCAGAAATATTTACTCACTATGACACCATTGACCTACTAACTGACCACAATACATTTTCACTAAAACATTTAATTCTTGCAGACTGAATTAGTCATTGTTTGCTATGTTTTGCTGGGCCTTCTTTTGAAGGTGATAACTATTAATAAGAATTAAGCTCCACAGACTACATGAAATTACTAATCAGGGGCAATTTATTTACATGTAAATATCAGTAGACAGAAAACAGGGGAAAAAATAAGGACATTCTAAAACAAACAGGAAGTGGATTAAGCAAAGGAGAGACAGTCAGACAGGAGAAAAAGTAAGATCCAAAATGAAAAGTTGTAAGACAGATAAATGAAAAGCACGGTTCTAAAAAGGAATTACGAAACTCCAACCTAGAGGCACTGTCAAAAAAAACTAGTTAAGGTGACAGTCCTTGACTCCATTACTAGGCTAATCCTTTCTCCTTACTATTTCTGATGGGCAGTTCCTACCATGTTCACTCACTCCTCTGCTCCCTTCCCGTTTCCTCCTCCTCACACCCAAGCACAACTCTAAATTACTTGTATTGACTGATAATCCCTCAGGATGCAACAGGAAGAAGCTATGATGCCGTAAGTGTGACAAGAAAAAAGGTTAACTGCATCAAAGAAAGGCAAGCCATATCTTCCTCACTGAGAGGATGAAACGCAGACCATGGGATATAGCGCACTTCAAATCTGGCTACTGGATGGGCAATATGTGGAATTACTTACCTAGCCTAAGCTGTGAGGAAATGAGGACTTACGTATAGGCTGAAGGAGCAGAAGTTTCTACATCCCTTAGCCTTCCTTCCCTGAAAGAAAACTATCCATCCAACAAAACAAACATGCACTCAAAATCTTCAACATTATACATTTCTCAACTAACACTGCTAAGAGGAAAGGTAGAAAACTCAATCTCTGTAATAAAATTAACTATCACGATCCTGTTTATGGACTCAAACTAAAAGAGTTTGCAGCTTTTCTAATTCATAGAATTGACTTCACTTAAATCTAGTGATAAAAAATAATAAATACTCAGCCATGAAAATAAAAACCCTGAATTAATTTTTAATGAAATATTATTTTAGAGAAAAAAAGACATAGTAAAGTTGCTCTTCTATGTCAGTGATTATTACCTGTAAACATAAAATTTTTAAATGTAGAAAAACAAGAGAGAAAGCATGTAAATAACAAAAGAATATGTATGTTTTTTGTAAGGTTTCTGCTTTAGAAAGTATATTAACTACACATACTTCACTCCTACCCCTTTCTGCTCTTTATCGAAAATTCAAAAACAAACGAGGGGAACACAACATGAAATATCTGATTCAAAGAGACTCTATTCCACAATTTAACATTGCCATTATAAGAATATTTAGAAACCTAATTAATATATTGCTTTTTGGTGGCAGAACAGAAAAATAAGGCACAGCTTCCTAAGTTCCTGTTCTTTGATGTGTGAAGCACAAGTCGTACAGTCTGAAACCATAATATCAGCATATGCTGTCTCCACATCCCATGGGGACTAGGAAAGTAACATGAAAAAAGAAACCTCAGTAGAAATTGTGCAGAAGAGGAAATGAGCAGAATTAATTTACAGAAGTTTTATATAGCTGAGCAGCATATTGTATGAGGGAAATATGCAATCTTTTTTTTTTTTTCTGAAAGGAAACACTTAATCTTAACACAGCATTGAGAGAAAAGAAGAAAGCCCTATCTCTGCTATGGTTGGTAGAAAAACAACAAAAAAGAACACAGATTCTTTTTTAATTTTAATGTGTCATTAATTTCTTCTTTTATAATTATTTTTATTTAACTTTTTGCTTTTACAGAGTTTGTTGTTTACAGATATATATAATCCCAGATTAGTCATATGTATATCCCTGACCCCTCCCTCCTTTCCCAGTACCCCCATCCCACCCCTCCAGGCGCTCACACAGCCACCCTGCAGCGAGGCACAGATTTGAAATCCAAATTAACTGTTTTTCAGTCCTAACTCTAGTAGTACCCTATGCTACCTAGGTTATAGGTTAATAACTTGAAATTTTATAAAAATAATAAATACTCAGCCATGAAAATAAAAACCCTGAATTAATTTTTAATGAAATATTATTTTAGAGAAAAAAAGACATAGTAAAGTTGCTCTTCTATGTCAGTGATTATTACCTGTAAACATAAAATTTTTAAATGTAGAAAAACAAGAGAGAAAGCATGTAAATAACAAAAGAATATGTATGTTTTTTGTAAGGTTTCTGCTTTAGAAAGTATATTAACTACACATACTTCACTCCTACCCCTTTCTGCTCTTTATCGAAAATTCAAAAACAAACGAGGGGAACACAACATGAAATATCTGATTCAAAGAGACTCTATTCCACAATTTAACATTGCCATTATAAGAATATTTAGAAACCTAATTAATATATTGCTTTTTGGTGGCAGAACAGAAAAATAAGGCACAGCTTCCTAAGTTCCTGTTCTTTGATGTGTGAAGCACAAGTCGTACAGTCTGAAACCATAATATCAGCATATGCTGTCTCCACATCCCATGGGGACTAGGAAAGTAACATGAAAAAAGAAACCTCAGTAGAAATTGTGCAGAAGAGGAAATGAGCAGAATTAATTTACAGAAGTTTTATATAGCTGAGCAGCATATTGTATGAGGGAAATATGCAATCTTTTTTTTTTTTTCTGAAAGGAAACACTTAATCTTAACACAGCATTGAGAGAAAAGAAGAAAGCCCTATCTCTGCTATGGTTGGTAGAAAAACAACAAAAAAGAACACAGATTCTTTTTTAATTTTAATGTGTCATTAATTTCTTCTTTTATAATTATTTTTATTTAACTTTTTGCTTTTACAGAGTTTGTTGTTTACAGATATATATAATCCCAGATTAGTCATATGTATATCCCTGACCCCTCCCTCCTTTCCCAGTACCCCCATCCCACCCCTCCAGGCGCTCACACAGCCACCCTGCAGCGAGGCACAGATTTGAAATCCAAATTAACTGTTTTTCAGTCCTAACTCTAGTAGTACCCTATGCTACCTAGGTTATAGGTTAATAACTTGAAATTTTATAAAAAATTCTAATAAATTTATATATACTCATATACATTTTCTGCAGGAGAGGTGCTGTTGATATTATCAAATACTTACCACTTTACTGTACATCTGAAACTAACACAACCTGGTTAATCAACTATATTCCAATATAGAATAAAAATTTTTAAACAGTCTATCACCCAGAAAACGTTAAGAACTATTACTACACAAATTAATCCATATTTGCTTTGGTTTTCTCATCTTATAATGGGAATACCAACATCTATCCAATTTTAATCATCATTAAGGTTTATAAAGCAAACAGGAGAAAATTAATTTGAAAAGTTACTATATAATTTAAATATTTTAATCTATTCCTCTCATATACTTTATAGAAAATTACTTTTAATATAATCATGGAGTTTTCTGTAAGTTCATAAAAAAAAAAAAAAAAAGAAGAAGAAGAAAGAAAAACAGTCCAAAACTTCAACTTTGTCTTAAACCTATATATGAAATTCTTGGGGCAACATCAGTAAATAAAGATATATATTTATATGAGGAAATATTTGCCTTTCTAAGGTGTCATTATTAAAGGTGAATAACAGTACTGCCTCAATAATTGCAGAAAAATTTATAGGAAACTCTTATTTGGGAAAATATATATCAGGCCATGTTGTTCATACAGAAGGCGACCAATGTAAGCCAAGACATAAGATTTTTTAATAATTCCACCATGTAAAACAATGCAGTTAATAGCTTTCTAACTGAAAGCTATGGTCAAGAGGGATTCTCAGAGTCCTTCAGGCACCACTGTGCATATTGACATGTTCAAAATCTGATGAGCAAGCCTGTGCTTTTAGGTGCTATGATTCACTAACAATTGATAAGGTAAACACTTGATTAAAACTCTCATTAATAGATTTTGTTTTCTTTTCTGAGACAAACTCTTAGAAATCTGCTGTAAGCTTTTTTTTTGTAGTCATATGTATATCCCTGACCCCTCCCTCCTTTCCCAGTACCCCCATCCCACCCCTCCAGGCGCTCACACAGCCACCCTGCAGCGAGGCACAGATTTGAAATCCAAATTAACTGTTTTTCAGTCCTAACTCTAGTAGTACCCTATGCTACCTAGGTTATAGGTTAATAACTTGAAATTTTATAAAAAATTCTAATAAATTTATATATACTCATATACATTTTCTGCAGGAGAGGTGCTGTTGATATTATCAAATACTTACCACTTTACTGTACATCTGAAACTAACACAACCTGGTTAATCAACTATATTCCAATATAGAATAAAAATTTTTAAACAGTCTATCACCCAGAAAACGTTAAGAACTATTACTACACAAATTAATCCATATTTGCTTTGGTTTTCTCATCTTATAATGGGAATACCAACATCTATCCAATTTTAATCATCATTAAGGTTTATAAAGCAAACAGGAGAAAATTAATTTGAAAAGTTACTATATAATTTAAATATTTTAATCTATTCCTCTCATATACTTTATAGAAAATTACTTTTAATATAATCATGGAGTTTTCTGTAAGTTCATAAAAAAAAAAAAAAAAGAAGAAGAAGAAAGAAAAACAGTCCAAAACTTCAACTTTGTCTTAAACCTATATATGAAATTCTTGGGGCAACATCAGTAAATAAAGATATATATTTATATGAGGAAATATTTGCCTTTCTAAGGTGTCATTATTAAAGGTGAATAACAGTACTGCCTCAATAATTGCAGAAAAATTTATAGGAAACTCTTATTTGGGAAAATATATATCAGGCCATGTTGTTCATACAGAAGGCGACCAATGTAAGCCAAGACATAAGATTTTTTAATAATTCCACCATGTAAAACAATGCAGTTAATAGCTTTCTAACTGAAAGCTATGGTCAAGAGGGATTCTCAGAGTCCTTCAGGCACCACTGTGCATATTGACATGTTCAAAATCTGATGAGCAAGCCTGTGCTTTTAGGTGCTATGATTCACTAACAATTGATAAGGTAAACACTTGATTAAAACTCTCATTAATAGATTTTTGTTTTCTTTTCTGAGACAAACTCTTAGAAATCTGCTGTAAACATCTCATTAATAGGAATAGAGCAAGGGAGGATAATTAGTTGGTATCATCAATCAAATTTTCAACTTCTCTACCCTAGTAAATGCTCTCAACACTCTTTCAGTATTTAAAGTATAGGAAACCAAAAGGAACTTAGTGTCTGTGAAACCTCACAAGTATCAGTTGTAAGTTAATTTATTTGGAACAACAACAACAAAACTTTCAGAACCTACCATGGACATCAGAAAATTTTGTGCAAATCCTATGGTAATTGGCTGGAAAGATACCATCTCTTCAGAATGTCTAATTATAAAGTCATGAAAACATTGACACAACATAAGAAACCATTTTGGGAGTGAGTAAGTTTTATATCTAATAGGAAAGTGATACAGTATAGAGCAGTTAATTCATTGGGTGAATGATCACTAAATGGTCTACTAGAGTTATACATCTATCCAGCAAGTTACGATTTCAAAGATTAAAAGTCACAGAGATGAGAGCGCAGGGGTAAAGTGAAAACTCTCATAGACATAACAGGCTCTGGCTGTACACAAGAGATCCCAATTAGAGAAATTAAATTATGAGATTGATCAAAATGGCAGAGTAGGAGGAGGCAAAGCTCATCACTCACCGTGCCCCCTACCACCTTGCCCACCAAGAACACACAAAAATACATCTACATGTGGAATAATTCTCACTAAAAACTAAATCGAAACCAGCTTTAGTCAACCAAAGCTGTAGGAAAATACACATTTCATTGGGTAGGAAGGGAACAAAGCCATCAGGTTGAGTCCTTGGCCACTGGAAGGGGACTTAGAGGAACAGGGAGATTACACAGGTGGAGACCCACACTAGGGAGTGAGTGGTGAGAGTCACAGATTGGGTGCCCCAGTTCTAGGGTCCCATGCAAGCCTAGCCAATTTTTCTGTAAAACTGCGTAAAGCATCTATGGTCAAGAGGATTCTCAGAGTCCTTCAGGCACCACTGTGCATATTGACATGTTCAAAATCTGATGAGCAAGCCTGTGCTTTTAGGTGCTATGATTCACTAACAATTGATAAGGTAAACACTTGATTAAAACTCTCATTAATAGATTTTGTTTTCTTTTCTGAGACAAACTCTTAGAAATCTGCTGTAAACATCTCATTAATAGGAATAGAGCAAGGGAGGATAATTAGTTGGTATCATCAATCAAATTTTCAACTTCTCTACCCTAGTAAATGCTCTCAACACTCTTTCAGTATTTAAAGTATAGGAAACCAAAAGGAACTTAGTGTCTGTGAAACCTCACAAGTATCAGTTGTAAGTTAATTTATTTGGAACAACAACAACAAAACTTTCAGAACCTACCATGGACATCAGAAAATTTTGTGCAAATCCTATGGTAATTGGCTGGAAAGATACCATCTCTTCAGAATGTCTAATTATAAAGTCATGAAAACATTGACACAACATAAGAAACCATTTTGGGAGTGAGTAAGTTTTATATCTAATAGGAAAGTGATACAGTATAGAGCAGTTAATTCATTGGGTGAATGATCACTAAATGGTCTACTAGAGTTATACATCTATCCAGCAAGTTACGATTTCAAAGATTAAAAGTCACAGAGATGAGAGCGCAGGGGTAAAGTGAAAACTCTCATAGACATAACAGGCTCTGGCTGTACACAAGAGATCCCAATTAGAGAAATTAAATTATGAGATTGATCAAAATGGCAGAGTAGGAGGAGGCAAAGCTCATCACTCACCGTGCCCCCTACCACCTTGCCCACCAAGAACACACAAAAATACATCTACATGTGGAATAATTCTCACTAAAAACTAAATCGAAACCAGCTTTAGTCAACCAAAGCTGTAGGAAAATACACATTTCATTGGGTAGGAAGGGAACAAAGCCATCAGGTTGAGTCCTTGGCCACTGGAAGGGGACTTAGAGGAACAGGGAGATTACACAGGTGGAGACCCACACTAGGGAGTGAGTGGTGAGAGTCACAGATTGGGTGCCCCAGTTCTAGGGTCCCATGCAAGGGATATGAACCCCTTGGACTGGCTGGAAGGCTGCTGAAATGAACAGGAGAGTAAGTGTGAGGCTAAACTCTACTCATGAAAAAGGCATATGTTGGCTTGCCAAGTGTCCACAGCTGTCTCTGAGTAGAGCGAGGGAAACAACCATGGACACATGCACAGGCAGCAGCCCATCAGAAATAGCTTAGACTTCTGTCTTCCTCTGACATGAGCCAAGAGCCCATATGAACCCACTTGCTTCAGCACTGCCCACTACTGGGGCAAGAGGACCAGTTCTGAGAGAGTGGAAAACAAACACTTAAACAGAATAGAGCTAGCTTAGTCCTGACCATCAGAGTTTTATCAGACCCCACCCCTGTTAGAGCAGCAGGAAAGTCCAGCCTCACACCTAGCTGGAACTGTAGCCCCTCTATCTTCAGTCCCACCTCCTACCTGGTGACAGCTACCAGCAGACCCTGAGGAAGGAAGAAAAGACATGACATGCATCCATATTAAATCTACCTCTCCCAACAGAGATATCCACCACATACAGTCTGTACAGGAATATGCCTACATACGAACAAGTCTACTAGAATGCAATAGACCTAAATTAACAAAGGCAGAGAAAGTTAAGCAAAATGAAAAGGTAGAGGAAGTGCTGCCAATTAAAAAAGCAAGAGGAAACTCCTGAAAAAATAATGAAACAGAAGTAAACCATTTACTAGATAGAGAAATCAAAGCACTGGTTATAAAAACATTAACTGAACTAGGGAAATAAATAGACTACATAATGATAATTTTAATAAGAACAAAAATATTAAAACACCCATTCATAAAAGAAGAATTCAATAGCTGAATTAAAAAAACACTTAAAGAAATGAATAGCAGATAAACAATAAGGCTGCAAAGCTCATCACACCGTGCCCTACCACCTTGCCCACCAAGAACACACAAAAATACATCTACATGTGGAATAATTCTCACTAAAAACTAAATCGAAACCAGCTTTAGTCAACCAAAGCTGTAGGAAAATACACATTTCATTGGGTAGGAAGGGAACAAAGCCATCAGGTTGAGTCCTTGGCCACTGGAAGGGGACTTAGAGGAACAGGGAGATTACACAGGTGGAGACCCACACTAGGGAGTGAGTGGTGAGAGTCACAGATTGGGTGCCCCAGTTCTAGGGTCCCATGCAAGGGATATGAACCCCTTGGACTGGCTGGAAGGCTGCTGAAATGAACAGGAGAGTAAGTGTGAGGCTAAACTCTACTCATGAAAAAGGCATATGTTGGCTTGCCAAGTGTCCACAACTGTCTCTGAGTAGAGCGAGGGAAACAACCATGGACACATGCACAGGCAGCAGCCCATCAGAAATAGCTTAGACTTCTGTCTTCCTCTGACATGAGCCAAGAGCCCATATGAACCCACTTGCTTCAGCACTGCCCACTACTGGGGCAAGAGGACCAGTTCTGAGAGAGTGGAAAACAAACACTTAAACAGAATAGAGCTAGCTTAGTCCTGACCATCAGAGTTTTATCAGACCCCACCCCTGTTAGAGCAGCAGGAAAGTCCAGCCTCACACCTAGCTGGAACTGTAGCCCCTCTATCTTCAGTCCCACCTCCTACCTGGTGACAGCTACCAGCAGACCCTGAGGAAGGAAGAAAAGACATGACATGCATCCATATTAAATCTACCTCTCCCAACAGAGATATCCACCACATACAGTCTGTACAGGAATATGCCTACATACGAACAAGTCTACTAGAATGCAATAGACCTAAATTAACAAAGGCAGAGAAAGTTAAGCAAAATGAAAAGGTAGAGGAAGTGCTGCCAATTAAAAAAGCAAGAGGAAACTCCTGAAAAAATAATGAAACAGAAGTAAACCATTTACTAGATAGAGAAATCAAAGCACTGGTTATAAAAACATTAACTGAACTAGGGAAATAAATAGACTACATAATGATAATTTTAATAAGAACAAAAATATTAAAAACACCCATTCATAAAAGAAGAATTCAATAGCTGAATTAAAAAACACACTTAAAGAAATGAATAGCAGATAAACAATAAAGTGCTCTGGAGTACAAGAATAATGGTAATGATAATCATACAGTAAGAACAACAAAAACAAAATCAAACTAAAAATATGAAAACTATGTAAGAGATCTCTGAAATAATAACATCAAGTATATCGACATTCTCATTCTAGGGGTTCCAGAAAAAGAAGAGAAAGAAAAGAGGCATGAAAATGTCTTGGAATAAATTACAGCTGAAAACTGAGCAAAATTGAAGAAGAAAACAGATATTTTGGAAGCACAGAGAGCTCCAAACAAGATGAACCCAAACAGACCCACACCAAGACATATCATAACTAAAAAGGAAAAACTAAAAAATAAGAGAATTTAAAGGAGCTAGAGAGAAATAAAGAATCATGCACAAGGGAATCCCCATAAAGTTTTCAGCTGGTTTTTCTGTAAAAACTTTGCAGGCTACAAGGAAGAGGCATGAGAGTTCAAAAATAAGGCTTCCTACTAAAGACAGATCTGAAGAAAACTGAAGCTTGGCATTGAAAAGCATGATGTCATCCTATAACCAAAGATTACAGTTGAGAAAACAGAGCCACTGAAAGGTTGAAACATATTGCTTATTAATTCCAATAGCCAATAACTAGGAAGTTTGTATTTCCTCAGACATAAACAGCTCCCCCACCAATAAGAATCTTTTAAGCCATAAAACCTTAGAGAACTTGTAATTTTAGTTCTTGTGAGAAAAGAAAAAAAAGAAAACACTCACAGAAACAGCTACTGTTTAGTTGACTGTACCTGAAGATCAAAATGAAGACCCCCATTGCTCAGGAAGGAAGAAAAGACATGACATGCATCCATATTAAATCTACCTCTCCCAACAGAGATATCCACCACATACAGTCTGTACAGGAATATGCCTACATACGAACAAGTCTACTAGAATGCAATAGACCTAAATTAACAAAGGCAGAGAAAGTTAAGCAAAATGAAAAGGTAGAGGAAGTGCTGCCAATTAAAAAAGCAAGAGGAAACTCCTGAAAAAATAATGAAACAGAAGTAAACCATTTACTAGATAGAGAAATCAAAGCACTGGTTATAAAAACATTAACTGAACTAGGGAAATAAATAGACTACATAATGATAATTTTAATAAGAACAAAAATATTAAAAACACCCATTCATAAAAGAAGAATTCAATAGCTGAATTAAAAAACACACTTAAAGAAATGAATAGCAGATAAACAATAAAGTGCTCTGGAGTACAAGAATAATGGTAATGATAATCATACAGTAAGAACAACAAAAACAAAATCAAACTAAAAATATGAAAACTATGTAAGAGATCTCTGAAATAATAACATCAAGTATATCGACATTCTCATTCTAGGGGTTCCAGAAAAAGAAGAGAAAGAAAAGAGGCATGAAAATGTCTTGGAATAAATTACAGCTGAAAACTGAGCAAAATTGAAGAAGAAAACAGATATTTTGGAAGCACAGAGAGCTCCAAACAAGATGAACCCAAACAGACCCACACCAAGACATATCATAACTAAAAAGGAAAAACTAAAAAATAAGAGAATTTAAAGGAGCTAGAGAGAAATAAAGAATCATGCACAAGGGAATCCCCATAAAGTTTTCAGCTGGTTTTTCTGTAAAAACTTTGCAGGCTACAAGGAAGAGGCATGAGAGTTCAAAAATAAGGCTTCCTACTAAAGACAGATCTGAAGAAAACTGAAGCTTGGCATTGAAAAGCATGATGTCATCCTATAACCAAAGATTACAGTTGAGAAAACAGAGCCACTGAAAGGTTGAAACATATTGCTTATTAATTCCAATAGCCAATAACTAGGAAGTTTGTATTTCCTCAGACATAAACAGCTCCCCCACCAATAAGAATCTTTTAAGCCATAAAACCTTAGAGAACTTGTAATTTTAGTTCTTGTGAGAAAAAGAAAAAAAAAGAAAACACTCACAGAAACAGCTACTGTTTAGTTGACTGTACCTGAAGATCAAAATGAAGAACAAGCCATCTTTCTTCTGAAAGGAATGGCTTAAATGAGAAACTAGCACTTGACTAAACTTCCAGTGAAAAATAACAGACCCACATTCTTAGTGCCATCTAAACTAGAAGAAAGCCTTTCTTTTCCCCCTAGAATCTGGAACCATATTAAGAGAAAGAGATGGAGTCTACTCATGTTCTGCATTAAACCCATTTCCCTACCTGAAAGGCAGAGGGAAAAAATGACTTTATTTTTAATTTCCTACTTCCTGGCCTAGAGACCCAAGCTCTTTGACAAATAGAAAATTAGGCAAGCGTTCCCTTATGTATGGCACAGATTCCATCCTTCCTTCTTTAAAACAAAGTACTGGCTGATTATGACTTTTTTTTTTTTTTTTGGTTTAAAGCTTTTCTGAATTAAATAAGATATTTAAAAATTTGGAAAAACACAAATTTGGTAAACTGTATTTTCTCTGTAATATTTTAAAATATATACAGACATATATATATTTTTAAAATAGTCAGAGGCCATAGAATTAAATTAAATCAGTGAAGAAATATTAATATACTAGATAAATATTTTAAAAGCATAGCTATATTAAATATTAAAAAATTAAAATTATACCAATGAGAGAATTTTATCAAACTGACATTTAAAAACTGATATCTAGTTTAGGATGCATTTCATTAACACTGTTGTACTCTCTGGGTATAAATATAAATTGGAATCAATTTTTGGTAAGAAATCAGTCAATAATGGGCTTCCCTTGTGGCTCACATGGTAAAGAATCTGTCTGCAATGCAAGAAGCCTGGGTTCAATCCCTGGTTTGGGAAGATCCCCTGGAGAAGGGAAAGGCTACCTTCTCCAGAATTCTTGCCTGGAGAATTCCATGGCTTCTCCATGGATTGCAAAGAGTTGGACACAACTAAGTGATTTTCACTTGTCAATAATATTACAGTAAGGGTCCTAGAAAATGTTCATACTACTAGAAACTATGGTGTTTTCACACCTCAGATTTTGTCTTAAGGACATAATTAAAGACACAGAGTAATATTCATACAAAAATATATTTATTATAATATTATTAACATATGTAAATCCTATTAGGTTAAAACTACCAAATAACAAGTTGGTATTTTTATCATTTGCTGGATTTCTATTCAAACAGCAAATTAAAAAAAAAAATAATGATATAGGAAAAAGTCTGCTACATCAATAAAAAGACAAATTTATATAATATGGCCCATATTTTAAAAAAATATACATGCATATGTATCAAAACACAGAAAGAGGCTTATAAAAAGGCTTGCACTTTTCCTCTTGAGATAATGGGGATTATTATTAGCAATTTTTGCTACTTCCCTATGTTTTCTAAATATTAATATATATTTTTAAATAACTTCACTCAAATATGCAGTCAGAATTGGAAAGAAATTTAAATAAACAGAAGTTCTTAAGCAAAGATGGATAGTTGGAGATAGTGCCTGATTTAAGTGGTGAGAATGTGGCTGAGGCGAAGGTTACACATGCTGGACAGGAGTCAGAAATGTAACTGAACAGCCAATGCATGCACATATTTCAGAAAGCCTTGAAAATCCAGATGAATCATAGATATTCTTGAATCGAATACTGATTTGCTGAATATAAAGTTCCCCTTGGATTAACACATAACAGCATAGCAGATGGACTAGGTGGAGTGAGGGGGTAGAGGTATAGGAAAGAGTTATTAATTCAGTCTACTAAATGCTTCTGCGAAGGAAATGACAATCGGAAACATTGTGAATTCTTCCTCTTGACAAAAGGTATCATCTGAGAATCTGCACAAATTCCCAAAGGGGTTAGCTCTGGAGAGACTTAATCAAGCACATCAAGATGGTGTCGAAAGGGTGTCATCCATAAGAAAGATTTAGGTTTTTCCTTCAATCTAGCTTCTTTTAGTGTCATATCTGAGGACCAGAGTTCTTCTCTGCCCTGAATCTTACTCCCATTGTCTCTGTATCCCTGTTTGTCTCCCAACATGATGAACTTGCTTCTCTCTACTTTAATCACATTTTCTTTTCTTTTTCTTTTTTTTTACTTCAAGTTGTTAAGACTTGGAATGACTCTAAGACCTCACCTCAATTAGTTTGAAGATTTCAGACATAGGTGATTTGAAATGTTTCACTAATTAAAAGATCTCATGTACATTATTCAGTTTCTTTATAAATGTAAAATGGAAATAATGCTACCAATTCTGACAAATATTTATATGGACTGAACTACATTATGCGATATATGTGAAACATACTAGAGATATTTATTGTTACCATTTCCTTTGCCCGTCATTTCATCTTCCAGTACAGAATGTGGGAGTTTCTAACAAAAGCAAGAGGAAATACAGGGAGAGTTGTTATAATTGGGGACCAAAGTTGTCTCTGTTGTTATTATTGCTGTTTTTTGTTTGTCTTTATTTGTAATGGTTACTTTGCCACTTAATCAGTCCAGGGGAGATAACCAGAATGCTCAGTAGTAAAAAAGTTTCATTGAAAAAACGATTCTTGTAACTTTACCTACTGGTTAAAAATAAATTATTCTTAAAGAACTTTTAAATCTGAATTCGCATAATGTACATTTTATTCCACCCACACTTCTTTAAAATAATGCTTTCTGACCTATAAGGCAAGGTTCTTCACTTGCTTTCCTTTCTTGCTTGTTTTATTTTCTGAAGAAAGGAGTTAAAATGGATCAATCTACCTTGTCTGGTTCACTCCCTATTGTGATGACCAACTTTCTGTCCCTAAATCAGATTAAGAAATTTGTGGCCACAAAATAGTAATGATATGTAAAAAATAAAATCAGGCTTTCAGTGGCACCACATATCAGCTGAGTTCAACTGGCCACAGTGAGATCAAACGGATTAGCTCTGGAGAGACTTAATCAAGCACATCAAGATGGTGTCGAAAGGGTGTCATCCATAAGAAAGATTTAGGTTTTTCCTTCAATCTAGCTTCTTTTAGTGTCATATCTGAGGACCAGAGTTCTTCTCTGCCCTGAATCTTACTCCCATTGTCTCTGTATCCCTGTTTGTCTCCCAACATGATGAACTTGCTTCTCTCTACTTTAATCACATTTTCTTTTCTTTTTCTTTTTTTTTACTTCAAGTTGTTAAGACTTGGAATGACTCTAAGACCTCACCTCAATTAGTTTGAAGATTTCAGACATAGGTGATTTGAAATGTTTCACTAATTAAAAGATCTCATGTACATTATTCAGTTTCTTTATAAATGTAAAATGGAAATAATGCTACCAATTCTGACAAATATTTATATGGACTGAACTACATTATGCGATATATGTGAAACATACTAGAGATATTTATTGTTACCATTTCCTTTGCCCGTCATTTCATCTTCCAGTACAGAATGTGGGAGTTTCTAACAAAAGCAAGAGGAAATACAGGGAGAGTTGTTATAATTGGGGACCAAAGTTGTCTCTGTTGTTATTATTGCTGTTTTTTGTTTGTCTTTATTTGTAATGGTTACTTTGCCACTTAATCAGTCCAGGGGAGATAACCAGAATGCTCAGTAGTAAAAAAGTTTCATTGAAAAAACGATTCTTGTAACTTTACCTACTGGTTAAAAATAAATTATTCTTAAAGAACTTTTAAATCTGAATTCGCATAATGTACATTTTATTCCACCCACACTTCTTTAAAATAATGCTTTCTGACCTATAAGGCAAGGTTCTTCACTTGCTTTCCTTTCTTGCTTGTTTTATTTTCTGAAGAAAGGAGTTAAAATGGATCAATCTACCTTGTCTGGTTCACTCCCTATTGTGATGACCAACTTTCTGTCCCTAAATCAGATTAAGAAATTTGTGGCCACAAAATAGTAATGATATGTAAAAAAATAAAATCAGGCTTTAGGCTTCAGTGGCACCACATATCAGCTGAGTTCAACTGGCCACAGTGAGATCAAACGAAGGGAAATGTTCTAACCACTTCAGTGCCACAGAGAGTTTAAATGCAATGAAGCCTTGAAGATTGCTGCAGGACAGCATCGTGTATTTTACCATATTTATTTTTCATGAGTTCTCTCTTGCCAGGCTTTGTAAAACATTCGTCCCAATAAATGATTTACTGTGGCAAAAAAGTTGCAGGAAATTTATCTGCGCTCACCTTCAGACATTGAGTGCTCTGAAGTCTAGATTCCAAAGAGTATTCTAAAGTGGCAGACATGTATGAACAGAAAAGGGGATAACACACGAGAAAAACATCATGAGGACTCATTATCTGTCTTTCATTTTAATAGGTGCCCATTCTGAATGCTCCTGTTTGAAGGAAGGCCATTCACTTGAAATTTATTTTTAGTTAATGAAGGCAACCTTTTAAACTCCATTAGCAGTTTCTTTCTCAGCCTAAGTGTAGAGAAGCCTGTGGGATCTGGGAGATACCCAGCTGCTCTCTAGGAAGTGTGTTTTTAATACTGACCCAGGGGCTCTGCTTCCACCAAAGCAAAATCCAGAATACTCCAGAAAACCCACATGGACTCTCCAAGAGCCAAAGTCTTAAGCTTAGAAAACTATCAAATTAAGATTCCTCTGGTAGTCCGAGAGCAAAGACTTTTACTTCCCATGCAGGGGACCTGGGTTCAATCTCTGTTGAGGGAACTAGAGCTCACTTTGCTGCAACGAAAAATCCCACATGCCACAAAGAAGATTCTATGTGCCTCAACTAAAACCAGGTGCAATCACATAAATATTTTTTTTCAAAAGGAAATGTCCAATCTTCAAGAAATAAAGTATTCTAGCACCCTCGACTCCCAGATTTTCTTCACCTTTACCAGGTTTTATCTGGAAGTCTCATCCCAAGAGGGGCACCATGTTTTCAGGAAAAAGAAAGAGCTGGTTCTTGGAATACCTAGCTCCTCTTTCACTAAGACCTCTGGATCTCTGGACATAGAAGAGTAAGCAGAGTTTCAGAACTTGAACTTGGAAGAGAACCAAACTCCTGAATGTGGTATGCGGTACAGGGTGTGTCAAAACTCAATCACACAGTATAATAGGATCTCTGGATGTCAGACATGGATTCAAATAACAGCCTGTCCATACTAAAGATGTTATTATTTGACATCCATTTGATTCTCTAGCTTAAGACCTATGCCGAAATCCCTAGCATCTATAGAGGAGTTGAGATAAGGAAAATGAAATCATTGTGCTTAATAAAAATAAAAGTCACACTTGACAGTCTCATCAGTTACGTGTGCAACTTTTTCTAATTCCCAAACTCTTGAATATTATTTTTCCCACAAAATGTAAAAAGACCCTATCAGACATTTAGTGAGAATTCCAGAGTTCATGGAAATAACAGGGAACCATTAATTCAAGTTGGATCATGGTCCAGGCTGATGGGCTGGTGATTTGCTTCCATGAAACTAGCTCCCAGCATGTGCTTCAAGACCTATCCTTAAAAAAAGTTATCAATTATTCCTTGAAACAGGCCTCTGGATTGTTAACAAATCTTTAAGACTTGGACTATTAAATCCCGAATTCTAAGTACCTATTGTGCTTCAGAATATATATGCAGTAATATAAATTAGTTTCCTCAATCTCTCTGTTTAGAATGCATCCCTAAATTGTGTTCTGCTGGAATTTAGGCAACAAAGACTTAATGTCCTTTTGAAAAATAGCTTTGGGTAAGGGATAAATGAATCCTTAACAGAGAGGTAAACCACTCAACATTCATTTTGATGACAGACATTTGGGGTTTTCCACAAATGATTCTGAAGAGTGAACTTAGACTGTAATCAGCAAACATGATAATCCCAGTAGTAAGACATGTTATCCCCATAAGTGAATCATAATGTTATGATTAATGTACATGCCTTCAGTATCTACCATAGGTAGATATCATACTGAACAAATTACTCTTTATAGAGTCAACTGCTATAATCATTTACTTAAGGGCCAAAGACATAAAAAAAGAAAAACAAACATTTCTCAAATATGGACCATATTCACTTAAGAATATTAACCTGGCATTCAATCATTATGTAGTTTTAGGAAACTATGGGCAAACCCAACAGTTTTCTGAACCTAGACCACAGTTTCACCCCAATTTCACTGGTAAGGGCTAGCTTTGATAACAGGAAATGCAATATATATTCGTCAAAGAGTATAGAAAAATGTGTATTTCTATACATCTTGGATGTCACCTATATAGCTAGTTATGTGTAAATTTATTTCCCTTACCTATCTGAAATATATTCTCTCAAATGTGGGCACTAGAGACAGTCAATAATTCCTTTATGCCATGCCTATATATTGTGAACAAAAAAATACTCTTTCCTTGCATAGGCTATCTCTTGAATAACCAAATATTTCTTTGGTCAATTCTTCAAACTCTGTTGCCCTTTATCTTTGATCTGCACACAGTAGGTCGGCTACCAGTGCTCCTACAGATGAGACGCCTGTTTCCACGGACATATAAAGTGAGAATTCCAGAGTTCATGGAAATAACAGGAACCATTAATTCAAGTTGGATATGTTAACCAGAATCTCCCAGCATGTGCTTCAAGACCTATCCTTAAAAAAAGTTATCAATTATTCCTTGAAACAGGCCTCTGGATTGTTAACAAATCTATAAGACTTGGACTATTAAATCCCGAATTCTAAGTACCTATTGTGCTTCAGAATATATATGCAGTAATATAAATTAGTTTCCTCAATCTCTCTGTTTAGAATGCATCCCTAAATTGTGTTCTGCTGGAATTTAGGCAACAAAGACTTAATGTCCTTTTGAAAAATAGCTTTGGGTAAGGGATAAATGAATCCTTAACAGAGAGGTAAACCACTCAACATTCATTTTGATGACAGACATTTGGGGTTTTCCACAAATGATTCTGAAGAGTGAACTTAGACTGTAATCAGCAAACATGATAATCCCAGTAGTAAGACATGTTATCCCCATAAGTGAATCATAATGTTATGATTAATGTACATGCCTTCAGTATCTACCATAGGTAGATATCATACTGAACAAATTACTCTTTATAGAGTCAACTGCTATAATCATTTACTTAAGGGCCAAAGACATAAAAAAAGAAAAACAAACATTTCTCAAATATGGACCATATTCACTTAAGAATATTAACCTGGCATTCAATCATTATGTAGTTTTAGGAAACTATGGGCAAACCCAACAGTTTTCTGAACCTAGACCACAGTTTCACCCCAATTTCACTGGTAAGGGCTAGCTTTGATAACAGGAAATGCAATATATATTCGTCAAAGAGTATAGAAAAATGTGTATTTCTATACATCTTGGATGTCACCTATATAGCTAGTTATGTGTAAATTTATTTCCCTTACCTATCTGAAATATATTCTCTCAAATGTGGGCACTAGAGACAGTCAATAATTCCTTTATGCCATGCCTATATATTGTGAACAAAAAAATACTCTTTCCTTGCATAGGCTATCTCTTGAATAACCAAATATTTCTTTGGTCAATTCTTCAAACTCTGTTGCCCTTTATCTTTGATCTGCACACAGTAGGTCGGCTACCAGTGCTCCTACAGATGAGACGCCTGTTTCCACGGACATATAAAGATGGCAATACAGCAATGCTGTAAGAGTGAGCACTGTGTGCCAGGTTATTTGGAGGTTTGTAGTGATAAAACTATTAGCTGAGCTTCTGTTGCTGTAAGAGAGTTATGGCCATGAGACCTGTTCTGCCCACTAAGATAACATCCTTGAGTCCATTGAACTCAAACCAACAAGAGCTTTCGGAAAAGTGAGGGCACACTCATTGTGCTGACCCATCGACATGATCCTTGTGAGCCTGCATTATCAAGTACAGGCATTAGTAGTTTTTTGGCACAGAAACAGCTGGAATTTAGGCAGCACAACAGTCCAAATGGCTTGAAGTTAAAGGTAAACACTCCCCATACTTTCACCACCATCATCTTTATTTCTATTCCCCTTTATGCAGCCTTATTTTCCTAGAAAACCACAGCTTCTCTCCCATTCCTGTCTCATCTTCCCTCCCAAGCCTTTGACTTTCATTGCTAACATCTCACTGCTTCATTTTCCTTCTCAACTTGTGCCTCATTCTCCTCTTATAAGTATTTTAAAGTAATATTTTGACCCCTTTCAATTCATGCCTGTTTCAAAGATCATATGCTCTGTAGACTTCAAACTACCTTGTCTCACTTTAATGAAACTTATGCTTAACACAATACTATGACACTGGCAACAAGAGAAGTTGTCTTCTGTATATAAAAGACAACGAAGACACAGATTCAAACAGATTCATTCTCCTCAAGTTTTCCCCCTGTGTAATGCTCTAATTTGGAATTGGAAAACTAGTCCCCATATGATTTTGCCTTATCAAAGCTAGTTATGTGTAAATTTATTTCCCTTACCTATCTGAAATATATTCTCTCAAATGTGGGCACTAGAGACAGTCAATAATTCCTTTATGCCATGCCTATATATTGTGAACAAAAAAATACTCTTTCCTTGCATAGGCTATCTCTTGAATAACCAAATATTTCTTTGGTCAATTCTTCAAACTCTGTTGCCCTTTATCTTTGATCTGCACACAGTAGGTCGGCTACCAGTGCTCCTACAGATGAGACGCCTGTTTCCACGGACATATAAAGATGGCAATACAGCAATGCTGTAAGAGTGAGCACTGTGTGCCAGGTTATTTGGAGGTTTGTAGTGATAAAACTATTAGCTGAGCTTCTGTTGCTGTAAGAGAGTTATGGCCATGAGACCTGTTCTGCCCACTAAGATAACATCCTTGAGTCCATTGAACTCAAACCAACAAGAGCTTTCGGAAAAGTGAGGGCACACTCATTGTGCTGACCCATCGACATGATCCTTGTGAGCCTGCATTATCAAGTACAGGCATTAGTAGTTTTTTGGCACAGAAACAGCTGGAATTTAGGCAGCACAACAGTCCAAATGGCTTGAAGTTAAAGGTAAACACTCCCCATACTTTCACCACCATCATCTTTATTTCTATTCCCCTTTATGCAGCCTTATTTTCCTAGAAAACCACAGCTTCTCTCCCATTCCTGTCTCATCTTCCCTCCCAAGCCTTTGACTTTCATTGCTAACATCTCACTGCTTCATTTTCCTTCTCAACTTGTGCCTCATTCTCCTCTTATAAGTATTTTAAAGTAATATTTTGACCCCTTTCAATTCATGCCTGTTTCAAAGATCATATGCTCTGTAGACTTCAAACTACCTTGTCTCACTTTAATGAAACTTATGCTTAACACAATACTATGACACTGGCAACAAGAGAAGTTGTCTTCTGTATATAAAAGACAACGAAGACACAGATTCAAACAGATTCATTCTCCTCAAGTTTTCCCCCTGTGTAATGCTCTAATTTGGAATTGGAAAACTAGTCCCCATATGATTTTGCCTTATCAAAGTTGCCTCCTTCTCTCACCTCCTCCATCTCTGACTGCTATGACTACTATAAATCTCCTAAAACATAAGAAAATTAACAGAGTAGAAAAAACAGAATATGCCATTTAAAAGAGTTGGTCCTGCTATCAGGCGAGCTGCAGAAAACTATATACTAATCCTCTGAGCCTTGGAACTTGTGGGATATGCTGCAAAATGCATCATAATTAACCACAGAGTCAAGAGCAATGTGAGGCATTAAAAACTGTAGTGCTGCACCAAATACAGCACACTGCAGGAAAGCAGGTAAATCCACAGTGCTCATCCCCAAATGAAAATGTACGCCAATGTGCTTATCTAGCCTGGGCGTCACTCTGTGACAAGTTAAGCAGTCACATTTCAACAGCAGAGGGCATGGAACCATATTTTTGTTTTTTTAATGACTAATTAAAATACTATCACTGTGGATGGTAACTGTAGTCATGAAATTAAGACACTTGCTCCTTGGAAGAGAAGTAACTGCAAATCTAGACAGCCTATTAAGAAGCAGAGGCATCATTTTGCCAACAAAGGTCTGTATAGTCAAAGCTATGGTTTTTTCACTTGTTGTGTACGGATGTGACAGTTGGACCGAAAAGAAGGCTGAGCCACGAAGAATAATGCTTTTGAACTGCGGTGTTGGAGAAGACTCTTGAGAGTCCCCCAAGATCAAACCAGCCAATCCAAAAGAAAATCAACTCTAAATATTCATTGAAAGGACTGATGCTAAAGCTCCAATACTTTGGCCACCTGATGTGAAAAAAAGAAAATCGAACTTGTGCCTCATTCTCTTATAAGTATTTAAGTAAGACCCCTTTCAATTCATGCCTGTTTCAAAGATCATATGCTCTGTAGACTTCAAACTACCTTGTCTCACTTTAATGAAACTTATGCTTAACACAATACTATGACACTGGCAACAAGAGAAGTTGTCTTCTGTATATAAAAGACAACGAAGACACAGATTCAAACAGATTCATTCTCCTCAAGTTTTCCCCCTGTGTAATGCTCTAATTTGGAATTGGAAAACTAGTCCCCATATGATTTTGCCTTATCAAAGTTGCCTCCTTCTCTCACCTCCTCCATCTCTGACTGCTATGACTACTATAAATCTCCTAAAACATAAGAAAATTAACAGAGTAGAAAAAACAGAATATGCCATTTAAAAGAGTTGGTCCTGCTATCAGGCGAGCTGCAGAAAACTATATACTAATCCTCTGAGCCTTGGAACTTGTGGGATATGCTGCAAAATGCATCATAATTAACCACAGAGTCAAGAGCAATGTGAGGCATTAAAAACTGTAGTGCTGCACCAAATACAGCACACTGCAGGAAAGCAGGTAAATCCACAGTGCTCATCCCAAATGAAAATGTACGCCAATGTGCTTATCTAGCCCGGCCGTCACTCTGTGACAAGTCAAGCAGTCACATTTCAACAGCAGAGGGCACGGAACCACACTTTTGTTTTTTTAATGACCAATTAAAATACTATCACTGTGGATGGTAACTGTAGTCATGAAATTAAGACACTTGCTCCTTGGAAGAGAAGTAACTGCAAATCTAGACAGCCTATTAAGAAGCAGAGGCATCATTTTGCCAACAAAGGTCTGTATAGTCAAAGCTATGTTTTTTTCACTTGTTGTGTACGGATGTGACAGTTGGACCGAAAAGAAGGCTGAGCCACGAAGAATAATGCTTTTGAACTGCGGTGTTGGAGAAGACTCTTGAGAGTCCCCCAAGATCAAACCAGCCAATCCAAAAGAAAATCAACTCTAAATATTCATTGAAAGGACTGATGCTAAAGCTCCAATACTTTGGCCACCTGATGTGAAAAGCCGACTCACTGGAGAACCTCCTAATGCTGGGAAAGACAGGGCAGAAGGAGAAGTGGTAACAGAAGACGAGATGGTTGGATGGCATCACTAACTCAATGGACATGCGTTTGAACAAAATCTGGGAAATAGTCAAGGACAGGGAAGCCTTTCATGCTGCAGTCCACAGGGTTGCAAAGAGTTGGACATGACTTAGTGGCTGAACAACTACAAAATACTTTAATGGCTGCATGTCACTTGACACAAATGTACATCCTATGATAATAAACCTAAATTAAGTAAACAATTACCTGTGATCTTTCGTAATCATTTTCACACCCCATAGTTATGCTTTCATTTGTAAAGGTTTAGCTGATCTCTAAAGTGCTCTATAGCTTCCACTGTTATACAAGTAAAATTAACTACACAATCCGGTAACTTCCCATATAAAAGCTGCATTCACATGCGAGTGATTCTTTTCAACATTTCTGACTTATTTTGCAAAAGTAGGTTTGATTAGTGGACCTTCAAAATCACTCCCAGAAATAAGTTGTTAATTTCCTCATTTTCTTTGCTTGAGAAGTTGATAAGAAAATCCATCACCAAGGTAAAACCTTATGTCTAGATGAGTCCAAAATGAGGTACAGTGCTGTAATCTATTTCACACAGAAGATACCATCATGTTCTTGCAAATATTGGGTTGCACTATCTCCTACACCAATCATGGTCCATTCTGGAAATGTACTAATCTTTCTAGAATGTTCTAAACTGCATTTATACAAAATGCTGCAGAATTCACACCAGCAGAATTGAAACTACTTCAATTCAGAAAAATCTCTTTCATTCCATCAGAATGATCACAAGCATGAAGAAAAACATTGGCACAGAGATGCTAAAGCCTAGCTTTAATTCAATTCTATGTGTCATCTGGATTTTCCTGAACTTTCTGGTGGACTGGAAGACAACTGCAAAAAGAAACTTTTTCTGAGCATTAAGTTGATGTACACATTTATGCTTAATTTAAGGATGCAGAAACCCATGGAATTAATAGAAGTTTCCCCCAAAAGAAAACATATTTTCAAAAGTATGTGTGAAATAGGTAGTGAGAAATTGCTATATAGCACAGGGAGTTCAGCGAGGTGCTCTATGATGACCTAGAGGGATAGGATGTGGGCTGGGGGTGTGAGAGAGACTGAAGAGAAAGGGAATATATGTATACATGCAGCTGACTCACTTTGCTGTACAGCAGAAACAACATTTTAAAGCAATTATGCTCCAATAAAAATAAATAAATAATATTTCTAACAGATTTGGGGCAAAATGAGGAGGTACAGATTAACAATCATAATGATTTGGAATTTTGAGGCTCTATCTGGACAAATCATTGCAAAAAGCAGGGACAAGCTAAGAGGCATAGAAGAGTGTTTATTCATTGGTTATCATATCAAGTAAAATTAACTACACAATTTCCGGTTTAGCTGATCTCTAAAGTGCTCTATAGCTTCCACTGTTATACAAGTAAAATTAACTACACAATCCGGTAACTTCCCATATAAAAGCTGCATTCACATGCGAGTGATTCTTTTCAACATTTCTGACTTATTTTGCAAAAGTAGGTTTGATTAGTGGACCTTCAAAATCACTCCCAGAAATAAGTTGTTAATTTCCTCATTTTCTTTGCTTGAGAAGTTGATAAGAAAATCCATCACCAAGGTAAAACCTTATGTCTAGATGAGTCCAAAATGAGGTACAGTGCTGTAATCTATTTCACACAGAAGATACCATCATGTTCTTGCAAATATTGGGTTGCACTATCTCCTACACCAATCATGGTCCATTCTGGAAATGTACTAATCTTTCTAGAATGTTCTAAACTGCATTTATACAAAATGCTGCAGAATTCACACCAGCAGAATTGAAACTACTTCAATTCAGAAAAATCTCTTTCATTCCATCAGAATGATCACAAGCATGAAGAAAAACATTGGCACAGAGATGCTAAAGCCTAGCTTTAATTCAATTCTATGTGTCATCTGGATTTTCCTGAACTTTCTGGTGGACTGGAAGACAACTGCAAAAAGAAACTTTTTCTGAGCATTAAGTTGATGTACACATTTATGCTTAATTTAAGGATGCAGAAACCCATGGAATTAATAGAAGTTTCCCCCAAAAGAAAACATATTTTCAAAAGTATGTGTGAAATAGGTAGTGAGAAATTGCTATATAGCACAGGGAGTTCAGCGAGGTGCTCTATGATGACCTAGAGGGATAGGATGTGGGCTGGGGGTGTGAGAGAGACTGAAGAGAAAGGGAATATATGTATACATGCAGCTGACTCACTTTGCTGTACAGCAGAAACAACATTTTAAAGCAATTATGCTCCAATAAAAATAAATAAATAATATTTCTAACAGATTTGGGGCAAAATGAGGAGGTACAGATTAACAATCATAATGATTTGGAATTTTGAGGCTCTATCTGGACAAATCATTGCAAAAAGCAGGGACAAGCTAAGAGGCATAGAAGAGTGTTTATTCATTGGTTATCTATACTATCTTGTAGCACAAATAGGTAGGTTTGGTTGTTGACTCATTGATTAGTCACCGAAATTTCCTTTCAGTACTTAACATGGAACATCTTGATCTATACCAACAGGTTACTGATCTTTCAAGAGAATTTATTTGTTATATTTCAAACTTGTTTCTAAAAATGCCTGAAGCTAAACTGTACTTTTTATTAAAATAAGAGAAATATTTGTAAGTAATTTTTGAGAGGCAAAATACAATAACATTCATAAAAATAACTGCTTTGTATTGAGTGTTTACCAGGTACTGCTTGATTTTCTTAATGCTTTACAAATATGAATTTATTTAATCCTCACAACAACTCTATAAGGTAAATAATACAGTCTCATAGAGGTAAATTTGCCTTTGATTATAAAGCTTTAGGGTTTCCCAGGTGGCTCAGTGGTAAAGACTCTGCCTGCCAATGCAAGGAGACCAGGAGGCAGGTTCAAGACTTGGATCAGAAAGATCCCATGAAGAAAGATCTTCTCACTCCAGGATTCTTGCCTGGAGAATTCCATGGACAGAGGAGCCTGGCAGGCTCCATCAAGTCACAAAGAATCTGACATGCTGGAGCATGGACATGCATTTATAATGCTTTAGGTAGAAGAACTGCATTTAAATTTAGGAGACCCGGTTCCACAGTTTGTTTTAACCACAAAACAGCATGTCTTCTCTTTTACCTAGCTGCCTAAACTCCATATTTTAAGGGTCAAAAGTGTCCCCATAAATCAATGGTCTTCAAACTCAGTGGAGACCCATGAGGGCCTTGCCATCCTGGTGTGGTCACCTATTTTTGCTTTCCACAAGGCTAATCTAAACTACTGATTTTCTTAGGTCTTTCACTCCACTTCTGCCCTAAACACCACTTTGATAAGAACTCATGGTTTAAAGAAAAAACTACTATCTTCAGCACAAACAATCTTAACTGTTCTCGTATTTCTGCACTCAGCAACTCAGAAAAGGAAACATTAATGCAAATTTGCAGTAAGTCTTCGACCTGGATTCTTGCTGTGAAAATCTTTCTCTTTTGGAAGCCTGCTCTTTTAGTCACCTTTTCTATTTTCTAAATGTTTGGTCTTCTCTCCCCAGCATCCTCTTATCACATACATGATCCCTTTGCAGTTCTTCTTTTTGCCATAGCTCCTTTTTTCCTCCTTTCTTAGCCAAGGCCTGACAAATATAATTGCTACTTACTGTCTCCACTTTCTTTTCATATTCTCATCAGTTTTCTACTTCTCCCCTAATTCACTGGTAATGGTCATGAACGATGCCATAATTACCAACTCCAATGTATTCTTCCTAATGTTTATTTCCACCACGTGAAACTCACTCCTTTTTTTTTTTATTATTATTTATTGGTTCATTTGCTTATTTTATTCCAATTTATTTATTTATTTATTTTTATTCTTTATTTTAAAGATTTTACAGAGTTTTGTTGTTCACAGATATGTATGTTCCCAGATCAGTCATACACATATCCATGGTCCCCACCCCCCCAGTTCTCCCCATCCCACCCCTCCAGACCTTCACCGCAAGCCATTGTAAGCACTCCTATTCCCTTAGCACTATGACACTAGCTATCTTTTCCACACATAACACTATAGGTTTCCTTGTTACTCCCTCCATGCTTCCCCCTCCCTATTTCTTCGCCACAATGTCCCTATGTCTATGCTCTGTCTGTTTTTCCATGAGTTCCCTGCGTGGCAACTCACTACTTTTAATTTCAGGGCAACCCTCTTCTGGCTATGCTCCTTACTCCCTGACCCTTCCTTCTCAACCTTGTTAATACATTTCTTCCCTCTGATAAACATTTGAACGTAGACATTCCATGTTATGTTTCTGTCCTTGTCATCCCTCTAAACATTCTTTTAACTAGATTTAACTGTATCTTGTGTTCCCGACCGATATATCTGACTGCTTACTACTTACCAAGGTTCCTATTTCCTCACACTTAAATTCACTGTGGCTTCTGGTAGCCAGACTCCAAGATAGTTCTAATGACCCATGCTTTGAGTCCTCCTGTCTTAACATTCTCTCCCTCATCAAATTGTGCTGATCTGTGTAACCACTTAGATTTTTCAGAAATGGCCTGTGTGGCTTCCCAGGTTATGAGTCATACAAGATACATCTTCTTCCCTGATGCCCCTTGGATCACTTGCTCTGAGAGGACCCAACTACCATGTCATGAGGACACTTGAGGAGCCCTATGGAGAAACCTGTCTGATACTAGTCACCTTCCAAAAGCAATGTGAGTGTACCATTTTAGATACAGATGCTCTAGCCTCAGTCAAGCTTTCAGAAGGCGGCAACTCTATCCAACATCTTGAAGCAATCACAAAAGATCTTGAGTCAGAACCACTCAGCTAAACTGTTCCCAAATTCATGACTCAAATAAAAGGTAAGACAATATAAATTTGATATTTTAAGATGCTAAAACTGAAGGTAATTTGTTATGCAGCTACAGAGCTCTTATCATTCCCCCCAAATATGTGTTCCTTTTTTTTCAGTTATTAACAACACTCTCCATTGCATTATCCAAACCATACAGCCAATGAGGCCACCAATTCATACCCTCTTCACCCATTATTCCTCATCCCCAAGGGAGTTCCAGGTTTTCTCTAATCTCTTTCATAAATCTCTTTAATCCAACCCTCTATCAATAATTCTGTCTAGTCCTGCCTCCTGTATTTTCTGCTGGATTATATCAACATAGAAATTATTTCTACAGTGTGTCTAATTCAGCCTTCATTTTTAGATGCAATCACCAGATAATATTGTCTAAAATCAGTCCTTTGCATGGTGCCCCATATAGTGTAATCTACTTGTTTGTAATCATACTTCTTGCCATGATCTACTAAACCTAATTTCAAGTTCCATACTATTTCATGCTTTTCAAAGTTATTTTTTCCTGCAAAAATGACTTGCTTCTCCTTTCCTCTAGTTGTTCAGGCAATCATAACCTTGACAACTAAATTGAAGAATCACTCCTTTAAACAATGCTGCTGTATATAATTGACAACTACTTTCTGTATACATCAGTGCACTTAAAATGTTTTAAACATTTGCTAGCTTATAGGTCTGCCTTTCACTGCACTAAAATGTAGCCTATGTCATTTCCATCTTTGTACCTTCCAGGTATGGGAAAGGTCTCAGCTTGGCATATACTGGGCACTGAATTATCACCTGAATAAACAAATTAATCTTAGCCAGTTCATTTCATCTCAAAAGGGACACTCTTCTTCCCTGATGCCCCTTGGATCACTTGCTCTGAGAGGACCCAACTACCATGTCATGAGGACACTTGAGGAGCCCTATGGAGAAACCTGTCTGATACTAGTCACCTTCCAAAAGCAATGTGAGTGTACCATTTTAGATACAGATGCTCTAGCCTCAGTCAAGCTTTCAGAAGGCGGCAACTCTATCCAACATCTTGAAGCAATCACAAAAGATCTTGAGTCAGAACCACTCAGCTAAACTGTTCCCAAATTCATGACTCAAATAAAAGGTAAGACAATATAAATTTGATATTTTAAGATGCTAAAACTGAAGGTAATTTGTTATGCAGCTACAGAGCTCTTATCATTCCCCCCAAATATGTGTTCCTTTTTTTTCAGTTATTAACAACACTCTCCATTGCATTATCCAAACCATACAGCCAATGAGGCCACCAATTCATACCCTCTTCACCCATTATTCCTCATCCCCAAGGGAGTTCCAGGTTTTCTCTAATCTCTTTCATAAATCTCTTTAATCCAACCCTCTATCAATAATTCTGTCTAGTCCTGCCTCCTGTATTTTCTGCTGGATTATATCAACATAGAAATTATTTCTACAGTGTGTCTAATTCAGCCTTCATTTTTAGATGCAATCACCAGATAATATTGTCTAAAATCAGTCCTTTGCATGGTGCCCCATATAGTGTAATCTACTTGTTTGTAATCATACTTCTTGCCATGATCTACTAAACCTAATTTCAAGTTCCATACTATTTCATGCTTTTCAAAGTTATTTTTTCCTGCAAAAATGACTTGCTTCTCCTTTCCCCTAGTTGTTCAGGCAATCATAACCTTGACAACTAAATTGAAGAATCACTCCTTTAAACAATGCTGCTGTATATAATTGACAACTCCTTTCTGTATACATCAGTGCACTTAAAAATGTTTTAAACATTTGCTAGCTTATAGGTCTGCCTTTCACTGCACTAAAATGTAGCCTATGTCATTTCCATCTTTGTACCTTCCAGGTATGGGAAAGGTCTCAGCTTGGCATATACTGGGCACTGAATTATCACCTGAATAAACAAATTAATCTTAGCCAGTTCATTTCATCTCAAAAGGGACACTTAGCTATCCAATAGATATAAAAGAATAAAATGCAAAGGAACATCTCCTAGCCAAGTAATAGATATCATCTTAATTCAACAAAAACATTTTCATTTAGATCAATCTACATAAGAATAAGTACAGTAAAAATAATCTATTTTAGCTAATTTACTCTGACTGCAAAAGATCCCTCCATGTCCATCCCCATAGGTTCACACCATGAAGGTAGCCTGGTAACAATAAAATATGCACAATATTTTAGTTCAGTTATCATATGCTTTATGGAATTATTCAGAAGAGAAAATATTAAGTATGGAAATGACTGGGTAGCCTTGAGTCTTTACAGACAATTACACTTTAATATTGTCCCTCATATTCATGCTTGATCATTCATGTTCTTTCAAGAACGCATTACTGCCAGCAAGAACAGATTTAAATCATTGACCCCTAGGAGTTCAGTCATGTTTTAATGGTGTCTCCAGCAACAGAGGTCTCATATAAACTTAATACTAAAACTGTCCATGGTAAGATTTTAACAAGGGTGCATACCAAATTAATCAACAGTGGAAAGGCTAATACAATCATCTGTGAAAACACATTTTTTAAGTTAATACTTATTATAGTTACTCATATATTAAAGTTAAAGATTTTTACAATTGTTATTAAAATGTTTTTTTTTTTCATAAAGGAACTGGAGATGGCACTCTGTACATATTTTTCTAAAAAAAGAAAATGTTGAAAGACAGCTAAATCTACTGATGAGAATAAGTTCCTAAATTGAATGACTTGCTTCTCCTTTCCTCTAGTTGTTCAGGCAATCATAACCTTGACAACTAAATTGAAGAATCACTCCTTTAAACAATGCTGCTGTATATAATTGACAACTCCTTTCTGTATACATCAGTGCACTTAAAATGTTTTAAACATTTGCTAGCTTATAGGTCTGCCTTTCACTGCACTAAAATGTAGCCTATGTCATTTCCATCTTTGTACCTTCCAGGTATGGGAAAGGTCTCAGCTTGGCATATACTGGGCACTGAATTATCACCTGAATAAACAAATTAATCTTAGCCAGTTCATTTCATCTCAAAAGGGACACTTAGCTATCCAATAGATATAAAAGAATAAAATGCAAAGGAACATCTCCTAGCCAAGTAATAGATATCATCTTAATTCAACAAAAACATTTTCATTTAGATCAATCTACATAAGAATAAGTACAGTAAAAATAATCTATTTTTAGCTAATTTACTCTGACTGCAAAAGATATCCCTACATGTTCATCCCCATAGGTTCACACCATGAAGGTAGCCTGGTAACAATAAAATATGCACAATATTTTAGTTCAGTTATCATATGCTTTATGGAATTATTCAGAAGAGAAAATATTAAGTATGGAAATGACTGGGTAGCCTTGAGTCTTTACAGACAATTACACTTTAATATTGTCCCTCATATTCATGCTTGATCATTCATGTTCTTTCAAGAACGCATTACTGCCAGCAAGAACAGATTTAAATCATTGACCCCTAGGAGTTCAGTCATGTTTTAATGGTGTCTCCAGCAACAGAGGTCTCATATAAACTTAATACTAAAACTGTCCATGGTAAGATTTTAACAAGGGTGCATACCAAATTAATCAACAGTGGAAAGGCTAATACAATCATCTGTGAAAACACATTTTTTAAGTTAATACTTATTATAGTTACTCATATATTAAAGTTAAAGATTTTTACAATTGTTATTAAAATGTTTTTTTTTTCATAAAGGAACTGGAGATGGCACTCTGTACATATTTTTCTAAAAAAAGAAAATGTTGAAAGACAGCTAAATCTACTGATGAGAATAAGAGATCTATTTATCTCTTAATTGAAAATATTTTCCCTGACTTAGATATTTTGATAATCAGCAAATAATATGAAATGGGGCCAAGAAGTTCTAAATTCTGAACAACTGATAAAGGGAGGAGGGTGGTTTATAAGGCTTTATAAAAAAAAAATGAAAGCTAGAAAATATAATTAATTTATTAGGGGTGGGTGGGAAGGATGTGACTGAGGAATACAAAGAGCTGCACTGAAGGGAAAGGAGAATAACCAAAGCCGATGAATCTGCTGGAGGATTCACTCATTTACTCCTAAGGGGCAAGACCAATTACCATCCACTTTATAGGCGAGGAAACTGAGCAACAGCTTCAGCAACCAGCTGAAAAAGGAACAATCATGCATCCATGGATTTCAGCAGTTGCCAATTGCTAATATCAGGTTATACCAGGTTTGGTTATAGCAGGTTTGCCAAAATATTTGTTTGGATTTTTCCGTAACATCTTATGGAGAAATCTGAATGAATTTTTAGGCAAGCCCAATTACATAAGGATTAATGCTGCAAGCATATGTATGTTTATAACTGGATCATGATGCTGTGCTGGCTATGCTAAGAACGTCACCATGAAGTTTATGTCTTCTTCTAAGAACCTGAAAATAAACATAGCAAAGTAATACTTCCCAGAGTCCAAAAAATTATATATCTTATTTCCCTGACAGGAAGAGTTTTCCAGAATGTTGGGAATGTATTTTAATACTAATCATCTTGGGCTTTTGATACATTCTTCAACATTGCTTTTTTCTTTTTTTTCTGCTTATAAACTTACTTTCCCAGCAAAGCAGTACAGCAGCACCTTTTTATCAGCCAAGCCCAGAGAGGTCAACATAAGGAAGGAACTTAGGGTTGCCTTAAATCCAAGTAGACAAGGAGAGCCAAGAATTCTGGGCGGTTGAGGGGTGGGGGTGGTGTTCACCAAAAGCAAGGAAAGAAGGATCAGGGAAGGTTAATGAGTATATTCTTGGTGAAACAAGTAGTTGCCTGAGGTGAGATGGTTTGTTTTTAATCTCTTCCGCTATATGGGCAGCTTTGCATAATGTGTGTTGATTAAAATCAGGGCTTACTTTACAAGGGCAAAGTGGATAAAACCCTATGAGGGAACAAACGCAAACCCAATTCCTTTAAAGCCTATCTGAGTGGAAGTGGCATGTTTCTCACCGTTTATACTGTATGTATATTTTAAGTCCTATATGCAGTTCTTTTGACAGCTGTATGGTATGAAGCCTCTAAATTAATCCTATTATTTCCACATATATTTTAGTCCTCCCCTTCTCAACGCTTCCACCAGACAGTCATACTTAAGAACAGACTACCTTTTTGGTTGAAAGTTCACACCTAGAAAAGCACTGAGTATGCCCAGGGCCACAGGCAATGCGAATCCAAGCAAAAATGGGGAGTTGTGGTTCAATACACTAACAATCCCAGGTTAAAACCTCAGGTGTGAAAAATAACATAGAATACATTCCTTTTGGGGGGTGGGGGTGCGGGTGGGGAGGGAGGGGAGCAGGTGGGCCACTTCTATTGGTCTTTCATTTATCTATTTTCATCCATCTTTCTTCTTTGGCCTGTGTGGGCCTCCCATCACGGTGGCCTCTGTTGTCACAGAGCACCAGATCCGGGCGCACACGCCCCAGAGCTCTGGCTCAGTAATTGGACACATCAATCTAGCTGCTCCGAGGCACGTGGGATCTTCCCAGGCCAGGGATCAAACCAGTGCCCCTTGCACTGCAAGGCAGTGTCCTTACCCACTGGACCACTAGGGAAGCCCTAACATAGAACACATTCTTAAGTACAGCTCTGTTTTCTTTCCTTTCCCTCACCTCACCCACCACCACCAGGTCCCTGGATAGTCCGGGAACTACAGCATGAAACAGGTGTGTAGGGGCAACTTGGGAGAGGTTGGCGAGTGGGAACACCATCAGACAGTCCCCTGTAGACCTCCTGAGTGCTGTTCTCCTGGTGCAGTAACCTTCCTAACTCACTTGTAAGGACTCAGGATGTTGTTTGAGACAGGTGTTAAGGCTAATGATATGGAGAAATTAAATTCTGAGTATAAGCTCTTATGAAAAAGATCCAGGAGAGTAATAAAGAATGCTACTTCTCCTGTGGCCCCCAGAAGGCCATGTTTCTGAAGGCAATCTCTCAGGGTCAAAGGGAGAGTAAGAAGAGTATTTAGAATCTAAGTACACAAATCCCGTGATAGGTCAGCTATACTTGGGGATAGAAATGACACTCTTGATTTCTCTAAGCATAACACATTATATAGAATTTATGCAATGCCTGCTATGTGGGGCAGTCAAAAAGACTGGAAGATACATACTGGAAAACCTCTAATTAATCCTATTATTCCTATTATTTTAGTCCTCCCCTTCTCAACGCTTCCACCAGACAGTCATACTTAAGAACAGACTACCTTTTTGGTTGAAAGTTCACACCTAGAAAAGCACTGAGTATGCCCAGGGCCACAGGCAATGCGAATCCAAGCAAAAATGGGGAGTTGTGGTTCAATACACTAACAATCCCAGGTTAAAACCTCAGGTGTGAAAAATAACATAGAATACATTCCTTTTGGGGGGTGGGGGTGCGGGTGGGGAGGGAGGGGAGCAGGTGGGCCACTTCTATTGGTCTTTCATTTATCTATTTTCATCCATCTTTCTTCTTTGGCCTGTGTGGGCCTCCCATCACGGTGGCCTCTGTTGTCACAGAGCACCAGATCCGGGCGCACACGCCCCAGAGCTCTGGCTCAGTAATTGGACACATCAATCTAGCTGCTCCGAGGCACGTGGGATCTTCCCAGGCCAGGGATCAAACCAGTGCCCCTTGCACTGCAAGGCAGTGTCCTTACCCACTGGACCACTAGGGAAGCCCTAACATAGAATACATTCTTAAGTACAGCTCTGTTTTCTTTCCTTTCCCTCACCTCACCCACCACCACCAGGTCCCTGGATAGTCCGGGAACTACAGCATGAAACAGGTGTGTAGGGGCAACTTGGGAGAGGTTGGCGAGTGGGAACACCATCAGACAGTCCCCTGTAGACCTCCTGAGTGCTGTTCTCCTGGTGCAGTAACCTTCCTAACTCACTTGTAAGGACTCAGGATGTTGTTTGAGACAGGTGTTAAGGCTAATGATATGGAGAAATTAAATTCTGAGTATAAGCTCTTATGAAAAAGATCCAGGAGAGTAATAAAGAATGCTACTTCTCCTGTGGCCCCCAGAAGGCCATGTTTCTGAAGGCAATCTCTCAGGGTCAAAGGGAGAGTAAGAAGAGTATTTAGAATCTAAGTACACAAATCCCGTGATAGGTCAGCTATACTTGGGGATAGAAATGACACTCTTGATTTCTCTAAGCATAACACATTATATAGAATTTATGCAATGCCTGCTATGTGGGGCAGTCAAAAAGACTGGAAGATACATACTGGAAAACTGCCTTCAAAGACCATATAGACTAGTTACATGCTAAGATACTTATTGGGAAATTGGGAAAAATACCATCTACATTCTCTTTCAACACAAAGATTCTGTATTCTTCTATTCTTTCAAATTAAATTGTAAAATGACTTTAAAATATTTCCTGTTTAATGTAGCAACACAAAAATAGGACAAAAAACCTGTTAACATTTTGGTAAACCTTATTCCATGTTTCTATAATAATATGAGTAATAGTCGTATTTTAAATGCTTACTATAAACCAGGTATTATATTTTAGAAAAACTATACCTATGACCTCTCTTTAACATTAGCAATTTGCCCATTTTATACATCAGCCATTCAAAGCACAGGAAAATATGTAATTTACCCACAGTTGCCCAACTGATACAAGGGGTATCCAGAATTAAAATTTTGGCTGACTGCAGAGAGCACATACTCAATCCCAATCTCCCAATTTATTCCCCCCTTTCCACTGGTAACCATAAGTTTGTTTTCTAATATTAAGAATCTACTGTATAGCACAGGAAATTTTAATTAATACTCTATAATCAACTATATGGGAAACATACCTAAAAATAGAGTGAATATATGTGTAACTGATTCACTTTGCAATACAACTGAAACTAATACAACACTGTAAATCATTTATACTCCAATAATTTTTTTTAAAGGCCACATACTGAGCAATGATACTATATGGTCTCAAGATTTGTTATTTAAAAAGAGCTATCCATATGTAAAATTCTACTTACTTAGCTTACATTATATTTTGGAACCTTCATTTACCCCATAGCTTAGTACTTTATGAACATCACTTCAGGTCAATATGTATAGATCTAAATCAACATTTTAAATTTATGCTAGAAATAGTCTGTAATTTTAAACACATCACATAAACTATTTTATTGGCTTTATGTTAATTAAATTTAATTCAATTCAATAAACACTTATGGAGAGTCTGTTAGGAATGCCACTAGAAGAAATGATCTAATCACTGTTCCCAACAGCTCTCAACAGTCTTACAATTTATGTGTAGTGCACATCTCCCTCCCTCAAGGGCTACACCTCTCATTTTCTGGACCTATCCTCAAGGGGATTTTGTAGATATTCAGTGAATCTGGGATAGCATAGACAACCAACTCAGGTCATTTTAGGAAGAGTTTAGGGATTGTCTATACCTAGCTCCTCTCACCTATGAGTGAGTAATCTTTGTGTATTACAGAAGCTTCTAACACTAAGGGTTATTCAGTGTCTTGCAGGCCAGAACAATCATGCTATATCAGAAACAATATGGCAGGGCTGCCAGTGAAAGACTGGGTGTTAGGAAATCCATCACATTTTATCTTTCTGTTGAATTATGATGTGTCGTCCTTCATCTCTTGTAATGTCTGCCTGTTGGCTCATAATATTCCGTCAGTGTTTACTCTCTCAATTGTTTTAACCCATTCTATCTGGTTTTGCTAAATACAGAAGCATGAAAAGTCTCTGCCAAGAGGAAGGTACCACACTAATGGAGAAAGGGTGATGGCTGCTGAGGGACAACGTTGCGAATAAATAGGGAGGGAGAAGCATGGAGGAAGTAACAAGGAAACCTATAGTCTTATGTGTGGAAAAGATAGCTAGTGTCACAGTGCTAAGGGAATAGGAGTGCTTACAATGGCTTGGGGCAAAGGTCTGGAGGGGTGGGATGGGGGGATCTGGGCAGGTGGGGACCATGGATATGCATATCACTGATCTGGGAACATACATGTCTGTGAACAACAAAACTCTGTAAAACCTTTAAAATAAAGAATAAAAAGAAAATAAAAAAAACATGCTGATGGTGGGAAGTAAAAGAAGGTGTTGTTAGAAAAATTTGGTTACAATCTTATCCCAGCTCCAACACTGAATTTATTTATTTACCCTTTTTTATTTATAATTTTCTGTTTTCTGTTGATAATTTATGACTGTTTTTTTTTTCTTCCCCACTGCTTTTGGACAATACTGGTACCCTACAGGGCATTTCTGGAGATTATATGAATTGATGTCTTGAAAGCTCTCCAAACTGGGCCTGACAGATACTTAAGGCTCACTACATGCTAACTTTGTGACCTTAGACAATCTTACATTGTTCACCAGCAATGATTATCCATGCTTTATAATAATGCACATTTCCTTTTGTGGCTGTGGTTTTTCAGCTGATAAGTTGTATCTGACTCTTTGCAAACCCACGGATTGCAGCCATGCTCCTCTGTCCTCCACTATCTCCTGGAGTTTGCTCAAATCCATGTCCACTGAGTCAGTGATGCTATTCAATTATTGCATCCTCTGTCACCTCCTTCTTCTTTTGCCCTCAATCTTTCTGAGCATCAGGCTGTTTTCCAATGAGTTTGCACTTTGCATCAAGTGGCCAAAGTAATGGAGCTTCGGCATAAGAACTTTCAATGAATACTCAGGGTTGATTTCTTTTAGAATTGGCTAGTTTGATCTTCTTGCCGTCCAAGGGACTCTCAACAGTCTTCTCCAGCTCCACAACTTGAAAGCATCAAATTTTTGGTGCCCAGCCTTTATGGTCCAACTCTCACATCTGTATATGACTAACGGAAAAACCATAGGTTTGATTATATGGACCCTTATTAGCAAAGTGATATCTCTGCTTTATAAGTACACTGTCTAGGTTTGTCATAACATTTCTTCCAAGGAGCAAGCATGTTTTATTTTTGCTGCAGTCACTACCCCCAGTGACTTTAGAGCCTCCAAAATAAAGTCTGTCAACTTTTCCATTTTCTTCCCCATCTATTTGACATGAAGTAATGGGGCTGGGGGGTAAATTCCACTGATCTGGGAAGATACATGTCTGTGAATAACAAAACCTGTAAAACCTTTAAAATAAAAAGAAAAAAAAAAAAACATGCTGATGGTGGGAAGTAAAAGAAGGTGTTGTTAGAAAAATTTGGTTACAATCTTATCCCAGCTCCAACACTGAATTTATTTATTTACCCTTTTTTATTTATAATTTTCTGTTTTCTGTTGATAATTTATGACTGTTTTTTTTTTCTTCCCCACTGCTTTTGGACAATACTGGTACCCTACAGGGCATTTCTGGAGATTATATGAATTGATGTCTTGAAAGCTCTCCAAACTGGGCCTGACAGATACTTAAGGCTCACTACATGCTAACTTTGTGACCTTAGACAATCTTACATTGTTCACCAGCAATGATTATCCATGCTTTATAATAATGCACATTTCCTTTTGTGGCTGTGGTTTTTCAGCTGATAAGTTGTATCTGACTCTTTGCAAACCCACGGATTGCAGCCATGCTCCTCTGTCCTCCACTATCTCCTGGAGTTTGCTCAAATCCATGTCCACTGAGTCAGTGATGCTATTCAATTATTGCATCCTCTGTCACCTCCTTCTTCTTTTGCCCTCAATCTTTCTGAGCATCAGGCTGTTTTCCAATGAGTTTGCACTTTGCATCAAGTGGCCAAAGTAATGGAGCTTCGGCATAAGAACTTTCAATGAATACTCAGGGTTGATTTCTTTTAGAATTGGCTAGTTTGATCTTCTTGCCGTCCAAGGGACTCTCAACAGTCTTCTCCAGCTCCACAACTTGAAAGCATCAAATTTTTGGTGCCCAGCCTTTATGGTCCAACTCTCACATCTGTATATGACTAACGGAAAAACCATAGGTTTGATTATATGGACCCTTATTAGCAAAGTGATATCTCTGCTTTATAAGTACACTGTCTAGGTTTGTCATAACATTTCTTCCAAGGAGCAAGCATGTTTTATTTTTGCTGCAGTCACTACCCCCAGTGACTTTAGAGCCTCCAAAATAAAGTCTGTCAACTTTTCCATTTTCTTCCCCATCTATTTGACATGAAGTAATGGGGCTGGATGCCATGATCTTAGTTTTTTGAATGCTGAGTTTTAAGCCAGCTTTTTTACTCTCCTCTTTCACCGTCATTAAAAGGCCCTTTAGTTCCTCCTTGCTTCCTGCCATAAGGGTGGTGTCATCTGCATACCTGAGGTTAGGTCCCACTGAACTCTTGCAGTCATATTTCCCAAGGCTCACAGAGAAGGCTGACTTTCTCTGGTCAGTGTGCTCACAGGCCTAGCCCATCCCTTTCCCTCAGTCTCTTCTCAGTCCTTTATCTTACCCAGAACACCCTCATTCTTTCTCTACACTGAACAAATCTGGTCATGGATTTCCCTTACCTCTATCAATTCATTCTTCCTTCTCCTTTCCAAGATTGTCAGAAAATTTTATTATTAAATTCCTCAGGGTCTAATCATTTTATGTTTGCTGTTAATTTTTAAAATATTACTCATATAGCAATTTTTCTATTCATAAGTGGAGCCAAATCTTCTTGTCTCTTATCTACAGAACTTATCTTCTAGCTGGGTTTCTAAATGACAGACAAATCTCTACTTTATTTACAGATTATTAGTTATAAAAGTATTTGTATCAAAAAAAACTTGGTCTTGTTTAGTGATTATTGCCACTTAAATGCATCTTGTAAATAAGGATGAGGGAGAGCAGAGCAGACAGACAGGAAGGAGAGACAAGGAGCTGATTCTCAACTCAGCTCTTGATTATTGGAGGGGCACTCCTTAGTATGGATGGACAGAAGAAAACTGCATCAGATCACCATATATGGACTCATATAATACTGAGCTGTGTAATAACTGTCCACAGGAACTTTATTTTTTTTAAATCACTGTCTAATACTTAGAGTAGAATCTGTTCAGATTAGGATCAATAAATTTAGCTCCCTCAAATGAATTCAAGTCTTCATATCAAATTAAATCCCAGGTTCTAAAGATACTTGCTCATAATATCTCCTATGTATACTTGTATATCAGCAAACTTATATGCAAATATACTGATAATGTTAGATTATATGGGCATGTTGTATATGTCCTAACAATCGCACTTCTGAGCATATATCCAAAACAAATGAAATCATGATGTCTAAGAAATAACTCTACCCGCATGTTCACAGCAGCATCATTCAAAGTAGCCAAGGTATGGAAACAAACCAAGTGTCACTCAACAGATTAAGATTAGTTTCTTGAATGCTGAGTTTTAGGATAGCTCTTTCACTC
The DNA here is from genome assembly GCA_022376925.1 of Tragulus kanchil. Lineage (NCBI taxonomy): Eukaryota > Metazoa > Chordata > Mammalia > Artiodactyla > Tragulidae > Tragulus > Tragulus kanchil. The sequence goes on from JAIOJX010000028.1 coordinate 183,788,326, forward strand.
TCCTCTTTCTCCTCATCAAGAAGCTCTTTACTTCCTCTTTGTTTCTGCTATTAGAGTGGTTATCATTCGCATATCTGAGGTTGATGATATTTCTCATGACAATCTTGATCCCAGCTTATGATTCATCCAGCCCACCACTTCACATGTTGTACTCTGCATAGAAATTAAATAAGCAGGGTGACAATATATAGCCTTCACACACTCCTTTCCCAATTTTGAACCAGTTTGTGTCATGTCTGGTTCTAACTGTTACTTCTTGACCTGCATACAGGTTTCTCAGAAGACAGATAAGGTGGTCTGGTATTCTCATCTTTTAAGAATTTTCTGCAGTTGGTTGTGATCCACACTCTAAGGCTTTAACATAGTCAACGAAGCACATGCTTTTCTGGAATTCCGTCACTGTCCCCATGATCCAACGAATGTCAGCAATTTGATTTCTGGTTCTTCTGCCATTTCTAAATCCAGCCTGTATATCTGAAATTTCTCACTTCAAATACTGTTGAAGCCTAGCTTGACGGATTTTGAGCATTATCTTGATAGCATGTGAAATGAGTACAACTGTGTGGTAGTTTGAACATTCTTTGGCATTGCCCTTCTTTGGAATTGGAATGAAAACTGACATATTCCAGTCCTGTGATAACTGCTGAGTTTTTGAAATTTGATGGCTTATTGAGCGCAGAATTTTAACAGCATCATCTTTTAATATTTGAAATAGCTCAGTTGCAATTCCATCACCTCCACTAGCTTTGTTTGTAGTAATTCTTCTGAAGGACCACTTGGCTCCACAATCCAGGGCGTCTGGTTCTAGGTGAGTGACCATACCATCATGTATATCCAGGTCAATAAGGTCTTTACTTGAACAGTTCTGTGTATTCTTCCACTTCTTTTTAATCTCTTTTGCTTCTCCTAGGTTCTTACCTTTTCTGTCCTTTATCATACCCATTCTTGCATGAAATGTTCCCTTGGTACCTCTAGTTTTCTTGAAGAGATCTCTAGTTTTTCCCATTCTATAGTTTTCCTCTATTTCTTTGCATTGTTTATTGAATAAGGCATTCTTACCTCTCCTTGTTATTCTCTGAAATTCTGTATTCAGTTAAATATATCTTTACCTTTCTCCTTTGCTTTTCACTTCTCTTCTTTCCTCAATTATTTGTAAAGCCTCCTCAGACAACCACTTTGCCTTCTTGCATCTCTTCTCTGTGGTGGTTTTGGTCACTGCCTCCTGTACAATGTTACCAACCTTCATCCATATTTCGTCAGGCACTTGGTCTATAGGATCTAATCCCTTGAATTTGTTCAACACCTCTAGTGTACAATCTTAAGGGATTTGATATAGGTCATGAATGACCTAGTGGTTTGCCCTTTTACAAAGTTTTAAATATTGAAAGGAATTTAATTAAAACAAAAGATATAAATACCTGCATTCAAACATGCTCTACTCACAGGATATTTCCATTTGGCTACCCAAAATCTGTAGCAAAATAAATATGTTTAAGATTTTTAAAATTCATGTTTACAGTCCCTCTTGCACCATTTATCTTAATTCCTATGATTATTTTCACATTTTATCCCTGTGTTCTTAACTCATTTCATATCAGCTCATTCTTCCTAGGTTTCCTCTTTCAAAGCAGCTCATGTGTGCCCATTGAGAATCTATGTTCTGTGTTGAATAAATTCCTTTATGTTTTTTATGAAGACCATTTCTTCCTCTAGATATGTATGGCTTAACCAAAATTACCACATGACTATCTTTTCTAAGACTGCCATTTGTCTTTTCCCTGGACCCACCACCTCTACCCCAGAATCTGCTTATTCTGTGCTCTCCAGTGAACTTGAAATCCACTATTTTCACCATCTTTGAGGTTTTCTTTCTCCTCTTGTTTGTAATACAGCCATTTGCCTCCATATAATACTCTGGCTCACAGTTTCTCAATGTCCAAGAGATGCTCTGACATCATATTTCTTTAACCTCAGTATCCACAAGTGGCACCATCCCTTATCTTTTATCATCATTTGAAGCCAGACTCTAACATCTGATATTCTCTCTCCATCAGTCACACAGTAGATTTTCATCTATTATCTATTATGTTCCAGATACTGTGCTAAGAACTGAGGACACAAGGAAAAATACACCATAATATTCCCTCCCCGACTCCAGTTTCCATCCTTCCTTCTTTCCCCTTCCCATGGAATGCACAGTCCATCCTCATCTTATCCTCTATCTAGTAACCATTATTATTCTACCAGTCCATTGGCATTATTCTGCCTTAGATTAATTCTATATATGATTGAACATTTCAGAAATCAAAATACCCACAAACAAAGGCCTTGCAACATACCCATATGCTAATACACTCTGACTTCTTCTCGTAGATCTATAATGTCCCAAGAGTTGTTGGAAAAGTCTACAAAAACATGCTATGCCATATGTGTGTGTGTGTGTGTGTGTGTGTGCGTGTATTTTACAGTTCATTTCTTGGCTTGGTGATTCTATTATACATCCCTAGTTTGAATATTAAAAGCAAATAAGCACGGGAGTGTAAGAATAGATAGCCGGCAGCAGGACATAGGACCACGGCTTTTCCCATGCACAACATAGGTGCCCAGGCCCTAGAACTAGGGCACAGGATAAAACTGGACTGGAAGTCAAACCAATGTGATTCTGAATCACCTATGTGAATGAATTGAAGTTTCATAAATTTCTTCTCCCTGGAGTGAGAACTGTCCCAACATCTTGTTTAGAGTAGGCTGACATTTTGAGGTGGATAATTCTGCATATTTCTTTATTATCTAATCTCTTCCAGCCCACAAAAGTCCATATGGATCTCTTCACTGTTAATTCTGACCTTAAGAACATACCACTTCTTATCATTATGCACTGTTTAAAATGATTACTTGCATTCTTATACAATCTATGAACATCTGTAAAGCAGACTCTGTATTGTACATTATGTTTTTATTCTTCTGCATTCCCAACTATGCAGAATATGAAGTCAATATATATCTAGTGAGTGATAGGATAAATTGGATTAACAGGATGAACAAAACTCTAAATATGGCTCCATCTATTTTCATTTAGATGAATTCCTACATTACTTCTCTCTTGTCAGAGAATCTATGCATTCCTGCTGATAACATTTGAAAATGAATCATTCTTAGAGAATAAAAACAATATCTATGTGCAGGATGCATGTTAAAATATAACGTATATCAATAAAAATATGAAGAGCCAAAGTTATTCTCGAGAAACATGGAGAAATGGTTGACATGTAAGAAGTGAAAATCTCCATCATACATGTAGAAATTATTGGCATCATGTCATTTCTGAGGTCACTATTCCTCCTGTATTTCAGACTCAGGAAGCGATCTTTTCTCTCAATGTGTATCTCCTCACTGTTAACCCAGCTCAGGTACCATTAATTGTCTCTTTTAGTCCTCTAGAACTGAACACAATATTTGATTTCCTAGTCATCTTTTCATTTGCATCTTGTATATTTCATCTTGAAAGCAGGTGAAAGTCTAAAATAACATTTTCAAAACTGGAGAATATTTTCTTCTTTGTCTTCTTTCATTACCAGATGTCTCCATCACCTGGCCTCAAAAAAATCATGGAACACAATCAAGTATTCCTCCTAAACAACATTTCTAGCCAAGAGTTCAGTTAGCATGTACAGTTAGTACCTGGAGTGTGTTAGATCATTTCGTTATAACATTTAAATGAGCTAAATCAGACCAAATGTGATGCTCTATAAAAGGAACAAGATACAACTTAAATGCAATTTTGACTAGTCTACAAACTGGCAGTCTATGCATTTTCCATATGTCCCTAGTTTTTTTTTTTTTTTTTTTGTAATTCCTAACATATTTCAGTGAATGTTGGTAGATGTGAGCTGCCATGGGAATTCCATACTCTGATAAATATTAATAACAGGATCACAGAACCACCAGTGTTCTGTATCATACAGACACTGATGACGATAGGAATATATAAAGGACTCATCAGTTGACAATATTGCCTTGGCTACACTTATCATTTCTGTTCAAGATAAGTCAGTCATCTGAGTGTAAACAAGACAATTTCACTGGTTCTCTGGATAAAGGGATTAGAGTGTTGACTATTAATTCTTTAGATTACATAAACCATAAAAATTTTAATGGACTATAATTCAAAGTTACCTTGAGAAATTGGAGAAGTAGCCAAGCATAAATAATAGCAAATAAAGTATTAGGCCATACTTGAGTTTCTCTTTTTTTGTTTCATCTATGCATTCCTGCTGATAACATTTGAAAATGAATCATTCTTAGAGAATAAAAACAATATCTATGTGCAGGATGCATGTTAAAATATAACGTATATCAATAAAAATATGAAGAGCCAAAGTTATTCTCGAGAAACATGGAGAAATGGTTGACATGTAAGAAGTGAAAATCTCCATCATACATGTAGAAATTATTGGCATCATGTCATTTCTGAGGTCACTATTCCTCCTGTATTTCAGACTCAGGAAGCGATCTTTTCTCTCAATGTGTATCTCCTCACTGTTAACCCAGCTCAGGTACCATTAATTGTCTCTTTTAGTCCTCTAGAACTGAACACAATATTTGATTTCCTAGTCATCTTTTCATTTGCATCTTGTATATTTCATCTTGAAAGCAGGTGAAAGTCTAAAATAACATTTTCAAAACTGGAGAATATTTTCTTCTTTGTCTTCTTTCATTACCAGATGTCTCCATCACCTGGCCTCAAAAAAATCATGGAACACAATCAAGTATTCCTCCTAAACAACATTTCTAGCCAAGAGTTCAGTTAGCATGTACAGTTAGTACCTGGAGTGTGTTAGATCATTTCGTTATAACATTTAAATGAGCTAAATCAGACCAAATGTGATGCTCTATAAAAGGAACAAGATACAACTTAAATGCAATTTTGACTAGTCTACAAACTGGCAGTCTATGCATTTTCCATATGTCCCTAGTTTTTTTTTTTTTTTTTTGTAATTCCTAACATATTTCAGTGAATGTTGGTAGATGTGAGCTGCCATGGGAATTCCATACTCTGATAAATATTAATAACAGGATCACAGAACCACCAGTGTTCTGTATCATACAGACACTGATGACGATAGGAATATATAAAGGACTCATCAGTTGACAATATTGCCTTGGCTACACTTATCATTTCTGTTCAAGATAAGTCAGTCATCTGAGTGTAAACAAGACAATTTCACTGGTTCTCTGGATAAAGGGATTAGAGTGTTGACTATTAATTCTTTAGATTACATAAACCATAGTAGAAATTTAAAAATAAATGGACTATAATTCAAAGTTACCTTGAGAAATTGGAGAAGTAGCCAAGCATAAATAATAGCAAGTTTTAGGAATAAAAATTAGTAAAACTGTTTAGGCCATACTTGAGTGACCTAGTGGTTTTCCTTCCTTTGTTCAACTTAAGCCTGAATTTTACAATAAGGAGCTCATGATCTTAACCACAGTAAGCTCCAGGTCCTGATTTTACTGACTATATAGAGATTTTCCATCATCAGCTGCAACAAATATAATCAATCTGATTTTGGTACTGACCATCTGGTGATGTCCACATGTAGAGCCACCTCTGGTGTTGTTGGAAGATGGTGCTTGCTGTGACCAGTGTGCCCTCTTGGGAGAAACTCTGTTAGCCTACATTTTGTACAAAAAGGCTAAGCTTGCCCGTTACTCCAGGTATCTCTTGACTTCCTACTTTTGTATTCCAGTCAACAATCTCTGATTTGCAGATGACACCACTCTAACAGCAGAAAGTGAAGAGGAACTAGAAAGCCACTTGACGAGGGTAAAGAGGAGAGTGAAACAGCTGGCATAAACTCAACATTACAAAAACTAAGATCATGACATCTAGTCCCACCACTTTATCACAAATCGATGGGGAAAAAGCAGAAATAGCGACAGATGTTATTTTCTTGGACTCCAAAATTATTGGGGACAGTAACTGCAGCCATAAAATTAAAGACACTTGCTCTTTGGAAGAAAAATTATGAAAAACCTAGACAGCATATTAAAAGTCAGAGACATCCTTTTGCTGACAAACGTAGGTATAGGTAAAACTATAGTTTCTCCAGTAGTCATGAATATATGTGAGAGTTGGACCTTAATGAAGGCTGAGTGTCAAATAATTGATGCTTTCAATTTTTGGTGCTGGAGAAAACTCTTTAGAATCTGTTGGACTACAAGGAGATCAAACCAGTCAATCCCAAAGGAAATCAATCCTAAATGTTCAGTGCAAAGACTGATGCTGAAACTAAAGCTCCAATATGTTTGCCGTCTGATGCAAAGAGCCGACTCAATGGAAAAGACCTGGATGCTGGGAAAGACTGAGGGCAGGAGGAAAAGGGAGAAACAGGATAAGATGGTTGGATGGCATCACTGAGTCAATGGACACGGGTTTGAGCAAATTCTGGGAGATGGTGAAGGATAGGGAGGCCTGGTGTGCTGCAGTCCATGGGGTCGGAAAGAGTCATGTATAACTTAGTGACCGAACAACAACACTGCTTGTAAATGAAAATGAAGTAACAAAACAATGGGAAGACAAAAAGTGTGAATACAGAAGTTAAAATTATTAGCCAAATAGCAATGCACTCAAACATATTCATTAAAGAATTGATACCTACTCAATAAAACTCTCTGATGAAGAAAAGCTGTGATGCATGATTAGCGGGATAAGATTTTAAGAAACCTGACACTCATAGTCATGCCATAGCCAGCCTAGCATACTGGACAGACTTATCCTCCGTAATAAAAAACAAAATGCTATTTAGGAAAACAGATATTTGGATAATATTAAGTGGAAATTAATTGAGGAAAAATGTGAGATTGGCATTATTCACCCTCCAATTAGATATAAAAATGTATGGAGTTTTAAGCTGTTTTAACAGGAGTGGTGATGAGCACTTGTTTTCCATTATCCATACAGAGAACATATATCAAATTTAAGCATAGATGATTTAAGAGCACTGTAAACAAATTTTCCCAAAAACATCAATGTACATTATGAAAGCCTGAGATTTATTCTTCCACAGATACCATTAAAGGTAGGAAAGATTGTTGCTTCCATGGGAAGGATAAGAGTAACTTTTTAAAAAAGATTTAAGTGTTTCTAAATCTCTGAATCACTTTGCTTTAGGTCCAGAGAAGTAATGTGGTCAGAAAAATGATCAACGACCGAATGAGAAGGCTAAATACTTTGGACAGGAAGCTACTAAATAAACAAGATGTTTTGTGACATTTTCACCTTTAGGCCCTCAAGACATGAATCAGGTGATGTCCTTAGTACAAACAGGTGAATTGTAAGTGCCCAATATGTAAAAAAAAAACAAGATAAAAGTGCCTTCTGACAATGATGTGGTTGGTAAGCCACTCCCTACCTGCAGAGTTAAACATGCTACATTGAGATTCCTACACCTTAATTAAATAAAGAATGACACTGGGAAATGTTGGCTACATGGACTTAACAGTCTTGCCTGCTGCTACTGATAGCTATTTTTTTTCTCCAGGGAATCTTCACTAAGGCTGGCAATTAAAACTATTGGAAAGCAATCCAACATGGGAGACCTTATCTCTTAAGTCCAATCTTCCTCTCTTTCCTTGCTGGGACCCCTATAGGGGTTAAAAAGATCCTCATCTTACTCAAGAAGTCCACTATGAACACACAGAATATACTTGTGTAGATTAAAGTTTGAACTGCATTAGTTTTCTTAAAGTTATTGCAAGGATATACACCATTTATTGTGCTGTGCTGTGCTTAGTTGTTTCAGTTGTATCCAACTCTTTGCCACCCCATGGACTACATCCTGCCAGGCTCCTCTGTCCATGGGAATTCTCCAGGCAAGAATACTGGAGGGACTTGCCATTCCCTCCTTCAAGGGGATCTACCCAACCCAGGGATCAAACTCAGGTCTCCCATATTACAGGTGGATTCTTTGCCATCTGAACCACTAGGAAAATCCAAGAATATGGAGTGGGTGGCCTATCCCTTTTCAAGGGGAACTTCCTGACCCAGGAATTGAATCAGGGTCTTATGCATTGCCGGTGGGTTATTTACCAGCTGTGCTACCTGAGAAACCACACTATCCAATAGAGGGACACCCCAGTTTGGAGGTACAGTCTAATAGAAGCTTTGGAAATGACAAGCATAACTCATTAATTCCAAAGTCAATGGACTTACTGCAGAGCTATTCACTTTTCAAAATAATGTAATGGAATAGAAAACATAAAAATCATCACATATAGTAAATCTAGTCTTTACTGTGTGAAGTGACTTACAGGGGCTCTGGATGTAGGTATGACTGTAGTGGGCTGTGACATAAAACATGCGTTCTGGTTTGGATTATAAAGTACACTGTTCTAAGAGACTAGTAGGGTCTTCAAATTAAGGGGACATGTAGGCATCTATGCAACACTAAACAGACGTGAGAATAAACAAAATTGTCAAACACCAGATGTTTCTAAAACAGCTGGACACTTCACAGCATGTTGACAAAATATCTGAACGTCTAATTGTCTGTTCCTCTTCTCTTCTGGATGTTTACTTTAATAAAACAGAGCCATGAGTTGTGGCTCAGAGATGTCAATTCTAGTGACAATTTCATTTATATTCTTTAACTACAAAGTATGCTCATTAAATCTCCTACACTACTAAACTGCTTTCTTTCCTAGAATAGGAGAGATTTAAACCCAAGTGTTTAAAAGGAAATATTAAATAAGTTATTTAAAGTCAAAGAGAAATTCAAAACTATATAAGCAAACACAGCTTGAGCTAATATACACAATAGGATATTATTTATAAATGAAAAAGATACTGTGAGGGGCAGTAAGTGGAAAATGAGAAGAAATCATTTGACTTCCTTCAATATTTGTTCCATTTCAATTACAGCAGAGTCTCATGTGGTCTTCCCCACACCAAGTTATAAGAAAGCAAGTCAGTCTATGAGTTGAGATCAGACTCTAAGAGGAGTATGCTGAGATGTAAGTTTAATATTAATAATAATGATTAGATAAACCATGATAAACAGATGTTTTCCTGAAAGAACACTCCTTCAGATACATGAGAATTTCAACAAAGAAAAAGACTACTAAGGAAAAAACATATATAGTCTCAAAAAGCTACTCTCCAGATTGTAATGATGGTTTTCATTACAATTCCTGATAAAACCTGGAAAAAAATAAACTAAGAATTTTTCATTCTCATTCCTTTAGCATGTAATCTATTGCCATTCCAATTTACTAATTTCAGTGTCATTTCTAATTTCTGAAAAGTGGATTTAAGATAAAACAACCTCTTTTACTCAGGTATTGAAGTACATTTTTCATGCAATCCCCCACCAGTGATCCAAGGTGATCGTTAAGATGAGTTTGCATCATCCTAGGAATTTCCACTGGGACTTTAGAACAAATCATTGGAGCAACCATATTGCTCAACCAGGAAAGAGTTTCACTAATGTGGAAGTTTCTTCGCATAACCCCTTGTGGAACTGTGCCTGCAAGTACAACATGAAAAGACAACCTGAGCAGATAGAAGAAGAAGAAGAACAACAACAACAACAACAAATAAAGTAAGAACAACTCCCAATAAAAATGGGACTAGGGGCTTCCCCTGGTGGTCCAGTGGGTAAGGACACCGCCTTGCAGTGCAAGGGTCGCCGGTTGGAGCCCTGGCCTGGGAAGATCCCACGTGCCGCGGAGCAGCTGGACTGATGTGTCCAATTACCGCGCCAGAGCTCTGGAGCGCATGCGCCCAGAGCCGGCACTCTACAACGACAGACGCCACCGCGATGGGAGGCCCACAGGAGCCAAAGAACAAAGACGGATGAACATAGAGAAAGACCAATAGAAGTAGCCCGCCTGCTCCCCTCCCTCCCCAACCTGACCCCCCGCCCAAAACAAATAAATAAATAAATCTTAAAAAAAAAAAAAAATGGGAGTAGTCATTGCTGCTCTCTAAGCCTGAATTTCAGATCCAGATAAAAAACAAAACAGAGAAGGCGCCTTATTGGTTTAAAAAATTTAGGATGAATCACAAGCTCTCTTTCTGTGTGTTCTAGATTATATGGCTGGTCTAAAGTCTTCTAGGTTATAGGGTACTTGTGAGATTAAACATCCTCATCTTGTCAAGATCTAGTCACATTAGATTTGAGGCTGACATGCTACCTTGTTCTGAGTAGATGTTTGACATGAGTTGACTGACTAGTTTTAATATGCAAGCAATTCTAGAGCCCCCAGATGGTCTAGTTATACTAAGAGTTGTGTGATTCACCTGGGAACACTTCTTCAAGAGAGAAAAACAACATTTCTAACACCAAGGAAAATATGCACTTGCTTTTTAAAAAAAGTGGCCTTTGAATAGGCTTTCTACTAAGATGGGAAAATACAAACAAAAGTCCCTGAGCTGAAGCAAAGTAGATGTAGCTTTAAAATAAGAGCTCTAAACTATAGAGAAACACTACTGGTAATGGCTAGTCATGTTCCTCCCTCTTTCCATTTGCCTAGGAACACTCTCAGGAGTCCAGTCCCTAGGTTTATCCATATCCTGTGGCTATTTTAGAAGAAAGGTTTTATTGTGCTTTCTGTGTAAATAAAATAAATCTTAAGAGAGACTGAGAAAGCATGTGTTCTAATGAGCATTCAGGTCAATGTTTACTCTATTTGTACTGGTTCTTCTATTTCTTTAACCAAAATAAAAAAGAGAGAAGCAAGAAAAAATTTAACTGAGTTAGAAAACAACTGGGATAGATAAAGCTTGACAGTATCCCAAAGGGCAGTATTTTCTATAGAATGATTTTGTCTCATGTGACACTCTCCAAGCTATTTTATTATCTGCACTAAAAGCCAACAAAGGCAGCTGCTGCTCATAAGACCCCAACATTTTCTATTCAGTCTCTCATCTCTACACCACACTCCTGCAGAGTATCGGCAGAACGGACCATGTCAGGCAATATCCTGGTGACCTGTACCTATTCTAGGTCTTAGAAGGCAGCTCCAATTCCATGCACAAGTGCAACATGGTCCCTGGGTGGAGACCCACTTTCCTCATTCAGGGGGAGTTAAGAAACGACCATTTCTCCCACTTTCCTCATTCAGGGGGAGGTAAGAAACGACCATTTCTCAATTTGTCTCATCAAATTTGCCCCAGACTAATTTGAAAGTACCGGGATTGCAATTTTTCTCTCAGTTTTATTGTCATTGTGTTCATAAAAGAAAAAAAAACCAAAAAAAAAAAAAAAAACAACGGATTCCTAATAGGCTCAGGTATCTCTAGGGAGAAAAGTTTGATAACTTAAAAAAAAAAAAATCAAAGTCTTGTGCACAATACCAAGCAAAGTGATAGCTATTCAGACCTCATGTGTGAATGATATTTTATTCCATTGTCTACAACAGACAATGACTATCAACAGACTTGATTCAAGGTAGAAAGCAAACGACCACCAAGAGAAATCTCTTCAAAGGAGATTTGTGCACTGGTTAAGAACAATCTAAAATGATCCATGCTGATAACTGTTGTCACACATCCAGGGCTGACTTCTTTCTACAGGAAATGTGGAAAAAGTTAATTCTGCATGATTGAAAGAGAAAGGTTTATGCTGCTTCAGAGGACAAGACTGATTGAAACCCTCAGTGGACCTGTGGGCTTCTATAAAGGACAACAGTTTCTACGTGCCACCATCCTTCCCAAGCTCTGCTTCCTCTCTTCCACCAAAATGTGCAGCTGCTGAAACCCAGAGTCAACTATGACAAGGGCAGATACCAAGAACAACAACAGCAAAAATATGTTAATGATGCTCTCAATACTGCCAGTTCTTCAATTCTATTCAATTATCTGTACCTTTTCTCCTGATTTCCATCACTTCAGGGCGTTATTTATCAAGTGCTTCATAATTAATCAGGCACCAAGCTTGACTGTGCTAATGAGAGTCTATTTACAGCACCCCTCCCCCCCAAGCTATTCTCCACCCAGAATCCTCACTCCTACTGTATAAAGCTTCCTTCTCCTTCCCCTTCCTACAGTGGCCTTGGGGCTTTTGAAATGATCCCAACAACCAGGAGAGCTCCTCCTGACAATTTTATGGAGAATTAACATATAAGCAGTATCAGTTCCGCACCAGTTATCCATCATTATTCACCTAAAGATAGTAACTTGCTCAGTTAGTAGCAAGTGACTCATAAATCCACTGTCCTTCACCTTTTTCCTTTCCGATTTTATCCATCCCACCTTACTTTAAGTTCTATCTGTGATTCACATCATTCCATAATTATCCCTCTTTATATTTTTATTCACCTTCAGATTATTTTTCTTTGCCATTTCCTCATGTTCACAAATTTGCAATTACTCATTCTGAATTTCCCTTCCTTTTAGTTCTCCTATATATATATATATATATATATATATATATAATTTTTCATTCTATCTAGGAGGAAATCTTTGAGGATTGGTTATTCTTTTTTCTCAGTTCTTTGCAGAAGTTTTTCCTGCAATTTTGTGATTGGGACAGAATCTACAGAAAAAAAAATAGAGAAATCCAAGTAGACATTAATTGATGATTATTGTTTCAAATTATCTCCAGTTGAGCTGAAAGCAATGCAAGCAGCATAAATATCTAGGATACATTTAATAGTATGAGACTAGAGAAAGCAATGGTCTCAAGATATATATCCTGAATCTGGAAATTATCTGAAGAGAAGAGAGAACAGATACACAGGGGAACAATTGAAGAATAAATGGCTGAGAACCAAACTTGGAATATATAGACATCTAGTAGGTAAAGCAGGCTAGACCTACAGGAGACAGAAAGATATTAAGGGAACTGGAATGGCAAAGCCCATTTTCACAGAAGCCCAAGTAAAAGCAGTCAGTAGAGCTGTACACAAACACCTTCTCTCTCCTTTTGAGCATAAGATAGCATTTCTTTCTGTTCACTTTGAATTTAGGGGTGTCCAAGTGATTTTACTTGTTCAATAAAATGTGAACAAACAGCTTTAATGTGTATCACTTCTGGCTAGAAACTATAATAAGCATTACAATTGCCTGTGTGCTAAGTCTTCAGTTGTGTCCAACTAATTGAGACCCCATGGACTATAGCCCGACAGGCGCTTCCATCCATGGATTCTCCAGGCAAGGATGCTGGGAGTGGGTTGAAATGATCCCAACAACCAGGAGAGCTCCTCCTGACAATTTTATGGAGAATTAACATATAAGCAGTATCAGTTCCGCACCAGTTATCCATCATTATTCACCTAAAGATAGTAACTTGCTCAGTTAGTAGCAAGTGACTCATAAATCCACTGTCCTTCACCTTTTTCCTTTCCGATTTTATCCATCCCACCTTACTTTAAGTTCTATCTGTGATTCACATCATTCCATAATTATCCCTCTTTATATTTTTATTCACCTTCAGATTATTTTTCTTTGCCATTTCCTCATGTTCACAAATTTGCAATTACTCATTCTGAATTTCCCTTCCTTTTAGTTCTCCTATATATATATATATATATATATATATATATATATATAATTTTTCATTCTATCTAGGAGGAAATCTTTGAGGATTGGTTATTCTTTTTTCTCAGTTCTTTGCAGAAGTTTTTCCTGCAATTTTGTGATTGGGACAGAATCTACAGAAAAAAAAATAGAGAAATCCAAGTAGACATTAATTGATGATTATTGTTTCAAATTATCTCCAGTTGAGCTAAAAGCAATGCAAGCAGCATAAATATCTAGGATACATTTAATAGTATGAGACTAGAGAAAGCAATGGTCTCAAGATATATATCCTGAATCTGGAAATTATCTGAAGAGAAGAGAGAACAGATACACAGGGGAACAATTGAAGAATAAATGGCTGAGAACCAAACTTGGAATATATAGACATCTAGTAGATAAAGCAGGCTAGACCTACAGGAGACAGAAAGATATTAAGGGAACTGGAATGGCAAAGCCCATTTTCACAGAAGCCCAAGTAAAAGCAGTCAGTAGAGCTGTACACAAACACCTTCTCTCTCCTTTTGAGCATAAGATAGCATTTCTTTCTGTTCACTTTGAATTTAGGGGTGTCCAAGTGATTTTACTTGTTCAATAAAATGTGAACAAACAGCTTTAATGTGTATCACTTCTGGCTAGAAACTATAATAAGCATTACAATTGCCTGTGTGCTAAGTCTTCAGTTGTGTCCAACTAATTGAGACCCCATGGACTATAGCCCGACAGGCTCTTCCATCCATGGATTCTCCAGGCAAGGATGCTGGAGTGGGTTGCCATGCCCTCCTCCAGGGAATCTTCCCAACCCAGGAACTGAACCTGAGCCTCTTTACATCTCCTGCACTGACGGGCAGGTTCTTTTATCACTAGTGCCACTGGGAAGCCCAATCAGCAATATGCAACTTGCCAAAATTTGTTCCTGCTGTTATAGTGACTGGAGATTATGAAGATCATATGAATCCTCCATCAGCCTGGGTTCTGGATTTTTTATAATGTGAAGAGTGCTCCAAACACCAGCTCTTATTAGACATGTAGCATAAGTGCAAGGAAAACTAAGCATATTTTACACCCCTATCCTGTGGACTTTACATGCTCTACAAAACCCCAAACAGATCAATTCTGCAAATCCAGTATTTTCTGTTTTTACATTCAGTTGGCTGAGCACTACTATGAAAAATAAGCACTCATACCAATACAAATCCTCAATCTGCAAAATCAGTGGGATCTCAACAATCCTTTTATCTGACCTCAGATAGTTCCCTCTTCCATTTCCACAACTTTTCCAAACTGTAATCATTGTTGTCTAGATCCCTATGCAGTCTCAGAAGAGTATCTGGTTTCTTCAACCAACAAGATCACTAAGGCTATAAGATGTATCCTTCTGTATATTTCCACTTACCCCCTTATACCTACTTAAATCCACCCATACTCTTCCTTGCCCTTTTTTTTTTTAGTCTTCTAGAATGAGGTGTCCTAAGAAAAAGGGCTGAGAACCAAACTTGGAATATATAGACATCTAGTAGGTAAAGCAGGCTAGACCTACAGGAGACAGAAAGATATTAAGGGAACTGGAATGGCAAAGCCCATTTTCACAGAAGCCCAAGTAAAAGCAGTCAGTAGAGCTGTACACAAACACCTTCTCTCTCCTTTTGAGCATAAGATAGCATTTCTTTCTGTTCACTTTGAATTTAGGGGTGTCCAAGTGATTTTACTTGTTCAATAAAATGTGAACAAACAGCTTTAATGTGTATCACTTCTGGCTAGAAACTATAATAAGCATTACAATTGCCTGTGTGCTAAGTCTTCAGTTGTGTCCAACTAATTGAGACCCCATGGACTATAGCCCGACAGGCTCTTCCATCCATGGATTCTCCAGGCAAGGATGCTGGAGTGGGTTGCCATGCCCTCCTCCAGGGAATCTTCCCAACCCAGGAACTGAACCTGAGCCTCTTTACATCTCCTGCACTGACGGGCAGGTTCTTTTATCACTAGTGCCACTGGGAAGCCCAATCAGCAATATGCAACTTGCCAAAATTTGTTCCTGCTGTTATAGTGACTGGAGATTATGAAGATCATATGAATCCTCCATCAGCCTGGGTTCTGGATTTTTTATAATGTGAAGAGTGCTCCAAACACCAGCTCTTATTAGACATGTAGCATAAGTGCAAGGAAAACTAAGCATATTTTACACCCCTATCCTGTGGACTTTACATGCTCTACAAAACCCCAAACAGATCAATTCTGCAAATCCAGTATTTTCTGTTTTTACATTCAGTTGGCTGAGCACTACTATGAAAAATAAGCACTCATACCAATACAAATCCTCAATCTGCAAAATCAGTGGGATCTCAACAATCCTTTTATCTGACCTCAGATAGTTCCCTCTTCCATTTCCACAACTTTTCCAAACTGTAATCATTGTTGTCTAGATCCCTATGCAGTCTCAGAAGAGTATCTGGTTTCTTCAACCAACAAGATCACTAAGGCTATAAGATGTATCCTTCTGTATATTTCCACTTACCCCCTTATACCTACTTAAATCCACCCATACTCTTCCTTGCCCTTTTTTTTTTAGTCTTCTAGAATGAGGTGTCCTTATTTTTCATGAAGCATTCCCTTCACCTAAACCATTTAGCACTGCATCTTCTGGGACCTTACCCCACTATATAGTCCTCTTCCCATCACACTTGGTTTGCTATTCTTAACTGATTCCTTCCCACTTTGGTCTATGAATATGCCATAAGCCCTGGCTTGAAATTAAACCTCCCTCTAGGTTTCATCTAATCTCCATCTCATTCACAGAAGAGAACTAGGCTCACTCTTAAACCCACTATAATTATACATCTACCATTCTACTACAAATTATTCTTACTGGAATCACGAAAGACCAAATGACTGCCAACTAGATATACATAATAAAACCACTTTCTTATTCTTTGTTGCAGTTAAAACTGATCAGTTACTTCTGAATTTCTCTGGTTTCCTACTGTCTTGCTCTCCATTAGCATTGCCCTCCGTGTACCACTGTCTACTTCCTCTCCTGTTCTATCCTCCAGACAAGTTGACATGTGGATGATCTCTAGAGTTCCCTCCTTGGCCCAACATTCTCATTATGCACAACATCCTTGATAACATCTGTCCACATGTTTTCAACATTTCCAGTACGCTGATGACTTCTAAACATAAATCTTCTATTTCAAATTGTTTCCTTGAGACTGAAATCCATAATCACCTAATATTCTGTAAAAACCCAAACAGCTCTACAAAACCCCAAACAGATCAATTCTGCAAATCCAGTATTTTCTGTTTTACATTCAGTTGGCTGAGCACTACTATGAAAAATAAGCACTCATACCAATACAAATCCTCAATCTGCAAAATCAGTGGGATCTCAACAATCCTTTTATCTGACCTCAGATAGTTCCCTCTTCCATTTCCACAACTTTTCCAAACTGTAATCATTGTTGTCTAGATCCCTATGCAGTCTCAGAAGAGTATCTGGTTTCTTCAACCAACAAGATCACTAAGGCTATAAGATGTATCCTTCTGTATATTTCCACTTACCCCCTTATACCTACTTAAATCCACCCATACTCTTCCTTGCCCTTTTTTTTTTTAGTCTTCTAGAATGAGGTGTCCTTATTTTTCATGAAGCATTCCCTTCACCTAAACCATTTAGCACTGCATCTTCTGGGACCTTACCCCACTATATAGTCCTCTTCCCATCACACTTGGTTTGCTATTCTTAACTGATTCCTTCCCACTTTGGTCTATGAATATGCCATAAGCCCTGGCTTGAAATTAAACCTCCCTCTAGGTTTCATCTAATCTCCATCTCATTCACAGAAGAGAACTAGGCTCACTCTTAAACCCACTATAATTATACATCTACCATTCTACTACAAATTATTCTTACTGGAATCACGAAAGACCAAATGACTGCCAACTAGATATACATAATAAAACCACTTTCTTATTCTTTGTTGCAGTTAAAACTGATCAGTTACTTCTGAATTTCTCTGGTTTCCTACTGTCTTGCTCTCCATTAGCATTGCCCTCCGTGTACCACTGTCTACTTCCTCTCCTGTTCTATCCTCCAGACAAGTTGACATGTGGATGATCTCTAGAGTTCCCTCCTTGGCCCAACATTCTCATTATGCACAACATCCTTGATAACATCTGTCCACATGTTTTCAACATTTCCAGTACGCTGATGACTTCTAAACATAAATCTTCTATTTCAAATTGTTTCCTTGAGACTGAAATCCATAATCACCTAATATTCTGTAGAAACCTCAAAGATAGCATGTCCAAAACTGAAATCATTTGTTCTTCACAAATTTATTGCTCTTCTTATATTCTCTAAGTTAACAGAATTACCAACTAGTCATTGACCCAAGACAAAATTCAAGAGTGATTTCAGTTTTTACCAAGTGTGCCAAGATATATACATTACACTGCTTTTACTTCTTAGAACTTTATAATTCAGTGATGCTAGCCTGATTTGCTACTGCAAATCTCTCCTTCAATTGTGAAGGACGCCTTTGCTGGGTAGAACTATTCTTAGCTGGCAGTTTTTGTTTCCTTTCAGCACTTTGACTATACACATCCCATTTCCTTTTGACCTGGCAAGGTATATGCTGAGAATCTGCTGACATTTTTATAAGGGTGACTTTGTATGTAACAAATTGTTTTTCTTTACCTACTTTAAGATCTACTCTTTAACTTTCCTAAATTCGTCTCGGTATGAGTCACTTTTTTTAACTTCATGCCATGAGCTCTTAGTTATTTATTATTTTTATCCATCTTTATTCTTTGGCATGTGTGGGCTTCCCACTGCAGTGGCCTCTCTTGTTGAAAGCACTGGCTCTGGGCACATGTGCTCTACAGAACTGGCTCCTAATTGGACACACTGGTCCAGCTGCTCTGCGGCATGTGCAATCTTCCCAGGCCAGGGATCAAACTGGTGTCTCTTGCACTGCAAGGTGGACTCTTTACCCACTGGACCACCAGGGAAGCCCAAGTCACTTTTTATTTAACTTTTTGGTACATTGTGGACTTCCTGGATCTGAGATTCAAGTTAGGGAAGTTTCCAGACACTGTTTCTAGAATATGATTTCTGCCTTTTTTTTCTCTTCTTCTTCTTCTAAAGCCTCTATAATGTGTATATTGGTCCACCTAATGATGTCCCATTAGTCGCTTAATAGAGTACTCTCTTTTTTTTGCCCTTTACTCTTTTTTTTTTCTTCCTACTCCTCTGATTAGATAAGTTCTACTGCCCTATCTTCAAGTTCACTGACTCTTTATTCTACATGATCTAGTCTGCTGTTGAATCCTTATACTGAAAGTTTTAGTTCAAATATTATTCTTTATGATTTCTGTTTGATGCTTTTAAACCACTTTCTATTATTCCGTTGAGAACTTTTACTGACATCCTGACCTCAGTGAACTTTATGACCATTATTTTGATCTCTCCAGTAGATGAATCACTATTTCTTATTCATTAAGATTGGTTTCTAGAGACATATGTTGCTCTTTCATTAGAACATGTCCTTCTTTTCTTCATTTTCATTGATTTCATCTATTGATTTCTATGCATTAAATAAAATAGTCACCTCTCCAAGTCTTACAAGACTGATCACATGTCGAAGCTCCTAACTGCCTCTCAAAGCACTATCTAATCCACTGTCTTCATAATCCACTGTCTTCGTAATTAATGATTTCCAGCTGTTGGAGATGTATCAAGACCCATCAGTGTCCCAAAGAATGGAAAATGACCCTATACATGTCCAAATGAGGA
Organism: Tragulus kanchil; assembly: GCA_022376925.1. NCBI lineage: Eukaryota > Metazoa > Chordata > Mammalia > Artiodactyla > Tragulidae > Tragulus > Tragulus kanchil. The sequence continues at coordinate 183,807,645 of JAIOJX010000028.1, forward strand.
TTACTACTTGCCTGTCCCTTTAGCCTCCAATACTGACAGATTTGAAGCCTAACTTTAAGGCAGCAGCTAGAAAAATCAGAATTTTATAAATGCTGTCTAGACCTAATCAGGGAAAAACCATGAGCTGAGGGAGCTGAGGGTCTTTGCTTACTACTCTGTGCAAAGCCAAAGGGAATAACCATTAAGAGATCTTATGTGCTGCAATAGAACAACCACTTTGCTTTGCGTGGTCCTGGACACTGAGTGCCAAGTTCCATTAGCCCCTAAAGCTAAGTGATATGGAAGCGATTCCTTGGGTGGTAGCCATAAAAGCTGGGGTGCAAGATATTTTAATAAGCTCCTTTCAGGGGGAAGCTAGCAACTTGGTCTTATTGCTGGAGTGAGCCAGAGAGAGAAAATGGGAAAAGTTCCTACCAGTTCTTGCAGGATCTGGGGAAGCCTGCAGTCAGCATTTAGATTCAAGCAGATTAAAAGCTAGAACCTCAGGCAGCAGTTGAGAAGTTATGCGCTCAGATCATTTCCAGGTAAAATCAGGGAGACATTGTTTCTATCTACTCCCTCTGGGCTGAGTCTGGAGGTAGGCATGAAGAGTGTTCCTGTACCATTTAAAATCTGCTTTGTTTGCTACCATACTGTTAGACTTGTGAATTCAAGCCTTACTGACTTTCAAAACTAGATGGTTTAGGGGCTCCTCCCTCAGTTGGTAGCCTTTAAAACATGTAGTGCTAAACATGTGATCCAAAATATTCACTCCTCAGGGAGTAACTGGTGGTTTTCTCCTGATGAATGGTGCTATGCCAAAGGTGGAGTTTATGGTGAGAACGTACCTCAACTTTTTCTACCTATTTTGATGTGGATAATTTCTTCATTGCCTGATATACTGGAGTAACTCAATTAACATTTCTCTTAGAGGGAGCGAAAGGTTCCACTCACAGCTGTATAGTCAGTGTGGCCACAGGAGGAGAGGAATTCAAGAGTCTTCTATAATGACATAGATAATATTAAAGTATATGTTCTATACAGCCTTTCAAAGTCCCTCAGTAGAATTCTGCACCATTTACCATAGTGCTAATTCATTTGAAAATGTGTGCCCTATATTGTCCAAATTTCCTTCCCTGTTTTAACTCCCCATTTCCCTGCTGGCATTTTCTCCAAACTGCATTATTTTTGCTTCCATTCTTGTCTTATAGTCCACTTAAAAAAAAAAAAAAATCCAAACCAACACAGTAACATTTTATTTAACAACATAGCCAAAAACGTGATTTGAGTTGATGATGACTATGTCTAGACTCTATCCATGTTCTTCCACTCTGGTTTGCACTTTTTGCATCTCTTACCTAGAACTTTCCAAAGGCCCCCATTCATGTCTTTGTTTCTAAATCACGCCTACCTTAAATCTGTCCTGTACATGGGTCTTTAAAAAGCAGATCTATCTATGTCAATTCAACTGAAATCTTTCAAATTTTCCCATCACCTTCAAGACAAAGCTCAAGCTTCTGATCATGGAACACAAGATGCACGATGATCTGGTTCCAACTTGCTGTTAATGTCACTTTTCCTAAATCTCATGTCAGTAAGACCAACTGTACCCTCCCTCTTCTTCTAATGTAAGTATAGAGATAACTAGATCTCACCTCTGTCCTACCCTTTTAGAAAATCTTCTTTTCCTCTCCTTAATTTTTGTGAAGCCTACAACCCTTTACATCTTAGCTTAACATATCCTCATCCAAAATAAAATTCCATAGTTTTCCAACACAAGACTCAAATTCACCTGCTCTTAAATTGCTGTCTTCATAATATTTCTTCTACAGGTTATAATTTTCTATTTATGTTGGAATTATTGCAAATTCCTCTTTATAGATCTCCATGCCTTGAATTTCTTCCTCTTTTAAATCCAAATGACATATTTCTACCAATCTTAATCTTCAAAAGGAAAAGTAATACAAAGTCCCAGTCAACACGGCTACCTAATCCTGTCTCTAATCACTCCATCTTGATCTTGTTTTCAAGTCAGATCAAATTAAATCACCTTTCTCATTCAATGCCATACTGCAAGGCTCCAGTATGGTACTACACTCTTGTACATGTCACTGACTACAGTGGGTCTACTCACCTACTATTCCATCAGATTTTATCTCAAACATGACTGCTCTACAGCACTATCTAAAATTTCCCCTATCCACTTGCTAGCAGTTCATTCTATTGGTTTCTCCTAACACTTGGCAAATAACCTCTTCACAATATTCATCACATTTCCTTTAATTATTTGTAAGTGCCTTAAGGGCTGTTCTTTCTCATCTTAGTTCAATATCTGATACTCAGTAAATGTGCAATAAAGAACTACTGAGAATAAATAAATGAATGGGTAAATTAATGGAAAGAATAACCAGTTTTTTTTTGTTGTTAAATTTATTATTTATTTTATGGAGGGGCGGGTTGGGGAGGGAGGGGGCGGGCGGGCCACTTCTATTGGTCTTTCATTTATTTATTTTCATCCATCCTTTTTCTTTGGCCCATGTGGGCCTCCCATCATGGTAGCCTCTGTTGTCACAGAGCACCGGCTCTGGGCGCATGTGCTCCAGAGCTCCAGCTCGGTAATTGGACACATCGGTCCAGCCGCTCCGCAGCACGTGGGATCTTCCCAGGCCAGGGATCGAACTGGCGCCCCTTGCACTGCAAGGCGGTGTCCTTACCCACTGGACCACCAGGGAAGCCCAATAACCAGTTTTTAATGAAGATAAAGACAATCACAGAGAAGAAAACAATTTCACTCACAGTGAGGCTGACACTTAAGGCATTTTTCTCCTTCCTAGTGACAGCACAATTTTCACCTTCAAAACTTGGAAGTAAACTTGGAACTGAAATACATAAAAGAAACTGAGGCTAGAAATGAAGGACAGGAGGGAACACAGAGGAGTTGGGACAATGGCAAGTCAAACAGAACCAAATGAGAGAGGCAGAGAGAATAATGCAGGTCATATCCTCATCAGTTATCACCTTCTGGAGTTGAGTAGTCAGCCTCTCATACAGATAACATGATTCAGTTCTATACATACGAACCTCACACTCTGCTTCAGCTCAGAATACACATGATCTCAGTAACTCAAGCAATGGGAGAGTAAAGCTCAATTCCCCTTGAAGTACTTTCATATCACATCACATCTTCTCTATTACCACAAGGAAACTATCAGCCATGATAAGTTACACATTGTGTAGAAACACAGAAAGAGAAATAGGCAAAGGCATTAATGAAATTAAGCTCCAGGGTCTCAGATAGAAGTACTAACCAAAATAACATTATTTAATGGACGATAGACACAACTGGTCACTGCAGTGCCCTGAAGGATGGAAATGTATCCTATCCCCTCTTTTGGGTGAGGTTTCATGTTATGAACATCTGCCTATTATAAGTAAGAATATGTTCTGGGATATACAGAGTTCTAACCAGAACTGGAAATTCAGTTAAGACAATCATTTAGGCTGTGCAGCAAGGAGTGTTGAGGGTTAGGGAAAAAAGAAAACAGATTACTCAGGAAATAAATCTAAGACACATATTTAATCCAAATACTGACGCATATCCAATCTGAGTCAAATGGTAAAAAGTTGTGAAACTGTCTAGTATGCCAATAATTAGACAATAGTTAAATGGTACACTTAGTGCTTATTAAGGTATATATATCCCCAGTCCTGACAATTCACTATTTTCCTAGAAAATTTCCGCAGCACGTGGGATCTTCCCAGGCCAGGGATCGAACTGGCGCCCCTTGCACTGCAAGGCGGTGTCCTTACCCACTGGACCACCAGGGAAGCCCAATAACCAGTTTTTAATGAAGATAAAGACAATCACAGAGAAGAAAACAATTTCACTCACAGTGAGGCTGACACTTAAGGCATTTTTCTCCTTCCTAGTGACAGCACAATTTTCACCTTCAAAACTTGGAAGTAAACTTGGAACTGAAATACATAAAAGAAACTGAGGCTAGAAATGAAGGACAGGAGGGAACACAGAGGAGTTGGGACAATGGCAAGTCAAACAGAACCAAATGAGAGAGGCAGAGAGAATAATGCAGGTCATATCCTCATCAGTTATCACCTTCTGGAGTTGAGTAGTCAGCCTCTCATACAGATAACATGATTCAGTTCTATACATACGAACCTCACACTCTGCTTCAGCTCAGAATACACATGATCTCAGTAACTCAAGCAATGGGAGAGTAAAGCTCAATTCCCCTTGAAGTACTTTCATATCACATCACATCTTCTCTATTACCACAAGGAAACTATCAGCCATGATAAGTTACACATTGTGTAGAAACACAGAAAGAGAAATAGGCAAAGGCATTAATGAAATTAAGCTCCAGGGTCTCAGATAGAAGTACTAACCAAAATAACATTATTTAATGGACGATAGACACAACTGGTCACTGCAGTGCCCTGAAGGATGGAAATGTATCCTATCCCCTCTTTTGGGTGAGGTTTCATGTTATGAACATCTGCCTATTATAAGTAAGAATATGTTCTGGGATATACAGAGTTCTAACCAGAACTGGAAATTCAGTTAAGACAATCATTTAGGCTGTGCAGCAAGGAGTGTTGAGGGTTAGGGAAAAAAGAAAACAGATTACTCAGGAAATAAATCTAAGACACATATTTAATCCAAATACTGACGCATATCCAATCTGAGTCAAATGGTAAAAAGTTGTGAAACTGTCTAGTATGCCAATAATTAGACAATAGTTAAATGGTACACTTAGTGCTTATTAAGGTATATATATCCCCAGTCCTGACAATTCACTATTTTCCCTCCTAATGAAAATTCCAAACTACATTAAACATTAATGACACCTAACCCCTCCCTGACAGGTTCTGAGGTTGTCTTCTCTCAGAGGACTCTCTTCTCTCACAGACTTTCCATTAAGCATAGGTCAACTGATGAGAGCCTTGGAAGATAGAAGAATATCTGTCTGGTAACCTTCATTAATCAAACAGAAAGACCACCATTTCCCCATTCCCTTGAGTGACATGTTTTTCCTTCCTCCCAGGGTCCGCCTTCTTCAATCCCTTTCTGCTGTCTTTCTGTTTCTCTATCACCCATTATAAAAACAAAAATGTCCTCAGAGCCATCAGACACACCACACTTGGGTAGCAGCCTGAACAAGATTGTTTTTAAAAGGCAATGTCTGAATATGACAAATGGCATTAGACCTGTGTTCGGCAGGGTCACAGCCAAAGCCAAGCCTGATATTTACAGTATGCTTTATAAAACCACAAACATATTCTTAAGTCCCAAGGGATGTCACGTCACACAGAACATATGCAATTAATCTCCTATTGTGACACTTATCACCTTTCTCCTCAGGCAAGCCTCTCCCAGGGATGGTTAAGTAGTAGCCATGGCTGGAGCTGCCACTTATTATCAGCAGTCACACGTGTGTGTTGCAGGGTTTGGCACCAATGCAACACCCTACTTAAAGCCACAGTCCCATAAAGTAGTGACTCTTGAAAAAGGCTTAAACTTAATAGGTCAAAAATCTAATAATATAGCAAAATCTTTCCCCTTTGGAATAAAAGACTCAATGCTTGGAAGAGACGCTGGCCTTGGGGAATTGACTGCTGTTAGTTTAACCATTGTATCAATTAGCATTAGTTTAGCTCTACTATGACCATTTATTCTAAGACTGAATACACTGAAATTGCAGGAGTAGAAGTTTCAAAACTGGAAACTGGCTTTTAATAACTAAAACTACCTGAGTCAAGGCAGTGTTATCAAAATAACTATAACTACAGTTTATTGAAAAATATTAAAAGCTCGATCTCTACAATCAGTTAATATCTAGCTGCCATATCCAAGATTTCAATTGCATTTCCTATTGCTTTCCTCAGACTGGTGCCCAGCCAAAAGCCCAGAGCCATACACCTGACTATTCCAAGCATCTCTCTCCAGCATTACAAAGACCACATTGATGAGGTCTGACATCCATATCTCAAGCTCATTATGTAATAGAAAACTCTCAGACTTGGTCACCTAGGCAAGTGTAGCCTGGTAATCCCAGTCTGAGCAATTGCTTAAGCAGCAGTTCCCAGTTGTGATGCACATAAATATTTGTCACTGATATCCCTCCATGGATACATGCAAAGTTAAACTCCATCATCACATGCTGGCTTTAACTTCACTTTTTTCCCTAATATTCAAGAAAGTATACCAATGAGTTAGAGTGCTTATTAGAAATATTGTTGAATCTAATGAATATAAAATTAAACCACTCATATGTTAATATTTCATTATGAGTAACAAGATTCGTTGTTTGATTGCTAAGTCATGTCCAACGCTTCTGATACCCCATTGGCTGTAGCCCTCGAGAGTCCTCTGTCCATAGGATTTCCCAGGCATGAATACTGAAGTCGGTTGCCACTTCTGTCTCCAGAGGATCTTCCTGAACCAAGGATCAAACCTGTGCCTCCGCGTTGACAGGTGGATTCTTTACCACTGAGCCAGATACTTCCAGTAAGACCCACAACTTACGGGCTGCTTTTAGGCTGTCAACACCCTGTAGTTGATGCATGAGTCACAATTATAATCCTACCACAGACCTTCTCTGACAAACACAGTGCTAAGCACATACATATATATGTCTCATGGGATGTCACGTCACACTATCATATGCAATTAATATCCTATTGTGACTTTTTCACAGGTATGTATATGTATATATGTATGTATACATATATATATATATATGTACATATAATTTTAAGTACTTTATATATTACATTTATTATTATCACAGGCCTACCATTAAATTATCCAACCAAGGTAACATGACTAGTAAAGTTCTGGATCCAGAGCTTGAATTCAGTTTTATCCTAATCCAAAGACCACCCTCAATCACTACTCTCATTTATAACTTCATTTGCATCGTCACCTCAAACTTTGCCTGTCCTACAAGGACAAGAAAAAATTCATGTATTTGTGGCCTTCACAAGTCCTCACAGATTTAAGAACCCAGCTCAAATTTTCTAGCTTTCCTCAGACTGGTGCCCAGCCAAAAGCCCAGAGCCATACACCTGACTATTCCAAGCATCTCTCTCCAGCATTACAAAGACCACATTGATGAGGTCTGACATCCATATCTCAAGCTCATTATGTAATAGAAAACTCTCAGACTTGGTCACCTAGGCAAGTGTAGCCTGGTAATCCCAGTCTGAGCAATTGCTTAAGCAGCAGTTCCCAGTTGTGATGCACATAAATATTTGTCACTGATATCCCTCCATGGATACATGCAAAGTTAAACTCCATCATCACATGTTGGCTTTAACTTCACTTTTTTCCCTAATATTCAAGAAAGTATACCAATGAGTTAGAGTGCTTATTAGAAATATTGTCGAATCTAATGAATATAAAATTAAACCACTCATATGTTAATATTTCATTATGAGTAACAAGATTCGTTGTTTGATTGCTAAGTCATGTCCAACGCTTCTGATACCCCATTGGCTGTAGCCCTCGAGAGTCCTCTGTCCATAGGATTTCCCAGGCATGAATACTGAAGTCGGTTGCCACTTCTGTCTCCAGAGGATCTTCCTGAACCAAGGATCAAACCTGTGCCTCCGCGTTGACAGGTGGATTCTTTACCACTGAGCCAGATACTTCCAGTAAGACCCACAACTTACGGGCTGCTTTTAGGCTGTCAACACCCTGTAGTTGATGCATGAGTCACAATTATAATCCTACCACAGACCTTCTCTGACAAACACAGTGCTAAGCACATACATATATATGTCTCATGGGATGTCACGTCACACTATCATATGCAATTAATATCCTATTGTGACTTTTTCACAGGTATGTATATGTATATATGTATGTATACATATATATATATATATGTACATATAATTTTAAGTACTTTATATATTACATTTATTATTATCACAGGCCTACCATTAAATTATCCAACCAAGGTAACATGACTAGTAAAGTTCTGGATCCAGAGCTTGAATTCAGTTTTATCCTAATCCAAAGACCACCCTCAATCACTACTCTCATTTATAACTTCATTTGCATCGTCACCTCCAAACTTTGCCTGTCCTACAAGGACAAGAATATTAATATGAATACAACATGTATTTGTGGCCTTCACAAGTCCTCACAGATTTAAGACCCAGCTCAAATGGTTCCTCTCTAGAGTCTTCCCTGAATATTGCACAGATATTACTGCATTCCTATAGTGCAATTATTACCAACCAGGGAAATTTTGATCCTCAGGGAACACTTTGAAATCTTTAGAGACATTTCTTGTTATGAAAACTAGTGAGAGGCTAAACTTCCATCTAATTGGACTATGGATGATGCCAAACATACCACAATACCCAGGAAATCTCTCATAACAGAGATTCATCCCTCTGTCTCAAAATGTCAATAGTGGCATGCTAAGAAACCCTGTTGTATATGATAATGAACTTTTCAAGTGATAGTCATTCCAGTAACACTTGACTTTTCAAGGTAAATTCTGAAATGCATAGGGGAAGAGCTATGTGGAACAATGGGTATGTCATGGAATTCCATAAATTTCGGAGGTGTAGAACATATTAAAGAAGCAACCATCTTATTTTAAAGACATGGACAAGGAGGACCAGAGTAGTCAGGTGAGCTGGTTAAGATCACAGATCAACTGCCACTGGTGTGGTCCTCAGACCAGAATGTATCTCAAATAACCGCCAAAACTATGTAAGAAAAACATCAGAAATAGAATGTACCTCTCTAAAAAGTGAAATTTATCTTTTCCTAGAAGAGTGAAATCCTCTTCATGACATGTGTTAAGTGCATGAATTGTTTTTTATTTTTTTTTAATCATAAACACGCTATGCATCAGTGCTTCCTCTAATCACACTGACAGTGGCGATCAATGCCTTTTACAGAGATTTGTGGAAACCACAAAGAGTCAAACGTTGCTACTATGGAGATAAATGTCCTTGAAGGCTCTCAGCCTTAGCTCACCACTAAATGCCTCCTTGGAGGATGTTTTATTTTATCCCTGTGTTATTACTGGAACGGGGCAGTGGTTCAGAAATGACTCAGAAAAGTACCCAAGGTTCTACATCAGGGCCTCAGTTTATGACTCATACAAAATACAGCTCTATCTTGAATTCTCTTTCTTATCATCTCTTGTCCTAGTCTTGGTGGATTTTTCACCTGATTAGTACATGAGTTCTGTTAAATGACAAAATGGGAAATATTTAATTAATAAAACATATGCCCACACAAGACTGGAAATGTGTGTTCTCTGTTGGAATGAATGCCAGTGCCTCCTTTATCTACCCACCTCTGTTAATAAGTAGTTCACAGCTGCTAACAAAACTGACTTTTTTTATGGTCTAAAATTCATACAGTGTCCTGTGGATGAGTGCACTAGTGAAAGAGACGAAAAGCTTTAAGCAACTCAGTTAAAAAGGGATTGTCTTGCTGTATCTACAACAGCTTGTGCTCAGATGAGAGAAACCAAACAGAAGAGAATGCCACTCTAGCCCAAAATGAAAGAGACAAGAATGAGCTATAAGGGGAGTCAAACTTTTCAAGTGATAGTCATTCCAGTAACACTTTTCAAGGTAAATTCTGAAATGCATAGGGGAAGAGCTATGTGGAACAATGGGTATGTCATGGAATTCCATAAATTTCGGAGGTGTAGAACATATTAAAGAAGCAACCATCTTATTTTAAAGACATGGACAAGGAGGACCAGAGTAGTCAGGTGAGCTGGTTAAGATCACAGATCAACTGCCACTGGTGTGGTCCTCAGACCAGAATGTATCTCAAATAACCGCCAAAACTATGTAAGAAAAACATCAGAAATAGAATGTACCTCTCTAAAAAGTGAAATTTATCTTTTCCTAGAAGAGTGAAATCCTCTTCATGACATGTGTTAAGTGCATGAATTGTTTTTTATTTTTTTTTAATCATAAACACGCTATGCATCAGTGCTTCCTCTAATCACACTGACAGTGGCGATCAATGCCTTTTACAGAGATTTGTGGAAACCACAAAGAGTCAAACGTTGCTACTATGGAGATAAATGTCCTTGAAGGCTCTCAGCCTTAGCTCACCACTAAATGCCTCCTTGGAGGATGTTTTATTTTATCCCTGTGTTATTACTGGAACGGGGCAGTGGTTCAGAAATGACTCAGAAAAGTACCCAAGGTTCTACATCAGGGCCTCAGTTTATGACTCATACAAAATACAGCTCTATCTTGAATTCTCTTTCTTATCATCTCTTGTCCTAGTCTTGGTGGATTTTTCACCTGATTAGTACATGAGTTCTGTTAAATGACAAAATGGGAAATATTTAATTAATAAAACATATGCCCACACAAGACTGGAAATGTGTGTTCTCTGTTGGAATGAATGCCAGTGCCTCCTTTATCTACCCACCTCTGTTAATAAGTAGTTCACAGCTGCTAACAAAACTGACTTTTTTTATGGTCTAAAATTCATACAGTGTCCTGTGGATGAGTGCACTAGTGAAAGAGACGAAAAGCTTTAAGCAACTCAGTTAAAAAGGGATTGTCTTGCTGTATCTACAACAGCTTGTGCTCAGATGAGAGAAACCAAACAGAAGAGAATGCCACTCTAGCCCAAAATGAAGGCAAGATGTGCCTTATGCCAGTAAGTAAACAGAGTCACAAATAATGGAGCTAGGATAAACCTACTGTTTTGACACAGCTATCCTGAGCCTCCATCCCTCTCTTCAGTTTGCAAACTGGAGACCTCCTGAGACACATGAAGGGATAGCCTTCATTAGCCCTCCATTGCACCTGTGGAAAAAAACTAAACAAAACAAAAATGAAGGTATCATATTTTTTACTCAAAGGAGAGCTTTATCCTCCTCCCAAACTGACTACAGATCCAAGGGTAAGAGTACTGGGCTGCATACCACCTTCTCATGTCTTCAAGCCAGCACACAGTCTTCTATTTAACCCACTCCTCTTGCACAGAAAGTAAAATCCCCACATAAATATTAATGAGTAGTAGACCCAGGAGCAGAAAGGTATCAATCTGTCAGCACTTCATAATGATTTCAATTCTCTCCTTCAAAAGCCACAATTAAATCCCAGAGGGAAAATTATCTTTTGTGGATAATGAAAATAGTGGGTTTTTAATATATGCACAGATTCATAATGATATTACTATTATTAATAGCGACAATAATGAATACATTTGCTACTAGAAAATAAGTAGGTAGTCGAGATTTTATAATCCTATTAAACATCTCTGTATTTTATATGTTGCATATTATTTTTTCTTTATGAGATGACCGGAGTCACATATGCACGTTTATAGCTTCCTAGAGATATAAGAAAATGAAGCTATAACTTTTCATTTTCTCTCTGCCACATGTGGTATGTATAAGAATATGCACATGTATTAAAAAAAAAAAAAAACTTTCTTTTGCTTCAGCTCTTTGATCTGAAGAGTTGAAATTACTTTCCATTTGATTTTATTCAAAAAAGCCATATTCCCTTTCAAAGACATTTAAATAAAAATGAAATAAATTATCTACCAAAATAAAACTATCCACAAATAATGTGCTGTTTCTTAAATAACTTTTGTCATTGACCAATCGAAATAGGGTAGTCTAAAAGTTAACAGTAAGTAATGTTACCAGACAGCAGAACTAATACTGAAATCAGTCTAAGTATGAGCAATTAACTTGTTGAGCATTCAAAAGATGTAAGTGGACCTATTCCATTAATATGATTTCCTTATTATTAAACAAATATTAAATAACCTTTAACAATCTGTTAAACTCTCCTTACTATATAAGACACTACCAGAGGAGTGAAGTGGGCAGGAAGAACAAAAACACCTTTAGAAAGAAAAAAGAATGGAAAAGGAACACAATTTAATTGATACTTACATTTGAAAAGAGACAGATACCCATTGTCTCAAAGGTACTGAGGAATTCATTTCATTGTCTTATTGATATTGACCCTAACCATGTAAATTTGCCAACCATCCACTGGTTTTATTATTGTATGTGCAGTCATATAGCATGGAGGAAGAGTAAGTGCATTTTCAGTCATCTTGTACTTGATGAAAAACTTCCTATACATGTTTTCTATTCTTAGTTATTCTAATACTTGCTAAGTCAACAGGGCCATGTAGATTTTAGCATTTTGTCATGCATGATAAACACTTCTTGGTATTTTCTACTGTCAGGAAGATGTAGACTAAACCAAAGCTTGGCACTGGAGAGGTAGCAGGGAAATATACTGGCAGTTCCCAGGGAGAGGTTCAAAGTTAGAAAATCCCAAGGTCCTCGCGTGTTGCCATGGCCACCTCTTATCTTCCTAGTTGGTGCTCTGAAAAGTTTATTCCAATAGGTTCAAAATTTATTGTACATCAGAATTACCTGGATGGCTTTTTAAAATACAGATGGCCTGACCCACCAAAGACTTTCTGAACAGGTAGGTCTACAGAGTCTGAGCATTTTTATTTCAAAGGAGTTCCTAGGTAACAATCATCCTTCTGGTTCAAGAACTACATTTTGCAAATCACTGTTCTATTAAATTATCTGTGGATTTCCAAGAAAATCTTGTCATAGATTCTATAGTATTTAAATCCTTATCTCCACATTAAAAAAAATACCATCACAGTCTTGGATTGAAAATTAAACATTTAATGAGTGAACTTTCTCTGCTTGATATTAAATATTCACATGGATAAAACTATTTAAATTAATTGGTAATGATAGCCACAACAGGATATGGTTTATTCTACAGCCATGGGTTTTTGTTTAAGAACATTTAGTTCTACTGACAGATAAAAGAAAATAGGGGGTATAGCCTCATCCTTTATAAGGTCAGTTTCTTTAAATGTTAAGGAAATATTATTACCAACGTGTAAAGAATGAATTATATATTTGACATCATTTGGTTTTTAATTTTTACAGTTTTGCAAAGCCCATCTTCCAAGGGTATACCATTCAAAAATACTTCCTTAAACATAAACCTGTAAACATAAATGGAAAAGGAACACAATTTGATACTTCGAAACAGATACCCATTGTCTCAAAGGTACTGAGGAATTCATTTCATTGTCTTATTGATATTGACCCTAACCATGTAAATTTGCCAACCATCCACTGGTTTTATTATTGTATGTGCAGTCATATAGCATGGAGGAAGAGTAAGTGCATTTTCAGTCATCTTGTACTTGATGAAAAACTTCCTATACATGTTTTCTATTCTTAGTTATTCTAATACTTGCTAAGTCAACAGGGCCATGTAGATTTTAGCATTTTGTCATGCATGATAAACACTTCTTGGTATTTTCTACTGTCAGGAAGATGTAGACTAAACCAAAGCTTGGCACTGGAGAGGTAGCAGGGAAATATACTGGCAGTTCCCAGGGAGAGGTTCAAAGTTAGAAAATCCCAAGGTCCTCGCGTGTTGCCATGGCCACCTCTTATCTTCCTAGTTGGTGCTCTGAAAAGTTTATTCCAATAGGTTCAAAATTTATTGTACATCAGAATTACCTGGATGGCTTTTTAAAATACAGATGGCCTGACCCACCAAAGACTTTCTGAACAGGTAGGTCTACAGAGTCTGAGCATTTTTATTTCAAAGGAGTTCCTAGGTAACAATCATCCTTCTGGTTCAAGAACTACATTTTGCAAATCACTGTTCTATTAAATTATCTGTGGATTTCCAAGAAAATCTTGTCATAGATTCTATAGTATTTAAATCCTTATCTCCACATTAAAAAAAATACCATCACAGTCTTGGATTGAAAATTAAACATTTAATGAGTGAACTTTCTCTGCTTGATATTAAATATTCACATGGATAAAACTATTTAAATTAATTGGTAATGATAGCCACAACAGGATATGGTTTATTCTACAGCCATGGGTTTTTGTTTAAGAACATTTAGTTCTACTGACAGATAAAAGAAAATAGGGGGTATAGCCTCATCCTTTATAAGGTCAGTTTCTTTAAATGTTAAGGAAATATTATTACCAACGTGTAAAAGAATGAATTATATATTTGACATCATTTGGTTTTTAATTTTTTACAGTTTTGCAAAGCCCATCTTCCAAGGGTATACCATTCAAAAAATACTTCCTTAAACATAAACCTGTAAAATGCCAACTGTGTGCATGGTAGTTTTTCAGGACCTCTGGGAGATACAAAAAAGAATATGCAATTTTCTCACTTTGAGAAAAATCACACACAAACACTTATAAAAGCATCACAATATACAGAAAAGTGAAAGATAAAACTATAACTATATAAGAAGATTCAGGTGTCATAAAACAGAGACATGATAAAACTGTTGTGGGTAACTCATATGTTTAGAAAACTTCTGAGTTTTTTATTACATCAAGCAGAGGTCCTCTCCACTGTAGCAATAAATTTCTAGGCCCAAAATGGAGCTGCCCTTGCCTGGGGTGGCCCATCAACAAACCAAAACTTGATTAATTTTCATGTCACTGTAAATGCTTTTCTTGACCAGAAACTCAGCATGTTCAAATCTCTCAAAGTCAAGCCAGCTCTGGGCTCTATAGTTACTTCCTTATTTTCTTACACTCAAACAAGTTTGACTATGTTGTTTATGTTGCCTAATCAATATTTCTATTTTTCTCTTACTTGTTCTTTACACTATAAAAATTTCCTACCTTTCATTCCATTTTGCAGTTTGTCAAATGGAGACCATCTGCTTCCTGAACCATTAAATAAAGTTTGTATCATCTAAATTGTATTCTTTATTCATTTTTATTGCCATCGTATTAATAAGATGTGTACCTTCTCATGGATACTATGTCCCCAATTTGTTGAATACTGTTATTTATCTCCTCTGCCTTCTTAATAAAATTATCCCAATTCAGTGGGCATTTCACTCAATTCAACACGAACAAATTTAGACAACAGGCACTTTTCCAGGCAACAGGGAGCAAAAGTGATCAGACTACATGGCATTTCCCAAAAGCTACTTCAGTCTAATGGAAGAGATGGAAAAGAGGCCTTCATGTTATGGTGTGTTAAGTACCAAGAAAGACTAGGGAAGAGCTTTTCAGTCAAATGTGGTAAGGTTTTTCTAAATGCTCTTAATACTGGAGGTTGATCTTGAATTAAAAACAGGAGGGGCCAGAAATCAAACTTCATGTTAAAGGTGTGTTAAAAGCCCATCTTCCAAGGGTATACCATTCAAAAAATACTTCCTTAAACATAAACCTGTAAAATGCCAACTGTGTGCATGGTAGTTTTTCAGGACCTCTGGGAGATACAAAAAAGAATATGCAATTTTCTCACTTTGAGAAAAATCACACACAAACACTTATAAAAGCATCACAATATACAGAAAAGTGAAAGATAAAACTATAACTATATAAGAAGATTCAGGTGTCATAAAACAGAGACATGATAAAACTGTTGTGGGTAACTCATATGTTTAGAAAACTTCTGAGTTTTTTATTACATCAAGCAGAGGTCCTCTCCACTGTAGCAATAAATTTCTAGGCCCAAAATGGAGCTGCCCTTGCCTGGGGTGGCCCATCAACAAACCAAAACTTGATTAATTTTCATGTCACTGTAAATGCTTTTCTTGACCAGAAACTCAGCATGTTCAAATCTCTCAAAGTCAAGCCAGCTCTGGGCTCTATAGTTACTTCCTTATTTTCTTACACTCAAACAAGTTTGACTATGTTGTTTATGTTGCCTAATCAATATTTCTATTTTTCTCTTACTTGTTCTTTACACTATAAAAATTTCCTACCTTTCATTCCATTTTGCAGTTTGTCAAATGGAGACCATCTGCTTCCTGAACCATTAAATAAAGTTTGTATCATCTAAATTGTATTCTTTATTCATTTTTAATGCCATCGTATTAATAAGATGTGTACCTTCTCATGGATACTATGTCCCCAATTTGTTGAATACTGTTATTTATCTCCTCTGCCTTCTTAATAAAATTATCCCAATTCAGTGGGCATTTCACTCAATTCAACACGAACAAATTTAGACAACAGGCACTTTTCCAGGCAACAGGGAGCAAAAGTGATCAGACTACATGGCATTTCCCAAAAGCTACTTCAGTCTAATGGAAGAGATGGAAAAGAGGCCTTCATGTTATGGTGTGTTAAGTACCAAGAAAGACTAGGGAAGAGCTTTTCAGTCAAATGTGGTAAGGTTTTTCTAAATGCTCTTAATACTGGAGGTTGATCTTGAATTAAAAACAGGAGGGGCCAGAAATCACAGTTAAAATGGAGCTACATAGCAGAGGAACAGTGTGCCCAACAGTCCCCAAGCATAGCGAACACATTGTGTTTGTTAAGAAAAGTCAGGTTGTACAGTAATGATGGAAAGAGCAGGTGAGAGAAAATAGTGAAAATAATTACCCCACAAATAAGCTAGACCCCAAAAGAGGAACTTTTCAAGCCACCTTTAAAAACATAGGTGTACTACTAAGACAACTGGAATCCACTAAAGTTATCAGGAAAGAATGGTAGAATAGGTTTCCTTCCAGGAGCAACAATCTGGCGTTTCCTAAATTGTAACCACAGTTTTATTAATAGTTCTCCAAATGCACCATACATTCTTTGAGTGTCTACACGAAGCAAGTAGTAGACCAAAGTGGCAAGAATAACTGAAAACCTCATCATCTACATGACAAGCTTTTACATAGTCAAAGATGCAGATGTTCAATGGCTGTTCTTGGGTTGATTTTGTTTTACCATGTCTCTTGAGGTGTTTTCTGAGGCATAGCTTCCAGGAAAAAATTCCAGGACTAGATACAGTGGCCCAGCTAAGGCTTGAGTCATGTTGACTATTTCAAAAGGGCTGCTCTCATTCATTACTCATTTCTTACAAGCACACAATTTACTTTCCACTTGTTCAGAAAGGCAGAACTATACTGACTGGTGGCCTCACCGATATCTACAATGGTTTCCTATAGATTTTTCTACCCATACTGCACAACTCTGTTGTGCTCCGTCTTACGGTCTGACACTCAGAACTTCTAATAGAAATACTGTTATTTATCTCCTCTGCCTTCTTAATAAAATTATCCCAAGTGGGCATTTCACTCAATTCAACACGAACAAATTTAGACAACAGGCACTTTTCCAGGCAACAGGAGCAAAAGTGATCAGACTACATGGCATTTCCCAAAAGCTACTTCAGTCTAATGGAAGAGATGGAAAAGAGGCCTTCATGTTATGGTGTGTTAAGTACCAAGAAAGACTAGGGAAGAGCTTTTCAGTCAAATGTGGTAAGGTTTTTCTAAATGCTCTTAATACTGGAGGTTGATCTTGAATTAAAAACAGGAGGGGCCAGAAATCACAGTTAAAATGGAGCTACATAGCAGAGGAACAGTGTGCCCAACAGTCCCCAAGCATAGCGAACACATTGTGTTTGTTAAGAAAAGTCAGGTTGTACAGTAATGATGGAAAGAGCAGGTGAGAGAAAATAGTGAAAATAATTACCCCACAAATAAGCTAGACCCCAAAAGAGGAACTTTTCAAGCCACCTTTAAAAACATAGGTGTACTACTAAGACAACTGGAATCCACTAAAGTTATCAGGAAAGAATGGTAGAATAGGTTTCCTTCCAGGAGCAACAATCTGGCGTTTCCTAAATTGTAACCACAGTTTTATTAATAGTTCTCCAAATGCACCATACATTCTTTGAGTGTCTACACGAAGCAAGTAGTAGACCAAAGTGGCAAGAATAACTGAAAACCTCATCATCTACATGACAAGCTTTTACATAGTCAAAGATGCAGATGTTCAATGGCTGTTCTTGGGTTGATTTTGTTTTACCATGTCTCTTGAGGTGTTTTCTGAGGCATAGCTTCCAGGAAAAAATTCCAGGACTAGATACAGTGGCCCAGCTAAGGCTTGAGTCATGTTGACTATTTCAAAAGGGCTGCTCTCATTCATTACTCATTTCTTACAAGCACACAATTTACTTTCCACTTGTTCAGAAAGGCAGAACTATACTGACTGGTGGCCTCACCGATATCTACAATGGTTTCCTATAGATTTTTCTACCCATACTGCACAACTCTGTTGTGCTCCGTCTTACGGTCTGACACTCAGAACTTCTGCAAGACTATGCTCTTTGTTCTTTCTGCACATTACTCTCATAGTTTTTGGCCACTGTTTAAATTCTCCATTCCATTAGGAATTTTCACCCTTTGCTTTAGGATACAGCTTCTCTGTAGCTCAGTCAGTAAAGAATCTACCTTCAATGTAGGCAATGCAGGTTCAATCCCTGGGTTGGGAAGATCACTTGGGGACGCAACCTGCAACCCACTTCAGTATTCTTGCCTGGGAAATTCCATGGACAGAGGAGACAGTAGGCACAGTTCACAGGGTTGTAAAAGTCAGACATGACTTAGCACCTAAACCACCACCACTGCAGCTCCTGCATGCCTTACTGCTCTGGCTTCCTGCTTTCCCTTCATTTTCTGGTTGTGTCATGTTCTCCATTTCCTGTCTTTCATTTTCACCAACTTAAATTCAATAAATGTATTTTCTTAATGTTTGGGACTTTGTACTAAAAACGTGGTTAAAGGTATTTTGAGTACGAACCTTAAAAGTAAAGCAAGAAAGGAACCAAAACTGTCTGAACTGTAATGTGTTTTTCCCTTTTTTGAAGAAAAATTTAAAAAGAAATGCCTAGAATGTTCTCTAATATCTTTGAAGAAAGCAATTTAATCAAAAATCAGAGTGCTTCTGGTTAATTTAATTCCCTCCAGACTCATATTCCTTCCAAATTGCACACTTCAAAACTACAGAGCCAAAGAATTTGAGTTGCCCTCTGAGGATGCCTGAAGAGAAGGGGGGAAAGGTCCATGAAAGAAAATGAAAGTAAAGCTAATTTATGGAGAGAAAAGAGAAAAGAGTGAGGAAGTTTCAATTAGTCTGTGATTGATTTAACACTTAAGAACAATTGTCAAGAAGAAAAAAAGCAATATTAACATTTAATTAATTATTTAGAAGCTATTGTAGTGAACACATTGTATAGAGTATCAATACCATAACCCCATGAAGGATGGATTGAAACTCTATAGGAAATTACTAGCTCAAAAACCTAAAGCATGCTATACCATAGGGACACTTTAATTACAAGTTTAAAGCTGTAGGGATAAAAGTACATAAGAGAGAGATGGTTACAGATTGTAACTTGGACACAAGTACCTGGACTGCCTGCAGTCACTGGCAGCAGAGTTTTGAGATAAGAGTTTGGGTGGCTCACTGATTATCTTAAAATAATAGACCTTCCAGATCTCTGTAGCTAGACAAAGAGCAATTCCATGTAGACATTGTCTATGTAGACACTGTAGTATTTAAACAAGTCTAACCTGGATTGTGGTTTCCAGAGGAATAACCAGAGTAATTAGAGAAATCACTTGTCAAAGATACGTTCTGTAAAACTGCCAGAGTAACTGACATACCAATGATGAAATGGATCTATGTCAGGATGACAATTATTCCTTAGAACTAAATGAGGTGTTATTCTAACAATAGTTGCTCTCGTCAGTTTTGTTTCTGATCAGGAAACCTTGTTCTTTGTATGTGCATGTGAAGGTGTTAAGACTATTCTATGCCCAACTGTGATATTTTGATTTTCACTTGTATTCAAGACTGGGGGGCAAAATTTGTTTTGGAACGTGGTTAAAGGTATTTTGAGTACGAACCTTAAAAGTAAAGCAAGAAAGGAACCAAAACTGTCTGAACTGTAATGTGTTTTTCCCTTTTTTGAAGAAAAATTTAAAAAGAAATGCCTAGAATGTTCTCTAATATCTTTGAAGAAAGCAATTTAATCAAAAATCAGAGTGCTTCTGGTTAATTTAATTCCCTCCAGACTCATATTCCTTCCAAATTGCACACTTCAAAACTACAGAGCCAAAGAATTTGAGTTGCCCTCTGAGGATGCCTGAAGAGAAGGGGGGAAAGGTCCATGAAAGAAAATGAAAGTAAAGCTAATTTATGGAGAGAAAAGAGAAAAGAGTGAGGAAGTTTCAATTAGTCTGTGATTGATTTAACACTTAAGAACAATTGTCAAGAAGAAAAAAAGCAATATTAACATTTAATTAATTATTTAGAAGCTATTGTAGTGAACACATTGTATAGAGTATCAATACCATAGCCCCCATGAAGGATGGATTGAAACTCTATAGGAAATTACTAGCTCAAAAACCTAAAGCATGCTATACCATAGGGACACTTTAATTACAAGTTTAAAGCTGTAGGGATAAAAGTACATAAGAGAGAGATGGTTACAGATTGTAACTTGGACACAAGTACCTGGACTGCCTGCAGTCACTGGCAGCAGAGTTTTGAGATAAGAGTTTGGGTGGCTCACTGATTATCTTAAAATAATAGACCTTCCAGATCTCTGTAGCTAGACAAAGAGCAATTCCATGTAGACATTGTCTATGTAGACACTGTAGTATTTAAACAAGTCTAACCTGGATTGTGGTTTCCAGAGGAATAACCAGAGTAATTAGAGAAATCATTTGTCAAAGATACGTTCTGTAAAACTGCCAGAGTAACTGACATACCAATGATGAAATGGATCTATGTCAGGATGACAATTATTCCTTAGAACTAAATGAGGTGTTATTCTAACAATAGTTGCTCTCGTCAGTTTTGTTTCTGATCAGGAAACCTTGTTCTTTGTATGTGCATGTGAAGGTGTTAAGACTATTCTATGCCCAACTGTGATATTTTGATTTTCACTTGTATTCAAGACTGAGAAAGGAAGAAAGAGAAGAAACTTCTCTCTCCAAATTAATTCGTGTTTGGTGGAAGAATGGGCATGAAAGTGAGTATGCTCAACCACAGACACACACTCACATCCACACACATGAGTGTACACATGGGGTCCTCTGCTTTCCTAGGCTCTGTGCTTCCCACAGTTCCCAAGACATATGCATGTGTGTGCACAGGACATAGGAAGAAAAGAAAACCCATTCTCCAGGCTCTTGTAGCCTCATCTCCTATTCCATTCTGAAGTCATCACGGTGGCTCTGTAGGGCAGAGTGGCCCTTCCACGCTGGCTGCATTAACCTCACTGCCCGTCTTTGCTTTTAATGATGGCAGTCTCCATGCATATAATGATCCAGGTTGTTTTATACACCTCATAAGTAATATTTCTCATCATAATTACCAAATAAATTGGCACTGCTCTTACTTCCCTTTTTCGAGTGAGGAAACAAAGTCTGAAGTATATTAAGTAACGACACAAGTTCCAGAACTAAGACATAATAAAGTCAGGACTCGAATTTAGTCAATGCCTGCAGAATGCACATTCTAAACTCTATGCTTACAAACTTCTGCCTTGCCTCAAGGGGCAGAGAAGTTGCTAACATCAGCATGGTTTCATTTTAGTGTTAATCTCCCTTATCACTGTTCAGAATTAAGCTAAACGCAAACCCACATTCCCCTGCTGTTGACATAAAACATTCACTATCTTTTTCTCCTTTCCTTGCCCATCAATGGATATTCTGTACTATAAAGTATTCAGCATGCAAATTAGGTAAAGAAGCAGAAGCCATGCTATTAATATTAGACCCTGGGGTTATCATTTGGGAAAAGAATTGAGGAAAACATGCAATGAAAGATGAAATGCTTTCTTCTTCACATGCCTTTATGGAGGGGCTTGGATGAATTTTAGACACATATATTAAGATTTTAGGATTGAACACAGTTCAAGTTCTATTATAACTTAAACTGAAAGCTTAAACTTTGCAAGAGGAGGGCTAGAGAAAGTTAAAGGGACATTTTGCTGAAGCTTGTAGAAAACAATTCCAACTTCAGCTGCTGGTGGTTCTCTTTTCAGGCTGACCTCCTTCTGCCTCCTAGGGTACCCATTAGCATGTCCAGAAAGTACATTAACTTGGGTGCATCCGTCCCCTGCAATATCTGAAATTTTCCAAACTATAGAATGCTTATCAAAAGGTGCACAGAGTCATTCCTGCTGCTATCAATTAAAATGAAATCAATGAAAGCTACAGGGACAGTTTCTCCCCAAACTGAAAATGACATGCTGAAGTCCCATCCTCCAAATATCTCCATCACTCCTGATGACACTGTTATCACCCTGTCTTTGGAGCTCTCTCCTTCACCCTCTTTCACTTTATGTGAAGCCATCACAATCTCTCTTCATCACATTCAGCTCTTACAACCTTCTGCACATGTGACTCCCATAGAGTAGACTCTGATGGAACATTCACAAGCTTTGGAGCATGGTTCAAATGCTGGTCTCACGCTTATCAGTTGTGAATATTTAACCTTTCCATTTTCAGTTCCCCGGTTACAAAATGATATTCATCTTAATAAATCTCTTTGGGTTATTCTGAAGATTGTAAATGTGATAATAGATGAAATTTATTGAGTTCCTTGCCAGCTACATAGTGAGCACTTAACAAATAGTGGCAAGAGTTATCATTACAGACAGACATTCAAGAACAGACGTTACAACAGACGGTCAAGCACACCCAGGGGAAAGACGTCACTCATGCTCAAGTCAAATCCAACTCTCCCAGCAAAGGCACCAGGCACATGAAGACTACATAGGACCTCTCCCACACAAAGATATTCCCTTAAGACTAAAACAGGTAACTGTTTTGCCCAATTTCACAAGGAAAATTAAACAAAATGAGAAGACAGAAGAATTTGTTTCAATTCAAAGAACAAGAGAAAATCCCTGAAAGAAAACAGCCAATAAAACAAAGTATTTACCAGATAAAAAGTTTAAAGCATTACTAATAAGAATGCTAATTGAATTAGGGAAAAGAATAGATGAAGGCAGTGAGAATTTTAAACAAGGAGCTAGAAAATATGAGACAACCAGTTAGAACTGGAGAATAAAATAAATGAAAACCACACTACAAGGAATTAATGACAAACTAGGTGATACAGAAGAATGCGTAAGTGATCTGGAAGAAAGAATAATGGAAACTACCCTAATAGAACAGCAAAAAAAAAAAAAAAAAAAAGAGAGAGAGAGAAAAAAGAAAACAGTTCAAAAACCTCTGAAACATCAAGTGCACAAACATTCACATCATAGGGGGTTCCAGAAGGAGAAGACTGAGAGAAAGGCATTGAAAATGCACTTGGTGAAATTGTGGATGAAAACTTTACAAACTTGAAAACAGAAACAGATCTCCACATACAAGGAACCACAGAGGCTCCTAAGCAAGATGAACTATAACAGACCCACTCCAATAGGTATCCTAATCAAAACGGCAGAACTTAAAGACAGAAACTACTAAAGGCAGTAAGAGAAAGGTGGTCATTTTCAGAGGAACCTTCATAAGGGTAACGGCTGTTTTTTCTCCAGGATCTTTGTAGTCCAGAAGGGAGCAGCAAGAGATATTTAAAGTGCTGAAAGGGAAAACCCTGCAACCTACCTTACTCTACCCAGGAAGGCCATCATTTAATATTGAATGCATGATATAGAACTTCCTAGGTTGGAAAAAAAAAGAAAACAACTCAAAGTGTTCATCAAAATTAAACCAACCCTAAGGGGCTTCCCTAGTGGTCCAGTGGGTAAGGAGTCTGCCTTGCAGTGCAAGGGGTGCTGGTTCGATCCCTGGCCTGGGAAGATCCCACATGCCGTGGAGCGGCTGGACAGATGTGTCCAATTATTGGCCAGTGCTCTGGAGTGCAAGCGCCCATAGTGCTCTGCAATGAGAGATGCCACTGTAATGGGAGTCCCACACAGGCCAAAGAACAAAGATAGATGAAAATAGATAAAATTAAAGATCAATAAATAGGCCAAACATTTTTTTTTAATTAAAAAAAAATTAAACCTACCGTAAAAGAACTGTTGAAGGATCTTAAGTGGAAATGAGTACACATTCAACTAATTCTTATCTTGCTATTATTAGAAATGATACTAGACTCATCTAGAAAGATTACTAGACTCGCCTTCCATACAAAAATGTATGCATATTAAATTCGCTTTGTGTTTTTTCTTTCTCTGGTATGATTTATCCTCTAGCCATGGGGTTTATTCTATATGCTGCTACATGTCATGTTTCTCAAGCACTTAGTACCGAAGACCCCTGAGTGACTCAAGAACATTTCAGAACTACCTGCTATCTTTAAAATTAAATACAAATTTCCTTGCTTCTCAGTAACACACCTCTTCTGCCTATCCTACCAAGCTCTTTTATCTTTCATAGACCACTAAGTGAAATGCACTACATCAGGTATACCTTTACCTATTTCACCTGGAAACTTATTAAGTTTTCATTCTACTTTATTCCATGTAGTAAAAAAATTTGTTGTGTTACTATCAATTCATATTTCTCCATTTTTATAAGACCATGTACCATTGAAGGTCTTTGCATTAATACCCTCAGTACTGAGTTCTTCAGTCTGTATGCACTCAAAGTATTGGCTTTTGGTCTGCCTTTTATTCATTTGTAGTATATTGCTTTGCTTCAGAAAAGGTATTCAATATTTGTTTGTCTTTCTGGTTTTAATCCACCCTTTGAAGCAAGAAAAAAATTTTTTTTCTACTGGTCATTTTCGGGCTTCAGGTCCCAGGATCTTTGTAGTCCAGAAGGGAGCAGCAAGAGATATTTAAAGTGCTGAAAGGGAAAACCCTGCAACCTACCTTACTCTACCCAGGAAGGCCATCATTTAATATTGAATGCATGATATAGAACTTCCTAGGTTGGAAAAAAAAAGAAAACAACTCAAAGTGTTCATCAAAATTAAACCAACCCTAAGGGGCTTCCCTAGTGGTCCAGTGGGTAAGGAGTCTGCCTTGCAGTGCAAGGGGTGCTGGTTCGATCCCTGGCCTGGGAAGATCCCACATGCCGTGGAGCGGCTGGACAGATGTGTCCAATTATTGGCCAGTGCTCTGGAGTGCAAGCGCCCATAGTGCTCTGCAATGAGAGATGCCACTGTAATGGGAGTCCCACACAGGCCAAAGAACAAAGATAGATGAAAATAGATAAAATTAAAGATCAATAATAGGCCAAACATTTTTTTTTAAATTAAAAAAAAATTAAACCTACCGTAAAAGAACTGTTGAAGGATCTTAAGTGGAAATGAGTACACATTCAACTAATTCTTATCTTGCTATTATTAGAAATGATACTAGACTCATCTAGAAAGATTACTAGACTCGCCTTCCATACAAAAATGTATGCATATTAAATTCGCTTTGTGTTTTTTCTTTCTCTGGTATGATTTATCCTCTAGCCATGGGGTTTATTCTATATGCTGCTACATGTCATGTTTCTCAAGCACTTAGTACCGAAGACCCCTGAGTGACTCAAGAACATTTCAGAACTACCTGCTATCTTTAAAATTAAATACAAATTTCCTTGCTTCTCAGTAACACACCTCTTCTGCCTATCCTACCAAGCTCTTTTATCTTTCATAGACCACTAAGTGAAATGCACTACATCAGGTATACCTTTACCTATTTCACCTGGAAACTTATTAAGTTTTCATTCTACTTTATTCCATGTAGTAAAAAAATTTGTTGTGTTACTATCAATTCATATTTCTCCATTTTTATAAGACCATGTACCATTGAAGGTCTTTGCATTAATACCCTCAGTACTGAGTTCTTCAGTCTGTATGCACTCAAAGTATTGGCTTTTGGTCTGCCTTTTATTCATTTGTAGTATATTGCTTTGCTTCAGAAAAGGTATTCAATATTTGTTTGTCTTTCTGGTTTTAATCCACCCTTTGAAGCAAGATAACAAACATTTTCTATATATACTATCTACTACCTCAATGCTAGTGAAAGTACCAGGATGCCAGAATAAACACCTGTACTCTTTAATAGGGTGTCCAATATCAATATCAACTGTCCAATAGGGTGTCCAATAAACACCTGTACTCTTTAATAGGGTGTCCAATATCAAGTAGGAATATGTGAAACTGTGTTTTCCTTCATCTAGGCCTTATGCTATTCAGATTTTCACCCTCTACTGGAAAAATCTGGAATTGAAGGAGTTCAGATAATATCTCTATTATGCGCTAAGTCACTTCAGTCATGTTCAACTCTGTGCTCTTCTAGGTCTATTCTATGGACTATAGCCTGCCAGGCTCTTCCCTTCAATGGCATTTTTCCAGGCAAGAATACTGGAGTGGGTTGGGATACCCACCTCCAGGGGGCCTTCCCAACCCTGGTACCAAACCCCCATCTGGTTCTTTCTCCTGCATTGACAGGTGCATTCCTTACCACTAGTGCTACCTAGGAAGCCCACTCTATTACTCTTACATAAATAATCATCTAGCACTAACTGTTGACAACAGGCAACTCATTCACTGATGCTCAAAACTCAAATCATAGTAGAGTTTCACTTTTTTTCCCCCTTTCATTCCTTTCTTTCTAAGAATGTTGCTATGGAAACTGCACTGGGTCTTCATTCTCTGTCTTTGTCATGTTTCTGCTCAAAAGCCAGAGAGAGAGAGACATGGATCAGTGAGGCAATGCGACAGCCTCTGGGGATAGAGGAAGGCCAGGGGGTAGCATGTATTCTCAGAACACTGAATTACAGCTACTCTTCTGGCAAAGACAGGTCAATCTGACCATCCTACCAAGCTCTTTATCTTTCATAGACCACTAAGTGAAATGCACTACATCAGGTATACCTTTACCTATTTCACCTGGAAACTTATTAAGTTTTCATTCTACTTTATTCCATGTAGTAAAAAAATTTGTTGTGTTACTATCAATTCATATTTCTCCATTTTTATAAGACCATGTACCATTGAAGGTCTTTGCATTAATACCCTCAGTACTGAGTTCTTCAGTCTGTATGCACTCAAAGTATTGGCTTTTGGTCTGCCTTTTATTCATTTGTAGTATATTGCTTTGCTTCAGAAAAGGTATTCAATATTTGTTTGTCTTTCTGGTTTTAATCCACCCTTTGAAGCAAGATAACAAACATTTTCTATATATACTATCTACTACCTCAATGCTAGTGAAAGTACCAGGATGCCAGAATAAACACCTGTACTCTTTAATAGGGTGTCCAATATCAATATCAACTGTCCAATAGGGTGTCCAATAAACACCTGTACTCTTTAATAGGGTGTCCAATATCAAGTAGGAATATGTGAAACTGTGTTTTCCTTCATCTAGGCCTTATGCTATTCAGATTTTCACCCTCTACTGGAAAAATCTGGAATTGAAGGAGTTCAGATAATATCTCTATTATGCGCTAAGTCACTTCAGTCATGTTCAACTCTGTGCTCTTCTAGGTCTATTCTATGGACTATAGCCTGCCAGGCTCTTCCCTTCAATGGCATTTTTCCAGGCAAGAATACTGGAGTGGGTTGGGATACCCACCTCCAGGGGGCCTTCCCAACCCTGGTACCAAACCCCCATCTGTTCTTTCTCCTGCATTGACAGGTGCATTCCTTACCACTAGTGCTACCTAGGAAGCCCACTCTATTACTCTTACATAAATAATCATCTAGCACTAACTGTTGACAACAGGCAACTCATTCACTGATGCTCAAAACTCAAATCATAGTAGAGTTTCACTTTTTTTCCCCCTTTCATTCCTTTCTTTCTAAGAATGTTGCTATGGAAACTGCACTGGGTCTTCATTCTCTGTCTTTGTCATGTTTCTGCTCAAAAGCCAGAGAGAGAGAGACATGGATCAGTGAGGCAATGCGACAGCCTCTGGGGATAGAGGAAGGCCAGGGGGTAGCATGTATTCTCAGAACACTGAATTACAGCTACTCTTCTGGCAAAGACAGGTCAATCTGACCATCCTTTAGGAGGATTTAATTAAAAACCAGTGTGGGCCAGCCTTTATGTAGTCTGGTGGCAACATGGATCACCAGCATCCAATAGTGGCATGTCAAGGAAGGTGAGGGTTACGCAGAAGTGGCCCCACACATATTAATGGTCTCTGTTGCGCTTCTGTCAAGCAAGAAATTCATGTGATGCTCATCCTTTTAGCCAGGGGGATTTACTGACGGCAGACTGAATTCACTTTTTATGTTATTAGGTCACTGGGGGCCATGAAGGCTGCTTTCCCATCCCTCCTAAGTTCTCTCAGCAGCAGGACTTTGGCATACTTTCATTGATGAATTAAAGAAAACGCTCAGGCTGCAGAAGTAAACTGTGCTTTTAAGGTGTTCTCACCCTGGCTGCAGCAATGGCTGCTGATACATTTCTGCTGTGATATCTTTTATACATGACTTTACAGCTTTATAGACACTACTTTACTTTTCTACATATTTTTTGCTTCTTCCTATATTAAGGTAAAGTAATGAGCTGTTAGGTGCTGGAGGCATCCTAAAAAGCCCCCTGTGAACCCCTGGCATGTCAGCAGTGGGTTTCTGGTTCTCAATATGGAAAATCACCCTGTGAGTGAACTTTCATCACGTCTCGCAAGTGAGGAACATGTTCTGAGAATATAAAACCCAATGACCATGTGCAGTTCTCTCTCATATACATACATGTCCAGATCTTCCTGGCTTACTCTTTCTTGAGTCTTACATCTGCCCATTCACATTCTCCTTTACCTTCACTCCTGCCCCTCTCTCACTTCCTTCACCTCTAGTTCAAACCCTTCCTTCAGTGGAGCTCTTAAGGTTTCAGATGTTGCAATCACATGACCGCCACTGTACCTCTTCCTTTCTCTATCACACAAAAGAGAAGTAAGCTCTGACAACAGGCAACTCATTCACTGATGCTCAAAACTCAAATCATAGTAGAGTTTCACTTTTTCCCCTTTCATTCCTTTCTTTCTAAGAATGTTGCTATGGAAACTGCACTGGGTCTTCATTCTCTGTCTTTGTCATGTTTCTGCTCAAAAGCCAGAGAGAGAGAGACATGGATCAGTGAGGCAATGCGACAGCCTCTGGGGATAGAGGAAGGCCAGGGGGTAGCATGTATTCTCAGAACACTGAATTACAGCTACTCTTCTGGCAAAGACAGGTCAATCTGACCATCCTTTAGGAGGATTTAATTAAAAACCAGTGTGGGCCAGCCTTTATGTAGTCTGGTGGCAACATGGATCACCAGCATCCAATAGTGGCATGTCAAGGAAGGTGAGGGTTACTCAGAAGTGGCCCCACACATATTAATGGTCTCTGTTGCGCGCTTCTGTCAAGCAAGAAATTCATGTGATGCTCATCCTTTTAGCCAGGGGGATTTACTGACGGCAGACTGAATTCACTTTTTATGTTATTAGGTCACTGGGGGCCATGAAGGCTGCTTTCCCATCCCTCCTAAGTTCTCTCAGCAGCAGGACTTTGGCATACTTTCATTGATGAATTAAAGAAAACGCTCAGGCTGCAGAAGTAAACTGTGCTTTTAAGGTGTTCTCACCCTGGCTGCAGCAATGGCTGCTGATACATTTCTGCTGTGATATCTTTTATACATGACTTTACAGCTTTATAGACACTACTTTACTTTTCTACATATTTTTTGCTTCTTCCTATATTAAGGTAAAGTAATGAGCTGTTAGGTGCTGGAGGCATCCTAAAAAGCCCCCTGTGAACCCCTGGCATGTCAGCAGTGGGTTTCTGGTTCTCAATATGGAAAATCACCCTGTGAGTGAACTTTCATCACGTCTCGCAAGTGAGGAACATGTTCTGAGAATATAAAACCCAATGACCATGTGCAGTTCTCTCTCATATACATACATGTCCAGATCTTCCTGGCTTACTCTTTCTTGAGTCTTACATCTGCCCATTCACATTCTCCTTTACCTTCACTCCTGCCCCTCTCTCACTTCCTTCACCTCTAGTTCAAACCCTTCCTTCAGTGGAGCTCTTAAGGTTTCAGATGTTGCAATCACATGACCGCCACTGTACCTCTTCCTTTCTCTATCACACATAGAAGAAGAGAAAAGTTCAAGCTCTGAGGATCTAATTTCTTAATAGTTGTAAGTTATTATCTCTTACACTAACCAATAACGCTGCCTGTGGACCTACCACTCAAGCATATGCAGTCTTGGCCTATATGTAACATATGAACATGTAGCTATAAAGCATTACTGGTGTCTTTAAGTGGTCCTAAATGATAATATAGTTTTCTTAATACAATAAATCAATTTAAGGTAGTCCCTGAATACAATATACAAGGCACTGCCTTATATGTTCAGAATACAATAGAAAACAATGGTACCCAAAACTCGTGGAATTTTTAGCCTAGTAGAGACACACAAAAACAAACAATAACACATTTTGAAGAGCATAGTACAAAGATGCACCATGGGGTACAGAGAAAGGGAACACAACTTGATTCAAAGATGGGACAGGTGCATGAGGATACAGGCAAATTATCTTGGAAATCATATCCAGTTTAAGACCTAAACAATGAATATCAATTGGTAGATGAATAGGAGATGAGATTTGCAAAGTAAGGTGGGAAGAATTTTGGAAGCTGAAGAAACAGCATACACAAAATCATTATAGCCAATAGAGTATCGCACACTTAACTAATAGGAATTCAAGATGACTAAAGTGTTCGGAAATCAAGAGAAATTATCTGAGGATTAACAGGGTCCAGACCTCCTAGGGCCTCATAGGTCATAGTAAAGACTGAGAGATTTGGCCAGACAATGAATATTTTAAAACACATAAATAATCTGATAAAATTCTTAAAATATGGTAATCTAGGAAGAGGATAATGATGGCTTGAATTAAGGCTATTGTAGTTAGGATGGACAGAAGTGAAATGCATGTAGGAGTTATTGAGGAGGTGGTATTAGCAGAACTTGGCAGGCGAGACTCCTAAGGGTAGGGACTGTGCCTATGTTCCTCTGTATCCCTCACAGTGCCTGTCTTGGTATTTTAAGTGTAGAAGGGATCTGATAAATATTTGTTGAATGAATGAATAAATGAAGCCTCTAAAACCTCTTTCCCTGGAAGAAATATGAATAACATTCATGTTTCATTTATGAGGAAAGTGATGAATGCTGAAAGAAGAAGCAAAGCCTTTTCAGCATCAGTCTTGTTGAAGGAGCTAGTAAGGAGGAATTTCAGAGTACTGCTGTGTGCAGCCCCAGGGGACCACAGTTGGTTTGAGGCCAAGGATTCAGGGCCTCCATCACAAAGACAACTGTGGTAAGACTAAGCAGTTAAGGAGGTAAAAGGGCAGCAGGGAATCTAATTCCAGAGATTCTTAATGTAATACAGATTCTTGGAAACAAGGCTGGCTTCTAAAGTACTGCAATTGCCCATATCAGGAGGTGGAATGTCTCATGAATGCACATGGTGGTACAAAAAGTTGAGTTGGGCTTAAGAGATGGCTAGTCAAGGCATGGTATTCTGGTTCCTTCCAACCTGGCCATCTTGGCTAGGCACAAGCATGACATCATCAGATTAGTACAGCCAGCTGTACACCCTCTTTCCTTCCTCTCCTCTCCTCTATTCCACCCTTTCTCTACGTCCCCTCTTCCCTTTCCCACTTTCTTCTCTTTTTTTTCCATCAATCTCTCCTTCTCAGTTCTACCCCCAACCCCTGCCCAAGACTGTCAACATTGTTAAAGTCAGGGAATTAGTCAAAGATTAATTTACATTATCTAAATTGAGATAGGGTGAGATAAAGCATATCTGCTCTCAGCTCAAACTGCCTACCAACAACTTGCAACATACACACACACACACACATGCAACCAATATAATTGGTAGCTGAATGCAATATTTATATCTAATGCCTCTTTATCAACATTAACAATAAAAAACTATTAAGAAAATGATTGTACTTGTAGCCATCAAAATGCTGTATATAAAGGGATTTAAAAAGATGGGAAATGCTTCTGTTTTCATGTTAACAAGGAAGAAAGTCAGAAAACAATATTATATTTAAGTATGATTGCAGTTAGGTAAAATAGGCATTTAAACACCAGAAAGCCATATACAGATATGCTATGAGTGATTAACTTTGATTAAGACTTTCATTTTCTTTATCATACAGTTCTATAGTTTCAATTTGCCTGAAATGAGCATGTGTTAATTCTATTTTGTAGAGAATATTTTAAAAGGAAGGTACAAACAAGACACCATTTTGTCTATAAAATGCCTTTAGATTCCCCTATATTTTGTTGATTTTTTTTTAATTTTTGCTTTATATCTTTTGGCTGTACCTAGTTGTGTATAGGGGGTGTATATTATTTGTTTTTTAATGACCAGTATAATTTTAGCTCTCAGGTCACCCAGACAGTGATTGTAGCCATGAATTCCAAAGATGCTTTCTCCTTGAAAGGAAAGCTATAACATACCTAGTGAAAGTTCAACTAAAAGTCAAGTCACTCAGTCATGTGACTCTTTGTGACCCCATGGATAAGCTATAGAAACAAACCTAGACAGCATATTAAAAAGCAAAGACATCACTTTGCCAAAGAGATTCATATAGTCAAAGGTTTAGTTGTTTTTTCCTGTACTCATGTACGGATGCAAAAGCTGAACCATAAAGACTGAACACCAAAGAATTGATTCTTTCGAATTGTGGTGCTGGAGAAGACCCTTGAGAGTTCCTCAGACTTCAAGGAGAACAAACCAGTCAATTCAAAGGAAATCAACCTTGAAGATCAAACCAGGCAATCCTAAAGGAAATAACCCTGAATATTCATTGGAAGGACTGATGCTGATGCTCCATTATCTTGGCCATCTGATGCAAAGAGCCAACTCACTTGAAAAAGCCTTCATGCTGTGAAGATTGAAGGCAAAAGGATAAGGGTGGTGGCATAGGATGAGATGGTTAGATAGCATCACTGACTCTATGGGCATGAGTTTGAGTAAACTCTGGGAGACAGTAAAGGAATGGTGAGCCATGGGGTCACAAAGAGTCAGACATGACTTACTGACTGAAAGGAACTCAGTCCAAATAGGCTGAAGGATGCAATTTTATGTGATCTTTGAAAACATATGTTTTGAGATTGGATAGACTTGAAATAAAGTCTCTGATCTGTCAACCATTAAGTGTAAAACTTTTGGCAAAATTTGCTTAACAGAATAACATTTGGATAATAATATTATTGATCTTTTAAGGTTATCAGGAATATCATGAAATCATATATGAAACAAACCAGATGGCATACAGTGATTGTTCAATAAATGTTATTTCTTATTTTTATTATCTGTGGACATATAGTAGACTCTGGCCAAGACATTGTCAATGCTTTAACTTCTGATGATGATGATAACAAGTCCATATTCTAACTTCTTCCATTTCCACAGGATTCAACATAATTGAGGACATGTTGCTGTTGTTATTTGCTAAGTCATGTCCAACACTTTTGTGATCCCATGTACTGTAACCCTCTAGACTCCTCTGTCCATGGGATTTCGCAGGCAAGAATAGTGGAGTGGGTTCCCTTTTCTTAATCATGTGTTCTTCTCTACCCAGATACTGAACCTAGGTCTCCTGCTTTGGCAGACAGTTTCTTTACCATAAAGTCACCAGGGTAGCCCCACTGGGGACACACATAAATTCTTAAACTCTCCTATCCTTCTCCACCCTGTCTGAAAACATCAACAGATAGAACTTGGAACAGCAGTCATGACCTCCTCAATCTGTGCAAAATTTTGTTATTGTCTAAGGTTAGCAATTGTTCTGTCTTTCACATAAACTCATTTGTTTAAATGAAAACAAATACCGTGACTCTTATGGAAGTGTTGTTGCCATCTTCAAGAGAGTTTTACTTGATTTATTAACTGGAGCACAAGGAGGAAAATCTATGCCACGTAACATCTACAAAAAGAAAATGGCTTCCCATAATTGGATGTCTTCCTTAAATCCCAGAACTGAGGTGCAGATCTTTACAAAGGATACTAGTAGTATCACTCACTCTAACACAATAGTGCATTAATCTTCGACTCTTTCTGAGGGGATGGTGGGCATGGTTGACATGAAAACGAATCTCCATTGTATCTTAAATCATACCAGATATGTAGTCACCTCTACCATGTGAATGGCCAGCTTAGATCATCCCAGACATCATGCAGAAAGGCAAGACAAGATCATAAGCACTGAAGTCATAGAGAGTCTACTGGCAAAGAAGTGATTCCTAGTAGAGCCCAGCGCCATTCATTTGGACAAGCCCAGGGATGGATGGCAGCAGTATGGCAGATTGAGTACAGACAGGACCGGGGGAAAGAAGCACAACAGTGACATATTAAAACACCACTTCAGTAATGTCACACCTGCATGAAATGTTGGGAGCTGTAGCAGGAACAAACAGAATGGGGTAGTTTAAATCAATCCCAGAGAAAATGTGTCTTTTCCTGTAAGTATAGCCTGCAACCCACTTAAACAGGCCAAACAGCAATATTGAGGACCATCCAGAGAGGAGCTATGGTTACAAAGCAAAGAGCTGCCAAGTAGCTTATTCACACATTACTCCTAATAACAAAGTCACAGGGTCTTTTTGGGCTGTCTAGTTATAAATACTAAGAAGCCACAAACACAAACATACACACAGAGACACAAAGAAAGTCCATCAGGCACATTTCTAAATACACAGGGAAACAGAATTACAGAAAAAACTTGAAAGTCCTTTTCTGCCTCTTTGGTCCCTGTACCTTTATAAACATGACTTTAAAAGCAGAGTTCACATTTCTTTCATGTCATTTTAAGGCTTTTGAACAGAAAGGGGCCCTTCACAATTTCTTTCATGTATTTTAGGGTGAAAATTTTAGCATTATTAACTGGAAAAGTTTAAATGAAAACAAATACCGTGACTCTTATGGAAGTGTTGTTGCCATCTTCAAGAGAGTTTTACTTGATTTATTAACTGGAGCACAAGGAGGAAAATCTATGCCACGTAACATCTACAAAAAGAAAATGGCTTCCCATAATTGGATGTCTTCCTTAAATCCCAGAACTGAGGTGCAGATCTTTACAAAGGATACTAGTAGTATCACTCACTCTAACACAATAGTGCATTAATCTTCGACTCTTTCTGAGGGGATGGTGGGCATGGTTGACATGAAAACGAATCTCCATTGTATCTTAAATCATACCAGATATGTAGTCACCTCTACCATGTGAATGGCCAGCTTAGATCATCCCAGACATCATGCAGAAAGGCAAGACAAGATCATAAGCACTGAAGTCATAGAGAGTCTACTGGCAAAGAAGTGATTCCTAGTAGAGCCCAGCGCCATTCATTTGGACAAGCCCAGGGATGGATGGCAGCAGTATGGCAGATTGAGTACAGACAGGACCGGGGGAAAGAAGCACAACAGTGACATATTAAAACACCACTTCAGTAATGTCACACCTGCATGAAATGTTGGGAGCTGTAGCAGGAACAAACAGAATGGGGTAGTTTAAATCAATCCCAGAGAAAATGTGTCTTTTCCTGTAAGTATAGCCTGCAACCCACTTAAACAGGCCAAACAGCAATATTGAGGACCATCCAGAGAGGAGCTATGGTTACAAAGCAAAGAGCTGCCAAGTAGCTTATTCACACATTACTCCTAATAACAAAGTCACAGGGTCTTTTTGGGCTGTCTAGTTATAAATACTAAGAAGCCACAAACACAAACATACACACAGAGACACAAAGAAAGTCCATCAGGCACATTTCTAAATACACAGGGAAACAGAATTACAGAAAAAACTTGAAAGTCCTTTTCTGCCTCTTTGGTCCCTGTACCTTTATAAACATGACTTTAAAAGCAGAGTTCACATTTCTTTCATGTCATTTTAAGGCTTTTGAACATCTCCTTTCTGCATATAATGCTGTGTGCTACCCTAAGTAGCATCTGTGAAGTTATTCAAAAACACCCCAGTGGCATACTTTGGGTATTCAAGGGATGCATGAATCTGAAGTATTTTTTAGTGCCTGCTGTCTAGCAAAATGTCACTCCACTCAGTACAGACAGATCTTAAGATTGAATCTGTCCGGAGTTGAGAATCTGTGAACTGATCTATTGGAGTTTTAGCAGGCCAACAAATTCCTCAAAGGAAGTCAGAATTAATTTTCCCAAAAAGATCCACATTGAGCTACAGTCTCCCAGCATACTATCAAATACATCTTACATATGTTGACTGTGTTCAAGCTCCCTAACTTGCCATGGGAGGGAAAGGAAAATGAAAAATGGAAGTTTTCATATATCTAGTTAACTATTTCCACCTTAATATTTCTGAGAGAAAAATGGGAGAAAAGTTTAAAATAATAGCACAAAAATAAGAAAAATAAAATAAGTCTAAAAAAGACACTCTGACCTTATGGGCCCATCCATGTGCCTGATGATAATTATTGGGACATTATAGCAAGTCCTTCCAAAGCTGGATGATGGCAAATGGCAAATTTTATCAAGAAATGGTAGCAGGAAAGCCTGAAGGGAAGAGGAGACCTTCACCTACTGGAGGATGAAAAGACAGAAAGATAACAGTTGCTTGTTGACTATCTGAAGTACTTCCTAACCACCTTATTACTCATGGGGACAAGTGCTGACAACTAACAAACAACTGAAGGATTTTTGCAAGAGTAAGGAAGTATAAAAATAATCACTTATTAAAAAAAATGGGATAAGAGGAATTAAAATTCACAGATTACTCCTAATAACAAAGTCACAGGGTCTTTTCTAGTTATAAATACTAAGAAGCCACAAACACAAACATACACACAGAGACACAAAGAAAGTCCATCAGGCACATTTCTAAATACACAGGGAAACAGAATTACAGAAAAAACTTGAAAGTCCTTTTCTGCCTCTTTGGTCCCTGTACCTTTATAAACATGACTTTAAAAGCAGAGTTCACATTTCTTTCATGTCATTTTAAGGCTTTTGAACATCTCCTTTCTGCATATAATGCTGTGTGCTACCCTAAGTAGCATCTGTGAAGTTATTCAAAAACACCCCAGTGGCATACTTTGGGTATTCAAGGGATGCATGAATCTGAAGTATTTTTTAGTGCCTGCTGTCTAGCAAAATGTCACTCCACTCAGTACAGACAGATCTTAAGATTGAATCTGTCCGGAGTTGAGAATCTGTGAACTGATCTATTGGAGTTTTAGCAGGCCAACAAATTCCTCAAAGGAAGTCAGAATTAATTTTCCCAAAAAGATCCACATTGAGCTACAGTCTCCCAGCATACTATCAAATACATCTTACATATGTTGACTGTGTTCAAGCTCCCTAACTTGCCATGGGAGGGAAAGGAAAATGAAAAATGGAAGTTTTCATATATCTAGTTAACTATTTCCACCTTAATATTTCTGAGAGAAAAATGGGAGAAAAGTTTAAAATAATAGCACAAAAATAAGAAAAATAAAATAAGTCTAAAAAAGACACTCTGACCTTATGGGCCCATCCATGTGCCTGATGATAATTATTGGGACATTATAGCAAGTCCTTCCAAAGCTGGATGATGGCAAATGGCAAATTTTATCAAGAAATGGTAGCAGGAAAGCCTGAAGGGAAGAGGAGACCTTCACCTACTGGAGGATGAAAAGACAGAAAGATAACAGTTGCTTGTTGACTATCTGAAGTACTTCCTAACCACCTTATTACTCATGGGGACAAGTGCTGACAACTAACAAACAACTGAAGGATTTTTGCAAGAGTAAGGAAGTATAAAAATAATCACTTATTAAAAAAAATGGGATAAGAGGAATTAAATAAGATCTCACAGAAGCTTGTGAACAGTGAGAAAGATCTGGATGGCTACCCTTGAGGTGAACTTCTGGTCAAGTCTGACCAGTGTTCTGGTTTCATTCAATATGGCCATAAAAAAAAATTAGACAAATGGCAAATTCAGTACCTATATCTTATTCTAGGAAGTTTGGATGCTTTGCACCACATGGTGGATAACGACATCTAATGATCATCAAATTATGAGTACCAAGTTCACTTGTTTATTCACAAACTATTATCCAAGCACTTATCACAGACCAATTATTATTTAGGCTCTAATTATACAGTAGTAGACAAGACAAAGAAATCTCTCCCTCATGCAATACATCTTGTTCAGAAAGACAAATAAAACAACATATGAGGAGGTGATGACTGTAAAGAAGGAAAATGAAGTCGGCTAAGGGAATGGAATGTCAGAGGGTGCTATCCTAGACAGGAGAGTCAGAAGACTCCTCTGAGGAGTTAATCTTGAGAGGTGAATAAAAGGAAGAATAAGTCAGATGCTAACATGTAGTGGGACACACCACTCCAGGCAAAGGAACAGCAATGACAAAGGATCTGAGGTGGCTTTTGCTGTTATTTAGTTGCTAAGCCATGTCCAAATCCTTTGCAATCCCGTGGACTGGAACCAGTCAGGCTCCTCTGTCCATAGGATTCTCCAGGCAGGAATACTAGAATAGGTTGCCATTTCCTTCTCCAGGTGATTTTTCCCAACCCAGGGGTTGAACCCATTTCTCCCTTTCTCCTGCATTGGCAGGTGTATTCTTTACCAGTGAACCACCCAGGAATCCCAATGGGACTACACCCCTGGCTTATTCTAAAGCCATAAAAGAGAACTGGAGAACCATCAAAGAGGCTGGAGAACTGTGTAAGAGGGAGATGAAAAGGAGAAGGTTAATTCATAAAGTCAGCTAGGTCCAAGATTTTGAAGGTTCTTCTGGGCCATGCTAGGATATTTGGTTTGAGACCAGAGAGGACAAGTGCTGACAACTAACAAACAACTGAAGGATTTTTGCAAGAGTAAGGAAGTATAAAAATAATCACTTATTAAAAAAAATGGGATAAGAGGAATTAAATAAGATCTCACAGAAGCTTGTGAACAGTGAGAAAGATCTGGATGGCTACCCTTGAGGTGAACTTCTGGTCAAGTCTGACCAGTGTTCTGGTTTCATTCAATATGGACATGAAAAAAAAATTAGACAAATGGCAAATTCAGTACCTATATCTTATTCTAGGAAGTTTGGATGCTTTGCACCACATGGTGGATAACGACATCTAATGATCATCAAATTATGAGTACCAAGTTCACTTGTTTATTCACAAACTATTATCCAAGCACTTATCACAGACCAATTATTATTTAGGCTCTAATTATACAGTAGTAGACAAGACAAAGAAATCTCTCCCTCATGCAATACATCTTGTTCAGAAAGACAAATAAAACAACATATGAGGAGGTGATGACTGTAAAGAAGGAAAATGAAGTCGGCTAAGGGAATGGAATGTCAGAGGGTGCTATCCTAGACAGGAGAGTCAGAAGACTCCTCTGAGGAGTTAATCTTGAGAGGTGAATAAAAGGAAGAATAAGTCAGATGCTAACATGTAGTGGGACACACCACTCCAGGCAAAGGAACAGCAATGACAAAGGATCTGAGGTGGCTTTTGCTGTTATTTAGTTGCTAAGCCATGTCCAAATCCTTTGCAATCCCGTGGACTGGAACCAGTCAGGCTCCTCTGTCCATAGGATTCTCCAGGCAGGAATACTAGAATAGGTTGCCATTTCCTTCTCCAGGTGATTTTTCCCAACCCAGGGATTGAACCCATTTCTCCATTTCTCCTGCATTGGCAGGTGTATTCTTTACCAGTGAACCACCCAGGAATCCCAATGGGACTACACCCCTGGCTTATTCTAAAGCCATAAAAGAGAACTGGAGAACCATCAAAGAGGCTGGAGAACTGTGTAAGAGGGAGATGAAAAGGAGAAGGTTAATTCATAAAGTCAGCTAGGTCCAAGATTTTGAAGGTTCTTCTGGGCCATGCTAGGATATTTCGTTCTGTTCTAGAAGTAGCAGAAGCAGGAGGAGGGTCAAAAACGGTGGCAGGATCTTATTAACACTGAGATAATCAGTGAGATGCCAGAATATTTACATAAATGTTTTCATATTTTTATTAAAATAACAAGTTCATAGGCTATTTGTAAATTAATTACCCATCCACTTTGTTTTAAATATATTTCCTGGTGATTCAGACAGTAAAGAATTTGCCTGCAACACAGGATACCCGGGTTCAATCCCTGGGTTTCAAAGATCCCCTGGAGAAGGGAATGGCTACCCACTCTGGTATTCTTTTCTGGAGAATCCCTTGGGCAGAGGAACTTGGTGCGCTACAGTCCATGGGGTTGCAAAAGTGTCAGACACAACTGAGTGACTAACATATAAGGAAGCTAATAACAACCTGGGGGACTTTGTTCTCGTAACCCTGGCACTTACAACAGCTAATACACAAGCTCTGAGTGGGTCTGACTGCAGCATAAGAGATACAGGCTGTAGAAAGTTACCTGGATAATGAGAAAAGCGCAGATAGCTTGAGGCAGAAGTGACTATGGTGACACAGGCCAGAGACACTCTGTGTACAAGGTACGTGATGTGCCCATGAGAATTTGAAATAACCAGCAGTGAAGACACCCTCTAAAAATGAAACTGTTACATGAGTAAAGATTATTATTAAGAGGCAAAATGGCTTCTGGATCCCAGCAACTTTCCCATGAGAATTAACACATCTTAAGTGGAAAAAAAAAAAAAAAAGGCACTGAAGCAGACATAGGTCAGCTATGGAACCAAAGACATAGGATTGTCTCACAGGCATATTCTGCTCCTGTCCAAGGAAGAGGACCAATTTTTTCCCGGCAAAATTCTCCATTTCTCCTGCATTGGCAGGTGTATTCTTTACCAGTGAACCACCCAGGAATCCCAATGGGACTACACCCCTGGCTTATTCTAAAGCCATAAAAGAGAACTGGAGAACCATCAAAGAGGCTGGAGAACTGTGTAAGAGGGAGATGAAAAGGAGAAGGTTAATTCATAAAGTCAGCTAGGTCCAAGATTTTGAAGGTTCTTCTGGGCCATGCTAGGATATTTCGTTCTGTTCTAGAAGTAGCAGAAGCAGGAGGAGGGTCAAAAACGGTGGCAGGATCTTATTAACACTGAGATAATCAGTGAGATGCCAG
Source organism: Tragulus kanchil (assembly GCA_022376925.1). Taxonomy (NCBI): domain Eukaryota; kingdom Metazoa; phylum Chordata; class Mammalia; order Artiodactyla; family Tragulidae; genus Tragulus; species Tragulus kanchil. The sequence continues at coordinate 183,848,469 of JAIOJX010000028.1, forward strand.
AATATTTACATAAATGTTTTCATATTTTTATTAAAATAACAAGTTCATAGGCTATTTGTAAATTAATTACCCATCCACTTTGTTTTAAATATATTTCCTGGTGATTCAGACAGTAAAGAATTTGCCTGCAACACAGGATACCCGGGTTCAATCCCTGGGTTTCAAAGATCCCCTGGAGAAGGGAATGGCTACCCACTCTGGTATTCTTTTCTGGAGAATCCCTTGGGCAGAGGAACTTGGTGCGCTACAGTCCATGGGGTTGCAAAAGTGTCAGACACAACTGAGTGACTAACATATAAGGAAGCTAATAACAACCTGGGGGACTTTGTTCTCGTAACCCTGGCACTTACAACAGCTAATACACAAGCTCTGAGTGGGTCTGACTGCAGCATAAGAGATACAAGCTGTAGAAAGTTACCTGGATAATGAGAAAAGCGCAGATAGCTTGAGGCAGAAGTGACTATGGTGACACAGGCCAGAGACACTCTGTGTACAAGGTACGTGATGTGCCCATGAGAATTTGAAATAACCAGCAGTGAAGACACCCTCTAAAAATGAAACTGTTACATGAGTAAAGATTATTATTAAGAGGCAAAATGGCTTCTGGATCCCAGCAACTTTCCCATGAGAATTAACACATCTTAAGTGGAAAAAAAAAAAAAAAAGGCACTGAAGCAGACATAGGTCAGCTATGGAACCAAAGACATAGGATTGTCTCACAGGCATATTCTGCTCCTGTCCAGGAAGGGACATCCTGGCACGGTCAAGCTGCTCAGAATGTCTGTTCTTTCTGGCAGGTAGATGGAGACGGATGCACAGTGCCACTGGAGCCTGATGAGACTAAGCATTTGAAGCAAGCATCTTGCTCACCAAGCGACCTTCTGTTAATGTGGTTCCCATGTAGCTTGCCTACAGGGCAGGAATTCACTGGTCAGACTGATGCAAATGTCTGGTCCAGTTAACTGTAATATTTTTCATTGTAAATTAATACAGTGGCTTTCCTATGTATATGCCTCAGTCTTTTGTGAGAGGGTACAAGTCATCCCCTCTGAATAATCAGCCCTGGGCATTAACCAGACCAAATGCAGGGACCTGCATTGCAGAGGTCTGGGCTCCAGCTGTGAGGAATTCACCCTGAAATGCTTCCCTGCAAGGTCTCTTGGCAGCTGGCCTCCTCCTGGGACACACTGACCTTGCAGTACCTGACATCTGAAATGTCGACATATGCATTCCAACACAGGCTCTCCAGGGAACAGTCGCCGCTGGGGCATATGTGCAGGGAGTTGTAAGATGTGATTAATTGAATATTGAAGAAATGTCTCTACTGATGGGAAAAGAATTTTAATTATGTATACTATGGACATATCTTTAAATATGATAATAGCTAATATTTTATTGATTCCTTGGGTACTAACTGACAAACACAACTCTAAGCACTTTAAGTATAATTTAAGTACTATATGTATTTCCATTTTAGGGACTGGAGGAACAGAAGATAGGAATGATGAAGGTGTTTGCTGAGGGTCATATCAGTAGTAAATGATGGATTTACTACTGATTTGAATTCAGACTTATTGTCCCCAACGTTAAGAGAAATTTTTGGGCTCCCGGCAGAGACTTAGTACATTTGAAATAACCAGCAGTGAAGACACCCTCTAAAAATGAAACTGTTACATGAGTAAAGATTATTATTAAGAGGCAAAATGGCTTCTGGATCCCAGCAACTTTCCCATGAGAATTAACACATCTTAAGTGGAAAAAAAAAAAAAAAAGGCACTGAAGCAGACATAGGTCAGCTATGGAACCAAAGACATAGGATTGTCTCACAGGCATATTCTGCTCCTGTCCAGGAAGGGACATCCTGGCACGGTCAAGCTGCTCAGAATGTCTGTTCTTTCTGGCAGGTAGATGGAGACGGATGCACAGTGCCACTGGAGCCTGATGAGACTAAGCATTTGAAGCAAGCATCTTGCTCACCAAGCGACCTTCTGTTAATGTGGTTCCCATGTAGCTTGCCTACAGGGCAGGAATTCACTGGTCAGACTGATGCAAATGTCTGGTCCAGTTAACTGTAATATTTTTCATTGTAAATTAATACAGTGGCTTTCCTATGTATATGCCTCAGTCTTTTGTGAGAGGGTACAAGTCATCCCCTCTGAATAATCAGCCCTGGGCATTAACCAGACCAAATGCAGGGACCTGCATTGCAGAGGTCTGGGCTCCAGCTGTGAGGAATTCACCCTGAAATGCTTCCCTGCAAGGTCTCTTGGCAGCTGGCCTCCTCCTGGGACACACTGACCTTGCAGTACCTGACATCTGAAATGTCGACATATGCATTCCAACACAGGCTCTCCAGGGAACAGTCGCCGCTGGGGCATATGTGCAGGGAGTTGTAAGATGTGATTAATTGAATATTGAAGAAATGTCTCTACTGATGGGAAAAGAATTTTAATTATGTATACTATGGACATATCTTTAAATATGATAATAGCTAATATTTTATTGATTCCTTGGGTACTAACTGACAAACACAACTCTAAGCACTTTAAGTATAATTTAAGTACTATATGTATTTCCATTTTAGGGACTGGAGGAACAGAAGATAGGAATGATGAAGGTGTTTGTTGAGGTCATATCAGTAGTAAATGATGGATTTACTACTGATTTGAATTCAGACTTATTGTCCCCAAAGTTAAGAGAATATGCTCTGCAGTCAGACTTAATACATGTTTAACCTTGGAGGAAGCATTAACTTCCCAACAGGCAGGGTTGTAAGAAAGCAGGACTTATACAAACGTAGTACTCAGTCATATAAAGTAATTCGTGTGATGCACTTTGCATAGAGTAAGCTCAAGGAAAGCTGTCTGTTAATGTAACAGAATGTCCGAAATATTTAATACATGGAAAGTAATATCATTAAGACATATGCAGATCGGGGCTTGACTAACTTTTCATGAGTATCCTTCTTACTCTAGATGATCACCTCTGATATTTCGTAACTTTTTATATATGCCTCACTCTAAAAATTTCAATCAGAACTCAAAAACACACATAGATAAATATACACATATGTAGGTCAAGTACAGAAAAAGCAGTTAAAGAAAACTAAGAGTGGTATGTACGTGTTTCTGTATCTTGGTTTGAACTACATAGCTCATTTGACTCTGAGCTACTGAGAAGTCCAAGCCAATGCGATCATGTGGATTGTTTAATGTTCACAGTGCCTGTAAGATAAAAACAAACCACTTTTCCATATTCCTCAAGACTGAGAGAACTTACCCACAAGGGTCCTCACAAAGGGGGGACTCTGTAAGGGAGCCACATCATCCAACATCCTACAAGGTTTATAGTAATACACCTCAATAGTTTAAAAGTCAAATCACATTTCAGGGATCCAAAATAATACGCAAAATAAAAATTTAAAACAAATGTTCAGGGATCCAAAATGTCGACATATGCATTCCAACACAGGCTCTCCAGGGAACAGTCGCCGCTGGGGCATATGTGCAGGGAGTTGTAAGATGTGATTAATTGAATATTGAAGAAATGTCTCTACTGATGGGAAAAGAATTTTAATTATGTATACTATGGACATATCTTTAAATATGATAATAGCTAATATTTTATTGATTCCTTGGGTACTAACTGACAAACACAACTCTAAGCACTTTAAGTATAATTTAAGTACTATATGTATTTCCATTTTAGGGACTGGAGGAACAGAAGATAGGAATGATGAAGGTGTTTGCTGAGGGTCATATCAGTAGTAAATGATGGATTTACTACTGATTTGAATTCAGACTTATTGTCCCCAAAGTTAAGAGAATATGCTCTGCAGTCAGACTTAATACATGTTTAACCTTGGAGGAAGCATTAACTTCCCAACAGGCAGGGTTGTAAGAAAGCAGGACTTATACAAACGTAGTACTCAGTCATATAAAGTAATTCGTGTGATGCACTTTGCATAGAGTAAGCTCAAGGAAAGCTGTCTGTTAATGTAACAGAATGTCCGAAATATTTAATACATGGAAAGTAATATCATTAAGACATATGCAGATCGGGGCTTGACTAACTTTTCATGAGTATCCTTCTTACTCTAGATGATCACCTCTGATATTTCGTAACTTTTTATATATGCCTCACTCTAAAAATTTCAATCAGAACTCAAAAACACACATAGATAAATATACACATATGTAGGTCAAGTACAGAAAAAGCAGTTAAAGAAAACTAAGAGTGGTATGTACGTGTTTCTGTATCTTGGTTTGAACTACATAGCTCATTTGACTCTGAGCTACTGAGAAGTCCAAGCCAATGCGATCATGTGGATTGTTTAATGTTCACAGTGCCTGTAAGATAAAAACAAACCACTTTTCCATATTCCTCAAGACTGAGAGAACTTACCCACAAGGGTCCTCACAAAGGGGGGACTCTGTAAGGGAGCCACATCATCCAACATCCTACAAGGTTTATAGTAATACACCTCAATAGTTTAAAAAAAAAGTCAAATCACATTTCAGGGATCCAAAATAATACGCAAAATAAAAAATTTAAAACAAAGTGTCAGCTCAAATGAATGGGATTCCAAATGGCTTCAAACTGGACTGCTTCCCTATCCCCTCCTTGTCCACAGACCATCTCCTCCCTTTGTATCAGGTGCTTTCAGGTCCCCATCCCAAACGCCTGCTGCAGTGTTCTGTCCTTGTCCAGAGTTCCCTCTGCAAAATGTCATGCTATCCTTTCCCTCTCATCAGCTTTTATTCCAAAGACCCTGGGCCCTTTTTTTTTTTTTTTCATTTCATTTTGGGCTATATTTTCCAATTCTCTGCACATGCAGAGGTCAAAGTTGTTCATCTGGAACTAGGAAAAAAGAAAACAAAAAAAAAAACCTCCACCAAACAGCAAGCTTACGATTTCACACAGTAAATGGCTGGGAGAGAGGAAGTGCCTCTAGAACCTGAAAAGCTGGCTTCAGACAATAAATCAAAAGCACTTAAGTTAGTTCCGATGCACCTTGGGCTTTCATACCTGACTGGCAAAAAATTGAAATAAAAAATAAAAAGGGTAGTGATGAGGAATAGAAAAAGGCATCCTCCTTAACTGAGCTGTAAAAATGACTGGAGTGTGGTCTCCAGTGTGCACGGTCTCTGCTTACATAAGCTGCCCAAACACATCCCACTTTGGCATCCACACTGCTGCTCCCTCGGTTATGCCTTCGAGCTCATGGCCTTTTACATCTTCCCCTTGGTCTGTCTCATCCCTTTCTATCAGGTCCACCTTCAGAGGTCACATATATACTGTCACTAGCTTTTGAAAACACTCATTCTAATCTCCACTTCCTTATTTATTTATTTATTTTTTTCATTTTCTATCTGTAAAAGTCTGTGCCTGTTCATAGCCCTGGAAAGACTGGAAGGGCCAGGGCCAGGCCAGCATGGAAAGGTCATTCTCACACTGTTTTCTGCAGTCTCAAGTGGGAAGTCCCACAGTTCTTATAGAGAGAGCCTGTCTTTTTGCCTGACATTTCCAGATTTAGCTCCAATAAAATAACTAAAACTCTGCCTTGGACATTTGAGAACAGCATGTTGTCTGATAGGGCTGATTCTGATTGCAAATCATATGTTCTGCTCAGCACTCAGCACGTGGTTGATAATCTTCCAGCCACAGTTTCTGTCTCTCTGGCTGGGAAAGCTAACTAAACTGCACCAGGCTTGGCCTTCCCACAGTTTCCCCTCTCCTCTTCCCCTTCAGCCACTGCACTCCATTCTAGGGAGAATTCTGACCAGCTGAGTTGTGGCTTTCACCTTGGCTGGACACTTAAAGGGATGAGAGAAAGGGAATTATCTGCCTCCTAACTGAATGTACCATTCCTTGTCGCTAGAGATAAAGGAGAGGACGGTCACCATGATTGCTGCCTGAGATGACCACCTCGCCCCCTTTCCACGTTCACGAGTCCCTACAATTTTCTTTCTATCCATGAGGTGTAAGTCCCAGCCAGTGGAGACCAGGTCCTAAAGTATATTGGCCAAAGTCCTCTCTCAAAACCTCAGTGAGTCCATGTTTAGGTTAAAAATAGGCCCAGTGCAAGAACACCAATATGGAACGTGATGATATTTCCTCTGACAAATGAATTTACAGTCTCTAGTGACTGGGGAGGAACACGGTGGTATAATTACCCTAGCACTGTCCTAGAACAGAGTGAATACTATACTTGTTATTTTCCCAATGATAACACTGAAGAAAAGAAAATTGACCTGGCTTGCTCAAGGTCATGGAAGTGTGAGAAAAGTTTACATAAACCAGTTTCCAGATGTCCAGTCTGGCATAGGACCACTTGGTAGCTCTGATCTCGGATACAGAGTCCTGTGTCGGAGCCTTAGTGGGGAATATGCGTCTAAGACCAAGCTGAAATGGTGGCAGACCTCAAGCGCCGGCATTATGAACTCAGAACACTCAGCGTCTCTATTCGCCGTTGATTTAATGTGGATGGCAGTATCTCTGCCGCTGACAAGCACAGCATTTTTTGCCGCTCTGTGTACTAAGCTATTTCTGCCATGACATATATCAACAGCACTGGGATCCTGAGGATTTATTGGGAGTGTTAATGTTGATTTAGCTCCAATAAAATAACTAAAACTCTGCCTTGGACATTTGAGAACAGCATGTTGTCTGATAGGGCTGATTCTGATTGCAAATCATATGTTCTGCTCAGCACTCAGCACGTGGTTGATAATCTTCCAGCCACAGTTTCTGTCTCTCTGGCTGGGAAAGCTAACTAAACTGCACCAGGCTTGGCCTTCCCACAGTTTCCCCTCTCCTCTTCCCCTTCAGCCACTGCACTCCATTCTAGGGAGAATTCTGACCAGCTGAGTTGTGGCTTTCACCTTGGCTGGACACTTAAAGGGATGAGAGAAAGGGAATTATCTGCCTCCTAACTGAATGTACCATTCCTTGTCGCTAGAGATAAAGGAGAGGACGGTCACCATGATTGCTGCCTGAGATGACCACCTCGCCCCCTTTCCACGTTCACGAGTCCCTACAATTTTCTTTCTATCCATGAGGTGTAAGTCCCAGCCAGTGGAGACCAGGTCCTAAAGTATATTGGCCAAAGTCCTCTCTCAAAACCTCAGTGAGTCCATGTTTAGGTTAAAAATAGGCCCAGTGCAAGAACACCAATATGGAACGTGATGATATTTCCTCTGACAAATGAATTTACAGTCTCTAGTGACTGGGGAGGAACACGGTGGTATAATTACCCTAGCACTGTCCTAGAACAGAGTGAATACTATACTTGTTATTTTCCCAATGATAACACTGAAGAAAAGAAAATTGACCTGGCTTGCTCAAGGTCATGGAAGTGTGAGAAAAGTTTACATAAACCAGTTTCCAGATGTCCAGTCTGGCATAGGACCACTTGGTAGCTCTGATCTCGGATACAGAGTCCTGTGTCGGAGCCTTAGTGGGGAATATGCGTCTAAGACCAAGCTGAAATGGTGGCAGACCTCAAGCGCCGGCATTATGAACTCAGAACACTCAGCGTCTCTATTCGCCGTTGATTTAATGTGGATGGCAGTATCTCTGCCGCTGACAAGCACAGCATTTTTTGCCGCTCTGTGTACTAAGCTATTTCTGCCATGACATATATCAACAGCACTGGGATCCTGAGGATTTATTGGGAGTGTTAATAACTGCCTGTGAGTGAGGTCCCGGCTCCTCGTCTGCAGCCCAGAGGAGCCCTGCTAAACGGAGTCGATGCATATTCCCTTCCAGACAGGGAGCTCATATTTAACACATAGCTTGGTCTTCCCTGACTGCCCTCTGAAAAATTATGTTTTTTGTAAATAAATATTTAACAGATTTCCTCATGTCTGCATGTTCTATTAGTTTTGGCAGGATTCAACATCCAGTACTGTGAAAGCAAAGACAATCGTTTTGTAAAAAATATTTTTATGGACCCTTTTAATCTGTTTACCTGGGTTGTTTCTTAGAGTCATACACCAATTTTGTTTGCAACATAAGGACACCCATATTTTGGGGCATTTAAACATCCTTTAAAAAATGTAAGTGTGAAGAGATAGGAAACACAAATACTATCTAATTCTGTGAAACCTAAGCTCACAGGAACTCTTCCATGTCCATTTAGTATTCTCTTCTTCTGCTTCTCTGACTCCTTCCCTGAAGCTTACTTTCCAAACTGCTAAGACATGGCAAAATTGGATTTGCTCCATCTTATCTAAAATAAAATTGACTACAACTAAATCTATTATGTATTAATTAAATATAAGTAGAGAGCATCTACCCACTTGTTCCCCAAACCATTGCATATATCAAATTTAAGTGCCTCTGGGTTTTGTTAGAAGCATTTCCAGAAGAAGCCAACTGTGGTTAAAATTCACAACCTGCAGATCAGATATTGCAATTGCCTGGAGATATTATTTATAGGCCCTTTTTTAATTTGGTCATGGAAGTGTGAGAAAAGTTTACATAAACCAGTTTCCAGATGTCCAGTCTGGCATGGACCACTTGGTAGCTCTGATCTCGGATACAGAGTCCTGTGTCGGAGCCTTAGTGGGGAATATGCGTCTAAGACCAAGCTGAAATGGTGGCAGACCTCAAGCGCCGGCATTATGAACTCAGAACCTCAGCGTCTCTATTCGCCGTTGATTTAATGTGGATGGCAGTATCTCTGCCGCTGACAAGCACAGCATTTTTTGCCGCTCTGTGTACTAAGCTATTTCTGCCATGACATATATCAACAGCACTGGGATCCTGAGGATTTATTGGGAGTGTTAATAACTGCCTGTGAGTGAGGTCCCGGCTCCTCGTCTGCAGCCCAGAGGAGCCCTGCTAAACGGAGTCGATGCATATTCCCTTCCAGACAGGGAGCTCATATTTAACACATAGCTTGGTCTTCCCTGACTGCCCTCTGAAAAATTATGTTTTTCGTAAATAAATATTTAACAGATTTCCTCATGTCTGCATGTTCTATTAGTTTTGGCAGGATTCAACATCCAGTACTGTGAAAGCAAAGACAATCGTTTTGTAAAAAATATTTTTATGGACCCTTTTAATCTGTTTACCTGGGTTGTTTCTTAGAGTCATACACCAATTTTGTTTGCAACATAAGGACACCCATATTTTGGGGCATTTAAACATCCTTTAAAAAATGTAAGTGTGAAGAGATAGGAAACACAAATACTATCTAATTCTGTGAAACCTAAGCTCACAGGAACTCTTCCATGTCCATTTAGTATTCTCTTCTTCTGCTTCTCTGACTCCTTCCCTGAAGCTTACTTTCCAAACTGCTAAGACATGGCAAAATTGGATTTGCTCCATCTTATCTAAAATAAAATTGACTACAACTAAATCTATTATGTATTAATTAAATATAAGTAGAGAGCATCTACCCACTTGTTCCCCAAACCATTGCATATATCAAATTTAAGTGCCTCTGGGTTTTGTTAGAAGCATTTCCAGAAGAAGCCAACTGTGGTTAAAATTCACAACCTGCAGATCAGATATTGCAATTGCCTGGAGATATTATTTTTATAGGCATTCATTTATTTCCAATTTCCACAACATTCTGGGAAACTTATGTATGAATGGTAAAATGCAAAAATAAAATATATACTACCAGGATATATTCTGATGTATATAAATAGATCTTTATCAGTGACCATTATTCCTGCTACTTAATGTTTACACATGGTAATATGGTCTTCTTTGCACTCTGATTTGGCTTTGTTGTGTCATTGTTGTTGTTAAGCTGTGTATATTACTTCCCAACAACAATAAGCATCTTCTTCTGGTATGTTTCCGTAATCTATTAATTAGGTGCATCTAAGAAAAGTAAGTATATAACATGTTAAGAAACTGTGTGCCTCATTGTGACAATGAAGGCAATGAGATGATGAGATGGGGAACAAGAAAAGAGATCATGAATTGAAAGAAAGCAAAATATAAATATGCTTGCCTCTAAAAACCAGATGGCCTCATGTTCGTACAGACTTTGGAGAAATTAATCTAAATATTTCCTTGCACAGAAGAGCCTCAGAGAAGTTTGCCTGATGTCTCAGAGAGAGAGATACACCTGTTCCTAAAACCAACAGGTCAGGGTCATTTTCAGGCTGCTGACCAAGAGCATCTAGACTGAAGGCAGCTGCTAGAGTCAACTAGAGCTCTTCTAGTTCTGGTTCCATGATCCTAAGCTGCATTTAAAATCCATATTAATCTACTTTTTCCTCTGCCCACCAATGAAAGGATCTATAAAAATTCCTAAGATACTCGGCCATCTCCTTCTGCCCCTTCCTTGTATTTTCCTGCTCAACTATATAAAGGTATGCATGTAGAAAATAAAATGAGTGTGTGGTGACTGAATATCTAGAGAACACAGACACTTCATGCCTAAAATACAGTAGGCAATCAATTACATCTTAAATTCTGAATAAATGTGCACATAAATAAGTCAGAAGTGTTGTGAGCTCTAAAATTATATCCCAACAAGAGAAGAGACAATAAGCATTTTTGAAATATCTTACCAACAGTCGATTTAGATATGCCTAACAAATAATCCAGGGGTCTCTGCTATACCTAGGAAGACAATTAGAGACTCAAAAAATAAAAATCTGCCCACACCACCCTAACCTCTCTTTGTTTAACATATTTGTTGTGTACTTTAAACATCACATAGAAGCATAAAAAGGCGTGATTTTATACAGACCATTAGAAGGTAATTCAAAAGAGACCACAGAGAGATCACAAAACCATCATCTGTTCATGCTGGAATGTCTGGATGGCTGTGATGAATGCATTTGCAAATATTGCTGTGAAGTAATTTCCTTCCATTTCTGGAGTACTCGAGATAAATTAGATTTCCCTCTAATCACATCTGCCACCTATGTATGAGAAAAGAGTTTGTCTGCCTAAGACACATAATATGTACTTGGAGGGCAGAGGGCAAAGAGACTTAGTGAAAAGTTACACATACAATCTCATAATGGGGCACAGTACAATCAAATAAAGTCACAGGTTGCTTCTCAAGCAGAGATTCTGCAAAAATGTCATCCCAGTCCTTGCCATGAGCATATTACAGAGCATGTGCAACTCACCTGTCAGAGATAAAGAACAACATTCACAAATAGGGCACCATAGTGAGAACTGGTCAACCTACACTGAGCACTTTAAATAAACAAATCAGATTCACCATGCTATTAATCCGGTATATCCCCAATAAACTCAGAAAAGAAAGCAATAAGACAGTTGAAGAAAATAAACTGCCTTTCAGTTAGTAAAGTGCTACATATAGCCAGCTCTAGCCCATGTCAGAATGAGAGAAGGTTCCAACAATTTAAAATAGTATCCAGTCACAGAGTGTGCTAGAATTCAAAAAAGATATTAAATACAGTGGCCCCTCATATATTAACGGTCCCTTCATGGTACCCTGCTGATAGCAGATGTTATTGGTGAACTGCCCAGATTCACTTAGGAATTTTCATTTCTGAAAATGTTCACCATGTCCTACTGCAAGCTCGTGTGACTCTCCACTGGAGAGTTTCCTTTTGGCATTTCCAGAGCAGGTTAGACATACTGGGAAATTAATGTGCCCAGGAACATCTCTCAGCTAATGACAGATGGAAGTGGGAAGACAGATCCCCAGCTTCCTTGCCTTTTCTTTGTAAAAAAAAAAAAAAAAGAAAAAAGAAAGAAAGAAAAAAAGAAAATAATTTACTGGAGTGTAGTTGATTTAAAACATTGTATTAGTTTCTTCTGTACAGCCAAGTGAACCACTTATATATATACATGTATCTAATCTTTTTCAGAGTCTTTCCCATAAAGGTCATTACGGAGTATTGAGAGGGGTCCCCTGTGCTTTCCAGTAAGTCCTTATTAGTTATCAATGTTAATTACAGGAGAGAAAGCTCTGAGATTTGTTCACACGGTGTCCCCAACATTTCTCAGTGAAGCTGAGCCCTAGGAGTACATAATACACCCTTGATTGCTTTCCTGCATTCTTGGTCCTACTTCTACATTCCATTACCCATTTGTCATGGGATTATTTCCCAGATAAACTTCCGGCACTCACATCTTGTTTGGTGTCCACTTCAGAAGAAACACACTTTGAGGCATGGCCTATTCAAAACTGTATGCAGGATAAGAAGAATTAGAACCACACATGAAGCAATGGACTGGTTCAAAATTGGGAAAGAGGTATGTCAGGGCTGTATATTGCCACCCTGCTTATTTAATTTATATGCAGAGTACATCATGTGAAATGCTGGGTTGGATGAAGTACAAGCTGGAATCAAGATTGCCAGGAGAAATATAAATAACCTCAGGCTATGCAGATAGCACCATGGCAGAAAGCAAAAAGGAACTAAAGGGCCTCTTGATGAAGGTAAAAAAGGAGAGTGAAAAAGCTGGCTTAAAACTCAATATTCAAAAAACTAAGATCATGGCATCTTATCCCATTACTTCATGGCAAATAGATGGGGAAAAGTGCAAACAGTGACAGGTTTTCTTTCTTGGGCTCCAAAATCACTGTGAATGGTGACTGCAGTCATGAAACTAAAAGATGCTTGCTTCTTAGAAGAACAACTATGACAGACCTAGACAGTGTATTAAAAATCAGAGATATCACTTTGCCTACAAAGGTTCATATTATCAAACCTATGGTTTTTCCAGTAGTCATGTATGCATGTGAGAGTTGTGTTACTGAGTCTAAGCTCACTCTGCTTGAGCACAGCAGGCCAATAAATCCGAGAGACAAGGTGTTGAGGCAAGAAAAATGATTTTATTTGGAAAGTACCTGACTGAGAAGATGGCAGGCTAGAGCCTCAGAAAAAAACATCTTATTGGGGTTTGGATGCCAGGTTATTTTATAGATCAGAGAAGGGGGGAGATGAGAAAGCAAAGCAAAAAGGCCATTAATATTGCAAACATCTCTTAGAATGGCAAGCCTAAGGCAGAAGTGTTAACTTCTCTCTTCCTGCCATCTACAGATGGACAGGACTCTTGAACAAAGGTATTTTATTTTAACAGTAAGGCAGAGGGGGCAGGGTTCTTAGGCAAGCCATTAAGCATGATTATATTAATAACAGCAACAGAAAGCAATTCAAAGGAAAAGTTTGCAACATGGAGCCAGAATTGGTTTTCTCCCTCCAAGAGCTGGACCACAAAGAAGACTGAACACTGAAGACTTTTGAACTGTGGCACTAGAGATGACTCTTGAGAGCTCGTTGGACTGCAAAGAGATCAAACCAATCAATCCTAAAGGATATCAACCTTGAATACTCATTGGAAGGACTGATGCTGAAGTTGAAGCTCTAAAATTCTGATTACCTGATGTGAAGACATGACTCATTGGAAAAGATGCTGATGCTGGGAAAGATTGAGGGCAGGAGGAGAAGGGGGCAACAGATATGAGATGGTAGAATGGCATCACTGATTCAGTGAACATGAGTTTAAGTAAACTCCAGGAGATAGTGAAGGACAGGGAAGTCTGGCATACTGCAGTTCATGGAGTCACAAAAGAGTTGGACACAACTTAGTGATCGAACAACAATTCAAAAGTATGTGAAGAACTGAAAATTCAGCCATAAAATAGGTCTAAGAATGTCCCAAAAAAAGGGTATAAATCAGCTATAAAAAGAAGAAAACTAGACTATTTGTAGAGAAATGGAAGATTTTAGAGTCTGTTATACAGAATGAAGTCAGAAAGAGTAAAGCAAATGTTGTATAGTAATGCATATATGTGGAATCGAGAAAAATGGTACAGGTGCATCTATTGGCAGGAAGAAACAAAGACTCAGAAACTGAGAAAGGCTGTTATGGGCATGGAAGATGGGAGTAGGGTGGGATGAACTGGTCCAATGGGACTGAGGTCTGTGCACTGCTCTATGTAAAACAGATAGCTATTGGAAATCAGGCACGTAGCACAGCGACCTCAGTTTCAAGCGCTGTGGTGACCTAGTGGAGTGGGATGTGGGTAGGAGGGAGGGACGTTCTAGAGAGAGGGAATACATGTATACATACAGCCAATTTACTTTGTTGGACAACACTGTAAAGCAAATATAGCCTAATTTAAACAAATAAAAATTACTGTTCCATTGTAATACAAAAAATATATCAAAATGCATATATTTTACCTACAATAAGAATAGCAAGAAATAGTAAGAACACTAAGGAAAGAGGCAGATAACCAGCAAAAAGATGCAATCACTTATGAACCATTCAGAGTAGCGACGACCAGGCTTCAATAACCCAGTGAAACCTGAAGGCATGAGCACAGTGTCTGAGAACAGCTCGTATTTATACCAATGGTCTGAGTCATTAATTGTTAACATGTTGCATAGCAATTTCTGTGTTCTATCTAAGAATGCAGGGGATAGACAGAAAAATGAGTAAAAATTTACATTAAGGATTGTCAAACACAGTTATTTAAAAATTAAACTCCAATTACCAGGAAAACCTGTTAATATTGAATATACCACTTTCCTACAATTGGAGAAAAGGTAAACAACATTACNTGATGTGAAGACATGACTCATTGGAAAAGATGCTGATGCTGGGAAAGATTGAGGGCAGGAGGAGAAGGGGGCAACAGATATGAGATGGTAGAATGGCATCACTGATTCAGTGAACATGAGTTTAAGTAAACTCCAGGAGATAGTGAAGGACAGGGAAGTCTGGCATACTGCAGTTCATGGAGTCACAAAAGAGTTGGACACAACTTAGTGATCGAACAACAATTCAAAAGTATGTGAAGAACTGAAAATTCAGCCATAAAATAGGTCTAAGAATGTCCCAAAAAAAGGGTATAAATCAGCTATAAAAAGAAGAAAACTAGACTATTTGTAGAGAAATGGAAGATTTTAGAGTCTGTTATACAGAATGAAGTCAGAAAGAGTAAAGCAAATGTTGTATAGTAATGCATATATGTGGAATCGAGAAAAATGGTACAGGTGCATCTATTGGCAGGAAGAAACAAAGACTCAGAAACTGAGAAAGGCTGTTATGGGCATGGAAGATGGGAGTAGGGTGGGATGAACTGGTCCAATGGGACTGAGGTCTGTGCACTGCTCTATGTAAAACAGATAGCTATTGGAAATCAGGCACGTAGCACAGCGACCTCAGTTTCAAGCGCTGTGGTGACCTAGTGGAGTGGGATGTGGGTAGGAGGGAGGGACGTTCTAGAGAGAGGGAATACATGTATACATACAGCCAATTTACTTTGTTGGACAACACTGTAAAGCAAATATAGCCTAATTTAAACAAATAAAAATTACTGTTCCATTGTAATACAAAAAATATATCAAAATGCATATATTTTACCTACAATAAGAATAGCAAGAAATAGTAAGAACACTAAGGAAAGAGGCAGATAACCAGCAAAAAGATGCAATCACTTATGAACCATTCAGAGTAGCGACGACCAGGCTTCAATAACCCAGTGAAACCTGAAGGCATGAGCACAGTGTCTGAGAACAGCTCGTATTTATACCAATGGTCTGAGTCATTAATTGTTAACATGTTGCATAGCAATTTCTGTGTTCTATCTAAGAATGCAGGGGATAGACAGAAAAATGAGTAAAAATTTACATTAAGGATTGTCAAACACAGTTATTTAAAAATTAAACTCCAATTACCAGGAAAACCTGTTAATATTGAATATACCACTTTCCTACAATTGGAGAAAAGGTAAACAACATACCACAGGTATGATGCAGCTACACCAGATCTGGTTGAACTTCACTGAATCGGCAGAGTTCAGAAATCTCAATTCATGCCATCACTGTACTTGAAGTAGACAGTTATCACGAACATGAGAAAAGTTGAGCCAAAAGGGAAGTAGCTCAGAGTTAGGAAGAATAATCATCTAATATCTGACCTGAAAACATACTGAGCTGATTTTTCATAGTTTCTTAAAATCAAGTCCCTTTCATTTTAGGATAATTCTGTGCTTGTATATTTTATTTTATATGGGCTAAACTTTATCTATGCATTAGTACAATACATTTAAGTAGTAAGAGTTAATCTCATGAAAGGACCCAGCTATAAAACTGTCTCCCCATAGATCAATAGTTGGCTCTTTGAAATCTGCCACTAGCAACCTGGATCTTTAGTTTAATCATAGTTGTGTTTCATCTTATGAGATGAAATGATGCCTAAGGGGAGCATCAGTTCAGGTCGCTCACACCTTAGGGTGAATAAATAATACTGAAAGCTTTGTCTAGTGTCAAGGGACTTCCAAATAAAGAAATTTGAGATACAGCGAAATGGCGATAGGCTGATAAGAATATTCTTAAATTCATTTTAAAAAATAGTTTCCTGGCTTCCCTGGTGGTTCAGTGGGTAAGGACACTGCCTTGCAGTGCAAGGGATGCCGGTTTGATCCCTGGCCTGAGAAGATCCCACAGGCCGCGGAGCAGCTGGACCAATGTGTCCAATTACCGAGCCGGAGCTCTGGAGCACATGTGCCCAGGGCAGGGCCGGTGCTCTGCGACAGCAGAGGCCACCGCAATGGGAGGCCCACACGGGCCAAAGAACAAAGATGGATGAAAATAGATAAAATCCTGAAGCATGAGCACAGTGTCTGAGAACAGCTCGTATTTATACCAATGGTCTGAGTCATTAATTGTTAACATGTTGCATAGCAATTTCTGTGTTCTATCTAAGAATGCAGGGGATAGACAGAAAAATGAGTAAAAATTTACATTAAGGATTGTCAAACACAGTTATTTAAAAATTAAACTCCAATTACCAGGAAAACCTGTTAATATTGAATATACCACTTTCCTACAATTGGAGAAAAGGTAAACAACATACCACAGGTATGATGCAGCTACACCAGATCTGGTTGAACTTCACTGAATCGGCAGAGTTCAGAAATCTCAATTCATGCCATCACTGTACTTGAAGTAGACAGTTATCACGAACATGAGAAAAGTTGAGCCAAAAGGGAAGTAGCTCAGAGTTAGGAAGAATAATCATCTAATATCTGACCTGAAAACATACTGAGCTGATTTTTCATAGTTTCTTAAAATCAAGTCCCTTTCATTTTAGGATAATTCTGTGCTTGTATATTTTATTTTATATGGGCTAAACTTTATCTATGCATTAGTACAATACATTTAAGTAGTAAGAGTTAATCTCATGAAAGGACCCAGCTATAAAACTGTCTCCCCATAGATCAATAGTTGGCTCTTTGAAATCTGCCACTAGCAACCTGGATCTTTAGTTTAATCATAGTTGTGTTTCATCTTATGAGATGAAATGATGCCTAAGGGGAGCATCAGTTCAGGTCGCTCACACCTTAGGGTGAATAAATAATACTGAAAGCTTTGTCTAGTGTCAAGGGACTTCCAAATAAAGAAATTTGAGATACAGCGAAATGGCGATAGGCTGATAAGAATATTCTTAAATTCATTTTAAAAAATAGTTTCCTGGCTTCCCTGGTGGTTCAGTGGGTAAGGACACTGCCTTGCAGTGCAAGGGATGCCGGTTTGATCCCTGGCCTGAGAAGATCCCACAGGCCGCGGAGCAGCTGGACCAATGTGTCCAATTACCGAGCCGGAGCTCTGGAGCACATGTGCCCAGGGCAGGGCCGGTGCTCTGCGACAGCAGAGGCCACCGCAATGGGAGGCCCACACGGGCCAAAGAACAAAGATGGATGAAAATAGATAAAATGAAAGACCAATAGAAGTGGCCCGCCCACCCCCATCCCTCCACAAAAATAAATAAATAAATAAATGTTTAAAAAAAAAAAATAGTTTCCTTACAAAAGCAGCCTATAATCATATTAAGCTATGCAATTCTGACTAAAAATCAGAAGTATAGATGCAAAAATGGTTTTCATTAAAATAAAATGCCAAATAGTTAAATAATCATAGAATCTGAAAAGAATCTAACATGCTGTTATCTGCCCATTTCGATGAACATAAATACTGTGGTTCTACATATGTGTATGCGTGTATATGTGTATATACACATATACAGACTGAACTATATATATATGTATATATATATGTATATATATATGTATATATATATGTATGTATGTATATACACACTTAAACACACAAACACACAATTATGCCTTCCCCAGTGGTTCATACACTAAAGAATCTGCCTGCATTGCATGAGACCTGGGTTCAATCCCTGGGTTGGGAAGATCCCCTGGAAAAGGGAATGGCAATTCCCTCCAATATTCTTGCCTGGAGAAATCCATGGACAGAGAAGCCTGGAAGTCCATGGGGTTGCAAAGAGTCAGACACAAGTGGGCAACTAACACTTTCTTTACTTCAAATATATATAAATAGTTATGTGTGTGTATATACATACACACACACACATAATACACACACACACACGCACATATATATATTATGTATATACACATGTAGTTAGGTGTCTTCACATCCATTTCATTCACTTTCTGTGTCCTTGTCCAGTTTCCCACTCTCAATACCTATATTGTGGGAAGTGTTCTACACTCTCAGCTCATCCTCCAATAGCTGACCTTATTCTTTCTCTGACTGTGACCTCTATGCAGAGGCTGATAAGAATATTCTTAAATTCATTTTAAAAATAGTTTCCTGGCTTCCTGGTGGTCAGTGGGTAAGGACACTGCCTTGCAGTGCAAGGGATGCCGGTTTGATCCCTGGCCTGAGAAGATCCCACAGGCATGGAGCAGCTGGACCAATGTGTCCAATTACCGAGCCGGAGCTCTGGAGCACATGTGCCCAGGGCAGGGCCGGTGCTCTGCGACAGCAGAGGCCACCGCAATGGGAGGCCCACACGGGCCAAAGAACAAAGATGGATGAAAATAGATAAAATGAAAGACCAATAGAAGTGGCCCGCCCACCCCCATCCCTCCACAAAAATAAATAAATAAATAAATGTTTAAAAAAAAAAAATAGTTTCCTTACAAAAGCAGCCTATAATCATATTAAGCTATGCAATTCTGACTAAAAATCAGAAGTATAGATGCAAAAATGGTTTTCATTAAAATAAAATGCCAAATAGTTAAATAATCATAGAATCTGAAAAGAATCTAACATGCTGTTATCTGCCCATTTCGATGAACATAAATACTGTGGTTCTACATATGTGTATGCGTGTATATGTGTATATACACATATACAGACTGAACTATATATATATGTATATATATATGTATATATATATGTATATATATATGTATGTATGTATATACACACTTAAACACACAAACACACAATTATGCCTTCCCCAGTGGTTCATACACTAAAGAATCTGCCTGCATTGCATGAGACCTGGGTTCAATCCCTGGGTTGGGAAGATCCCCTGGAAAAGGGAATGGCAATTCCCTCCAATATTCTTGCCTGGAGAAATCCATGGACAGAGAAGCCTGGAAGTCCATGGGGTTGCAAAGAGTCAGACACAAGTGGGCAACTAACACTTTCTTTACTTCAAATATATATAAATAGTTATGTGTGTGTATATACATACACACACACACATAATACACACACACACACGCACATATATATATATATGTATATATACACATGTAGTTAGGTGTCTTCACATCCATTTCATTCACTTTCTGTGTCCTTGTCCAGTTTCCCACTCTCAATACCTATATTGTGGGAAGTGTTCTACACTCTCAGCTCATCCTCCAATAGCTGACCTTATTCTTTCTCTGACTGTGACCTCTATGCAGAGGAAATCTCTGATGCATGACACATGAGTGGCCTAGGCAGACAGATGGCTTGGACTACTACCAAGAGCCAAGCATACCAAAAGAAACAGCAAAAGGGAAATCAGTCCAGTAACATTAAGTAACATTAAGCATCTCACTGCTGGGGGCAGCAGTGAGATCAAGATGGAAGGCAAATTTCAGGTGTCCATCCCTACCTTCATTGTTGTTGTGTTAAGTCAGATGTGCCTGATGACCTTTATATTTTGGGGGGAACCAGTATTAAATCAGCTGAATTCAAGGATTTTTGTTCTAGTGAGGTGGATGAACCTAGAGCCTACTATACTGACTGAAGTAAGTCGGAAATAGAAAAACAAACACCATATATCAACGTGTATATATGGAATCTAGAAAAATAGTACTCACCATCCAATTTTCAGGGAAGAAATGGAGACACAGATGTAGAGAACTGACTTGCGGACACAACAGGTGAAGGAGAGGGCAGGGTGAATTGAGGAAGTAGCATTGGCATATCTACACTATCCTGTGTAAAACAGAGCTAGTGGGAAGCTGCTGGGTAACACAGGAAGCCCAGCCAGGTGCTCTGTGACAGCCTAGAGGGGTGGGATGGAGGAGACTCAAGAGGGAGCGGATATATATGTGCGTATATGTATGCATGATTATGTATGTATAATTGTATTTATAATATGTATGTATAATTATGACTGATTCATGTTGTTTTATGGCAGAAACCAATACAACATTGTAAAGCAATTGCCCACCAATTGAAAAAATAAAACATTTTTGAAGTGTTTACTCTGACAAAACCTACATCAGGCAGAGGACAGAGCAATAAACAGGCCACAATTTCCATCCACCTCTAAAATGTAAAGGAACCACTCATGAAATCTGGTGAAACCAAAACCCAGTGGCCATCCCCGGTGGGCTGGGGGAGGCAATGTCACCTATGACGTTCAGTGCATGTTTCCTGACTGCCAACGATGGTGATTGGAACTGCCAGTCAGAGTGCTTTCTGACTTGTTTCCATCAGCTCTGACCTAAAACACTGGAAATCCTGCCAATAACTCACTAAAGAGGAGGAAACAAACAAACCAAAAAAGTAAGACCTGTCTCTGCTCCTTTTAATTAGCTCAGAAATCTGGCAACTAGAAACTACCCTGACACAGAGAAGACCAAATAAGGTCTTATTTAAAATACTGTGGGAGGCTGAGTCTGGAACCCCAGCCAGCCCTTGTAGGGACAGTGTGGGCAGCTGAGGTGGCCTGTCAGGAAGCAGCAGCTCAGCTCCTGGTTCCTATTTGAATTCCCCTGTGCACCCCCATCACCCTGCACTGATTTGCATGGAGGCTAAAGGTCCCAGAATCGGCAGGCTGAAGGAGCAGACTGAGCTCTAGTGGTCATCCGGGCAGCTCTTCTGAAGGTGTGACAAACACAACCCCTAAGAGGCTCTGGCAGGTGGCCCGGATGTCTCCAGTGTGTATGCTAAAAAGAGTGGCACAGACTCCAGGAACACATCACAAGAGCTCATTTCCCTCACTCTCTGATTTTGATCTGTAATTTTTATTCATCCCAAATTCTCTCTTTTGTCAAAGAAATGAATGGGTTGAATACTGCAGAATGTTCCCTTTAAAGGTTCAAACTCTCACCTCCTTTTAATCACTAGCCCTAAGACTAAAAGCCTTCCTCACAAACTCAAAAATGGATGGGGTGTGGGGGCTTCTTTTTTCTCACACCCATAACTCAAAGGCTTGCGATGAAAGGCATTAGGATTTCTTTTCTAATCTTCATAGCTAGCCTTGAAATGATACAAGCCCTCCTACTGGGGCTAGATGGGAAGGAGAACATCAATACATGCATGACACCTTTTACCTGACAGAGGAGGTTTTTAAAGTAGGAAGACCAAAAAAGAAGCATTTACAAATATCAAGAGTGTGGGAACGTTTTGATAACAACTTAAGAAAGCTTCGACACACCCAAAACCTACATCAGGCAGAGGACAGAGCAATAAACAGGCCACAATTTCCATCCACCTCTAAAATGTAAAGGAACCACTCATGAAATCTGGTGAAACCAAAACCCAGTGGCCATCCCGGTGGGCTGGGGGAGGCAATGTCACCTATGACGTTCAGTGCATGTTTCCTGACTGCCAACGATGGTGATTGGAACTGCCAGTCAGAGTGCTTTCTGACTTGTTTCCATCAGCTCTGACCTAAAACACTGGAAATCCTGCCAATAACTCACTAAAGAGGAGGAAACAAACAAACCAAAAAAGTAAGACCTGTCTCTGCTCCTTTTAATTAGCTCAGAAATCTGGCAACTAGAAACTACCCTGACACAGAGAAGACCAAATAAGGTCTTATTTAAAATACTGTGGGAGGCTGAGTCTGGAACCCCAGCCAGCCCTTGTAGGGACAGTGTGGGCAGCTGAGGTGGCCTGTCAGGAAGCAGCAGCTCAGCTCCTGGTTCCTATTTGAATTCCCCTGTGCACCCCCATCACCCTGCACTGATTTGCATGGAGGCTAAAGGTCCCAGAATCGGCAGGCTGAAGGAGCAGACTGAGCTCTAGTGGTCATCCGGGCAGCTCTTCTGAAGGTGTGACAAACACAACCCCTAAGAGGCTCTGGCAGGTGGCCCGGATGTCTCCAGTGTGTATGCTAAAAAGAGTGGCACAGACTCCAGGAACACATCACAAGAGCTCATTTCCCTCACTCTCTGATTTTGATCTGTAATTTTTATTCATCCCAAATTCTCTCTTTTGTCAAAGAAATGAATGGGTTGAATACTGCAGAATGTTCCCTTTAAAGGTTCAAACTCTCGCTCTCCTTTTTAATCACTAGCCCTAAGACTAAAAGCCTTCCTCACAAACTCAAAAATGGATGGGGTGTGGGGGCTTCTTTTTTCTCACACCCATAACTCAAAGGCTTGCGATGAAAGGCATTAGGATTTCTTTTCTAATCTTCATAGCTAGCCTTGAAATGATACAAGCCCTCCTACTGGGGCTAGATGGGAAGGAGAACATCAATACATGCATGACACCTTTTACCTGACAGAGGAGGTTTTTAAAGTAGGAAGACCAAAAAAGAAGCATTTACAAATATCAAGAGTGTGGGAACGTTTTGATAACAACTTAAGAAAGCTTCGCACACACACTTCCACACACATGGTAGAGACAGTGTTAACAGGATGGTGGCCATTCATTGATGGGACTGTGCAGTAACTGGAAGTTTTCAGAATGCTGAGCTGGACTTTCTGAAGAGGCCATGATGGATCAAGTAGTGAAGATATAAAAGGCATTTCCGGTGGGTTGAGTGACTAAAATCTGAAGAGTCCTGGCTGAGGCGAATCAAAAAATAAGCTAGGGATTTTAGATGGACATTTTTTCTTTTGAATTTCTTATAATCCTCCCATGCTTACTTACAAATTAAATTTATCACCTAGTCCTCTGCTCCTGAGCATCCAGGCAAGGCTGTCACCGACTCCTCCCCTCCTCTCTTCCCATCCTCCAGGGACAGAACTGTCCGAGTGTTCCCTGGGCGACAGGGGAGACGGTGGAGCTGTCACCCATGACAGGCCTAAATGGCCAGTTCTGGACATCAGTCACTAACACTGATCGCTGTACTCCACAATTTGATTACCTGGATGATTAATGGGATTTTCATGACAATTCCGTCACAAGTTTCTTCTTCCTTTTTTCCTTTCACTTTAATAAAAATGGGATTACCTTATTCTTATCATGCTGTCTCTGAAGAGGAAGTTAAGTTGACAAAAAGAAAAAAAAAAGAGTGAAAGGTATTTCAAGAAGGGGGGAGGCCAGAATCACGTAACTCAGCTTCATTTTTTTAAGGTACTAAAGTACAGAGACTCCTGTTGCTTTGTCTACCTATGGTCTTTCATTTTCTGCCTGTATTTGGATGCTGAATGCCTCCATGCATCAGCCTTCTTGTAAGGCTAATAATACATATGTAGCCCAGAGCAAAGCTGGAAGGATTAATTAATAAAACATGACTGTTAAACCCACTGCAAACATGAAGCATGATCTGAAGCTACTTGGTTAGAAAGTAATAAAGTGAAGCCTGGAAAGAACAGGGTGGGGCAGCTGCAGGCTCAGTGCCTCATGACTCCATGCCTCATGGCTCCCTGGCAGCATCCAGATTAGTGTGTCCTGCTTTGTGCCCTGGCCATGGAAATCTGCCCCAAGTCCCAAGGTGCCCAAACACAGACTTCTCATTTACAAATATCAAGAGTGTGGGAACGTTTTGATAACAACTTAAGAAAGCTTCGCACACACACTTCCACACACATGGTAGAGACAGTGTTAACAGGATGGTGGCCATTCATTGATGGGACTGTGCAGTAACTGGAAGTTTTCAGAATGCTGAGCTGGACTTTCTGAAGAGGCCATGATGGATCAAGTAGTGAAGATATAAAAGGCATTTCCGGTGGGTTGAGTGACTAAAATCTGAAGAGTCCTGGCTGAGGCGAATCAAAAAATAAGCTAGGGATTTTAGATGGACATTTTTTCTTTTGAATTTCTTATAATCCTCCCATGCTTACTTACAAATTAAATTTATCACCTAGTCCTCTGCTCCTGAGCATCCAGGCAAGGCTGTCACCGACTCCTCCCCTCCTCTCTTCCCATCCTCCAGGGACAGAACTGTCCGAGTGTTCCCTGGGCGACAGGGGAGACGGTGGAGCTGTCACCCATGACAGGCCTAAATGGCCAGTTCTGGACATCAGTCACTAACACTGATCGCTGTACTCCACAATTTGATTACCTGGATGATTAATGGGATTTTCATGACAATTCCGTCACAAGTTTCTTCTTCCTTTTTTCCTTTCACTTTAATAAAAATGGGATTACCTTATTCTTATCATGCTGTCTCTGAAGAGGAAGTTAAGTTGACAAAAAGAAAAAAAAAAGAGTGAAAGGTATTTCAAGAAGGGGGGAGGCCAGAATCACGTAACTCAGCTTCATTTTTTTAAGGTACTAAAGTACAGAGACTCCTGTTGCTTTGTCTACCTATGGTCTTTCATTTTCTGCCTGTATTTGGATGCTGAATGCCTCCATGCATCAGCCTTCTTGTAAGGCTAATAATACATATGTAGCCCAGAGCAAAGCTGGAAGGATTAATTAATAAAACATGACTGTTAAACCCACTGCAAACATGAAGCATGATCTGAAGCTACTTGGTTAGAAAGTAATAAAGTGAAGCCTGGAAAGAACAGGGTGGGGCAGCTGCAGGCTCAGTGCCTCATGACTCCATGCCTCATGGCTCCCTGGCAGCATCCAGATTAGTGTGTCCTGCTTTGTGCCCTGGCCATGGAAATCTTTCCCAAGTCCCAAACCACAGGTGCCTTCCTGAAATGCTCCACACCCACACAGACTTCTCTATTCTTCCACCCAGACCTGCTGATTCTGTCTGTGGGCACATTTCAATTGCTAGATTTTGACTCCACCTTTCTCACAACACCATCTCTCACCTCAGGAGAAAGAAGTTCTTTCTAGAGTAGAAAGAATTGCCCAATCACGCTCCTCATCCAATAAAGTGGTAGCCTTGACTTGTTGCTGCTTCTCCCTCACTTCTCTTGTGTCTCTCTCTCTCGTTCTCACACACACACACACACGAGGAGAAATTACAGAGAGTAATCATGACTATGTGAGAGGAGAGAATATCTCCTCCAGGAACTGGATTCTGAAATACTCACTAACTTGGCTTGATCCAGTTTAATTGAAACAAGAATTTATCATATATTTGTTTTTTTCAAAATGCACTGCACTGTGCTAGCCATAGTGTAGAACAAGCTAACCAGCCCAGCCCCTTGCCCTCAAAAGGTAGAGAGAGATGAGAAAGTGACATAAGCAGAGTCATGTTGACTGATAAGAGAGATGAGCAAAGAGAGAGAATGATGCAGTCTGATAAAAGGAAGAAAGTCTAGATGAAAAGAATGGAGAGGACAAAGACATACCTGCAGAGGGACTGGCATGTTCCCATCAAGGACACTAAACCCTTCCATGTAAGTTACCAAAGTTGAACTTTCCAACTCCTCTATGGGGCAGTATTAAATTTCTGGTATTGAAACTGACACTCAGAAAGTAACTTTCCCAATTACTCAGTGTCAAAAGCATAGCATAAAGAGGACACTCACAATACAAAACCTGGGATTCTGTTGTAGTTCCAGACATACCATTTCTCGAAACTATGCAACAAGTACCACATTATGTAAGCTACAATACAGAGGAGACATTGAAAATTCCTTTAACCAAATTCAGAAAATGACATGAACCAGGGTTTGGGGCCTGCACTTGGTTAGAAAGTAATAAAGTGAAGCCTGGAAAGAACAGGGTGGGGCAGCTGCAGGCTCAGTGCCTCATGACTCCATGCCTCATGGCTCCCTGGCAGCATCCAGATTAGTGTGTCCTGCTTTGTGCCCTGGCCATGGAAATCTTTCCCAAGTCCCAAACCACAGGTGCCTTCCTGAAATGCTCCACACCCACACAGACTTCTCTATTCTTCCACCCAGACCTGCTGATTCTGTCTGTGGGCACATTTCAATTGCTAGATTTTGACTCCACCTTTCTCACAACACCATCTCTCACCTCAGGAGAAAGAAGTTCTTTCTAGAGTAGAAAGAATTGCCCAATCACGCTCCTCATCCAATAAAGTGGTAGCCTTGACTTGTTGCTGCTTCTCCCTCACTTCTCTTGTGTCTCTCTCTCTCGTTCTCACACACACACACACACGAGGAGAAATTACAGAGAGTAACTGCGTACTATGTGAGAGGAGAGAATATCTCCTCCAGGAACTGGATTCTGAAATACTCACTAACTTGGCTTGATCCAGTTTAATTGAAACAAGAATTTATCATATATTTGTTTTTTTCAAAATGCACTGCACTGTGCTAGCCATAGTGTAGAACAAGCTAACCAGCCCAGCCCCTTGCCCTCAAAAGGTAGAGAGAGATGAGAAAGTGACATAAGCAGAGTCATGTTGACTGATAAGAGAGATGAGCAAAGAGAGAGAATGATGCAGTCTGATAAAAGGAAGAAAGTCTAGATGAAAAGAATGGAGAGGACAAAGACATACCTGCAGAGGGACTGGCATGTTCCCATCAAGGACACTAAACCCTTCCATGTAAGTTACCAAAGTTGAACTTTCCAACTCCTCTATGGGGCAGTATTAAATTTCTGGTATTGAAACTGACACTCAGAAAGTAACTTTCCCAATTACTCAGTGTCAAAAGCATAGCATAAAGAGGACACTCACAATACAAAACCTGGGATTCTGTTGTAGTTCCAGACATACCATTTCTCGAAACTATGCAACAAGTACCACATTATGTAAGCTACAATACAGAGGAGACATTGAATTCCTTTACATTCAGGCGCTATGCTAACCCATGGAGTTGCAGTCACTAAATGGCTTCCTGGAAATATGTTCTAAGAAAAGTATGACATGAACCAGGGTCATGACTTCTCTATTACATATCAGAACAAGTAGCTTTGTATGACAGCATTCATGGACCTACAATAAAGGCAAGTGGTAAAGGCTCCTTGAAAAACCTTGACCCATCGCTGAAAACCATTGTCAACAGCTAAATGTCATGGAACACAACTTTTAAAAGGATATGAAACTAGGAAGTATTACAGGAAGAAGTACTACATGAACAATTTATAAGGTAGGACTCAATGTTAAAGGCGATCTGTCTGAGCTAAGATATAAGGTCAAGGAGTTAATGTCTATTTTTAATACTATTTAATTAGCTTAATTTTCCATTAAATATCAAATCAGCAGCCTACTATCTATTTCAGAGCAGTCAGGGCATCTGACATTCTTAGCAGCTGTGATTTTCCCTAAGGGTTTAATGGGTTTGTGTAATATTTGTACAAAGTAATATTATCATTATCATAAATGTTTTCTAATTATTTCTTGGGATTAATGGAAGCATGTTGTATTATTGATGGATTAAGTACAATATTTATAAAACAGTGATAGGATTAAAGAGAAATAAATATGTATATCTTTCTGCACATGTAAATAATAAATATTAATTCCCATCAATTTTGCGCAAAATGGTTTAGCACATATTCATAACTACTACATAGTTCAGTTATCTGATGTAGATTTGAGGTATGGATAGCCTGTTTGTTTGTCTGTAAGCTGCATAACTTGGATGAAGTCCTTGAAGACTGCAGGAAGGGCAATGATCTGGAAAATAGACCCCAAAATAATGAAAGGCTTGTTAGATTCTCAGAAATTAAATGTACCCAATAAGCTTTCAAGGGGAAGGAAATTGATAAAATTCTATCAAAAACAAAAACAAAAAAATGTATCAAGAAAAAAGTCATAAATCTATACAGCAAGTATACATAGGCATACAGTTGTATGTTTAAATACATGAGTATTATCTATAAAATAGTGACTCATTAATAGCATTCCTTTGGTTTTTGACTTGGGTATTCGTGATTTTTTTTCTCCACCCAATTTGGCTGTGTAAGCCCCCTGCAGGCAACAATAAAGCATCTATGTGACAAACTGTAAAGCAAACCAAAATTGGAAGATAGAAGACATAGCTTGGAATTTAGACTGCAGTTTACTGATTGAGAGATGTTAGAAGACAGTAATGGTGTGCATCACCAGTTTCTTCCCCTGCCATCATTTTCAATAACTGGGTCAATCCTTAATTTCAACCAAGGATGTGGTTTGATATAAATGCAAAGCAATTTCTCTTCCAGAACTGAAAAGTATACTACATTTTAAGGCTAAGATATGAACCATTCAAGAAACATAAGTTTGCTGATGAGGTTTTAAAGAAACTACATCAGTGAACTGATGGAAGTCACTTAAGAAAATAGATTCATAAGAGACTACAGAAATGATGATAGAATTTTAAATCACAATGCTACCTTTGATAGGTATAATAAGTTGTTTTCTGTTGGATTAATTTACTCTAAGATAAAAGATAATGGTTCAGAAATTGAAGGAATAGGAAAGCTCTTGTCTTTCTATTCTAGTCTATGAAAAAATAGGAATCTGAATAGCATAACCTTCTGAATTTCTCATTTGATTAGACTGATCAATTTATATTTTAAATAAGTCTGTTTCTAATACACTCTTCTGTTTTCCTATGGGCAAAGTTACTGTCAATAATCCTCCTGCCTCATCATTGTAGTCCCAAAAGATTTATTAAAGAATGGAATATACCAGATAAGGAGAAATCATTTACAAAAGCACAGTCTTACTCACAGTACCCAGGATGATACCAGAAAGAGATCCAGAAAGTGTGGCCTTTTCAGAAGTTTGCCAGGGTGACAGGTGGCTATTTAATGACATGCACAGATGTCCACGGATACAGGAAGCATCTTCAGGTCACCCTATAAGTCTGAGTTTTCACCCCAAGCATCTCTAAGGTGCAAGCAACCTTTTCAAATTTTCACCCGTCCCAGAGGACCCAGAATGCCTATGACCCCGAGCTACTAAAACATCTGTTCAACCTAATTCAATCCACAAAAACTATTTCTACCTAGCTTATTTGTGTTCCATGGTCATTCAACTTGAGCATAAAAGCACAATCTAAGCACCTAAGATTCCTGGTTAATTGGTACCCCAGCAACAGGAGTGAGGTACAAATCAAGTTCAAGAGGCAGTAAATAGAGAGAGCTGCACCACAGAAGACAGATGATCTGTGTGTAGGTTGCCTTTGGGAAACTATTCATCGCCACAGTCAGATTTCACTAGGATTGGCCAAATTTAGGAAACAAATAAATTACTAAATAAATTTAATTAAATCTTAGCAATCTGAGAGTGCATGTTAGCTTAACGGAGATGAGTAGAAAAGGAATATCATTCAATAAATTATATTAAGAATGGTCTCCTGCCAATGTAGGAGACGTAAGAGAAGCAGGTTTGATCTCTGGGTCATGAAGATCCCCTGGATGAGGGCATGGAAACCCAATCTAGTATTCTTGCTTGGAAAATCCTCATGGACAGAGGAGCCTGGCAGGCTCGAGTCCATAGGGTTGCGAAGAGTGGGACACAACCAAAGTGACTAAGCATGCACACACACAAGCCCATAACACCTGGGACAAAAAAATTCCCACCCACTCCCAGAATGAATGATTTCTAAGCTGGATATAATTGTATTCTGAATTTCATAGTGCTAGAGTAGAAAACTGCAGAAGGTGGAAAATGAAGCCTCAAAGGACACATCCAGAGGCTAAGAGTTGGTAAAGAGTAGAGACAAAACAGAGACAAGCTAATCAAACTGAGGAGTGAATAAAGTAGAGAAGTCGGCAAGCAGTAACAAGGTAGTCGGAGTTGGTCAGGTCAGCAGCCGAGGGAAATGGAAAACAGGAAGGCCAAGGATTGATTAGTGAGAGAGAAAACTATACCACTTCCTTTATATCTCCTCACAAGCTCTTTACTAGTGATTCTGTTAGGTCATTTACAAGATGTGTGTGCATTCCCAGTTGCTAAGTTATGTTCAAATCTTTGCAACCCCCATGGACTGTAGTCAGCCAGGCTCCTCTGTCCATGGGATTTCTCAGGCAAGAATACTGGAGTGGGTTGCCTTTGCCCCTTCACCAAAATGACCCCGAGCTACTAAAACATCTGTTCAACCTAATTCAATCCACAAAACTATTTCTACCTAGCTTATTTGTGTTCCATGGTCATTCAACTTGAGCATAAAAGCACAATCTAAGCACCTAAGATTCCTGGTTAATTGGTACCCCAGCAACAGGAGTGAGGTACAAATCAAGTTCAAGAGGCAGTAAATAGAGAGAGCTGCACCACAGAAGACAGATGATCTGTGTGTAGGTTGCCTTTGGGAAACTATTCATCGCCACAGTCAGATTTCACTAGGATTGGCCAAATTTAGGAAACAAATAAATTACTAAATAAATTTAATTAAATCTTAGCAATCTGAGAGTGCATGTTAGCTTAACGGAGATGAGTAGAAAAGGAATATCATTCAATAAATTATATTAAGAATGGTCTCCTGCCAATGTAGGAGACGTAAGAGAAGCAGGTTTGATCTCTGGGTCATGAAGATCCCCTGGATGAGGGCATGGAAACCCAATCTAGTATTCTTGCTTGGAAAATCCTCATGGACAGAGGAGCCTGGCAGGCTCGAGTCCATAGGGTTGCGAAGAGTGGGACACAACCAAAGTGACTAAGCATGCACACACACAAGCCCATAACACCTGGGACAAAAAAATTCCCACCCACTCCCAGAATGAATGATTTCTAAGCTGGATATAATTGTATTCTGAATTTCATAGTGCTAGAGTAGAAAACTGCAGAAGGTGGAAAATGAAGCCTCAAAGGACACATCCAGAGGCTAAGAGTTGGTAAAGAGTAGAGACAAAACAGAGACAAGCTAATCAAACTGAGGAGTGAATAAAGTAGAGAAGTCGGCAAGCAGTAACAAGGTAGTCGGAGTTGGTCAGGTCAGCAGCCGAGGGAAATGGAAAACAGGAAGGCCAAGGATTGATTAGTGAGAGAGAAAACTATACCACTTCCTTTATATCTCCTCACAAGCTCTTTACTAGTGATTCTGTTAGGTCATTTACAAGATGTGTGTGCATTCCCAGTTGCTAAGTTATGTTCAAATCTTTGCAACCCCCATGGACTGTAGTCAGCCAGGCTCCTCTGTCCATGGGATTTCTCAGGCAAGAATACTGGAGTGGATTGCCTTTGCCTTCTCTAGGGGATTTTCCCAACCCAGAGATTGAACCTGCACCAGCAGGTGGACTTGTTACTGCTGAGCCACCAGAGAAGACTGGCAAGTTATGAATATATACCTTAATTCACAGACTAAAACTTTACGATTCACCACACATGGTATGCCATGCCTGGCTACTGTATAACCTTGATTTAAATACAGTGTTTATCTCAAAGTACTTCATTTTGATCATATCACCACTCTTATTCCTCTTATACAGGAAGTAAATACAAGATGTCATCTCACAAATGTGCCTGGAAAGAAAGCCACATTGGTTTGCCTTTTACCAGGTTATCAGATACAAAAAGTGAAAAATCTTAATGGCATGATCTATCTTTCCTACTCTGCCTTGCCTGGACACCATGGAAGGAATCCACGCCATGAGGCCTGACCATTCTCAGCCCTCAGTCAAAAGAATATAGACAAATGATAAGCAATGGATCAGACATCAAATAGTCAAGCTTATCTATTTAATAACTAAAACAAGGGTGTTTAGTTTTGTAGTTGCTAAGAATGCAAAATCCTATCATTTATTCTGGAAATGATGGATGAGCTCTGGGATTCCCTAACTAAATTGAAAAACAAAGAGTAGAAAACACCTAACATAAAACATATCATATTAACTATTTTAAATATATGGTTAAATATTAAAAACCATTTTTAGTAAAAATAAAACCCAACTAGCTACAACTGGTAGATCTATACCAGTCCTAGCTCATTAAAGTTGAAGACAGTCTCAGATATGACCCCTATAGGTCCTTACAAGTCCAGATCCAGAAATGGAAAAAGGTCCAGAGAGGTTAAACACTTTGTCCAAAGTCACCCAAATACACAAAAAATCAAAACTAGACTCTAGGCTCCTCATTTGCAGGCCCGTTCTCTTTCTTTTTTAGCCAACTTGAGTTAGGACAACACAAAATGATGCACCATGCCAATTATCTGATAAATTTCATGGATGTGTATGGAAACAAACAAAAAACAATTGAGTCCCCCATGGACTAGCAAGATACTGGAGTGGCCAGGCTCCTCTGTCCATGGGATTTCTCAGGCAAGAATACTGGAGTGGATTGCCTTTGCCTTCTAGGGATTTTCCCAACCCAGAGATTGAACCTGCACCAGCAGGTGGACTTGTTACTGCTGAGCCACCAGAGAAGACTGGCAAGTTATGAATATATACCTTAATTCACAGACTAAAACTTTACGATTCACCACACATGGTATGCCATGCCTGGCTACTGTATAACCTTGATTTAAATACAGTGTTTATCTCAAAGTACTTCATTTTGATCATATCACCACTCTTATTCCTCTTATACAGGAAGTAAATACAAGATGTCATCTCACAAATGTGCCTGGAAAGAAAGCCACATTGGTTTGCCTTTTACCAGGTTATCAGATACAAAAAGTGAAAAATCTTAATGGCATGATCTATCTTTCCTACTCTGCCTTGCCTGGACACCATGGAAGGAATCCACGCCATGAGGCCTGACCATTCTCAGCCCTCAGTCAAAAGAATATAGACAAATGATAAGCAATGGATCAGACATCAAATAGTCAAGCTTATCTATTTAATAACTAAAACAAGGGTGTTTAGTTTTGTAGTTGCTAAGAATGCAAAATCCTATCATTTATTCTGGAAATGATGGATGAGCTCTGGGATTCCCTAACTAAATTGAAAAACAAAGAGTAGAAAACACCTAACATAAAACATATCATATTAACTATTTTAAATATATGGTTAAATATTAAAAACCATTTTTAGTAAAAATAAAACCCAACTAGCTACAACTGGTAGATCTATACCAGTCCTAGCTCATTAAAGTTGAAGACAGTCTCAGATATGACCCCTATAGGTCCTTACAAGTCCAGATCCAGAAATGGAAAAAGGTCCAGAGAGGTTAAACACTTTGTCCAAAGTCACCCAAATACACAAAAAATCAAAACTAGACTCTAGGCTCCTCATTTGCAGGCCCGTTCTCTTTCTTTTTTAGCCAACTTGAGTTAGGACAACACAAAATGATGCACCATGCCAATTATCTGATAAATTTCATGGATGTGTATGGACAAACAGGGATAATTAGGGCCAGGAAATTAAATTTAGGTCCTCAATTACCTAGATTGACTGTCTCCATTGACGAAATAAACTGGACAATGGCCAGAAATGCACTCTATGTTGTGCTGTGCACCCATAACTGAGAAGCACTTCACTGTGCTTATGAGACTAATAGGAATACATACACCATTGAGCTAACTATAAAGTACAAATGTAAGTGGGTGCATCTTCCATCAATGAGCAGATCTGAAAGTCACCCCAACATCTCTTTTATTGGTGAGTCAAGTGAAATTGCTATAGGAACTCAATGCACACACGTTTTAGAATTTCTCTGAAGAAGGCACTCACAACTGTCTCTTTTCAAATCCTTTGTTTCATTAAGACTATTATTCTTCCAAATGAATCAACTATAATTAGGTCCAAGTTGTAAGAAGAAAGATTAAAAGAGTCTCAATAAATCTAGGTCATTCTTGACTTCATTCTGAAAAATATATAGGTCTCTGTTTTAAACTTAAGATAAACATTCTACTTACGATCTTTGGCCATGGAGCGAAAGCATTTGAGAAAGGGGACTTTCAATCAATGCCTGTATAGACTTTGCTGCAAGATGGCAAGCTGTAAAATAAAAACTCTGCTATTCAAGTGTAGAGTGATTTATTTGCCTATGTGAAGCTTCAACAACAACAAAAAATCATTTCAAAAGTAAGATGGTTCCCTCTGATTTTAAAAATAAATAGGTTTAGAACTTTTTGTGCCAACATCAGGAACAAAAATGACTGTGCATCATGATTAGAGGCTGAGAAGATAAGCCAAGAGAAAGATGAATCAAAAAGCAAGACACAATATCATGTGATGTAAATGTTATTGAACTAGGAATCACGAAACTGGGTTTTACGTTTCCATTTGGCAGGAAACATCTAGATTATATGAGACAGTTCACCTTCTCCCTGGACTTTAGTTCCCTTATCTCTAAAATAAGAAGTTGACTGGAGGAGTTTCCAGTTTTACCTCTCTGTGACTTTAAACCAGGAACGAGCAAACTAACGGTAATGGGCCAAATATAGATCACCACCTGCTTTTGTAAATAAAGTGTGATTAGAACAGCCATGTTCCTTCCTCAACATATTGCTTACAGCAGCATTCAAGCTACAAAATCAGAGCTGTGTTTAACTGCAACAGGGCCGGTATGGCCCACAAGTCCAAAATACTTAACTAATCTGACCTTCTAAGTAAAGTCTGCTAATTTCTGTTCAAATCAAAAATTGACAGCGAATTATTTCAATTTTCATGCATCCTTGAGCTAACTATGCAATGTAGTTCAAAAATCTGAAAGTCACCCCAACATCTCTTTTATTGGTGAGTCAAGTGAAATTGCTATAGGAACTCAATGCACACACGTTTTAGAATTTCTCTGAAGAAGGCACTCACAACTGTCTCTTTTCAAATCCTTTGTTTCATTAAGACTATTATTCTTCCAAATGAATCAACTATAATTAGGTCCAAGTTGTAAGAAGAAAGATTAAAAGAGTCTCAATAAATCTAGGTCATTCTTGACTTCATTCTGAAAAATATATAGGTCTCTGTTTTAAACTTAAGATAAACATTCTACTTACGATCTTTGGCCATGGAGCGAAAGCATTTGAGAAAGGGGACTTTCAATCAATGCCTGTATAGACTTTGCTGCAAGATGGCAAGCTGTAAAATAAAAACTCTGCTATTCAAGTGTAGAGTGATTTATTTGCCTATGTGAAGCTTCAACAACAACAAAAAATCATTTCAAAAGTAAGATGGTTCCCTCTGATTTTAAAAATAAATAGGTTTAGAACTTTTTGTGCCAACATCAGGAACAAAAATGACTGTGCATCATGATTAGAGGCTGAGAAGATAAGCCAAGAGAAAGATGAATCAAAAGCAAGACACAATATCATGTGATGTAAATGTTATTGAACTAGGAATCACGAAACTGGGTTTTACGTTTCCATTTGGCAGGAAACATCTAGATTATATGAGACAGTTCACCTTCTCCCTGGACTTTAGTTCCCTTATCTCTAAAATAAGAAGTTGACTGGAGGAGTTTCCAGTTTTACCTCTCTGTGACTTTAAACCAGGAACGAGCAAACTAACGGTAATGGGCCAAATATAGATCACCACCTGCTTTTGTAAATAAAGTGTGATTAGAACAGCCATGTTCCTTCCTCAACATATTGCTTACAGCAGCATTCAAGCTACAAAATCAGAGCTGTGTTTAACTGCAACAGGGCCGGTATGGCCCACAAGTCCAAAATACTTAACTAATCTGACCTTCTAAGTAAAGTCTGCTAATTTCTGTTCAAATCATTGACAGCGTTTCTGACAAAAGAGGATATGTTGGCATCACTGCTAACCCAAATCCATATTTTAATGAATTATTTCAATTTTACAGGGTGGATTTTCATTCATCTTATGCCTAAAACCATGCTGAGTAACACATCTTGTGTGATGATATTTTGTTGTCCTTGTACAGTCTGGTGATTAGATACACTGGTCCTTCACTATAACTTTGATAGGTAACAATTCATAGTGGAATTGTCTGAAGCCTTTACTGTTGGTAGGGTTGCTGCAAGTGGTTAAAATTTTGTTCAAAACTGGCCAGTTCCACAATTTCAGGATCAGAAAGAAGTCCTCCCATATAAACAGGGATAGTAAGTTAAGACACTGATACTACATGAGAGAAAGGAACAGTTGCTGAATAGCTTTGAATTAAAAAAAAAAAAAAAAAAACAGAAAAAGAACACTGACCAAAGACAAAAGCAGGGAAACTCATGTAACTTTCATCTTGTTGAGGAGCACAATTTATGCTGAAACTGAAAATTGATACCCAAATCAGTAGGCAAAGACCTGCCTCAGACTCTGAAATTACCTAAATGTTTTAAAACTCAAGTGATGCAAAGGAAGGAAACTCATATATACTCCTTATTACCCAATCCACCTTCTCACAAAACCTCAGAATTAATGGGAAATCCTCTCAGAGCCACAGTCAGAGAGATTTCAGTGCAGCTTTATCTAAACAGGGAAGTTCCATCATTCAAGGACTCACCTGGACTTTAGTTCTTATCTCTAAAATAAGAAGTTGACTGGAGGAGTTTCCAGTTTTACCTCTCTGTGACTTTAAACCAGGAACGAGCAAACTAACGGTAATGGGCCAAATATAGATCACCACCTGCTTTTGTAAATAAAGTGTGATTAGAACAGCCATGTTCCTTCCTCAACATATTGCTTACAGCAGCATTCAAGCTACAAAATCAGAGCTGTGTTTAACTGCAACAGGGCCGGTATGGCCCACAAGTCCAAAATACTTAACTAATCTGACCTTCTAAGTAAAGTCTGCTAATTTCTGTTCAAATCATTGACAGCGTTTCTGACAAAAGAGGATATGTTGGCATCACTGCTAACCCAAATCCATATTTTAATGAATTATTTCAATTTTACAGGGTGGATTTTCATTCATCTTATGCCTAAAACCATGCTGAGTAACACATCTTGTGTGATGATATTTTGTTGTCCTTGTACAGTCTGGTGATTAGATACACTGGTCCTTCACTATAACTTTGATAGGTAACAATTCATAGTGGAATTGTCTGAAGCCTTTACTGTTGGTAGGGTTGCTGCAAGTGGTTAAAATTTTGTTCAAAACTGGCCAGTTCCACAATTTCAGGATCAGAAAGAAGTCCTCCCATATAAACAGGGATAGTAAGTTAAGACACTGATACTACATGAGAGAAAGGAACAGTTGCTGAATAGCTTTGAATTAAAAAAAAAAAAAAAAAACAGAAAAAGAACACTGACCAAAGACAAAAGCAGGGAAACTCATGTAACTTTCATCTTGTTGAGGAGCACAATTTATGCTGAAACTGAAAATTGATACCCAAATCAGTAGGCAAAGACCTGCCTCAGACTCTGAAATTACCTAAATGTTTTAAAACTCAAGTGATGCAAAGGAAGGAAACTCATATATACTCCTTATTACCCAATCCACCTTCTCACAAAACCTCAGAATTAATGGGAAATCCTCTCAGAGCCACAGTCAGAGAGATTTCAATGCAGCTTTATCTAAACAGGGAAGTTCCATCATTCAAGGACTCACCTGGCTCTTCATTCAGAGTCATATCAACAATCTCTCTGCTCCCTGCCCTGCTAAGAACCTAGAAAACATTTCCCCTGCAAAACTCAAGCAGCTGGCAAGGATATCCAAGAATCAAATCTCCACTAAGTTATCAACTATAGAATTTTTTAAGGAACTAGTAGGAACTGTGCACAGTCTTAAAACATACCCCATTGCTGGTACTTAAAGAGCCAACATGATGAAGTGGAATAAAAGGGGCATTTGGGGTCAGTCCCTCTGGATTTAGAATCCTGGTTCTGTCATTTACCTATGGTAAGTAGTTAACTAAATACTCTGAACCTTGACTCTAATCAATTAAATGGAGCCCCAATGCCTCCCTTACAGGACTATTCAAATACCTATATGCAGCTGCATTACAAATCCACTGTCTTTTGAGTTATCACTAGTAACCAGATGCAAATATATTAGCTCATTCAATCCTCAAATATCTTTGTCAAGACTGAAATCAGTAAGTCCATTTTATAGAGAAGGAAACTAAAGACTGGACAAGTTAAGAAATTTGGCAATCATCATACAACCAATAAATGATACAACTGGTGTCTGAGTCCAGGCATTTCTGAATTCACAAACTGTTATTCCCTCAAATCTACATCATGTTCCAGTGTCTTATCAATGTCAACTCTAGTTCCTGGGCCATAACGGGGCATGGAGGACTTCAGCTGCACCATCCAGAAATCATCTGTCTACATAGAATCCAAAAGACCATCTTCCCAGGCAATGCTCCCAATACCCCTTGCCTGCCATATGCTTTGGGCCAGGGACTAAGGCTGCACAACTGATTGAGCTTCCTACTTAGTTTAGACCTTTGCCCCAGTCCATTAAGCTGAGTCTATAGAGTCTGCTTGGTTCCTGATAGTCAAAATCTTCACTCTCACATAGACTAAACCACAGGGCACATAGCACCATCTCCCAACCCTTTGGTGAAGTCCAGACATAGCTAAGAGAACTCGCCAAAGTGCAGAGATGCCATCTTCGTGGATGGGCTCTCATAAAAACTCCCTGCCAGCTTTATCTAAACAGGGAAGTTCCATCATTCAAGGACTCACCTGGCTCTTCATTCAGAGTCATATCAACAATCTCTGCTCCCTGCCCTGCTAAGAACCTAGAAAACATTTCCCCTGCAAAACTCAAGCAGCTGGCAAGGATATCCAAGAATCAAATCTCCACTAAGTTATCAACTATAGAATTTTTTAAGGAACTAGTAGGAACTGTGCACAGTCTTAAAACATACCCCATTGCTGGTACTTAAAGAGCCAACATGATGAAGTGGAATAAAAGGGGCATTTGGGGTCAGCCCCTCTGGATTTAGAATCCTGGTTCTGTCATTTACCTATGGTAAGTAGTTAACTAAATACTCTGAACCTTGACTCTAATCAATTAAATGGAGCCCCAATGCCTCCCTTACAGGACTATTCAAATACCTATATGCAGCTGCATTACAAATCCACTGTCTTTTGAGTTATCACTAGTAACCAGATGCAAATATATTAGCTCATTCAATCCTCAAATATCTTTGTCAAGACTGAAATCAGTAAGTCCATTTTATAGAGAAGGAAACTAAAGACTGGACAAGTTAAGAAATTTGGCAATCATCATACAACCAATAAATGATACAACTGGTGTCTGAGTCCAGGCCTTTCTGAATTCAAAAACTGTTATTCCCTCAAATCTACATCATGTTCCAGTGTCTTATCAATGTCAACTCTAGTTCCTGGGCCATAACGGGGCATGGAGGACTTCAGCTGCACCATCCAGAAATCATCTGTCTACATAGAATCCAAAAGACCATCTTCCCAGGCAATGCTCCCAATACCCCTTGCCTGCCATATGCTTTGGGCCAGGGACTAAGGCTGCACAACTGATTGAGCTTCCTACTTAGTTTAGACCTTTGCCCCAGTCCATTAAGCTGAGTCTATAGAGTCTGCTTGGTTCCTGATAGTCAAAATCTTCACTCTCACATAGACTAAACCACAGGGCACATAGCACCATCTCCCAACCCTTTGGTGAAGTCCAGACATAGCTAAGAGAACTCGCCAAAGTGCAGAGATGCCATCTTCGTGGATGGGCTTCTGTCAGGCTTCCCTGCTGACCAGATTTTATGCTCATGATGCAGGACCTACAAGAATCATGCCCACTCTGAGATTTACATCCTGAAAGCACATTAAAGACCACAGACAGAGCCAAACTTGTTGAGTGGTTATCACCCTGCCTTTACTTCCTCTCTCCCTGACTCTACCACTCACTTCCCCAGACTGCCTTCCTCTGGTGTCTGCTCAAAGTCTAGAGTAATATGTCAGGAGCCAGGTGTTCTGGACAAAGAACAAGGTGGTGAACTCTGGCACCTAAGAGCAACGATAACTGACTAAGCTGAGGATGCACATCTGGTCAGGACAGCCAGTCACTCCAAACTGAGGCCCCTGTGTGCACCTGCC
This sequence comes from Tragulus kanchil, assembly GCA_022376925.1. NCBI lineage: Eukaryota > Metazoa > Chordata > Mammalia > Artiodactyla > Tragulidae > Tragulus > Tragulus kanchil. Next base: position 183,888,539 of record JAIOJX010000028.1, read on the forward strand.
CAGGAAGAGAACTGAGAATCAAGAATAGGAGGAGCCACTGATTTTGGACCTTTAACAAGTTATGATTTTACATGTGCCCTTTTATTTGTAAATGAGTATGTTTTCTTTGGCTAAACAAATGGGATATGAAAAACCTTCACTTGAAGAATTTGCATGTTTCTTCTACAAAGCATATTTCAAAACTTCATTCTAGGATGTTCCTTTATAACACAGTATAATTTGCTGAAGCTCATCATAAATGCTTCTAAATCCCTCAGGAAGGATGTAAAGGATATGTTGGTAATTATAGAAAAACTGTGAAAGGAGAAGATGAAGAGGTTTCTCTCCTTCCTTTCTCACTCAGCCTTACTCTCTTTTCTTCTGTTTAGCTATTGAAATGTGCTTATTTGTTACATCAGCTAGAACCCTAATACAATGAATATATAATTCAATTCATTAACTAATTGGCAAATTAACTGACAGATGATGATAATTTCATATATTAGGCTTAGTGGTTAAAAAAAAAAAAAGGTCCAGCTGCCAATGCAGAACTTGCAGGAGATGTGGGCTAGGTCCTTGAGTCAGGAAGATCCCCTGGAGTAGCAAACAGCAACTCACTCCTGTAACCTTGTTTTGAAAATTCCACAGGCAGAGAAGCCTGTTGCGCCAGTCCACGGGGGTCACAAAGAGTTGGACATAACTCAGCAGTAGTCTATTAAAAATTAATTGTTTTTTTTTTTTTGGTTTTTTTTTTGGCCTCTAAGTTATCACTTGTTTTCATCCATGTTTATTCTTCGGCCTGTGTGGGCCTCCCATCACAGGGACCTCTCTCACCACAGAGCACTGGCTCCGGGCACATGTGCCCCAGAGTGCTGGCTCACAATTAGACACATGAGTCCAGCGGCTCTTCGGCATGTAGGATCCTCCCTGGTCAGGGATCTAACCAGTGCCCCCTGGACTGCAAGGCAGACTCATTACCCACTGAACCACCAGGGAAGCCTATAAATTAAGTTTTGACTATTTAAGTAAAGAAATGAAAATGGAACAAGATTCCTAACAAAGACAATGAGGCTTGTATTTTAAGGCCCTTAACTAGACCAGCTTTCTTCTAAGATCCTGGACAAAAGTCTAGCAAAAATTCTACAGTTTTTATAAGTTTTTCAAAGGCAGTTCCTGAACAGACCCCCAAATTATGAAGGCCTCAGAATCCATAAAACTCTGTCCCTGGTGCAAGATAAAAGAGAATGGTGGTATATAATGAATAAAGTATGAAATTTGTATTTGTAATGCACAGAAAGTCGATCTCTTCCACTAAAGTCGACTCTTTTATTAATCAGAATGTCACACAATCTAAAGCAGCCTGCAATTTATTGTCACATTTTCTCTCATTAGTTTTTCTATGATGTCTTATGCAGAAAGAATTGTCTCATTAATAACTTTGACCAATTGCTTTTGCAAGAGGTTGATTATTTTTTCCTTTTGCATTTAACAAATGTAAAAGGACCAAAATGCTTTCTTTGTAATAGTGTTAGGCTGGTTTTTAATAATGAGTCAACTATGAGAGGTTTAATCATTTTTAGTAAATTCATCTTTTGGCATAGATAAATCCTGCTTGATACTCAAATTAACACACACATTTATACACACACTCTCACAATGATTTGATGAAATGCTCAGAAAATGGAAAAAACCAGTCACATAATGCTTGACTGAAGTCATCCTGCCTACATTTAATATTTTGGTGGCTAAGATGATGACTAGAGGTGAAGAGATGGCAAGTAACTTGTGCCTGAGAGTATGAGTTTGAGTGCTAAAAGTGAGTATATACAATGGAATACTTGTGTCTAATATACTAAGAGAAGCTTTATTTAGTCCATATCTTGAATTTGTTATTAGTCAAATTTGCTTTGCCTCTTCCTTTATCTCTTCCTAGCTTCTTACAAATGATCTTTAAGAGAAAACCACAGAGCACTGGCTCCGGGCACATGTGCCCCAGGGGGCCACAATGGAGTCCAGCGGCTCTTCGGCATGTAGGATCCTCCCTGGTCAGGGATCTAACCAGTGCCCCCTGGACTGCAAGGCAGACTCATTACCCACTGAACCACCAGGGAAGCCTATAAATTAAGTTTTGACTATTTAAGTAAAGAAATGAAAATGGAACAAGATTCCTAACAAAGACAATGAGGCTTGTATTTTAAGGCCCTTAACTAGACCAGCTTTCTTCTAAGATCCTGGACAAAAGTCTAGCAAAAATTCTACAGTTTTTATAAGTTTTTCAAAGGCAGTTCCTGAACAGACCCCCAAATTATGAAGGCCTCAGAATCCATAAAACTCTGTCCCTGGTGCAAGATAAAAGAGAATGGTGGTATATAATGAATAAAGTATGAAATTTGTATTTGTAATGCACAGAAAGTCGATCTCTTCCACTAAAGTCGACTCTTTTATTAATCAGAATGTCACACAATCTAAAGCAGCCTGCAATTTATTGTCACATTTTCTCTCATTAGTTTTTCTATGATGTCTTATGCAGAAAGAATTGTCTCATTAATAACTTTGACCAATTGCTTTTGCAAGAGGTTGATTATTTTTTCCTTTTGCATTTAACAAATGTAAAAGGACCAAAATGCTTTCTTTGTAATAGTGTTAGGCTGGTTTTTAATAATGAGTCAACTATGAGAGGTTTAATCATTTTTAGTAAATTCATCTTTTGGCATAGATAAATCCTGCTTGATACTCAAATTAACACACACATTTATACACACACTCTCACAATGATTTGATGAAATGCTCAGAAAATGGAAAAAACCAGTCACATAATGCTTGACTGAAGTCATCCTGCCTACATTTAATATTTTGGTGGCTAAGATGATGACTAGAGGTGAAGAGATGGCAAGTAACTTGTGCCTGAGAGTATGAGTTTGAGTGCTAAAAGTGAGTATATACAATGGAATACTTGTGTCTAATATACTAAGAGAAGCTTTATTTAGTCCATATCTTGAATTTGTTATTAGTCAAATTTGCTTTGCCTCTTCCTTTATCTCTTCCTAGCTTCTTACAAATGATCTTTAAGAGAAAAACATGTATTTTTGTTTGTTTCATTTAAATAGCAGCCTTAGTGATTTGTTAACATTTTACTATATAGTCAATTCTGCCATCAGATTTAAAAAAAAAAAACAAATTTATTTCTAGGAAAAATTAATCTTGGAAGTTTTAAAAACAACATGAATGAACGGTAGTTCATTTAGGACAGCACAACAGAAAACAAATTATGGGATTAAAGATTAACACCAGTATATGTAAAATAGCATTCATGCAAATAGTTAAATGCCCACAATAAAATTTGAAGATGTTTCTATGATATTTCTACACTTTGTGAAATGAAGGAGTTTCCCATAAAATCCAGAAGTATTCATAGATGTATGCCGAGTTCACATTTTAATGGAGAAGACTTTTCTGGAACTAAAAAGTGGTGATGTGCTTTCCATACATAAACAAATTGAGCAGCAGCTGTTATTTGTTTTCATCCCACCAAACACTCACTTTAAAAGCTGAACATTAAAACGTTGAACTTAGCACTTAGGAATCTCCATTTACTAAAGTTCCATTTCCAAGAAATTTCAAATAAACTATTACAGAATAAATAATCTGAATCTCTCCATGTGCATTTCATGAGTGAAGGCTTTTACTATTCATACCCATGAAGATAAATTTTTATTATAACACCAGCATCATTATCCAAAAGAAAAGAACCTATTCCTCCTATATTTAATTTAGGTTTCCTTTCTTTAAGCATAGGCTATTTGATTATTCAATGATTAACTTTCATCTCCAAGTTCACTCTGACTTAATTCTCTAAAAGATACTTCTGACATACTAAGCCCTTAATTCTCTTTAAAATTTTGGTGGCTAAGATGATGACTAGAGGTGAAGAGATGGCAAGTAACTTGTGCCTGAGAGTATGAGTTTGAGTGCTAAAAGTGAGTATATACAATGGAATACTTGTGTCTAATATACTAAGAGAAGCTTTATTTAGTCCATATCTTGAATTTGTTATTAGTCAAATTTGCTTTGCCTCTTCCTTTATCTCTTCCTAGCTTCTTACAAATGATCTTTAAGAGAAAAACATGTATTTTTGTTTGTTTCATTTAAATAGCAGCCTTAGTGATTTGTTAACATTTTACTATATAGTCAATTCTGCCATCAGATTTAAAAAAAAAAAACAAATTTATTTCTAGGAAAAATTAATCTTGGAAGTTTTAAAAACAACATGAATGAACGGTAGTTCATTTAGGACAGCACAACAGAAAACAAATTATGGGATTAAAGATTAACACCAGTATATGTAAAATAGCATTCATGCAAATAGTTAAATGCCCACAATAAAATTTGAAGATGTTTCTATGATATTTCTACACTTTGTGAAATGAAGGAGTTTCCCATAAAATCCAGAAGTATTCATAGATGTATGCCGAGTTCACATTTTAATGGAGAAGACTTTTTTCTGGAACTAAAAAGTGGTGATGTGCTTTCCATACATAAACAAATTGAGCAGCAGCTGTTATTTGTTTTCATCCCACCAAACACTCACTTTAAAAGCTGAACATTAAAACGTTGAACTTAGCACTTAGGAATCTCCATTTACTAAAGTTCCATTTCCAAGAAATTTCAAATAAACTATTACAGAATAAATAATCTGAATCTCTCCATGTGCATTTCATGAGTGAAGGCTTTTACTATTCATACCCATGAAGATAAATTTTTATTATAACACCAGCATCATTATCCAAAAGAAAAGAACCTATTCCTCCTATATTTAATTTAGGTTTCCTTTCTTTAAGCATAGGCTATTTGATTATTCAATGATTAACTTTCATCTCCAAGTTCACTCTGCCTTAATTCTCTAAAAGATACTTCTGACATACTAAGACTCCCTAATTTCAGTGGAAGATATCAGTTTCATAAAACATTTTAAGACCTTAAATGCAATTTAATAATTTTCCTAACCACTTGTGAACAGAAGGCAGCTGATAAATGTTAACTGTAATGGCTACAAGTGCTGGTAGCTTGTCACTGTCCACGGCCTCCTAGCTCTGTAGCCCAGACATGTATCAATTGAAACAGCTAGACAGTGGTCGAGATTTCTTCATAGGCCCTCCGGTCTGTGGAAAGAACTTGTTCTGTGTTCATGAACTTGATATATGGCTGTGGAATCAAAGACACGCATTCATCATAAAAGAAGCTAGTCTTTTATCTAGGAGCTGTGAGTTTGCTGATAAGCACACAAAAAAGAACACCCAAGAGAAGAAAGAGAAGAAAGATGGAGGGGGTAGCAGAAGCTAGAACTGAACAAAGGATTATGGCATACTACACAAGAGCTAGTTATTCATATTCTAAACTGTAATTGTGCTCCATTTTTGTACTCATATTGCTTTAACTCTTCCTGAGGCACCTACTACATGTCTTTACAAACAGTAGGTGCATCATCAACATTCACCACCTCCAGTGCACAACAATCATCTACATCCTTCTCACTCGGCGAACGGGGCCAGAAAAAGAAAAGGAATGTGGACCAGTGGTATCCACACTCCTCTTTACTCATCTGATTATCTTTCTTGGAGGTCCATTTTACCTCTGCTGAGACTTTGGTACTTAGCGTAGGCTCCCTAATGTACCTGGAAAAATTTATTTCTTTTCCAGTCCCTGAACAAAAAACAGTATTCATTTTTTTTCCAAGATGGAATCGCAAGAGAAATATGAAAGCTAACTACACGCAGTATAAATAAACATAGTGTGGGAACACAAGAGCAGAACACAGTGGCCTGACACAGATGAGAGACAATTCAGCATAACAAATAGTAAGTTGTGCTTTGCCCGTGGCATTTTCTGGCTCCATCAATAATTATATAATACAACAGTCACTGATTTCTCAGCTCTGGATCAATATTAGGTTTCACATCTCCTCTAGAGCTGGTTGTTGACCAAGGTGCTTGCTCAAACCCCCACCCCATTCATGGTAAAAATCGATTCTTGCATAACTGCTGTGTGCTTGGAATGTCAGTACCAGAGCACAAGAGAAATGTGGAATTTACTAGCACTGCAGAATTCACAATGACTTCATATCTGCCCCCACAAGCCCATACAGCTCAACAAGTAGCTTTAAAGGAAAGACCTCAACCCTAACGATATAGTACATTGAGACCTTCCAACAAATTAACAGCAGGCACAAATATGCAGCACAGTCACAGGCCCAAAGCACACTCTGGCTGGAGGCCAGAAGTTTCATCTGATCTATGATGAACATATCTCATCTATTCTAACAGATGAACTGATGCTATAGCATTCTATACATTTAGGACCATCGCATGGCAATGCTGCCATATGTGGGATGAACCCTCTGACTTCCTGCCCAAACATATTTCATCACATCCCACTGGGCACCAGAAAGCAATTACATCACATCATAAAATATATTTTCAAAATGTACAAAGGATCCCTGTCTGTGTATAGCAGCACATTTTCAAGCATGAATATTCTCTGAAAATGCTGGTGTGTGGGTTAGACATACACTAAAAAAAAAAGATATACAAATCATCATTTTAATCTAATCAAGACAAATGGTCAAACTTGATAATACAGATGTCAAAGGAAATTTTTAAAATGGTTGTCTGCCTTGACTTGGAAAGCTAGACAACGGCCCTAACTCGTTTTCACTAGTAAAGTCCTGGATTGGTGGTATATGAATGAGGAAAAATAAATAAATAGTTTATTTCTCAGTTTCTCTCCTCTACAGGGTGTCCTCACACGGAAATGTCAAGAGGAATGCCTCACAGACATGAAGAGCCTTCATTCTGCAGTCCAAATAACTTAAACGAAATTCAGAGAGAACGAGTGAGTTGTCCAAGGTTAGCAGCAACCTCAACATCTCATGTGCATGGGACCCATGTGCTACCCACTGTGCTAGGTCTCCTAGTCCACTGACATATATATACTGACAGGCTCTATAGCCACGCTCCTTAATTATCCCCCCTATTACTTCTCATCGGAGAAGGGAACGACAACACACCCCAGTCTATTTGCCTGGGAAATTCCATAGACAGAGGATCTGACTCTTGTGTCCATAGGGTCACAAGAGTTGGGCATGACTTAGTGACTAAACCACCACCACAGTTCCTCATATCATTTTTCAAATTTCATATGACTTGTGAAATACAACTAAGAAGAGATGAGCCTGCTAAGTGTATTCACAATATGGTGTTACTAGGACAGCATCTTCTGCTCTTCCCCATTCCTTCTCCTCCCCCTGTTTTTTTTTCTTTAATTTTGGCCCCTTTTATTGATTTTTAAATTTATTTTCATCCATCGTTATTCTTTGGACTGTGTGGGCCTCCCATTGCAGTAGCCTCTCTCACTGCAGAGTACTGGCTCTGGGCGCATGCGCTCCAGAGCGCTGGCTCCTAATTGGACACACTGGTCCAGCTGCTCTGTACTATGTGGGATTCTCTTGAGCCAGGGAGCCAACCGGTGCCCCTTGCACTGCAAGGCAGATTCTTTACACACTGGACCACCAGGGAAGTTCCCCCTTCAATGTTTAACAACACTTTTAACTGTAGGTCTGCCCTAACTTAGTTGCGAGCAACTCCATTCTTTGAACTGCTCAGACCCAAATCTTAAGACTTCCTTTCACTATTTTATTTAACTATGCTATACCCCCATATTTGAAGCCACTCGACTCTTGTCTTGATTTTATACCTTACCCTCAATCCATCATGAAATACTGCCAGCCCTATCTTCAGCATATACCAGGGTCAAACCACTGCTGCTGCTTTGGTCCAAGTTACCATCATATCTCATCTGTATATAGCAATAGCTTCTAACTACAGCGACTGCCAGGACTCATTGCATCTCCCTTTCCCATGCTCATTCTCACCACCAGGTTACTTTCACCCCTGTAGCCAAAATCCTCCCTCTAAAGTCTAACTGGGAACAGGCAACTTTTCTGATTAAAACCTTTCAGTGGTTCTACATCTCACTAGAAGGAAATTAGGTCCTGGCAGTAGTATTTAAGAACCTACACAATCCATCTACTTCTCTATCTCCTTTTCACCCATCTGTTCACTCTGTGCTCTCCATTCTGGCTTCTTTTCCTGACTACCCCAGGTACGCTCTGGCCTCAGCATTTATAGATTTTCTTCCTCCCCAGACCAATTTCCTCTCAGATATGTACATGGCTTGCTCCCATCCAGATTTGCCTAAATGTCATCTTCTCTGTGAAAAAAATTCTCATATTTTTTGACTTGTGAAATACAACTAAGAAGAGATGAGCCTGCTAAGTGTATTCACAATATGGTGTTACTAGGACAGCATCTTCTGCTCTTCCCCATTCCTTCTCCTCCCCCTGTTTTTTTTTCTTTAATTTTGGCCCCTTTTATTGATTTTTAAATTTATTTTCATCCATCGTTATTCTTTGGACTGTGTGGGCCTCCCATTGCAGTAGCCTCTCTCACTGCAGAGTACTGGCTCTGGGCGCATGCGCTCCAGAGCGCTGGCTCCTAATTGGACACACTGGTCCAGCTGCTCTGTACTATGTGGGATTCTCTTGAGCCAGGGAGCCAACCGGTGCCCCTTGCACTGCAAGGCAGATTCTTTACACACTGGACCACCAGGGAAGTTCCCCCTTCAATGTTTAACAACACTTTTAACTGTAGGTCTGCCCTAACTTAGTTGCGAGCAACTCCATTCTTTGAACTGCTCAGACCCAAATCTTAAGACTTCCTTTCACTATTTTATTTAACTATGCTATACCCCCATATTTGAAGCCACTCGACTCTTGTCTTGATTTTATACCTTACCCTCAATCCATCATGAAATACTGCCAGCCCTATCTTCAGCATATACCAGGGTCAAACCACTGCTGCTGCTTTGGTCCAAGTTACCATCATATCTCATCTGTATATAGCAATAGCTTCTAACTACAGCGACTGCCAGGACTCATTGCATCTCCCTTTCCCATGCTCATTCTCACCACCAGGTTACTTTCACCCCTGTAGCCAAAATCCTCCCTCTAAAGTCTAACTGGGAACAGGCAACTTTTCTGATTAAAACCTTTCAGTGGTTCTACATCTCACTAGAAGGAAATTAGGTCCTGGCAGTAGTATTTAAGAACCTACACAATCCATCTACTTCTCTATCTCCTTTTCACCCATCTGTTCACTCTGTGCTCTCCATTCTGGCTTCTTTTCCTGACTACCCCAGGTACGCTCTGGCCTCAGCATTTATAGATTTTCTTCCTCCCCAGACCAATTTCCTCTCAGATATGTACATGGCTTGCTTCCACAATCCAGATTTGCCTAAATGTCATCTTCTCTGTGAAAAAAAAAAATGACACTTCCCCTCTCCCTCCCACCCCAGCATTTCCTCCTGAACTTTCTTCAATACTGTTAACTTCTTCTTTTTTTTTTTTTTTTTTTTTTAAGATTTATTTATTTATTTATTTTGGGTGGGAGTCGGGTTGGGGAGGGAGGGGAGCAGGTGGGCCACCTCCATTGGTCTTTCATTTCTCTATTTTCATCTGTCTTTGTTCTTTGGCTCCTGTGGGCCTCCCATCGTGGTGGCGGCTGTCGTTGCAGAGCGCCGGCTCTGGGCGCATGCGCGCCAGAGCTCCGGCTCGGTAATTGGACACATCAGTCCAGCCACTCCACGGCACGTGGGATCTTCCCAGGCCAGGGATCGAACCGGCGCCCCTTGCACTGCAAGGCGGTGTCCTTACCCACTGCGCCACCAGGGGAAGCCCTGTTAACTTCTAATATACTACATAACTTATTTTTTATTCTGTGTATCTTCCCTGATCAGAACATAAGCTCCAAGAATTGTGGAGCTAGGGGCAGGGGATAGAAGGGAAAAGATTTTTCTTGTTCACTATTCAACCACAGACTCTAGTAGGACAGCACGTAGCAAGCATTTGGTTACTATTGATCAGTTGATCTGTAAATGAGAAGATAGGGATCACATTGAAGAGAGTAGAGGGGACAATATGGAGCAAAGGAACTTTGTTTCCTACTCATCATCCCCAGAGGCATATTCTTTCTCTGACAACACACGAGGTTGTCCATCCTCAGGTATGCAAGTCTAAGTAAACAGGTTTCTCTTTTAAATCAATGTGGGACATGATATAAGACTAAATGATGCTTTTAGACAGAAAAAAGAAACTGAAGAACAGAAATGATCTTGGGTGTTTTCCTATAATTTTTCTTAACTACCTTGTACTATGTGGCTGATTAAGAACCTACACAATCCATCTACTTCTTCTATCTCCTTTCCCAAAACCAAATTTTTTTTTGTTCACTCTGTGCTCTCCATTCTGGCTTCTTTTCCTGACTACCCCAGGTACGCTCTGGCCTCAGCATTTATAGATTTTCTTCCTCCCCAGACCAATTTCCTCTCAGATATGTACATGGCTTGCTTCCACAATCCAGATTTGCCTAAATGTCATCTTCTCTGTGAAAAAAAAAAATGACACTTCCCCTCTCCCTCCCACCCCAGCATTTCCTCCTGAACTTTCTTCAATACTGTTAACTTCTTCTTTTTTTTTTTTTTTTTTTTTTAAGATTTATTTATTTATTTATTTTGGGTGGGAGTCGGGTTGGGGAGGGAGGGGAGCAGGTGGGCCACCTCCATTGGTCTTTCATTTCTCTATTTTCATCCGTCTTTGTTCTTTGGCTCCTGTGGGCCTCCCATCGTGGTGGCGGCTGTCGTTGCAGAGCGCCGGCTCTGGGCGCATGCGCGCCAGAGCTCCGGCTCGGTAATTGGACACATCAGTCCAGCCACTCCACGGCACGTGGGATCTTCCCAGGCCAGGGATCGAACCGGCGCCCCTTGCACTGCAAGGCGGTGTCCTTACCCACTGCGCCACCAGGGGAAGCCCTGTTAACTTCTAATATACTACATAACTTATTTTTTATTCTGTGTATCTTCCCTGATCAGAACATAAGCTCCAAGAATTGTGGAGCTAGGGGCAGGGGATAGAAGGGAAAAGATTTTTCTTGTTCACTATTCAACCACAGACTCTAGTAGGACAGCACGTAGCAAGCATTTGGTTACTATTGATCAGTTGATCTGTAAATGAGAAGATAGGGATCACATTGAAGAGAGTAGAGGGGACAATATGGAGCAAAGGAACTTTGTTTCCTACTCATCATCCCCAGAGGCATATTCTTTCTCTGACAACACACGAGGTTGTCCATCCTCAGGTATGCAAGTCTAAGTAAACAGGTTTCTCTTTTAAATCAATGTGGGACATGATATAAGACTAAATGATGCTTTTAGACAGAAAAAAGAAACTGAAGAACAGAAATGATCTTGGGTTTTTTCCTATAATTTTTTTCTGTAACTACCTTGTACTATGTGGCTCCCACCCAGAAGACTTGAGTCAGGAGTCAAGTAGTTTGTTTCTCCAGTACTCTCTGCTCTTGAGGCATAAATTGGCAAAATGCCAGGGAATGACCAGCTGGGGGATCAGGAGAAAGTATGAGAGCCTCACAGAGAGAGATCATGGATGATGTTTTCACTTCCTTTATTCTCTTCATGATTCACTCAGCTTCCTTCAATTCTTCCCTTCTTGCCATTGGCTATCTCCATATCTAGGGGTGGGCAGGCAGTGCATCAAACACGTACATTAGAGAATCCTTTATACTTACATGGAATCAGGATCCTATTAGACAATTTTGGAATTTACCAAAGTGTGCAGAGGAATCTAAAGCTTTTTAAATATATATATATATAAAATCTACCAATAAGAATAGAAAACTCAAAGAATTTATGACCCAAGGGCACAGTCCAAGACATGCTATTTTGCTGCTGTGCTGATTATACAGACCAGAAAGCAGGGACCCATCCCCACAGCTATCAACTGGGCCAAGAAGGAAACATGAATGGGACCTTAACACTGTTCAGCTGCCTGGCCAGGAGGGCTCCCGTCGTGAATACACCCTCAGTTTGTTTGTACTACAGTCGAACGTGGAACAACCCTAGCTTATCACTTTTTTTCCTTCTTTGGGCATGTACTTCAGCAAAGGTGAGGGGACAGGTGCTCAGATGCCCAGTCATGTCCACCTCTTTGTGACCGTATGGAGTGTAGCCCACTAGGCACCTCTGTCCATGGAATTTTGCCAGCTAGAATACTGGAGTGGGTTACCATTTCCTGCTCCAAGGATCTTCCCATCCCACAGATCAAAACCAGGTCTTTTATGACTCTCTGCATTGGTATGGCATACTCTCAGTCATGTCCACTTCTTTGTGACTGCTTGGACTGTTGCCCGCCAGGCAATGTGGAATTTTACAAGCAAGAATACTAGAGCCATTTGTTTCTCCAGGGCATCTTCGCAACCCAAGGATCAAACCCTCATCTCTTGCCTCTCCTGCACTGGCAGGTAGGCTCTTTATTAGTTGAGCCACCCAGATTCTTTACCACTAGCACCACCTAGGAACCCCATACTTCAGCAGAACAGCCAGCAAAGGCCTAGTAGAAAGAAACTATGTGGAGTCAGCAAAGGTAATTAGATTTCAAAGTTTTAAGTTTCAATTTAAGTTTTCCTTCCTTAGAGAAATGAGCTATATCTGACCCAAGAACTTCATACAGACTTTACTGACATCACTCGAAAAAGATAGCATGTAAAAAATGTAAATTAAATAGTAACTGTTGCCTAGGAAAAGTCAGGCCAATGTGAATCTTCTTCTGAGAATATCTACAAATGAAGACAGTGTTAAGGAATTCGACAATAGTAATACTAATACAAATAAAAACACCTTAATTAGAGTTGATATATGCAATTCAAAAAATGGTCATTCAGGGTCCATCTCACTGATAAGGCAAAGAAGGCAAAGTTATTTGAAAAAAAAAACAAAAAAACAAACTTTTGAGTCAGTGTAAATCATCTTGACAAGGTAAACAGACAGTCGTACAGCTAAATAGAAGGACCATCATGTTATTTTAGTGGTTTCCCAGGTTGCTGGACATGAATGACCTGTATTTTCCAAGTTCTGCCTCTTTTAAATACTTTTCAGTGCTCAAGCTGATATCCAAATCTACTCTCGGTCCTAGATTCACCTAGAGAGAATCTATCAAAATACAAATATCAACAATTTTCCCTAAATTTTGGGAAAATCCTGATGTTCTTGATTCCACAGATTAAAAAATAATCCCTGATTAAAGTTCTGGAGAAAAAGAGAAAGCTCCCCTTGCATTTGGCTTACACTAGACAGACTCTTTACCCTGAACGTTCTGAGATTTTGACTCTACCTTGGGCAGCAAGGCTGACTGAAAAGACTCTTTGCCTTTGAGCGGAACAATTGTAGGACCCTGGAATACTCAATAGAATTGCACAGTTGTATTCAAAAGAGCTTCCTGAAGCCTAAGGAGTGTCTCATTTTCAGGTAGAAGTGGTTTTACCAAACAAGTAGCCTAGTCAATAGCCAGCTAATCTATGTTCAGCACTTTTTATACTTTAAAATTTGAAAGCAATTCTCACACCAGGTTAAGGAATATCATATCCCATATCCTTCATTGCAGTTATAATCATTACAGCTGATTAACTGTGGGACTGTACCTAAGTTCACTGCTTTATCCAAGACACTTAGAAAAATGTCTAACAAATAATATTCATTATAAAAATAATCAAAGGATGAATAAATGGAGGATGGAGGTAGCTTCTGTTTACTCATCTCTTACAGTGATAATCCAGTTATCATTTTTAGGACCTTTAATAAAATTAAAACTTCCTAAACTCAGTTTTGAAGAAAGATCATTATCACCTGTTTTCTTAAATATGGAGGTAAAAGCGCCTTCTGGTTGGTCTCTGCTATTCCCAAAACAATCCTGATTTAAAGGTTTGTATATCCTTCTGTGCTGGGAATGCTCACGGCAAGTGCATGATGTCCAAATGAAGAATTTCTAGTCCATTCTGCTAAAACAACTTGAGTGACACAGTGGAGTGGAACAAACATCACCATGGTGTCAGTGAAGCCAAGAATTTTAATGCCACCTTGCTCTTCTACAGTTGATAATTAGTGGGGGATTTTCCTTATTTTTGATCCTCGGTTTCTTCACATAAAAATATGAGAGTATCATTGTAAATGAATTGGCCAGATTCTGAAATTTTGCAGGAAAGTGTTAATAAGCATTATAGATGCTTAATAATTCAAGTTTAGCAGCCATACCAGGATTATGCCCTCTGCCTCAAGCTGATATCCAAATCTACGCTCGGTCCTAGATGCACCTAGAGAGAATCTATCAAAATACAAATATCAACAATTTTCCCTAAATTTTGGGAAAATCCTGATGTTCTTGATTCCACAGATTAAAAAATAATCCCTGATTAAAGTTCTGGAGAAAAAGAGAAAGCTCCCCTTGCATTTGGCTTACACTAGACAGACTCTTTACCCTGAACGTTCTGAGATTTTGACTCTACCTTGGGCAGCAAGGCTGACTGAAAAGACTCTTTGCCTTTGAGCGGAACAATTGTAGGACCCTGGAATACTCAATAGAATTGCACAGTTGTATTCAAAAGAGCTTCCTGAAGCCTAAGGAGTGTCTCATTTTCAGGTAGAAGTGGTTTTACCAAACAAGTAGCCTAGTCAATAGCCAGCTAATCTATGTTCAGCACTTTTTATACTTTAAAATTTGAAAGCAATTCTCACACCAGGTTAAGGAATATCATATCCCATATCCTTCATTGCAGTTATAATCATTACAGCTGATTAACTGTGGGACTGTACCTAAGTTCACTGCTTTATCCAAGACACTTAGAAAAATGTCTAACAAATAATATTCATTATAAAAATAATCAAAGGATGAATAAATGGAGGATGGAGGTAGCTTCTGTTTACTCATCTCTTACAGTGATAATCCAGTTATCATTTTTAGGACCTTTAATAAAATTAAAACTTCCTAAACTCAGTTTTGAAGAAAGATCATTATCACCTGTTTTCTTAAATATGGAGGTAAAAGCGCCTTCTGGTTGGTCTCTGCTATTCCCAAAACAATCCTGATTTAAAGGTTTGTATATCCTTCTGTGCTGGGAATGCTCACGGCAAGTGCATGATGTCCAAATGAAGAATTTCTAGTCCATTCTGCTAAAACAACTTGAGTGACACAGTGGAGTGGAACAAACATCACCATGGTGTCAGTGAAGCCAAGAATTTTAATGCCACCTTGCTCTTCTACAGTTGATAATTAGTGGGGGATTTTCCTTATTTTTGATCCTCGGTTTCTTCACATAAAAATATGAGAGTATCATTGTAAATGAATTGGCCAGATTCTGAAATTTTGCAGGAAAGTGTTAATAAGCATTATAGATGCTTAATAATTCAAGTAACATCAGCAGCCATACCAGGATTATGCCCTCTGCCTGAACACAGGAAAGATGGCAAGTGAAAGTTACATGGGTTTCATTTTCCATATTTGTAACCAAGAACCTATGTTATGTCTGTTGAACAGCATCAAAATCAGGTAATTCTTGAAACTCACAAGTTAAGAGGAGGTTCAAGAATGTCAAATCTTGGGACTATGAAGCCCTTAGGCTCACTTCCCTTCCTTTGTTGAAGGGAAGTGCCCAAGAACAGGAGACACAGACTCTGGCTGTAGGCTGTCTATAGTAACCTGCATGCGTGCATGCTAAGCCACTGCAGTTGTGTCTGATTCTTCATGATCCCTGTGGACTGTAGCCCATCAGAATCCTCTGTTCATGGCATTCTCTAGGAAAAAATACTGGAATAGGTGATCTTTTCTACCCAGGGGTAGAACCCACATATCTTGCATCTCCTGCATTAGCATGTGGATTTTTATCACTAGCACCACCTGGGAAGCCAGTAGTTGTGTTCAGACTGCACTGCTGTGAATAATAATCTTGATAATCTGGGATATCTAATCCCAAGAGCAGACCTCATCCTCAGGTAGACTCTTGCTTCACCACCAGTTACAGGAAGTATGTCTTGGCCAAAAAAAAAAAAATTCCAAGTCCCACAAACCACACATGTCCAAAATTCAGCCAAATGATGCAATGTTAATTGAAATACTTAAAAGAGGAGGCTGTAAAGTAAGACAAAATTAGATCCTGGCTCGACCATTTATAGTTTGGGTTGTGTTAGGCAAGTCACGTAACTAACCTGAACCACATTTCTTCCTCTGAAAGAACACAGGGAAAATTGTGCCTGTTTTGCTGTGTCATGTGAGAAATAAATAACAGGTAAATCCCTACACTATAGAAAGCATTTTATAGAGATCTGTAGTTATAGTAATTCTTATTCTATATTGCAAAAACTTGACCTGAGTGTGTGTCTGAGGGGATGCAGTTGATCAATGCAGTCTGTATTTAATGTTTAAATTGTCTTATTTAGCAGTCTGTTTTGAAAATAAACATTTGACATTGTACCATAAGACTCGGATCTCTGATATATGAAGCAGCCCAGAAAAAGTATGCCAAATATTGACAATCAAGGTGCCTCCATGAATAGACATGATGTTTATTGCCTGGAAGGTACCAAAATCACATATCAATATCAGTATGCTAGCTTTAAAAAAATTCTTAGCAGCCTCTTTCCTGAAGAATGGGTTTGGGAGGTAGGGGAGATCTCACAAACTATGTATATTTAACACCTAAGAGAGTGTTACTGTAACATTTTAACACTGATACAAAATGACAAAGTCAAAGGTAAAATAATTTGTAATAACATAGTAGTTTTCTGCCACAATAAAGCTTGACCTAGAGTGGATATTTTTTTTCTTAATTTTCTTCCTATTTATAAATATATTACCCCAAGATTAGGAAAATGTGGTCACCTTTCACAGACTCTGTTAGGAGAGAATCAAAGAAAGAGTTTTATATCTCCAAATAAGAAACAAAGTAAATAGTGGAACACCTTGATAACCACCCAGAGAGAAACAAGCACTATCTTAGGTAACCAAAATTCAATTCACATTTCGTTCTGTAAAGGCTATACTTATGTTTACAAATATATCTATATTTGTGTATGTTTATTTAATAAGATTTATGTCATACAAAATTACATATTATAACATGTTATACACAACATGTAATCATATTTAATATCACCATATTGAAATATATGTTCTATGTTCACGATATTATACTATTGCACCTTATGCATTAAGTACATTTAACACCTTGAGACTGCAGAGCTCTTCACTCTCACATTGAAGAAAGGTCTGACAGTCTTTTTGCCCCACCGTACATTCCTTCCATCTCTTTATTCTCTATGTGTCTGAAGAATACCTTTCTCAGACATTTATAAAGAGCCATCTTACATCCATGCTTATTTCTAAACATGCTGTTTCACACCTTCCATGGGACAGGTTAACAATTATTTTTGGTTTTAGATGCTATCTGTTACAGCTTCTTCTGGGCCAAAGATATTACTTAATTAAGCAAACTAGGTGACGACAATGATGAGGTTTTGAAAACGATACAGATGTTCATGTAAACTGTAATTCATTATTATGTTTTATTTGAAAGAATATGAGAGAGCTGGGTAATAGAAGGCACTGTGTAGGGAGGAGTCAAGGTGCCTCCAAAAACATGTGTTATTGCCTGGAAGGTACCAAAATCACATATCAATATCAGTATGCTAGCTTTAAAAAAATTCTTAGCAGCCTCTTTCCTGAAGAATGGGTTTGGGAGGTAGGGGAGATCTCACAAACTATGTATATTTAACACCTAAGAGAGTGTTACTGTAACATTTTAACACTGATACAAAATGACAAAGTCAAAGGTAAAATAATTTGTAATAACATAGTAGTTTTCTGCCACAATAAAGCTTGACCTAGAGTGGATATTTTTTTTCTTAATTTTCTTCCTATTTATAAATATATTACCCCAAGATTAGGAAAATGTGGTCACCTTTCACAGACTCTGTTAGGAGAGAATCAAAGAAAGAGTTTTATATCTCCAAATAAGAAACAAAGTAAATAGTGGAACACCTTGATAACCACCCAGAGAGAAACAAGCACTATCTTAGGTAACCAAAATTCAATTCACATTTCGTTCTGTAAAGGCTATACTTATGTTTACAAATATATCTATATTTGTGTATGTTTATTTAATAAGATTTATGTCATACAAAATTACATATTATAACATGTTATACACAACATGTAATCATATTTAATATCACCATATTGAAATATATGTTCTATGTTCACGATATTATACTATTGCACCTTATGCATTAAGTACATTTAACACCTTGAGACTGCAGAGCTCTTCACTCTCACATTGAAGAAAGGTCTGACAGTCTTTTTGCCCCACCGTACATTCCTTCCATCTCTTTATTCTCTATGTGTCTGAAGAATACCTTTCTCAGACATTTATAAAGAGCCATCTTACATCCATGCTTATTTCTAAACATGCTGTTTCACACCTTCCATGGGACAGGTTAACAATTATTTTTGGTTTTAGATGCTATCTGTTACAGCTTCTTCTGGGCCAAAGATATTACTTAATTAAGCAAACTAGGTGACGACAATGATGAGGTTTTGAAAACGATACAGATGTTCATGTAAACTGTAATTCATTATTATGTTTTATTTGAAAGAATATGAGAGAGCTGGGTAATAGAAGGCACTGGTGTAGGGAGAAAAAGGGTACAGATGAGAGGCCATCAGCGAGGCCCTCAGCACAAGAGAAAAGGAAAACAAGGAAAGACATCCAACTGAGTTCTCCCTGTGTACTCCGTAGAACAGTGCCTACCATGTGACAGGCCATCAGGTATAAAGATGGAGAGCAGTTTCTAAACATTCACATTCACCTGACACTGAACTTGACTTCAGAATACTATGCCTTCCCACCAAGACACTGATTCGCATTTAATTCAAGACTCCATGATGCCCTTTCCTATCAAAGACAAGACACCAAGTTAGATTACTTCTCACATATCCTCTTAAATCATTTTTATAATGTATACTCACAAAATATAATTTCATCTTAACTGAGAAAATTTGCTAATTCTAAAATTAGCAGATAATTCAAATAATGCTTTTTGGTTGCAAATTCACAGCTCCCTCAGATTTTCTATTATTCTGATTATATGCAGGGATACACAAACCAGAAAACACTTTGTTTTCTATAATTCTAATAATATTAAAAGGACAGACTTAAACCGCTGTTATTATCAGGTGTTAAGCCAAACTATTCACAGAAAGCATGGCTTCTGTATATGACAAGACTCTTCTTGGTTCAAAACAGGTTTCTAAATATGCGATCTTTTAAAAGCTCAATATGTTAAATAATGTTTAATTCAGCAAAATGCTTCTGGTATAAACTCATTTTTAGCAATAACCATAATTATGATAATTTGAGGGATACTTACCTCTCTGAAAAATCTGCCATTAGACCATTGTCTTAAATAACCCTTGTGGTAACACATCACAATCATCAACACCATGTAGATACAAAGTTATCTTAACTTTCTGAGTTAAAATAGGAAACCTTAAAGGTCTGACAGTCTTTTGCCCCACCGTACATTCCTTCCATCTCTTTATTCTCTATGTGTCTGAAGAATACCTTTCTCAGACATTATAAAGAGCCATCTTACATCCATGCTTATTTCAAAACAGCTTTCCCTTCCATGGGACAGGTTAACAATTATTTTTGGTTTTAGATGATTTACAGCTTCTTCTGGGCCAAAGATATTACTTAATTAAGCAAACTAGGTGACGACAATGATGAGGTTTTGAAAACGATACAGATGTTCATGTAAACTGTAATTCATTATTATGTTTTATTTGAAAGAATATGAGAGAGCTGGGTAATAGAAGGCACTGGTGTAGGGAGAAAAAGGGTACAGATGAGAGGCCATCAGCGAGGCCCTCAGCACAAGAGAAAAGGAAAACAAGGAAAGACATCCAACTGAGTTCTCCCTGTGTACTCCGTAGAACAGTGCCTACCATGTGACAGGCCATCAGGTATAAAGATGGAGAGCAGTTTCTAAACATTCACATTCACCTGACACTGAACTTGACTTCAGAATACTATGCCTTCCCACCAAGACACTGATTCGCATTTAATTCAAGACTCCATGATGCCCTTTCCTATCAAAGACAAGACACCAAGTTAGATTACTTCTCACATATCCTCTTAAATCATTTTTATAATGTATACTCACAAAATATAATTTCATCTTAACTGAGAAAATTTGCTAATTCTAAAATTAGCAGATAATTCAAATAATGCTTTTTGGTTGCAAATTCACAGCTCCCTCAGATTTTCTATTATTCTGATTATATGCAGGGATACACAAACCAGAAAACACTTTGTTTTCTATAATTCTAATAATATTAAAAGGACAGACTTAAACCGCTGTTATTATCAGGTGTTAAGCCAAACTATTCACAAAAAGCATGCCTTCTGTATATGACAAGACTCTTCTTGGTTCAAAACAGGTTTCTAAATATGACATCTTTTAAAAGCTCAATATGTTAAATAATGTTTAATTCAGCAAAATGCTTCTGGTATAAACTCATTTTTAGCAATAACCATAATTATGATAATTTGAGGGATACTTACCTCTCTGAAAAATCTGCCATTAGACCATTGTCTTAAATAACCCTTGTGGATAACACATCACAATCATCAACACCATGTAGATACAAAGTTATCTTAACTTTCTGAGTTAAAAATAGGGAAACTTCCCTCTTTGGATATTTTAATAAAAAACATGATGTGTATAGCTTATAAAAGAAAAGAGGAAAGTGGTCTTCTACATCATAATTGGAAAACATTTTAATTAGTGGGAAAAATGGAGTAAATCCCTGTGTTACAATTCTACTGAGTAGAATTCCTAAGATCTGCTATTCCTGCTGACCCTAAGAAATGAATTATGAAGTGGGGGTGGAGGGGGAACTATGTGGCCAGAATGAGCTACTCCATCCTAAGAAACTTGTTTATTATCCGACAAGCAAATTCTGGGATTCTAACATATAGGATGATCATATGCCTTAGTCTGGCTTTGACAGTACTAGTTTATAACTATGATCCTAATGCAATTATTGATGAAGTTCCCTTCTGTTCTCAGAAGTGCCTTGGCTTGAATGATAAACAATATGGTCACCCTACCAGTAAGCCATCAGATAAATGACTGGCCACCTTTCAGAGCATTCTGACGTTAAGAGGAATGGATCACTTTATTACCTTTGCTGCCATTGCTATTATTTAATACCAAGGCAACAGTATTGGTTTGTTGCAGACAGAAATCAATAAAAAGCAATACTATAAGCCTTCAAGTGGGTGAATAGAACCTCATT
Source organism: Tragulus kanchil (assembly GCA_022376925.1). NCBI lineage: Eukaryota > Metazoa > Chordata > Mammalia > Artiodactyla > Tragulidae > Tragulus > Tragulus kanchil. The sequence goes on from JAIOJX010000028.1 coordinate 183,909,828, forward strand.
GTGGGGAAAAGATTTGAGAAGTGAGTAGCATTTTCTGTTCACTAAGACTCATTTGACTGTTGAGATTCCATGGCAATACTGTGGCTTTGGTTTAATATTTAGCTAGTTTAAGAAAATCCGTATCTACAGAATCCATACGGCAATGAAAGTGCACGTCTCTTCCCTGATTCCTTTCACCTTCACAAAATGTCGTGCTATTATTCAATTGCATGCCTTCTGTATATGACAAGACTCTTCTTGGTTCAAAACAGGTTTCTAAATATGACATCTTTTAAAAGCTCAATATGTTAAATAATGTTTAATTCAGCAAAATGCTTCTGGTATAAACTCATTTTTAGCAATAACCATAATTATGATAATTTGAGGGATACTTACCTCTCTGAAAAATCTGCCATTAGACCATTGTCTTAAATAACCCTTGTGGATAACACATCACAATCATCAACACCATGTAGATACAAAGTTATCTTAACTTTCTGAGTTAAAAATAGGGAAACTTCCCTCTTTGGATATTTTAATAAAAAACATGATGTGTATAGCTTATAAAAGAAAAGAGGAAAGTGGTCTTCTACATCATAATTGGAAAACATTTTAATTAGTGGGAAAAATGGAGTAAATCCCTGTGTTACAATTCTACTGAGTAGAATTCCTAAGATCTGCTATTCCTGCTGACCCTAAGAAATGAATTATGAAGTGGGGGTGGAGGGGGAACTATGTGGCCAGAATGAGCTACTCCATCCTAAGAAACTTGTTTATTATCCGACAAGCAAATTCTGGGATTCTAACATATAGGATGATCATATGCCTTAGTCTGGCTTTGACAGTACTAGTTTATAACTATGATCCTAATGCAATTATTGATGAAGTTCCTTCTGTTCTCAGAAGTGCCTTGGCTTGAATGATAAACAATATGGTCACCCTACCAGTAAGCCATCAGATAAATGACTGGCCACCTTTCAGAGCATTCTGACGTTAAGAGGAATGGATCACTTTATTACCTTTGCTGCCATTGCTATTATTTAATACCAAGGCAACAGTATTGGTTTGTTGCAGACAGAAATCAATAAAAAGCAATACTATAAGCCTTCAAGTGGGTGAATAGAACCTCATTGTGGGGAAAAGATTTGAGAAGTGAGTAGCATTTTCTGTTCACTAAGACTCATTTGACTGTTGAGATTCCATGGCAATACTGTGGCTTTGGTTTAATATTTAGCTAGTTTAAGAAAAATCCGTATCTACAGAATCCATACGGCAATGAAAGTGCACGTCTCTTCCCTGATTCCTTTCACCTTCACAAAATGTCGGAACTGCTATTATTCAATTGTTCAATCCACAAACTTTTATTAGAAATCTAATACATGTTAGTCCTCTATTTGTCACTATGGCATTTAGAAGCGCCATGATAATTATCTTTAAACAGTTCCTATTTTAATTGATGATTCAAGACAAAAACAATTACATGATAACTAAGCATAAAACTATATAACTGTAACTCTTAAAAGCAATTTTAAAGGAACAGAATTTTTAGTAAAAGTCCTGTTGAGAAATAAAGGCCTGAACTCTGGGCGAAAGGAGGCAACAGGGCTCCAAAAGATGGAAAGGTAAAGAAGGATTGTGGAGATGAACATATCTACAAATGTAACTTGCTAAAATTAGACTTGTTTTGAATGGAAATTTTAAAAAATAAATGGATAGACATGGTGGAATCATTTTCCAGAAATGTTAGAAAATTAGGAAATTTAGGTAGGAGTATTGAGACTTGATGTAATTATATATAGTATCAACATTAAAAATCATCCAGGGCCTGCCATCTCCATTTTAGTAAGGTGTTGCTAACTGCAAGAGGAGTCCATGTTAACATTATAAAAGGTTCTCTCTCAAGAATAAAAATTTCCAGCCCCTTCTTACTGTCAGTTCTCAAGAACAGCTGCAGTGAACAAAAAAATAATGTGGTCTAATAAACTACGCATCAAATTATGATTCAAACATTTTAGGAGATCTCTTTGAAAAACCAAGAAGGATCTGCCCCCCCTTTTTTTTCTTACTACCTTTAAAAAGGGTGGGGGGGTGATCACTTTATTACCTTTGCTGCCATTGCTATTATTTAATACCAAGGCAACAGTATTGGTTTGTTGCAGACAGAAATCAATAAAAAGCAATACTATAAGCCTTCAAGTGGGTGAATAGAACCTCATTGTGGGGAAAAGATTTGAGAAGTGAGTAGCATTTTCTGTTCACTAAGACTCATTTGACTGTTGAGATTCCATGGCAATACTGTGGCTTTGGTTTAATATTTAGCTAGTTTAAGAAAATCCGTATCTACAGAATCCATACGGCAATGAAAGTGCACGTCTCTTCCCTGATTCCTTTCACCTTCACAAAATGTCGGAACTGCTATTATTCAATTGTTCAATCCACAAACTTTTATTAGAAATCTAATACATGTTAGTCCTCTATTTGTCACTATGGCATTTAGAAGCGCCATGAAAACTTATCTTTAAACAGTTCCTATTTTAATTGATGATTCAAGACAAAAACAATTACATGATAACTAAGCATAAAACTATATAACTGTAACTCTTAAAAGCAATTTTAAAGGAACAGAATTTTTAGTAAAAGTCCTGTTGAGAAATAAAGGCCTGAACTCTGGGCGAAAGGAGGCAACAGGGCTCCAAAAGATGGAAAGGTAAAGAAGGATTGTGGAGATGAACATATCTACAAATGTAACTTGCTAAAATTAGACTTGTTTTGAATGGAAATTTTAAAAAATAAATGGATAGACATGGTGGAATCATTTTCCAGAAATGTTAGAAAATTAGGAAATTTAGGTAGGAGTATTGAGACTTGATGTAATTATATATAGTATCAACATTAAAAATCATCCAGGGCCTGCCATCTCCATTTTAGTAAGGTGTTGCTAACTGCAAGAGGAGTCCATGTTAACATTATAAAAGGTTCTCTCTCAAGAATAAAAATTTCCAGCCCCTTCTTACTGTCAGTTCTCAAGAACAGCTGCAGTGAACAAAAAAATAATGTGGTCTAATAAACTACGCATCAAATTATGATTCAAACATTTTAGGAGATCTCTTTGAAAAACCAAGAAGGATCTGTCCTAAATCCAAACTTGTGTCTCCCAATTCCTTTCCATTTACTTCCCATGTACTTAGATAACAGCTTTAAGATTCAGGTGTTTAGACCCTTTCAAATATAAAAGGCATTGCTCTAATCCTATGTCCTGCCCTTCTCTCACCACTGCTTCATCAACACTCCCTTGTTCTGTGAAGGTATTTCCAAGTAAATTTCCATCCCTCCATCTCCTAAAATCACTCCTTTAAGGTAACTGCCAACTGTTCCTTGCCAGATCCATGAATACTTAATTACTGCTATCCAGAAAATACTAATGGATGATGGGCATATTTTAGTACATGTGTCTGTCTTCTCTTTCCTCTTTTAGACTGTGATCACCACAAGGGCAGGAAAAGATCTTCTATTTTCTTGCAATGATCATTATGGATTATTATTTAGCATTTAATGAGAAACAATAGTTTATTGCAGAAGAATATGAATCAGTTTCTAACAGTTGAAAGCTGATAATGACCACAAAAAATAGAAGCATTAGTACTAGCCAAAGAGTAAAAATAAGAAAACTAACTCTATGTAACATTTTGAATCAAAAAATAGTAACAGAAAATAGACTCTCTAAATAAATGGGCAAGCTTAAAATCAGTGACTACTGAACAATTGCTAATATAATAAATTCTTTTCTTTTTCTTGCAGTAAACCAAAGAGCAGTGGACAAATAGGAAGTAACGATGACTACGAAAATACCTGTTGATGAAAGGCTGCTAGGAAAAAACTCAGAACAACCCAATACTTACAAACAAGGAGTTCCCTGGTGGAATTATAGAACATAAGCGTCATGGGACAAACTAGGCAGAATACTTAGACTTCGGAAAGTGAAGTGTGAGGGCAAAGGGAAAGAAGAATGTTGTAACATTTTTGAAACAGAATTAATCCACTCATCTACCAAAGAAACAGTGGCTCAGTGGTAGCCATAGGCAACATTATTAAGTAGCCCAAAATTGTTTCTAGGACTACCTCCAACTCTTGCCATGACCATCCTTTATCCACTGCCCCTTTGTCTTGACCCAACACCCTGACCAGTTCATTGCAGCCATCTTGGCTAACCAGGCTAACAAAGGTAACTTCTTCCTGTCATTTTTTGTCCAGACTGTTTCTGTTTTCTCCTATGATAATAGCTAATTATATTGCTAAACTAATCAGTGAAAGTTAATGTTGCTTACACATATGTGGTCAGTTAACGTATGACAAAGGAGGTAAGAACATATAATAGGGAAAGGGGAGTTTTCAATAAATGGTGTTAGCAGTATTAGCCTATGGATTAGCACACCAGAATCTGCAAGACAGCTATATGCAAAGTCATAAATACAGTGCATACACCACATTCAAGTACACTAAAGCAAAAGTTACCTCAAAATGAATGAAACACCTACATGTAAGACATGAAATCATAAATTGAGGAGAAAACATAGGTGGTCAACTCTTTGATATTGGCCCTAGTGATGTTTCTGTGAATCTGACTTCAAAAACAAGTCCAACAAAAACAAAAGTAAACACATAGGGCTACATCAATCAAACAAGCTTTGAAAATTGAAGGAAACTATCAACCAAATAAGAAGGTAACCTACTGAATGGCAGAAGATATCTTCAAATCACATATCCAACAAGGGGTTCATATGAAAAATACATAAAGAACTCATAAAGCTCTATAACAACAATGAAAAATCAACCTGACAAAAAATCTGCAGACAATAAATGCTGGAGAGGGTGCGGAGAAAAGGAAACCCTCTTGCATTGCTGGTGGGAATGTCAATTGATACAGCCTCTATGGAAGACAGTATGGCGATTCCTTAAAAAACTAAAAATAGAAGCACCCCACGACCCAACAATCCCACTATTAGGCTTTTATCCTGATGACAAAACTGAAAGAAGCACCTGTACCTCAATGTTCATTGCAGCTCTCTATACAATAGCCAGAACTTGGAAACAACCTAGATGTCCATTGACAAATGAATGGATACAGAAGCTCTGGTACATATATACAATGGAATACTACTCAGCTGTTAAAAGAAATGCAGAAGACTCAGTCCTAATGAAGTGGCTGGCTCTAGAACCTATCATAAAAAGTGAAGTAAGTCAAAAAGAGAAAGACAAATACAGTATACTAACACACATATATGGAATCTAATAGGACGGTCTTGATAACACATGCAGGGAACTCATGAAAAAACAGACAGAGCATAGACATGGGGACATTGTGGGGAAGAAATAGGGAGGGGGAAGCATGGAGGGAGTAACATGGAAACCTATACTGTCATGTGTGGAAAAGATAGCTAGTGTCATTGTGCTAAGGGAATAGGAGTGCTTACAATGGTTTGGGGCGAAGGTCTGGAGGGGTGGGATGGGGGGAGCTGGGGGTGGGGATTAGCACACCAGAATCTGCAAGACAGCTATATGCAAAGTCATAAATACAGTGCATACACCACATTCAAGTACACTAAAGCAAAAGTTACCTCAAAATGAATGAAACACCTACATGTAAGACATGAAATCATAAATTGAGGAGAAAACATAGGTGGTCAACTCTTTGATATTGGCCCTAGTGATGTTTCTGTGAATCTGACTTCAAAAACAAGTCCAACAAAAACAAAAGTAAACACATAGGGCTACATCAATCAAACAAGCTTTGAAAATTGAAGGAAACTATCAACCAAATAAGAAGGTAACCTACTGAATGGCAGAAGATATCTTCAAATCACATATCCAACAAGGGGTTCATATGAAAAATACATAAAGAACTCATAAAGCTCTATAACAACAATGAAAAATCAACCTGACAAAAAATCTGCAGACAATAAATGCTGGAGAGGGTGCGGAGAAAAGGAAACCCTCTTGCATTGCTGGTGGGAATGTCAATTGATACAGCCTCTATGGAAGACAGTATGGCGATTCCTTAAAAAACTAAAAATAGAAGCACCCCACGACCCAACAATCCCACTATTAGGCTTTTATCCTGATGACAAAACTGAAAGAAGCACCTGTACCTCAATGTTCATTGCAGCTCTCTATACAATAGCCAGAACTTGGAAACAACCTAGATGTCCATTGACAAATGAATGGATACAGAAGCTCTGGTACATATATACAATGGAATACTACTCAGCTGTTAAAAGAAATGCAGAAGACTCAGTCCTAATGAAGTGGCTGGCTCTAGAACCTATCATAAAAAGTGAAGTAAGTCAAAAAGAGAAAGACAAATACAGTATACTAACACACATATATGGAATCTAATAGGACGGTCTTGATAACACATGCAGGGAACTCATGAAAAAACAGACAGAGCATAGACATGGGGACATTGTGGGAAGAAATAGGGAGTGGGAAGCATGGAGGGAGTAACATGGAAACCTATACTGTCATGTGTGGAAAAGATAGCTAGTGTCATTGTGCTAAGGGAATAGGAGTGCTTACAATGGTTTGGGGCGAAGGTCTGGAGGGTGGGATGGGGGGAGCTGGGGGGGTGGGGACCAAGGATATGCATATGACTGATCTGGGAACATACATGTCTGTGAACAACAAAACTCTGTAAAACCTTCAAAATAAAGAATAAAAAAAATGAGTAGAGGATCTGAATAGACATTTTGTTTTTCTGAAGAAGACATACATATAGCCAACAGGCACATGAAAGAATGATCAAACAACACTCCTCATCAGGAAGCTGGAAATAAAAACTACAATCAAGTATCACCTCACACCTGTCAGAGTGCCTATTATCAAAGTAAACAAGAAATGCTGGCAAGAATGTAGAGAAAAGGAAACACTCAGGTGCTATTGGTGAGAATGTCAATTGGTGCAGCCACTATGGAAAACATTATGGAAGTTCCTTTAAGAATAAAAAACAGAACTACCATATAATCAAGCAATTTCACTTCTAAGTATTTTTCCAAAGAAAATGAAAATACTAATTCAAAGAGATATATGCAACCCAATGTTCACTGCAGCATTACTTACAACAGCCAAGATATAGAAGCAACCTAAGTGTCCACTTATGGATGAATAGAAAAAGATGTTTTACACACATACACACACAGTGGAGTATTACTCAGCCATAAAAAGGAATGAAACCTTGCCATTTGTGACAACATGGATACCTAGAGGGTATTATGCCAAGTGAAATAACTCAGACTGATAAATACCACATTATTTCACTTACATGTGGAATCTTAATTAAAAAAAAAAAAAAAACCAAGAAAGCAAAACCCAGACTCAGAGAGCAGATTCATAGTTGCCAAAGGGGAGGAGGGTTGTTGAAGGGAGACAAATAGGAAAGGAGATCCAAGCATACACACTTACACTTATAAAATAAACAAGTCATGGGGAGGCAACATATAGCCCATGTGGGACAGTGAATAGTACATTAATGGTGTATGATGACTGAGGTAACCAGACTTATTACAGTGATCTTTCTGTAGTGTGTGTAAGTGCTAAGTCACTATGGTGTACAACATGAAACTAACATAATACTGTATGTGAGTTATAAAAGAAAAGGTTAATCTAGCTGAATTTTCTGTTTAGTGGCTCTCCACATCAGGCACTGTGGAAGAGGCAGATGCATGGTCATCTCAGCATTATACAGCTGAACATGGGGTGTGCTCGTATTTAACACAGGCTCCTCAGGAAGTGGTTTAAATTCTTCTGCCATACTTCAAGAATTTTGCTACAGAGTACTAACACTTTCCCCAGATGACTACTGTTACGTGATCTGGCCTAACAAGATCTGGCATTGTTTTGTTTGGGGCAGTCGTATCTCAGATCCTACCTACTGTTCTTTCCCTGTTTCTCACTTTTCAAAAGGCTTCCTAATTGCTCCACAGCGTTCTGCTCTTGCTCTCACAGTTGTTTTGTTTTATTGTCTGTAATAACACTATAAGCCTGAGAAAAAGATTAAAGACAAGTACAAGTTTCTTGGCTATACATTTTAAATGACTAACACAAGTTTTCATGACATCCACTTGCCACAACCAGATTTTTCTAGGAAAAATTCAAAGCTTATTCATAAATGACCCAAAGTAGTTCTGAACATGAGAGATGAACTGGACAGCAAAGAGAATACTTTAAAAAGGAAGCTTTCCGTGATAGTTTGGCAAGCAGTTAAAATGGAAAGATGATTTCCAATGGAAAACTTTTGAATAGTAGTATAACAGGTACAAAGCTCCTGTAGATCTGACAACAGCATCATCAAGCTGTTTGAAGACTATTTGGAGACTGTTTTTTGGTTGTCCTTTGAACTTGGGAAATCTCATTTGCAAAGCAAAAGATGATTCTTCACAGAAACAAAATGCATAGTTATTCTCTACTTCAAAATAGATTTTCTCTTTCCAAGGACAACTTCAATCTATATCTATCAAACTAAGCAAAAGGTTTCACTACATTTCAGTGCTATAGACAAGCCAGGAGAGAAAATTCAAAAGCATGGTCCTTCCCCTCCAGTAAGTTACAAAACACTCAACAGACTTTTACTGTGGCAAACCAAAGTACAAATAATTCACTGTAGATCGTGTATTAATTATATATACTACAGATGCAGGAATAGATAAGCATAGTTCCATTAATACATCAGATTTTTACTAAGTAAGTAACAATATGAAATGGATAAATAAACAAATGATCTGTTTGTGGGGAGGCTCTGAGGAACTAGAGCTCACGGAGGAGTGCATTTCATGTGCAAGAATGTACAAGAGCAGAGGCCACAGGCAGAAATGGGGATGGAAGGTGTACTTATAAGTGGTCAACATCAAAGAAACGTAAAAGTGTCACTCTGTCCTGTCCAATTCTTCATGATCCCATGGATTGTAGCCTGCCAGGATCCTCTGCCCACGGAATCCTCTAGGTAAGAATACTGGAGTGGGTTGCTATTCCCTTCTCTGGAGGATCTTCCCGACCGAGGAACTGAACCCAGGTCTCCTACATTGCAGGCAGAGTCTTTACCATCTGAGCCACCAGGAAAGCCACAACGTAACAGAAACAAGCTCAAATGAAGGGAAAGGCTGGACAGCGTGTAGAGCATGTGATGGTTTTTTTTTTTTTTTTTTACTCTCTGAATTCCTGCCACAACCAGATTTTCTAGGAAAATTCAAAGTATTCTAAATGACCCAAAGTAGTTCTGAACATGAGAGATGAACTGGACAGCAAAGAGAATACTTTAAAAAGGAAGCTTTCCGTGATAGTTTGGCAAGCAGTTAAAATGGAAAGATGATTTCCAATGGAAAACTTTTGAATAGTAGTATAACAGGTACAAAGCTCCTGTAGATCTGACAACAGCATCATCAAGCTGTTTGAAGACTATTTGGAGACTGTTTTTTGGTTGTCCTTTGAACTTGGGAAATCTCATTTGCAAAGCAAAAGATGATTCTTCACAGAAACAAAATGCATAGTTATTCTCTACTTCAAAATAGATTTTCTCTTTCCAAGGACAACTTCAATCTATATCTATCAAACTAAGCAAAAGGTTTCACTACATTTCAGTGCTATAGACAAGCCAGGAGAGAAAATTCAAAAGCATGGTCCTTCCCCTCCAGTAAGTTACAAAACACTCAACAGACTTTTACTGTGGCAAACCAAAGTACAAATAATTCACTGTAGATCGTGTATTAATTATATATACTACAGATGCAGGGAATAGATAAGCATAGTTCCATTAATACATCAGATTTTTACTAAGTAAGTAACAATATGAAATGGATAAATAAACAAATGATCTGTTTGTGGGGAGGCTCTGAGGAACTAGAGCTCACGGAGGAGTGCATTTCATGTGCAAGAATGTACAAGAGCAGAGGCCACAGGCAGAAATGGGGATGGAAGGTGTACTTATAAGTGGTCAACATCAAAGAAACGTAAAAGTGTCACTCTGTCCTGTCCAATTCTTCATGATCCCATGGATTGTAGCCTGCCAGGATCCTCTGCCCACGGAATCCTCTAGGTAAGAATACTGGAGTGGGTTGCTATTCCCTTCTCTGGAGGATCTTCCCGACCGAGGAACTGAACCCAGGTCTCCTACATTGCAGGCAGAGTCTTTACCATCTGAGCCACCAGGAAAGCCACAACGTAACAGAAACAAGCTCAAATGAAGGGAAAGGCTGGACAGCGTGTAGAGCATGTGATGGTTTTTTTTTTTTTTTTTTGATTCTCTGTTTACTCTCCAAAAATGAATTCCTGAGTACAAATTTATTTTACTATAGTAATAATTAAATTATTCTAAGATAATAGCTGCATAAGCTTAAGCATATGAATACCCAAAATAGCACAGCAGGAAAAATCAATATGAGTATAACTGATTTAGTCATGTTTTAAATCAATTTGTATTAATGCGGTTTCTTGATCTCACTCTTTTTCCTTCTTTTTACATCTCTTAGTCTAATCAGCTTTTGTCTCATTGGGCTATTTCTTGGCTCATACCTCCAAGTTTCTCTTTGAACTCCAGATTCTTCATCACCCTCTATTGCACCTTTTTTGCTGAGATTTTCTGATTCCAGTTTTCTCTGATCTGCAGGTCCTTCACTCATTAACAGACAAAATGCATAGCTTCAATATTTCAACTATACAACTTACATGCAGAACACTGACCTAGGAAATAGGCAGGTGTATTGGGTACTCTGATCTGTATGTTGGGTCCCTTTGTTTCTGCCATTATAATGGAGTCCTAAAGTGCTATTGGACATACTTGTGGTTGGCAACAGCCTAGAAGATGTTCATGATTCTCCAAGGCCATGTACTCATATACTGGTTTTAAAAAAAACAAAAGGGACCTTGAGAGAGATGCTGGAATGTTTTCTGCATCTTTATTACAATCAACCATCCATTCAGAATCTGTTTACATATCTAAACTTTTTGACTTTGTATATAACAAATTATTTCAATTAACTTCTTGATGATTAAAGAAGCTCTGTGGTGCTGTGGAAAAATGTAATGGAATTTGAAGTTAGAAGACCCATAATTGAATCTTCACCTTCTAGTTTATGAACTTAGCAAAGCCATTCAAATTATCTTACTCTGAGTCCTCATCTGTAAATGTACTAGAAAAAAACAAAAACTGTTGCATCATGTTGTAACTGTAATATCAAATGAGATAAGAGCATTAGAACATTCAAAATTTTTGATCTACATATTTGTGCTTCTTTTAAGCTTTGCTATTTGCTACCTAATTTGTAGTCTATCCTCATTGCCCTTCTCTAAATATTTTATAGATTTTTTTAATCTGTTTTTCTTTTGAGATGCCATGACAAAACAGACTTCAATGCCCAGAAAAGCCTGACATGCACTGGGCACTCCATTAGTATTGTCTGATGAACGGACTAAATATTTCACATTATAAAGTATCATTTAATTCAAGATTAATGTTTCCATGTGTTTGTTTTCAATCTACTTCTTTGCCAACACACAATGGCTATCTCAAAGAATGGTCTATCAAAAGTTTCTCTCTTATAAGTTGGACAGATAACTTATTTTTCTATAAGTATGGTTTTTATTATTTTTCCTAAGTGGATTACCTTTCATTGCCCACACTGAATATCATCTACTACTTTTCTGCCCACTCATGCAGGCTGGCAAGTTCCCCCTGCAGTTTATCTCCATCTGCTTGGCATTTCACTACCTGGAAGAGCTTAGTGTCATCTGCAAACTTGGATAATTCACCATGCGTTCCCTTTTCCAAATCATTTATGAAAATGTTAAATAAGACAGGTTCCAGGGCCAATCCCCAAGAAACCAAAATGTTTTTTACTTTTCCATCCAGAGGAGCTCCTATTTATTTCTAGATGGTGTTTTTCCTTTCCCCTTGATAAAATAAGCTCTGTATAATCAGTATATATGGATATATGCATGTTTCTTCAAGGCATTAAAGCAACTTAAAGTTTGGGGCTATAAAAGTACAGGCATACCTCAGAAATATGGCAGGTTGGGTTCCAAACCACAGCAATCAAGAAAACATCCCAATAAAACAAGTCACATGAGGTTTTGTTTCCCAGTGCATATAAAAGTTACGTTTCATTACAGTCCATGAAGTTTGCACTAGTATTATGTCTAAAAATTATGTGCTTGCTACCTAATATGTAGTGTATCCTCATTGGCCTTCTCTAAATTAAAAATTTTTCATCACTAAAAAAGAAAGTGCTAACAATCATCTAAGCCTTCAGCAAGCCCTAGAATTTCTGCTGGTGGAGAATCTTGCCTCTATGTTGATGACTGCTGACTAATCAAAGTGGTTGATACTGGAGGCTGGTGTGACTGTGGCAATTTCTTCAAGCAACATAACAAAGAAGTCTGCTGAATCCATTGACTCTCGCATTCATGGGTATTTCTCTCTACCATGGAATGCTATTTGGTAACACTGTAGAACTTTTTTCAAAAATAGAGTCAACAGGCCTTCCCTGGTGGTCCACTGGGTAAAGACGTGTGCCTTGCAGTGCAAGGGGCACCAGGTTGATCCCTGGCCTGGGAAGATCCCATGTGCCATGAAGCGGCTGCATGGGTGTGTCTAATTATGAGCCAGTGCTCTGGAGCGCATGTGCCCAAAGCCGGTGCTCTGCAACGATGGGAGGCCCACACAGCCCAAAGAATAAAGATGGATGGAAAATAAATAAATTAATGATCAATAAAAAAAGAGGATAAAATTCAAAACAAACAAACAAACAACCTAGAATCAATCCCCTCAAAATCTGGGGCTGCTTTATCAACTAAGTTTACATAATATTCAAGGTCTTTGTTGTCATTTCAACCATCTTCACAGCATCTTGACCAGGAATAGATTACATTAAGAAACCGCTTTCTTTGCTTATCTGTTAAAGTTGTATGCTGAGATTGCAGCAAGTAAGTCACATCCTTAGGCTCCTCCTTCCAATTCTAGCTCTCTTGCTGTTTCCACCACATGCGCAGTTACTTTCCCCCACTGAAGTCCTGAACCCTTCAAAAATCATGCATGCATGCTGGTTCAACTTCTTCAAAATTGTTGTTAATGTTTATATTTTGACTCCCCATGAATCACAAATGTTCTTAATAGCTTCTAGAATGGTGAATCCTTTCCAGAAGGTTTGCAATTTACTTTGCAATGATCTATCACAAGAATCACTACAGCAGCTAAAGCCTTAGGAACTGTATTTCTTAAGTAAGACTTAAAAGTCAAAACTTCCTCTTGATCCATGGGCTGTAAGATGGACGTTGCATTAGCAGATATGAAAATAACATAAGTCTTGTTGTACATCTCCATCAAAGACAAGGCTAGTTCTCTAAATTAAAAATTTTTCATCACTAAAAAAGAAAGTGCTAACAATCATCTAAGCCTTCAGCAAGCCCTAGAATTTCTGCTGGTGGAGAATCTTGCCTCTATGTTGATGACTGCTGACTAATCAAAGTGGTTGATACTGGAGGCTGGTGTGACTGTGGCAATTTCTTCAAGCAACATAACAAAGAAGTCTGCTGAATCCATTGACTCTCGCATTCATGGGTATTTCTCTCTACCATGGAATGCTATTTGGTAACACTGTAGAACTTTTTTCAAAAATAGAGTCAACAGGCCTTCCCTGGTGGTCCACTGGGTAAAGACGTGTGCCTTGCAGTGCAAGGGGCACCAGGTTGATCCCTGGCCTGGGAAGATCCCATGTGCCATGAAGCGGCTGCATGGGTGTGTCTAATTATGAGCCAGTGCTCTGGAGCGCATGTGCCCAAAGCCGGTGCTCTGCAACGATGGGAGGCCCACACAGCCCAAAGAATAAAGATGGATGGAAAATAAATAAATTAATGATCAATAAAAAAAGAGGATAAAATTCAAAACAAACAAACAAAAAAAAACCTAGAATCAATCCCCTCAAAATCTGGGGCTGCTTTATCAACTAAGTTTACATAATATTCAAGGTCTTTGTTGTCATTTCAACCATCTTCACAGCATCTTGACCAGGAATAGATTACATTAAGAAACCGCTTTCTTTGCTTATCTGTTAAAGTTGTATGCTGAGATTGCAGCAAGTAAGTCACATCCTTAGGCTCCTCCTTCCAATTCTAGCTCTCTTGCTGTTTCCACCACATGCGCAGTTACTTTCCCCCACTGAAGTCCTGAACCCTTCAAAAATCATGCATGCATGCTGGTTCAACTTCTTCAAAATTGTTGTTAATGTTTATATTTTGACTCCCCATGAATCACAAATGTTCTTAATAGCTTCTAGAATGGTGAATCCTTTCCAGAAGGTTTGCAATTTACTTTGCAATGATCTATCACAAGAATCACTACAGCAGCTAAAGCCTTAGGAACTGTATTTCTTAAGTAAGACTTAAAAGTCAAAACTTCCTCTTGATCCATGGGCTGTAAGATGGACGTTGCATTAGCAGATATGAAAATAACATAAGTCTTGTTGTACATCTCCATCAAAGCTGTTGGAAGACAAGGCTAGTTGCTAATAAGCAGTACTATTTTGAAAGGAATCTTCTGAGTAGCAAATCTCAGCACTGGACTGAAAATATTCGGCAAACCATGTTGTACATGGGTGTGTCATCATCTACGCTTTGCTGTTGCATTTATAGAGCATAGGCAGGTAGATTTAGCACAATTCTTGAGAGCCCCAGGATTTTTGGAAACATAAGTGAGCACTAGCTTCAACCTAAAGTGACCAGCTTCATTAATCCCAAGCAAAAGAGTCAGCCTGTCCTATGAAGCCAGAAACTGACTTCTATTTAGTACAAGAGTCTTAGATGGCATGTTTTTCCAATCAAAAATACATCAACTATTGGTACCTTGCATTTTATGCAAATATAGGCACAATAAAGGAAAAAAATAGTATGGCCATAAGAGAAGCAGAAGACATTAAGAAGAGGTGGAAAGAATACAGAGAAGAACTATACAAAAAAGATCTTAATGAGCTGGATGACCACAAGGCTGTGATCACTCACCTAGAGCCAGACATCTTAGACTGAAAAGTCAAGTGCACCATAGGAAGCATTACTACAAACAAAGCTAGTGATGGTGATGCAATTTCAGCTAAGCTGTTTTAAATATTAAAAGATGATGTTTTTAAAGTGCTGCATTCAATATGTCAGCAAATTTGGAAAACTCAGGGCTTCCCTGGTGGTCCAGTGGGTAAGGACACTGCCTTGCAGTGCAAGGGACGCCGGTTCGATCCCTGGCCTGGGAAGATCCCACGTGCCGCGGAACACCTGGACCGATGTGTCCAACTACCGAGCCGGAGCTCTGGAGCACATGCGCCCAGAGCTGGTGCTCTGCGACATCAGAGGCCACCGCGATGGGAGGCCCACATGGGCCGAAGAACAAAGATGGATGAAAATGGACAAATGAAAGACCAATAGAAGTGGCCCGCCTGCTTCCCTCCCTCCCCACCCCTCCCCCACCAAAATAAACAAATAAATAAATCTTTAAAAAATATATTTGGAAAATTCAGCAGTGACCTCAGGACTGGAAAAGGTCACTTTTCATTCCAAAACCAAAGGGCAATGTCAAAGAATGGTCAAACTACCACACCATTGCACTCATTTTACATGCTAGCATAGTAATGCTTAAAATCCTCCAAGCTGGACTTCAATAGTACATGAACCAAGAACTTCCAGATGTACAAGCTGGATTTATAAAAGGCAGAGTAACCAGAGATCAAATTGCCAACACCCATTGGATCACAGAAATAGCAAAGGAATTCCAGAGAAACATCTACTTCTGCTTCACTGACTATGCTAAAGCCTTTGACTGTGAAGATCACAATAAACTAGAAAATTCTGAAACAGATAGGAATACCAGATCACCTTACCTCCCTCCCATGAAACCTTTATGCAGGACAAGAAAAGAGTTAGAATCGGACATGGAACAACGAACTGGTTCCAAATTGGGAAAGGAGTACATCAAGGCAGTATACTGTAATCTTGTTTATTTAACTTATATGCAGAGTACATCATGCAAAATGTTGGTCTGGATGAAGCACAGACTGGAATCAAGATTTCCAAGAAATAGCAATAACCTCAGGTATGCAAATGATACCACCCTTATGGCAGAAAACAAAAAGGAACTAAAGAGCTTCTTGATGAGTGTGAAAGAGAAGAGTGAAAACGCTGGCTTAAAACTCACCACTCAAAAAAACAAAGATCATGGCATCCAATCCCATGACTTCATAGCAAATAGATGAGGAAAAATGGAAATAGTGATAGACTTTATTTTCCTGGGCTCTAAAATCACTGCGGATAATGACTGCAGCCATGGAATTAAAAAATGCTTGCTCCTTGGAAGAAAAGCTATGCATACCTAGACAGCATAGTCAAAAGCAGAGATGACACTTTGCTGACAAAAGTCTGTATAATAAGAGCTATCGTTTTCCCAGCAGTCATGTATGGATCTGAGAGGTGGACCATAAAGAAGGCTGAGCAACAAAGAATTGGTGGCTTTGGAATGTGGTGTTGGAGAAGGCTCTGGAGAGTCTCTTGGACTGCAAGGAGATCAAACCAGTCAATCCTACAGGAAATCAACCCTGAATATTCACTGGAAGGATTGAGGCCGAAGCTGAAGCTTCAATATTTTGGCCACTTGATGTGAAGTGACAATTCAATGGAAAAGAGCCTGATGTTGGGAAAAACACAAGGCAAAAGGAGAAAGGGACAACGGAGGATGAGATGGTTGAATGGCATCACTGAACCAGTGGACAGGCAATTGAGCAATCTCCAGGAGATGGTGAAGGATAGGGAAACCTGGCACGCTGTAGTCCATGGAGTCACAAAGAGTTGAACATGACTGAGCGACTGAACTGAACTGATTGGCACCTTAATAACCTTGATTTTCTACATTGAAGATATGTATACTATTGGCACTTTAATCATCTTAGCTGGTTTTCTGGGTAACTTGTAACAGCTTTTACACCAGCACTTGCTGCCTTACCTTGCACTTCGATGATGTAAGGATGGCATATTTCCTCCAGTCTCACGAACCAAGCTCTCTGCTAGATTCATTCTTCTCTTCTGCACTAGATTCAAACGCCTCTTCTGCAGACTCCTCATCTCTCTCAGCCTTCAACTGATGAGAGTTAGGGCCTTGCTCTGGATTAGGCTTTTCCTTAAAGGAATACTACAGCTGGCTTAATCTTCTATCCATACCACTAAAATTTTCCCCACATCAGCAAAAAGACTATTTTTCTTTCTTTGTATTTGTGTACTCAAATAGCACTTTTAATTTCCTTTAAGATCCTTTCTTTTGCATTCAGAACTTGGCTCTTTGCTACGAGGCCCTGCTTTTGGCATGCCTTTCTCACTAAGCTTAACTATTTCTATCTTTGGATTTAAAGTCAGAAATGTGCAAGTCTTCCTTTGACTTGAGTACTCAGGTCATTGTAGGGTTATTAACTGGTCTAATTCCAGTATTTCCATGTCTCAGAGAATAGGAAAGAGAAATGGAGGAATAACTGATCAGAGGAGTAATTAGAACACCTACAACATTTATTGATTTGTCACCATACGGCTTCCCTGGTGGCTCAGATGATAATTTGTCAAAGAAGGCTGAGCAACAAAGAATTGGTGGCTTTGGAATGTGGTGTTGGAGAAGGCTCTGGAGAGTCTCTTGGACTGCAAGGAGATCAAACCAGTCAATCCTACAGGAAATCAACCCTGAATATTCACTGGAAGGATTGAGGCCGAAGCTGAAGCTTCAATATTTTGGCCACTTGATGTGAAGTGACAATTCAATGGAAAAGAGCCTGATGTTGGGAAAAACACAAGGCAAAAGGAGAAAGGGACAACGGAGGATGAGATGGTTGAATGGCATCACTGAACCAGTGGACAGGCAATTGAGCAATCTCCAGGAGATGGTGAAGGATAGGGAAACCTGGCACGCTGTAGTCCATGGAGTCACAAAGAGTTGAACATGACTGAGCGACTGAACTGAACTGATTGGCACCTTAATAACCTTGATTTTCTACATTGAAGATATGTATACTATTGGCACTTTAATCATCTTAGCTGGTTTTCTGGGTAACTTGTAACAGCTTTTACACCAGCACTTGCTGCCTTACCTTGCACTTCGATGATGTAAGGATGGCATATTTCCTCCAGTCTCACGAACCAAGCTCTCTGCTAGATTCATTCTTCTCTTCTGCACTAGATTCAAACGCCTCTTCTGCAGACTCCTCATCTCTCTCAGCCTTCAACTGATGAGAGTTAGGGCCTTGCTCTGGATTAGGCTTTTCCTTAAAGGAATACTACAGCTGGCTTAATCTTCTATCCATACCACTAAAATTTTCCCCACATCAGCAAAAAGACTATTTTTCTTTCTTTGTATTTGTGTACTCAAATAGCACTTTTAATTTCCTTTAAGATCCTTTCTTTTGCATTCAGAACTTGGCTCTTTGCTACGAGGCCCTGCTTTTGGCATGCCTTTCTCACTAAGCTTAACTATTTCTATCTTTGGATTTAAAGTCAGAAATGTGCAAGTCTTCCTTTGACTTGAGTACTCAGGTCATTGTAGGGTTATTAACTGGTCTAATTCCAGTATTTCCATGTCTCAGAGAATAGGAAAGAGAAATGGAGGAATAACTGATCAGAGGAGTAATTAGAACACCTACAACATTTATTGATTTGTCACCATACGGCTTCCCTGGTGGCTCAGATGATAATTTGTCACCTTATATGAGTGGAGTTTGTGGCACCTCAAAGCAAGTACAGTAATAATATCAAATAACACTGATCAAAGATTACAAATATACTGATAATGAAAAATGTTTGAAATATCGTGAGAATTGCCAAAACATGACAAAGACATGAAGTAAGCAAATGCTGCTAAAAACATGGAGCCAATAAACTTGCTGGGTTCAGGATTTTCACAAACCTTCAATTTGTAAAAATGAAATATGCAATAACTGTGAAAAGAAACAAAGTGGAGCACAATAAAACAAGGTATGCCTATATCAAAAATTTGTCCCTTCCATAGAACAAACTTGAGTTTGTTTTTCAGTGGACAACAAACTTGAATAGCAATGAGGAAGCTGAATAAATAGGACTCCATACCCTCCAGACTCAATTTCCAAGAAAAGCATCTTCATTTTTGTCTATTGTCTACGTCAAGACATCAATTTGTCGGCAGAAATAAAAATCACTATAAAAAGCTTTTAGCTCTAAAACTACTAGTCCAGAGAAAAAGTTCTGGAGTCAGGATACCAAGATGTCTGCTCTCTTCTATCCTTTTACATACTACCTGTGTAATCTCAGTTGTTGTTTTTTAGTCATTAGGTCGTGTCCAATTCTTTGTGATCCCATGGACAGTGGCCCACCGTCTCCTCTATCCATTGGATTCTCCAGGCAAGAATACTGGGGTGGGTTGCCATTTCCTTCTCCAGGGGATCCTTCCAACCCAAGGACTGAACTAGTGCCTCCTATATCTCCTGCATTGGCAGGTGGATTCTTTACCACTGAGCCACCAGGAGTCACCTAAGCTTCCTTATATTTTGCTTCCTAAACTGAAAAGTGCAAGTCTTCCTTTGACTTGAGTACTCAGGTCATTGTAGGGTTATTAACTGGTCTAATTCCAGTATTTCCATGTCTCAGAGAATAGGAAAGAGAAATGGAGGAATAACTGATCAGAGGAGTAATTAGAACACCTACAACATTTATTGATTTGTCACCATACGGCTTCCCTGGTGGCTCAGATGATAATTTGTCACCTTATATGAGTGGAGTTTGTGGCACCTCAAAGCAAGTACAGTAATAATATCAAATAACACTGATCAAAGATTACAAATATACTGATAATGAAAAATGTTTGAAATATCGTGAGAATTGCCAAAACATGACAAAGACATGAAGTAAGCAAATGCTGCTAAAAACATGGAGCCAATAAACTTGCTGGGTTCAGGATTTTCACAAACCTTCAATTTGTAAAAATGAAATATGCAATAACTGTGAAAAGAAACAAAGTGGAGCACAATAAAACAAGGTATGCCTATATCAAAAATTTGTCCCTTCCATAGAACAAACTTGAGTTTGTTTTTCAGTGGACAACAAACTTGAATAGCAATGAGGAAGCTGAATAAATAGGACTCCATACCCTCCAGACTCAATTTCCAAGAAAAGCATCTTCATTTTTGTCTATTGTCTACGTCAAGACATCAATTTGTCGGCAGAAATAAAAATCACTATAAAAAGCTTTTAGCTCTAAAACTACTAGTCCAGAGAAAAAGTTCTGGAGTCAGGATACCAAGATGTCTGCTCTCTTCTATCCTTTTACATACTACCTGTGTAATCTCAGTTGTTGTTTTTTAGTCATTAGGTCGTGTCCAATTCTTTGTGATCCCATGGACAGTGGCCCACCGTCTCCTCTATCCATTGGATTCTCCAGGCAAGAATACTGGGGTGGGTTGCCATTTCCTTCTCCAGGGGATCCTTCCAACCCAAGGACTGAACTAGTGCCTCCTATATCTCCTGCATTGGCAGGTGGATTCTTTACCACTGAGCCACCAGGAGTCACCTAAGCTTCCTTATATTTTGCTTCCTAAACTGAAAAGTAAGGAAAATAGCTTCTGCCTTGCCTCTCTTACACAAGTTGTAACAATATACATATATGCTTACTTTTTCTCTCTCTCTCTCACACACACACACAAATACACACACACACTAAGGACCAGTACGCCTATAAACTAACCAGCTTACATCTATTTTAGCATTGTTCTAAGTTATAAAATACTATTTCTAATTTTTGAGGACTGAACTAAAAGGGGGAAAATGGTGAACCTGGCTTTTCCCATGTAACAAATATGTCTTCCAACCTTCCCATTGTTATGGCTAAACTGTGCCTCTCCGAAACTCCTATGTTGAAAGCCCTAGCTCCCAGTGTGACTGGATTTGGAGACAGAGCCTTAAAAGGTTAAATTAAGTTGTGGGGTGTGGCCCCAATCCAATAACTAATGTCCTTTTAAGAAGAAACACTAGGGGTGCCAGGATACACGGAAAAGGCCATGTGAGGACAGAGTGAAGGTATTCATCAGCAAACCAAAGAGAGAGGCCTCAGAGGAAACCAGCTCTGCCAACATCTTGACCTTGGATGTCCAACTTCCAGTACTGTAGAAATATAATTTTCTGTTAAAGCCACACAGTCTGTGCCACTTTGCCACTGTATCTCTAGCCTGTTATCTCATTAGAGCCTTTTCTCTTGGAGCTCAAAACTGAAAGGAAACTGAATCTCAGGAAGTTAAGGGTGTTTCCCAAGGTCATACTTCTACGGCCCATGGGACTGGAATTAAAATCCAGGTCCAACTGTCTCCAAAGTCAATGGGTTTTATTCTGCCATTAGCTTTAGTTCTTGCCACTAGCTTACAGAAAAGATAACTTTCCACTTCTCAAATAATAACAATTGGTCAAGCTTTATGTATTTTAATAAAGGTGAGTTCAGAATGTATCATTTGACACCTGGATGGGTTTAGCAGAAAAGTGGTCAACAGCTTCCTCCCTCTACTCCTAACAACAAGAGTGCTAGTTTTAAGACAAATAAACAAATTGATCTCCTATACTATTTTACAATGTTTTTACTTTCAGTTGGTTGTTTTATTGTTAACCTAAGTCACATTCACTGTAAAAATGGAGACTATACAGAAATATAAACTGTTAATGACAACTATCTGGAGAGTTTTCAGCTTTTCACTATTATAAAAAATTCTTGTATGTATTACTTGCAATTTCATGTAGCTAGATATTTAAGGATAAACTTGTAGAAGTAAAACTGTTGAGTCAAAGTATATGTTTATATTAAATTTTAAGATATTTTCAGATTGTCTTTTAAAATCTCTGAAGCTCTATCTCTAGCTTCTAGTATTTCCACAGAACAAAGTAATCTACTAATAAAAATGCTATTTCCCACTTTCTTTGTAAGAAAGTGTTGACACCTCCTGAGCATATACCCAGGATGTTTCACATTCTTAGCACATAAAACACGATGTAATTTAAATGTTATCTGTATTTAGAATTAGGTTTAAAGATAGTATGTTTAAAAAAAAAAAAACAGCCCCACCTTCCTATTATATTTAGAAATAACCCATCTCCACAAACCTTGAAATAGTGAAGGCTGATTCATCACAACCAATCAATAAGCTTAATAAAAGTAAAACAAAAATGTAGATTGAAACTGATAATGCAGTATGTGGCAGATTGTAGCAGGCACTGTTAGTAACCTGCCCAATATCTAGTCTCTGTTTCTGGTATCAAAACCTTGATTATGCTCTGGGCAGCTATGTGGCTGCAGGGGTAAAGCCTCACTGTCTAGCATGTCCATTTGCCACAGTTCCAGGCATAGAAGGAAACAGCTATCTAGTGTGGACTCCAAAAAGAGCTTTGCTTTTGCTGATAGATCTAAGATGGCTATAATTTGCACCAACACGATGGCCTACCCTTTCTCCATCATTGCCTTCATTTTCCTTGATTGTGAATATACTGCAAGAAAACCATAGCCATTTCAGTAAACCTGGAAACAAGTAACATGAGGGAAAAGCTGTGAGAACTGCAGAGATATTAGCCTCAATATTCTCCAGCATGGGCCTCTTGATATCTGATTTAAAATGTACACAGTTCCTCTTTGTTTTAGTTAGTATATTTTTTCGATACTTGAAGAGATAGACATGTCTAACCATGCATATATATTAAAAATGTAGATATGGGAAAGGTATTTTAAAAATTGAATTCCAATGAGCATTCATTTTAAGAAACGAGGTGAATGAAGGTGGTGGATTATCATTTTAGAAGATGATTGCCTTTAGTTGGAAAGCAATATGATTAAAGAAAGAGGCTGAACTTTGGGAGCTGCCATACCTGAATTAACATTTAATTTCTGCCATTTTTGACCTGCCATATAGATGGAAGCATGGTTTCATCACAAATAATTTCAGCATATTTGTAAGAGTCTCACAGGCTTGTTCTGAAAACTGCATGTGATGATCACATAGAATGTAATCAACACATGTTGATTCTCTTCTTTCAATCAAAATTGATGAATTTTGTATTAAAAAGCAGCCTTGATCTGCCTCCCAGGAGATAATACAATTTCT
Organism: Tragulus kanchil; assembly: GCA_022376925.1. Classification (NCBI taxonomy): domain Eukaryota; kingdom Metazoa; phylum Chordata; class Mammalia; order Artiodactyla; family Tragulidae; genus Tragulus; species Tragulus kanchil. The sequence goes on from JAIOJX010000028.1 coordinate 183,932,963, forward strand.
CATTCTTCACTGGTTTATGGAAAATGGAAGTAACAAGAAAATAAGCTTATATAGGACTTCTTAATCTGAACTACATATTTCAGAATATAGTATAGAGACAACACTAATACCATTCAGCCCTTAAATCTTATAAAGGTACATCCTATGTGGCTAAAAATTATGCAGTATGTGGCAGATTGTAGCAGGCACTGTTAGTAACCTGCCCAATATCTAGTCTCTGTTTCTGGTATCAAAACCTTGATTATGCTCTGGGCAGCTATGTGGCTGCAGGGGTAAAGCCTCACTGTCTAGCATGTCCATTTGCCACAGTTCCAGGCATAGAAGGAAACAGCTATCTAGTGTGGACTCCAAAAAGAGCTTTGCTTTTGCTGATAGATCTAAGATGGCTATAATTTGCACCAACACGATGGCCTACCCTTTCTCCATCATTGCCTTCATTTTCCTTGATTGTGAATATACTGCAAGAAAACCATAGCCATTTCAGTAAACCTGGAAACAAGTAACATGAGGGAAAAGCTGTGAGAACTGCAGAGATATTAGCCTCAATATTCTCCAGCATGGGCCTCTTGATATCTGATTTAAAATGTACACAGTTCCTCTTTGTTTTAGTTAGTATATTTTTTCGATACTTGAAGAGATAGACATGTCTAACCATGCATATATATTAAAAATGTAGATATGGGAAAGGTATTTTAAAAATTGAATTCCAATGAGCATTCATTTTAAGAAACGAGGTGAATGAAGGTGGTGGATTATCATTTTAGAAGATGATTGCCTTTAGTTGGAAAGCAATATGATTAAAGAAAGAGGCTGAACTTTGGGAGCTGCCATACCTGAATTAACATTTAATTTCTGCCATTTTTGACCTGCCATATAGATGGAAGCATGGTTTCATCACAAATAATTTCAGCATATTTGTAAGAGTCTCACAGGCTTGTTCTGAAAACTGCATGTGATGATCACATAGAATGTAATCAACACATGTTGATTCTCTTCTTTCAATCAAAATTGATGAATTTTGTATTAAAAAGCAGCCTTGATCTGCCTCCCAGGAGATAATACAATTTCTCATTCTTCACTGGTTTATGGAAAAATGGAAGTAACAAGAAAATAAGCTTATATAGGACTTCTTAATCTGAACTACATATTTCAGAATATAGTATAGAGACAACACTAATACCATTCAGCCCTTAAATCTTATAAAGGTACATCCTATGTGGCTAAAAATTAATGCTCATCATGAAGGACTTTGACATTCTGCAATATTCTGGCCTAGACTATTACACTGAGTTCACTCTATTGCAATTACCAAAATCGAAAATATTAATAAGGGGGGAAAGCAGCCATGGTTAACTCCTTGTCATTTAGAATTCCCTAAGAATGATTAACAAAGTGTTTTTTTCTTATACACTTTTAGGCCTTTTTATAGGTTTTTTATTTATTTATTTTCATTCATCTTTATTCTTTGGCCTGTGTGGGCTTCCCATTGCAGTGGCCTCTCTCATTGCAGAGCATGAGCTCTAGGCACATGTGCTCCAGAGTGCTGGCCTGTAATTGGACACACCGGTCCAGCTGCTCTGCAGCATGTGGGATCTTCCCAGGCCAGGGATCCAACCAGTGCCCTTGCACTGCAAGGTGGACTCTTTACCCACTGGACCTCTAGGAAAGCCCAATTAATGAAGATTTTTAAAAAAGAATAATAACAGATTTTTTTTTTTTTTTAAAGCTGGAGGTGAATGATCATGTTCATAGCAAAAAGACAAATTCTATAGTTATTCAAGGTTAGAAGTTCTGCTGGTTCATCTGAAATGAAAGTATGTATTTTTGGTTTGATTTGCAATTAAGAACCATGTTTGTACCGAACACCACTGCATAGCACACGTTAAATGGATGAATTGTGAGATAGTGAAACAGATATCAATAAAGATGTATACAAAAAGAAAAATTAAACAAGAAAGAACTATGATTGTAGAATTTGTTTGATTATATTTAGTGAAATATAAATAGAAAGATGATCAAGGGCTTCCTTGATGACTCAGATGGTAAAGAATCTAGCTGCAATGCATGTGGCCCAGAGAAGTGAATGGCTACCCACTCCAGACTTCTCACCTAGGAAATCCCACAACCGGAGGAACTTAGTGAGCTAAATAAAGTCCATCGGGGCTTCTCTGGTGGTCCAGTGGGTAAAGGGTCCACTTTGCAGTGCAAGGGACACCAGTTAGGATCCCACATGCTGTGGAGCAGCTGGACCAATGTGACCAAATTATGGGCCAGTGCTCTGGAGCGCATGTGCCCAGAGCTGGTGCTCTGCCACGAGAGAGGCCACTGCGATGGGAGGCCCACACAGACCAACGAATAAAGATGGATGAAAATAAATAAATAAACCTATAAAAGAGTCCAAAAATTTTTTTCAAAAGTCCATCAGGTCACAAAGGAGTAAGATATGAATGAGCGACTAATGTTTTTTCACTTTGAATTAACCTATTAATTTGTAAGTTTGTTCTAAGAAATACAGTCCCTCAGGATACTATGGAAATGTTTCCTGTGTTTAAATGATTGGGAAAAACTATAGAATACCTGGCCCCATTGGATATTGAAATAGTATCAATACATTATTATAGTATAGGTTCTAAGAAGCCTCACGTCTAAAGAAGCTTAACATTTAGCTGAGTCCAAAATCCAGAATTTTTCCAAATATCTTTGACCATGAATGTTGCTCTCCGAGTAATATCCATTAACCTCCAACACAGAGTGTTGTTTGAGAGACACTTTAGAAGTTGCTGTCTAATACAGAGTGTGGTAGCCATATAAGCAGAGTCATACCTATAAAATATGAAGAATGAATAGATTAATGTGAAACCTTTTAATTTTTAAACCAATAAGCTAAAATAGATGGCACTTACATTCAAGTATTTTTGGTTTGATTTGCAATTAAGAACCATGTTTGTACCGAACACCACTGCATAGCACACGTTAAATGGATGAATTGTGAGATAGTGAAACAGATATCAATAAAGATGTATACAAAAAGAAAAATTAAACAAGAAAGAACTATGATTGTAGAATTTGTTTGATTATATTTAGTGAAATATAAATAGAAAGATGATCAAGGGCTTCCTTGATGACTCAGATGGTAAAGAATCTAGCTGCAATGCATGTGGCCCAGAGAAGTGAATGGCTACCCACTCCAGACTTCTCACCTAGGAAATCCCACAACCGGAGGAACTTAGTGAGCTAAATAAAGTCCATCGGGGCTTCTCTGGTGGTCCAGTGGGTAAAGGGTCCACTTTGCAGTGCAAGGGACACCAGTTAGGATCCCACATGCTGTGGAGCAGCTGGACCAATGTGACCAAATTATGGGCCAGTGCTCTGGAGCGCATGTGCCCAGAGCTGGTGCTCTGCCACGAGAGAGGCCACTGCGATGGGAGGCCCACACAGACCAACGAATAAAGATGGATGAAAATAAATAAATAAACCTATAAAAGAGTCCAAAAATTTTTTTCAAAAGTCCATCAGGTCACAAAGGAGTAAGATATGAATGAGCGACTAATGTTTTTTCACTTTGAATTAACCTATTAATTTGTAAGTTTGTTCTAAGAAATACAGTCCCTCAGGATACTATGGAAATGTTTCCTGTGTTTAAATGATTGGGAAAAACTATAGAATACCTGGCCCCATTGGATATTGAAATAGTATCAATACATTATTATAGTATAGGTTCTAAGAAGCCTCACGTCTAAAGAAGCTTAACATTTAGCTGAGTCCAAAATCCAGAATTTTTCCAAATATCTTTGACCATGAATGTTGCTCTCCGAGTAATATCCATTAACCTCCAACACAGAGTGTTGTTTGAGAGACACTTTAGAAGTTGCTGTCTAATACAGAGTGTGGTAGCCATATAAGCAGAGTCATACCTATAAAATATGAAGAATGAATAGATTAATGTGAAACCTATTCTGCTGTCCATTCAGTCTATCCATGCAATCAAACAGGAAATTAAGCTAAAATAGATGGCTTACATTCAACTGGATTAAAGGGGGCAGACTGCAGTTGAGATTTTTACTTTCAGCCCTAGATTTGTATACGCTATTGATTTTACTATTACTTGGAGAAAAATATTAGCATACATGAACATGTATTTACCTATACGTACATACACATATACACAGACTATATTTAACAGTTTAGTGGTACAGAACATACACTAGAGTCAACATTTTGAGATTCTTTTCTCTGCCAGAAATTATGCTGAGAGTGAAGAGAACATACAACTGGTGATTGTCCAGTGTGCAAGAAAGAGAAGGGTAGGGAAAAATAATATCCAAAACCACATGTTTCTCCTGAAATACATCAACCTCTGAAATGAAAACAGAACACCAAAATGGAAACTTGAGCTTTAGCTGAAGGGATGGACTGGGATTTTAATTATTCTTTGAAATCTATGTTTCTGAGAAGTAAGGTATGGTAAAAGATGATACATATGAAGATTTTACTCAAATGGGAATTGCTAAGTAAATTTTGGTGTGAAGGGATGCAGCTGTGCTGCTCTTCAATGCAATATTTTTATTTTGTTATTTTATGTCATGTAATAATTACCAAAGGATTATCTACTGTGGACCAAAAAGCTAGCTAAGTAGTGAGAAGAACTTCCTGCTTTTTTTGTGTGTTTTTTTAAAGAAAGATAGAACATTAATGCATTGGAGTTTGTAATCTAATTAGAAAGACAAGATATATGCCCATAAAGCAGGTAACAACACAAGAGAGATATGATTAAGTGCCATGATAAATGACGAGCAATGAAGGGAGCAGGTGCTATAAAAGGATAAGAGAAGAAATAAAAGTTTCACTATTTTCATGGATATAAAACATCCTAAATTATAAAATCAACCTGATTTAGGTGGATTTAACTTGTCATCTTGATTTTGTATGTGTAAGGCATTACAGAATTGGGACTCTGCTCACTAGGTAGCCAGAGAGAGAACAGAAGAGGCAGTTCTGGTCCCACCATCTGCCAATGGCTCCTGCTGCAAATCAGGGGACCGTGTATGTATCTGCTACACTATTTGTATCGGCATTGGGGCTGAATATTTTGAGATTGAGACAGCACTGTGAAAACACCTCATCTCATTATCTAAACTTTCAGTCTGAGGTTTAGCCATCCCTGAACAATCAGGGCCCAGTGTTGAAAGTAAAGATGTATCTACATAAGCACAAATTGTAACAATAACACTCTGCATTTCTGAAACCTCTTCTATTGAAATAGCTCATTCTCAGCACTGTTTATAAGCACTAATTTAACCTCGCAAGAGAAAGGTAATTTGCAAGAAATAGGTTAACTGCCTGGTTTGAGATAACACAGTTCCTAAAGTCATTACAAAGCATAAGATTACTTACGGCTGGCCCAGTGCTTTTGGCACAAGCAAAAATCACTTGAATTCCTTCTTAGTATTTTATTTTCAAACACTGACATATTAGTATCAAAATAAATTATAACATGTCATCAGTATACAAAAAAATAATCAAAAAATCTTCTTATGGCCCATGTCTTATTACTATCATTCACAATCATTTCCTGGTAATTTTTTTTTCTCTCTGTGTGGGGATTCACTGACATGAAAATCATTATTTTGAAGACAGTAATGTTCAAATGTGAAAAAAAATGTTCAGTGGTAGGATAAAAACCTATGAGGAATGTCCAAGACCTCACAGATAGACTTCTTCATTAAATGTATCCTCTGTCTTCTTAATGAAAGCAGTGATCATCAGCAAATGGCAGACAACAATGGTGAGTTGGATAAAAATATGGTAACATTTACCATCCCTAGTGTCCCTGATGGAAGCCAAAGGAAATAAAATTAGAATGTCCTGAGAACTCTAAGCAGAGGGCAGAGCATGTACAAATACAATCACTGCATACAAGAAAGAAATTAAACCAAGTTGAAGAATCAGGAAACACAAAAGGGGAAGAGAATAATGTCCCAGCTCCCCACGTCCCTCATTCTTCCATGAATAATTCCTCCACCTCCTGAAGTGCATCTATCTTTCAAGAGGATTCAGATCTCTGCTCAGGATCTATTTAATGGACCTCAAACTTCTCCTGAGAAGGAAGAAATATAAAGCATTACCAGTGTGTATGTACCTTACCTGAATACCTTGAGATAGACTAAATATTCTACTATTCTAAGTGAATGCCATCTGAAATGACAACTTTCTCCTAGAGGAAAATGCTAATGTAAATGCACCATTCCTAAAAAGTCTGAGGTTTAGCCATCCCTGAACAATCAGGGCCCAGTGTTGAAAGTAAAGATGTATCTACATAAGCACAAATTGTAACAATAACACTCTGCATTTCTGAAACCTCTTCTATTGAAATAGCTCATTCTCAGCACTGTTTATAAGCACTAATTTAACCTCGCAAGAGAAAGGTAATTTGCAAGAAATAGGTTAACTGCCTGGTTTGAGATAACACAGTTCCTAAAGTCATTACAAAGCATAAGATTACTTACGGCTGGCCCAGTGCTTTTGGCACAAGCAAAAATCACTTGAATTCCTTCTTAGTATTTTATTTTCAAACACTGACATATTAGTATCAAAATAAATTATAACATGTCATCAGTATACAAAAAAATAATCAAAAAATCTTCTTATGGCCCATGTCTTATTACTATCATTCACAATCATTTCCTGGTAATTTTTTTTTCTCTCTGTGTGGGGATTCACTGACATGAAAATCATTATTTTGAAGACAGTAATGTTCAAATGTGAAAAAAAATGTTCAGTGGTAGGATAAAAACCTATGAGGAATGTCCAAGACCTCACAGATAGACTTCTTCATTAAATGTATCCTCTGTCTTCTTAATGAAAGCAGTGATCATCAGCAAATGGCAGACAACAATGGTGAGTTGGATAAAAATATGGTAACATTTACCATCCCTAGTGTCCCTGATGGAAGCCAAAGGAAATAAAATTAGAATGTCCTGAGAACTCTAAGCAGAGGGCAGAGCATGTACAAATACAATCACTGCATACAAGAAAGAAATTAAACCAAGTTGAAGAATCAGGAAACACAAAAGGGGAAGAGAATAATGTCCCAGCTCCCCACGTCCCTCATTCTTCCATGAATAATTCCTCCACCTCCTGAAGTGCATCTATCTTTCAAGAGGATTCAGATCTCTGCTCAGGATCTATTTAATGGACCTCAAACTTCTCCTGAGAAGGAAGAAATATAAAGCATTACCAGTGTGTATGTACCTTACCTGAATACCTTGAGATAGACTAAATATTCTACTATTCTAAGTGAATGCCATCTGAAATGACAACCTGGGATTTCCACGCAGTACTCCACATTTAGCATGGTTTTACCTAAATGCTAATGTAAATGGCTCCTTGTCTAAGGGTCTGAAAATAACAAAGTCAAATAATATGTACCCAGGGCTCCCCCTGGATCACTCGATCAAAGAAAATATTAAGTAGTGCTGTTTTTATAACTACCATTGTGGGGACACTTCAGTGTTGAGGAAGAGAACATGAGGTTAATTCTTTCTCATAATACAAGGCAGTGGAGAAAATTCACTGAGGAGGATTTGTCTCACGAACTACAAATATACAGGAGGTGATGCCAAATACCACAAGGCTTCTTTACAAGAAGTGTTTAAATGAAAGGAAACCATCTCCTTACTGAGGCCAGTCATCTTCCCCTTTTGTAATCTCTCCCTCACTTGAGGGGGAGACAGGAGGAAAAGAGCATCAACTGGAGACCTTTCTATAAATCTTATAAATGAGGTTAATTCAGAAAAACAGAGCAGAGCCCACTCTCAGGCTCTCAGTCAATAACATTTTTTTCCTTCTTTACTACTTTTAACTCATTTTTAACAGAATCAGAAGGAAATGTACCCTCATCTGATTCTGGGTTGGAGAACGTCTTTAGAGAAAGAGATGACTGGCTAGGACGTATCGACCCAGGCTAACTGGGATGGGGGGACGCTACTGCCTACACCCCCTTTGCCACCATTATCTTCCTTTCATTAGTGAACTCCCATTCTTTTACACCTAATACATCAGGAAAACAAGAACTAGAACCCTGACCTATTTCTTTGGAAAGGCTGTGAGTCCTTACTTCAAAGATTAATCCTATGAGACAAGGAACTGCTACACCACTTTCTACATGGGAAAGAAGCTTCATGGTGGACTTTAAAACAGTTATTTTGAGTTGTGTCTAAGTCTTGGAAAAGTCTTCCACTCGACTAGAATCTGATTCATGAATTTGTTTTTGAAAATACTCAAAAGTAAAAACTAAGTAAAATTCTTTTTTAATAGGATCTCCATAAAATATAGTTCTTCAATTTCAGAAATTGTGTTGCCTTGTGTTTAACATCTGTGAAATGTGAAGTATAAACTCCAAAGTTCTAGTCTATGGCCCCAGTGTGGGAGCCGGTTGCATGAATAAAATAGCAACTGTAGATCCCTAGGAAAAAATCATACGAAACTTTAAGAGGTTCTGCAATATCTCTGAAGGTGACTGTAAAGACAAGTATGTGGATCTGTGTACAAGAAGTCAGGATCAGTCTACTGCTGCTTAGAAAGCCTCTAGGTATTATCAATGCAGAAACTTGATAGCATTTTTAAGTCCAAAGGTGCTGTATTCCTAGACTGTGACTTGACTGGAAATCTACATTTGGATTGCAGTTATTCTGCCTGGTGACACAGAATTCAGAATGGAGACTAGGATTCACATTAACAAGACCGTCCACCCACACTAGTCTCCTAAAACCACGGACCCAGATCATTTCTTTGCAACGTATTCAGTAGAAACTGAGGTTTCTAACCTCTTTGCCCCCTCAATGTAGCCTTTGTTTTGTTACAAGCAAAACCTTGATAACCCCATGAATGTGAGTCCAGATGCTTCATATCTTCTATACAACAAACCTATAGGACTCTTGTTCTCTACACTGTGAATGTGCATCACTCTAGAAAGAGTTCTAAAGGTCACCTTACTGGGGGAGGACCACCACCTGAAATCAGGTCCAAATAAAATGCTCTATGAAATACAGCTTCACTTGGCCATTCCACTTGAGGCTTCGTATTAGAAACTTTTTTGCTAACACTAGCAAAATCAATGTCGGTCTGCAGTCACATATTTTCATGTTAGGTTCATTCAGTCATATAATCATGAATATGCATGTGTATAAATATCTAGTCCATATAAATATTCCAAGTGGACCCCCACATCCAAGCTCCTTTAGTACACCTGACAATATTTTTTGAGAGTCTCTGTTAATTCACATTTCCCTACCTTGCTCTTCAATTGATGATACTAGGGACTTCCTGCACTAGCTCCAGGCAGTTACCTCTGAGTTGCCTGCAATGCAAGCATATCCTTAAGGCTAAATAAAACTGAAAAGCAGCTGCTTACGATCTTTTGAAATGTTGTGAAAATGCCTGAATGACTCATTTCTGGAAATGAGTATGTTAAAATCCATTGCGAAAAAATACAGAAATTCACCAAAGCACCATCCCTCTGGTCATGGGGGTTTCTCAGGGAGCTCAATAGTAAAGAGTCTCCCTGCCAGTGAGGGAGACATGTAGACACGGGTTTGATCCCTGGATGGGAAAGAATGCCTGAAGGAGAAAATTGTAGGCTACTCCAGTATTCTTGCCTGGAAAATCTCCTGGACAGAGGAGTCTGGTGGGTCACAGCCCCCGGAGTCACTGAGTCGGACACAACTGAGCACCCACGCATGGACACATATCCACAAATTTGCTGTGGATGGACATATTTTTCCATTCTTCAGGCTGATCAGATACGTAGAAGAGACATTAATAACGCTTAAAGGTGCTTCCCACAAGGATTCACCTTATGGGGTCTGGAAAATGAAGAAAGATGACATTAAAGTAAAAATCTTGCTCAGTGCCTCAAACAAATCAGAGTCAAAAAGCTGGGTGAAACTGCTCTCTCTGCTGGCATGCTCCCTTAAGAAGATGTTGCACCTACTAATATTACTGTTTCAACATGTTTCTTTTTTCAATATTTAATGTTTTCAAAATAAAAACAGGGAAAATCAAATTCCCAAGCTCCTTCCTGACACTGACACAGATGTAGTTGTGGGTCATATATGTTTAACAAGGCACTGTCAAAAATCATCAGCTAACCCCTAGAAAAACAAAGTATATATCAGTCACTTAATGGCAAAAACAAGTAAGAAAAATATCTGATGAATGTCATCTTCATATTAAAACCTTTCATCCATTTGTAAATAAGTCACACAGACATCTTCTATAGGAGGTCCATTGCTAAGGATAATATGCTTTGTGTTGGTGGAACTGATGGAGCCCTATCTAGGGACCAATTTGATTCAATATTTTCAGTGATCAATCTAGGAAATCAAGAAAGAACCTTGAAGAAGTTATTAAATACATTCTGCTGTCCTGAAATACTATTCCTGTTCAACAATGTAAAGATTGAAGAAGCACCTCTATTTTCCCTGGAACTTTTGAATAAACTGAAAAGCAGCTGCTTACGATCTTTTGAAATGTTGTGAAAATGCCTGAATGACTCATTTCTGGAAATGAGTATGTTAAAATCCATTGCGAAAAAATACAGAAATTCACCAAAGCACCATCCCTCTGGTCATGGGGGTTTCTCAGGGAGCTCAATAGTAAAGAGTCTCCCTGCCAGTGAGGGAGACATGTAGACACGGGTTTGATCCCTGGATGGGAAAGAATGCCTGAAGGAGAAAATTGTAGGCTACTCCAGTATTCTTGCCTGGAAAATCTCCTGGACAGAGGAGTCTGGTGGGTCACAGCCCCTGGAGTCACTGAGTCGGACACAACTGAGCACCCACGCATGGACACATATCCACAAATTTGCTGTGGATGGACATATTTTTCCATTCTTCAGGCTGATCAGATACGTAGAAGAGACATTAATAACGCTTAAAGGTGCTTCCCACAAGGATTCACCTTATGGGGTCTGGAAAATGAAGAAAGATGACATTAAAGTAAAAATCTTGCTCAGTGCCTCAAACAAATCAGAGTCAAAAAGCTGGGTGAAACTGCTCTCTCTGCTGGCATGCTCCCTTAAGAAGATGTTGCACCTACTAATATTACTGTTTCAACATGTTTCTTTTTTCAATATTTAATGTTTTCAAAATAAAAACAGGGAAAATCAAATTCCCAAGCTCCTTCCTGACACTGACACAGATGTAGTTGTGGGTCATATATGTTTAACAAGGCACTGTCAAAAATCATCAGCTAACCCCTAGAAAAACAAAGTATATATCAGTCACTTAATGGCAAAAACAAGTAAGAAAAATATCTGATGAATGTCATCTTCATATTAAAACCTTTCATCCATTTGTAAATAAGTCACACAGACATCTTCTATAGGAGGTCCATTGCTAAGGATAATATGCTTTGTGTTGGTGGAACTGATGGAGCCCTATCTAGGGACCAATTTGATTCAATATTTTCAGTGATCAATCTAGGAAATCAAGAAAGAACCTTGAAGAAGTTATTAAATACATTCTGCTGTCCTGAAATACTATTCCTGTTCAACAGATGGTAAATATGTTCAGAGGTCCTAAGTGCAGTCATTCAGGAATTGCTGTGTGCCGATCATTCTGTCCAGGAGCAGCCAATATGCAGGAGGGCTTCCTTGGTGGTCCAGTGGGTAAAGAGTCAGTCTTGCAGCGCAAGGGGCACCGGTTCTATCCCTGGCCCAGCAAGATCCCATGTGCCACGGAGCAGCTGGACCAGTGTGTCCAATTACGAGCCAGTGCTCTGGAGCACATGCGCCCAGAGCCAGTACTCTGTAATGAGAAAGGTCACTGCAATGGGAGGTCCACACAGGCCAAACAGTAAAGATGGATAAAAATAAATAAACATAAAACCAGTAAAAGAGGTGAAGATCAAAAAAAAAAAAAAAAAAAAAGATATGCAGGAGAGCATGGGCCTCAGCTCAACCTGCACAGGCATCTGGACTCACAGTCAGGCGCAAGGCACCGTGGTCTGAAGTAAATCCAGCCAGTGAGAAACTCTGTGATGGGCACATATTGAAAACAATCCTGAACACAGCTTTAGCTAAAGAATACCCAGCATTGGATCAGAAAACCCAATATAGAAACTATGCACACTCCTTAGGGATGCATCTGGGCACTACAGGTCATTCATGTACATGTATATGCAGTTTAACAACAGTTTATCACTTACCTCACAATGATGCTACTCTAAGTAGAACACATCCTTATTCCAGATCATAGTTATCAATAGCATTTCTCAGTGAACTGAGACTGGTATTAGCAAATTCCCAGTACATAAAGTCTAAAAGCATTACCACTCTTACTCCTAAACTTCAGCTCAGCCTCTGCACAAGGGGCAGAGGGACACACACAGTTTCCCCATGAGGGGTGTGTGTGTGTGTGTGTGTGTCATAGCAAAGGCAGAAGGCAAGATGCAACATAAAAATGAAGGATGGACAAACATACACTTGTCCATTCTTCTTTACCTAATACCTTACAACCTTTCCTCCACAACAACCAACTGGAGGAAGGTGCTGCAGGTAAGGTGTTAGTATGGTGGTCTTATGAAATAGAGTAGCTTAGTATGTAAGTAGTCTGGCGAACAACCACCCCTGGAGGACAGTTTATCAAAGGAGATGGACTTTGAAATGCACTCTCCTCCCATCATGCCTTGCTTCCTCTTGATAACACCAACTTTCGCGGGTATATATCACTGGCAGACAAAACAAGGGCTGACATCTGGAACTCATTTTCCAGGCTGCTTCCTTGCCCCCAAACCACCTCTTCTACAGCAGTCACCAAGTCACCACCAATAAACTCCTCAGATTTTCAGAAATGTGTTTGAAAATCACTGATCTAATCTTAATCCAATCAGATGCAATCCAACCTAACTCAGTAGTTAAGACAATTTGCCCCAGCACTCAACTAGTAAACAGAGGACTGGATTTATGGTCAGGTCTCCTACTTATTAGTACAATGTTTGGTCTACATCTCAAATTAAAGAAAGGATCAGAACCACACATAACTAAATGCTGTGTCTGAAAAGGGATGTGAGGTGGCACTAGGAAGCTAAGCAGATGGATGGCTTTGGTTGTATATTGCCCATATTAGGAAGGAAATAAAACAGAAAATTTAAAGAATTTACCTAAATTCAACTCAGTGAATAAACTAGTGGCAGACAGTTCCAAAATCCACGCTTGAGCCATTTTACCACTAGCACTATTTAATCCTTATCAATTTGGTAAGTTGATTTATTTTAATAGCAAAAAAATTTTAAAGCATTGTCTGTCTTTCAGACTTTTCAAGTCTGTGCATCTTCTTGCTACTTTTTATTATAGGATTTGAATATATACATGTGTATATACTAATACTTTATTCTTATAATACTAATACCTTATTCTTTTTAAAATTCTGAAAGACTGAATATTTTATCATACTAAGTTTTTTTTTAACTTAAAATTTGTTCCCCCTATTTTTATAGCTTTGAAAATCTTTCCATGTCACAAAATCCACTATTTTCCCCATTATCTTTTAAAGTTTATTTCATTTGAAATTCATTTGCTACAAAATGGGGAACTTAATTTTTTTCAAATAGTGACTGAACAAGTCTTGAATGACTTAACTCAATTTGAATTATCTTTCCTTTCCCATGGATATGTACAACCAGTTCAGCAGTCTTGAAACAGAACGTTCAGTTGCCTCAACTGCAAATAGGGATTAAGGAAAATATCTTATAGAGCTTTGTGAGAAATAAATGAGTTAACACATGTAAAGCTTAAAAGATCACCTGTACCATGACTGGTTAGCTATCATGTGTCTGTTAGCTATCATCTTTCACAATTCTCAGCTTCCCTGGTGTCTCAGATGGTAAAGAATCTGTCTGCAATGGGGAAGACCTGGATTCAATCCCCGGGTTGAGAAGATTCCCTAGAGAAGGAAATGGCAACCTACTCCAGTATTCTTGTTTGGGAAGTCCCATGGACAAAGGAGTCTGGCAGGTTAAAGTCCCTGGGGTCGCAAAGAGTCGAACACAACTGCGTGACTAACTTCACTTTGAGTATATTTAATCAGGTCTAACTCTACAGAAACAATGTTTGGTCTTACTTATTAGTACAATGTTTGGTCTACATCTCAAATTAAAGAAAGGATCAGAACCACACATAACTAAATGCTGTGTCTGAAAAGGGATGTGAGGTGGCACTAGGAAGCTAAGCAGATGGATGGCTTTGGTTGTATATTGCCCATATTAGGAAGGAAATAAAACAGAAAATTTAAAGAATTTACCTAAATTCAACTCAGTGAATAAACTAGTGGCAGACAGTTCCAAAATCCACGCTTGAGCCATTTTACCACTAGCACTATTTAATCCTTATCAATTTGGTAAGTTGATTTATTTTAATAGCAAAAAAATTTTAAAGCATTGTCTGTCTTTCAGACTTTTCAAGTCTGTGCATCTTCTTGCTACTTTTTATTATAGGATTTGAATATATACATGTGTATATACTAATACTTTATTCTTATAATACTAATACCTTATTCTTTTTAAAATTCTGAAAGACTGAATATTTTATCATACTAAGTTTTTTTTTAACTTAAAATTTGTTCCCCCTATTTTTATAGCTTTGAAAATCTTTCCATGTCACAAAATCCACTATTTTCCCCATTATCTTTTAAAGTTTATTTCATTTGAAATTCATTTGCTACAAAATGGGGAACTTAATTTTTTTCAAATAGTGACTGAACAAGTCTTGAATGACTTAACTCAATTTGAATTATCTTTCCTTTCCCATGGATATGTACAACCAGTTCAGCAGTCTTGAAACAGAACGTTCAGTTGCCTCAACTGCAAATAGGGATTAAGGAAAATATCTTATAGAGCTTTGTGAGAAATAAATGAGTTAACACATGTAAAGCTTAAAAGATCACCTGTACCATGACTGGTTAGCTATCATGTGTCTGTTAGCTATCATCTTTCACAATTCTCAGCTTCCCTGGTGTCTCAGATGGTAAAGAATCTGTCTGCAATGGGGAAGACCTGGATTCAATCCCTGTGTTGCAAAGATTCCCTAGAGAAGGAAATGGCAACCTACTCCAGTATTCTTGCCTGGAAAATCTCACGGACAAAGGAGTCTGGCAGGCTACAGTCTATGGGGTTGCAAAGAGTCGAACACAACTGCGTGACTAACAGTTTCACACTTTGAGTATCCTCAGATGTATATTTAATTAACTTGAGAATAACTGTGGGAAGCTTGAGAAATTATCTGTAATTGTAGTGGAAAAGAAGATCTGCAAAATAAGTTGGAAAGAACTTACACATCTGTAATATTTATGGAATAATGACGTGTCTCCAGTTATAAAAACAAAGAGACATATGTCCTACACTACAATTTGTAATTCATGTAGATAATGAGAATCTTCATCACAGTCTATTGCCATTGTCAAAAATACATATTTAATTTATATGTATTACATGGGGGTTCTTGTCATGTGGAAAAAGCATTGATTTTTAATTTTTTATATATAAGTGGCAGAGTATCTTAAACTATTAATTTCATTAATTCTAAACAATGTTTTTGTAGTTGACTCGCTGAGGCTTTCCATGAAGACAGTCATTCTTTACATAAATAGAAATTTAAGTTTTTAAAATATTTTAAATTATAAAAGTTGACATTTACAGAAGATTTGGAAAAACACAGAGAGCAACATATAGTTCCACTAGATATTACAATTATTTTTACAAGTAGATAAATAAAAAACTTTAGTAGGAGTTTCAATATCAAATTCTTAAAAATTAATTGAATGAGTAGACACGACAGTGGACACAGCAGACCTAAGAAGCACTATGAGCCACTTCAAAATAAGTAAGATTTACAGACTTTTCACACAACAGCAGGATACAAATTCTATTCAAATTCCCACAGACTCTATAGCAGGAGACCCTGAAACATACTCAGGGACATAAACCAAGGTGCAAAAATCATTTTGTTTCTTCCTTTCCAATAGTTCCAGCCTCCATATTTTATTAGCTAAAATCTCCTGGAATATACCAAACAAGATTTATCATTGAAAACCATCTTTATTTTGTCTCTTATTTAATGAAATGTTTCTGGGTCTTCATTTTTAAGAGTGACATTTTCCTTAACTTGCAAGAGAAAGTAAAGAGATGAATAATAGTATCTTTTAAATGACATGTAACAATATTCAGATATCTGGTGAGATAAGCAGTTTTACCCTTTAACCACCAGTAGGATTTAAGAAACTTTTCCATATTTAGGATTCTAAATTCTTCAAATTATATATTCTACATATATATTGATACATTATTTTATCTAGATTTAACTTTGTATAACTTTTCATTTTTTGCTATTTTGTAAAGGTTTACAACCATTGTAGTATCATGATTATACAGCTTCATAATAACAGATAGAAGTGTTTGTCTTACCCAGAATTTTATTTCTCTGGGCTTTTAAAATGTTAATAATGGGAAATAACTACAGCATTTTCAAATAAGCTACTTATAAGACCACATAGAGCAAGAAACTTTTAAGGGAGAATTATTTGGTATCTTGATTCTTTTTTAAATATTTATCAATTCATATGTTCAGTGAATTTTGATAATTACAATTCCCTAATAATTCATCCAATTTATTAGGATTTGAAATATATCCAAATGGGTTTTACAAAACAATTTTGTTTTAAATATCCTCCTTATCAACAGTTGTAGCCCTTTATCATTTACAAAGCTGCATATTTTGTTTTCTATTTTTAATTAAAGTTTCCAGACATTTGCCCATTATGTTGATTTTCTCCAAAGATTTTCTGTATTATTTTTCTGTTTTCAGTTAATTAATTTATGCTGTCAAATTCTTAAATTTTAAATTAATGAGTAGACACGACAGTGGACACAGCAGACCTAAGAAGCACTATGAGCCACTTCAAAATAAGTAAGATTTACAGACTTTTCACACAACAGCAGGATACAAATTCTATTCAAATTCCCACAGACTCTATAGCAGGAGACCCTGAAACATACTCAGGGACATAAACCAAGGTGCAAAAATCATTTTGTTTCTTCCTTTCCAATAGTTCCAGCCTCCATATTTTATTAGCTAAAATCTCCTGGAATATACCAAACAAGATTTATCATTGAAAACCATCTTTATTTTGTCTCTTATTTAATGAAATGTTTCTGGGTCTTCATTTTTAAGAGTGACATTTTCCTTAACTTGCAAGAGAAAGTAAAGAGATGAATAATAGTATCTTTTAAATGACATGTAACAATATTCAGATATCTGGTGAGATAAGCAGTTTTACCCTTTAACCACCAGTAGGATTTAAGAAACTTTTCCATATTTAGGATTCTAAATTCTTCAAATTATATATTCTACATATATATTGATACATTATTTTATCTAGATTTAACTTTGTATAACTTTTCATTTTTTGCTATTTTGTAAAGGTTTACAACCATTGTAGTATCATGATTATACAGCTTCATAATAACAGATAGAAGTGTTTGTCTTACCCAGAATTTTATTTCTCTGGGCTTTTAAAATGTTAATAATGGGAAATAACTACAGCATTTTCAAATAAGCTACTTATAAGACCACATAGAGCAAGAAACTTTTAAGGGAGAATTATTTGGTATCTTGATTCTTTTTTAAATATTTATCAATTCATATGTTCAGTGAATTTTGATAATTACAATTCCCTAATAATTCATCCAATTTATTAGGATTTGAAATATATCCAAATGGGTTTTACAAAACAATTTTGTTTTAAATATCCTCCTTATCAACAGTTGTAGCCCTTTATCATTTACAAAGCTGCATATTTTGTTTTCTATTTTTAATTAAAGTTTCCAGACATTTGCCCATTATGTTGATTTTCTCCAAAGATTTTCTGTATTATTTTTCTGTTTTCAGTTAATTAATTTATGCTGTCATTTTATTATCTCTTTCCTTCTGTTTTTCACTTTATATTCAAAATGTATAAAATATTTTAATGAAAGTATGATTTAATGCATTTTTTATAAAAGCAACATCACTCAATTATTTCATTTTAATTAAATTTGGTATTTAAAATGAATATAACTCATTTTAATTTAAATATGTTGAAGTTCCAATACTGCCATAGAATATGAATTGTAATTTCTAGTTCATTTAATATTTGAAAATTGAGAATCATAGAGCATTCAAAAATGCTTAAAAAGTACATTTCAAAAGACTCTTAGCTCCTGCAGTGAATCTGGGGAAGTAACTCAGTAAAATTCCAGAAAATACCATCTGCTGATACTTTTTTCAAACAAAATGGCATCTGAAAAGGTATTTTAAGATGTTATCTTTAGTTGTAACTGTTTAATAAATGTTAAAATAACCAGCTCGTTTGAGTCTTATAAATGAATAAAATATCAGATAGTGTAGCTTTTCTACTTCTAAAAATCCCAAAGGTGATGGGCCTTAAGTACTCATTGCTTCAATCACTTCATTTTCAGGATGAAGAAACTGTCGCCTAAACAATGGTGGCATTAACATTCATTCATTCATCCAGATACATGTTGGACACCGTGCTGGAACCAGGGCAGGGAGATGTGGAGGTTAAGATGAACAGCACATGGCTGTTGAATTCCAGGAGCACTCAAATAAGCTACTTATAAGACCACATAGAGCAAGAAACTTTTAAGGGAGAATTATTTGGTATCTTGATTCTTTTTTAAATATTTATCAATTCATATGTTCAGTGAATTTTGATAATTACAATTCCCTAATAATTCATCCAATTTATTAGGATTTGAAATATATCCAAATGGGTTTTACAAAACAATTTTGTTTTAAATATCCTCCTTATCAACAGTTGTAGCCCTTTATCATTTACAAAGCTGCATATTTTGTTTTCTATTTTTAATTAAAGTTTCCAGACATTTGCCCATTATGTTGATTTTCTCCAAAGATTTTCTGTATTATTTTTCTGTTTTCAGTTAATTAATTTATGCTGTCATTTTATTATCTCTTTCCTTCTGTTTTTCACTTTATATTCAAAATGTATAAAATATTTTAATGAAAGTATGATTTAATGCATTTTTTATAAAAGCAACATCACTCAATTATTTCATTTTAATTAAATTTGGTATTTAAAATGAATATAACTCATTTTAATTTAAATATGTTGAAGTTCCAATACTGCCATAGAATATGAATTGTAATTTCTAGTTCATTTAATATTTGAAAATTGAGAATCATAGAGCATTCAAAAATGCTTAAAAAGTACATTTCAAAAGACTCTTAGCTCCTGCAGTGAATCTGGGGAAGTAACTCAGTAAAATTCCAGAAAATACCATCTGCTGATACTTTTTTCAAACAAAATGGCATCTGAAAAGGTATTTTAAGATGTTATCTTTAGTTGTAACTGTTTAATAAATGTTAAAATAACCAGCTCGTTTGAGTCTTATAAATGAATAAAATATCAGATAGTGTAGCTTTTCTACTTCTAAAAATCCCAAAGGTGATGGGCCTTAAGTACTCATTGCTTCAATCACTTCATTTTCAGGATGAAGAAACTGTCGCCTAAACAATGGTGGCATTAACATTCATTCATTCATCCAGATACATGTTGGACACCGTGCTGGAACCAGGGCAGGGAGATGTGGAGGTTAAGATGAACAGCACATGGCTGTTGAATTC
The DNA here is from genome assembly GCA_022376925.1 of Tragulus kanchil. Taxonomy (NCBI): domain Eukaryota; kingdom Metazoa; phylum Chordata; class Mammalia; order Artiodactyla; family Tragulidae; genus Tragulus; species Tragulus kanchil. Next base: position 183,952,659 of record JAIOJX010000028.1, read on the forward strand.
CAGGAGCACTCAATATAGAGTCTACAAGAACCACAGGCAGAAACCTACGGCAACCCTCATCATCCTCACTGATTCTCTCTATTGTATCTATCGCTACTTGAAATAACATCACTCATCTGCTTACTTGTTTACCATCTATGTCTGGACCTTTGTGGTGAACCTCACAAAGGAAACAGGAGCCTCTTTCACTACCAAATACCCTGAGCATAGAACATTTCGTGGGATACTGCAACAGCTCAGCAAATGTTGCCTGCATTCACGACTGAAGCTGTTTGTGGGCCTCGGAGGTGACCTAGGGACAGGTTGTACCATAGAGTCTTGGCTAAATAAAATTGCCACCACAACTGGATGAGGATATAAGGACTTCAAGATTCAAATGATACAGGAGCTGTCTTTGGCATGAGAGTCTCATTACAGCTAGAGTTTAAGAAATGAGTATAGGTTAAGGAGAAAACAGGTGAGAAGAGAAGGAGGACTGTGTGTCAAAACCTGAGAGTTCTGACTTTATCCTCCCATCTATTACAGAAGTTTTAAAATAGAAAGTAAAATAGATAATGAGTTTTAGAAAATCACTGTGGTAGCTGCTTGGGGAATGAACTGGGCAGAACCTAAGGTCACACTGAGGGGCCCCAGTAGAGCAACAGCTGGAATATACTTTCCACTGCACACTGTCTCATTTCACAGAAGCACACTTTTCAATTTAGACTGAAAAAGAGCAATACTCATTCATTTGGTCAATTAAGGGCCCAATTTTGTGGGATTTCTGGAAGTTTATCTATCAGATTGCTTAGGAAGGTAAAAGGAAACCACTGTAACTAATTGGTGTCAGTGCTCCAATCCCAGATGTTTACTGCCTTCAAAGATAAAACACTTGTTAACAATAAGCAAGGAGGTTAGAGATAACTGGCTGATCAGTCCTCTAGTCTCTACCTGCTCCCTTTGAGTTAAGTTCTTTAAGCCTTAATTTTGCTAAAATAATTGTATTCCCCTTTGACAAAGGCAATGTATATAAACCAACTTTTAGAAGTTAAATTTTTTTTTAAATTCTTAAGATGTGTTTATTTGGCTGGAGTTTTAATTGGAGAGGGTGTCTTTATAAGCCTCTGTTTTAACTAGTTCTTAATTTACACCCATCCTCATCTAAAAGAGTTTACAAAGCTTTACATGTCAACTAGTTTTCGTAACTAAAAAATCATCAATATTCAGTTTTCTATTGCAGTGATAAATTTCTTCTGAGAACATAGCAATATCCACATAAAGCAGAAAATCCTGACACAATATGAATCTCTATAGATCCTATCGGGTGCCTTCCAAATTTTCTTTTCTCATGTAGCTAGTTAAAATCTAGACCAAATACCCTGAGCATAGAACATTTCGGGATGAAAGGAAATTTATACGACGGGGGGGAGGTGACCTAGGGACAGGTTGTACCATAGAGTCTTGGCTAAATAAAATTGCCACCACAACTGGATGAGGATATAAGGACTTCAAGATTCAAATGATACAGGAGCTGTCTTTGGCATGAGAGTCTCATTACAGCTAGAGTTTAAGAAATGAGTATAGGTTAAGGAGAAAACAGGTGAGAAGAGAAGGAGGACTGTGTGTCAAAACCTGAGAGTTCTGACTTTATCCTCCCATCTATTACAGAAGTTTTAAAATAGAAAGTAAAATAGATAATGAGTTTTAGAAAATCACTGTGGTAGCTGCTTGGGGAATGAACTGGGCAGAACCTAAGGTCACACTGAGGGGCCCCAGTAGAGCAACAGCTGGAATATACTTTCCACTGCACACTGTCTCATTTCACAGAAGCACACTTTTCAATTTAGACTGAAAAAGAGCAATACTCATTCATTTGGTCAATTAAGGGCCCAATTTTGTGGGATTTCTGGAAGTTTATCTATCAGATTGCTTAGGAAGGTAAAAGGAAACCACTGTAACTAATTGGTGTCAGTGCTCCAATCCCAGATGTTTACTGCCTTCAAAGATAAAACACTTGTTAACAATAAGCAAGGAGGTTAGAGATAACTGGCTGATCAGTCCTCTAGTCTCTACCTGCTCCCTTTGAGTTAAGTTCTTTAAGCCTTAATTTTGCTAAAATAATTGTATTCCCCTTTGACAAAGGCAATGTATATAAACCAACTTTTAGAAGTTAAATTTTTTTTTAAATTCTTAAGATGTGTTTATTTGGCTGGAGTTTTAATTGGAGAGGGTGTCTTTATAAGCCTCTGTTTTAACTTAATTTACACCCATCCTCATCTAAAAGAGTTTACAAAGCTTTACATGTCAACTAGTTTTCGTAACTAAAAAATCATCAATATTCAGTTTTCTATTGCAGTGATAAATTTCTTCTGAGAACATAGCAATATCCACATAAAGCAGAAAATCCTGACACAATATGAATCTCTATAGATCCTATCGGGTGCCTTCCAAATTTTCTTTTCTCATGTAGCTAGTTAAAATTAACCGAATCAGAGGGCCTGAGCTTCATTTAATTTGACTTAGTGTTGATTTTTTTTTAATGGAATTGTATACAACTTAAGAATTATTTGTCTAATATACTGTTTTATTTGAGAAAAAGAATATTGGATTACTCTCACACACAGTAGTGACTTATGTGAGTGAATAATTTTTGGTAAGAAAAGGGTATTTGAAATATGGACAAAAACAAAAGAAATCTAAAATTTCCATTAAAGGACACCAATTTCTTCAATATTCTGATTTTGAAAATTTTTACTAAGTCCGTGTTTCTAAATGAAAAGATCAATTTAGGTATTTCACTGCTTAATAATTATTTGCTAACATGTTTATCTCCTTTACCAATAGACCATGAGCTCCTTGAGGACAGAGGTTTGGTTAAGTGTTTTCATACTGCACTGATTGAAACTGCTGGCATTTATCAAGTGTTGGTTGAAACTTTGAGGCATAAAAAAACGCATTTCTCTTACTAACATTTCAGCATTGGAAGAGACAATCGACTCATATAGCCTTATAGAGAAAAGAATTTCTGATCAGTGAAAACAGATTCCTTATCAATAAACACAAAGCTCTCCAGGTCTCCTGATGCCAATTCCAACTTCTGAGTTTAAAAATTTGAGTATTTTGCCCCAATACAAGTGAGTTTCAAAATATAATATATATCAATTCAATTCAATGTTCAGCTATAGGGACCAGGTATCAGGAGTTCAAATTACACAAGTTTAGAGAGAGTTGACCACAGACTCAGTGGAACATGTCCTGCTTAGACAAGCACTGCTGTTCCTGCAAGAGAATATCATAGCCTCTGAGTTTCCTACAAAATTATGAGGATAACAGAATGAGAAATATTTTTTCTTACACTCAAGTAATACTATAACTTGAAGAGAAAATTCTCCTTTGAATGACAACATTAAAGGAGTTATGTGGAAAACAAACATTACTGGTAGAGAATGCTGTGTACTAATGTGTTTCCTCCTCTTCCAGGAGAACAGGCAGACAACATTTCCTGGTGCTCATTGACACAATATGAATCTCTATAGATCCTATCGGGTGCCTTCCAAATTTTCTTTTCTCATGTAGCTAGTTAAAATTAACCGAATCAGAGGGCCTGAGCTTCATTTAATTTGACTTAGTGTTGATTTTTTTTTAATGGAATTGTATACAACTTAAGAATTATTTGTCTAATATACTGTTTTATTTGAGAAAAAGAATATTGGATTACTCTCACACACAGTAGTGACTTATGTGAGTGAATAATTTTTGGTAAGAAAAGGGTATTTGAAATATGGACAAAAACAAAAGAAATCTAAAATTTCCATTAAAGGACACCAATTTCTTCAATATTCTGATTTTGAAAATTTTTACTAAGTCCGTGTTTCTAAATGAAAAGATCAATTTAGGTATTTCACTGCTTAATAATTATTTGCTAACATGTTTATCTCCTTTACCAATAGACCATGAGCTCCTTGAGGACAGAGGTTTGGTTAAGTGTTTTCATACTGCACTGATTGAAACTGCTGGCATTTATCAAGTGTTGGTTGAAACTTTGAGGCATAAAAAAACGCATTTCTCTTACTAACATTTCAGCATTGGAAGAGACAATCGACTCATATAGCCTTATAGAGAAAAGAATTTCTGATCAGTGAAAACAGATTCCTTATCAATAAACACAAAGCTCTCCAGGTCTCCTGATGCCAATTCCAACTTCTGAGTTTAAAAATTTGAGTATTTTGCCCCAATACAAGTGAGTTTCAAAATATAATATATATCAATTCAATTCAATGTTCAGCTATAGGGACCAGGTATCAGGAGTTCAAATTACACAAGTTTAGAGAGAGTTGACCACAGACTCAGTGGAACATGTCCTGCTTAGACAAGCACTGCTGTTCCTGCAAGAGAATATCATAGCCTCTGAGTTTCCTACAAAATTATGAGGATAACAGAATGAGAAATATTTTTTCTTACACTCAAGTAATACTATAACTTGAAGAGAAAATTCTCCTTTGAATGACAACATTAAAGGAGTTATGTGGAAAACAAACATTACTGGTAGAGAATGCTGTGTACTAATGTGTGTTTCCTCCTCTTCCAGGAGAACAGGCAGACAACATTTCCTGGTGCTCATTGCATTGAATTGTGATTTACTTCTACTCAATGTAATGTGATCAGAAGTGATGCACAGCACTTCTAACCTTCACTATAAAATAACCCCTTGCTTATCCATTCTTATTTTTTAAGGACAGATTTACATCCTAGGGCAAATTTCTAAGTCATGTGTTAAGGCTGTTGGAAATATCAGTAGTCTGGGTTCTGGTGACTATAATGATTAGAGGCTTCCTGTTGACCTGGAACTCCCCTGGACTACGGAGACACATACTCCTGTTGTACTCAATCTCTGCTATACTGTGGGGAGGAGAGGTGGCTATTTGTTACAGCCACTAACATTTCTGTGATGGAGAAAAATATCTTATTCCTATTAATTAGAAAGCTCTTATTATCTGGACTATGTAGTGAAAATAGAAGACTTATCCACACTGACCTTCTTTCACATTTTCTATCAGATATATGAAAATCTAACATAGGGTAGGCTTCACCGAGCACCACTACCATGAGCTAAAGAAGGTCTTGTTGAGTCTCATCTGATAGGGCAGTGATTCTCAAACTCCAGAATCACCTTGTAGGCTTGTTAAACCAGGTAAGTAGAACTATGGAGTCTTTCCACCAGAGTTTGATTTCATCAGCTCTTGGGTGGAGCCTGATATTTTGCATTTGCAATGGGTTTACAGATGATATCTTTAGAACTGGTCCAGACTCATTCTTTGAGAACTGCATAGGGATCCTAGATTGAAAAAAAAATCCATAGCCAATCTGAGTATGGGTACAGGAGTTCAAATTACACAAGTTTAGAGAGAGTTGACCACAGACTCAGTGGAACATGTCCTGCTTAGACAAGCACTGCTGTTCCTGCAAGAGAATATCATAGCCTCTGAGTTTCCTACAAAATTATGAGGATAACAGAATGAGAAATATTTTTTCTTACACTCAAGTAATACTATAACTTGAAGAGAAAATTCTCCTTTGAATGACAACATTAAAGGAGTTATGTGGAAAACAAACATTACTGGTAGAGAATGCTGTGTACTAATGTGTGTTTCCTCCTCTTCCAGGAGAACAGGCAGACAACATTTCCTGGTGCTCATTGCATTGAATTGTGATTTACTTCTACTCAATGTAATGTGATCAGAAGTGATGCACAGCACTTCTAACCTTCACTATAAAATAACCCCTTGCTTATCCATTCTTATTTTTTAAGGACAGATTTACATCCTAGGGCAAATTTCTAAGTCATGTGTTAAGGCTGTTGGAAATATCAGTAGTCTGGGTTCTGGTGACTATAATGATTAGAGGCTTCCTGTTGACCTGGAACTCCCCTGGACTACGGAGACACATACTCCTGTTGTACTCAATCTCTGCTATACTGTGGGGAGGAGAGGTGGCTATTTGTTACAGCCACTAACATTTCTGTGATGGAGAAAAATATCTTATTCCTATTAATTAGAAAGCTCTTATTATCTGGACTATGTAGTGAAAATAGAAGACTTATCCACACTGACCTTCTTTCACATTTTCTATCAGATATATGAAAATCTAACATAGGGTAGGCTTCACCGAGCACCACTACCATGAGCTAAAGAAGGTCTTGTTGAGTCTCATCTGATAGGGCAGTGATTCTCAAACTCCAGAATCACCTTGTAGGCTTGTTAAACCAGGTAAGTAGAACTATGGAGTCTTTCCACCAGAGTTTGATTTCATCAGCTCTTGGGTGGAGCCTGATATTTTGCATTTGCAATGGGTTTACAGATGATATCTTTAGAACTGGTCCAGACTCATTCTTTGAGAACTGCAGCCATAGGGATCCTAGATTGCTCCTAAACATATTTTACCCCATATTTTCATATAATGGTCATATATAATCAATTAGCACCCTCCCAAAGCTGTACTATCTACTTAACAATACATCTAATGCAGTACTGAAATAGAGACACAAGAATCTCACAGCACCTGTTTAGCTAGCAAGGGGATGTTTATCACCTCCAAGATGTTAAAAAATAGCACTTGTGTTCAGACAGTGGGTAGAAGAATTAGCTTATAGGTAAATCAAGTCCTCTGTATAGAATAAATGGAAAGGTGAAAACTCATTTGAAGATTAGAAGAAGAGATGAGATGTTATGGGCATATAGATATTTATAGGCCATGATTCTGAGAGGCTGGCTGGAGAGTAAGGTATCATTATTAAAGATTTACCAGAGGGATAAACAGAATCTCATCCTAGCATGAGAAGAACCAGCCAGCCAATTCTCCAGCAGAAAATTCATCAAAAGTTGTTACCAAAAAATGAACGTCAGCCAAAAGGAAACGGCATCTCTCTCCTACCGAGCATGACTTTGCCTTCCAAACATTGGGACACTCACTCTCTACTTAGCAGCAAGGTTCATACTGCTCCTAGTAGATACCTGGTCTCTGAAGCAGTGATACCAGGTCATAAGTGATGCTCCGAGTCTCAAGGCCCTGTCCGTCAGGGCAAGTGTAAGGAATGAGTGTATATCTTGCTCAGTAGCTATGTGATAAGGTGGAGTGGAACCTGCACAAGCCAGGAAGGTGAAGTCACCTTCAAAGATCCACTGAAGCCAAACTTCAAAACAAGTACTGTGGGCTGCTGACAGACAGGCATAGGGTAGGCTTCACCGAGAACCACTACCATGAGCTAAAGAAGGTCTTGTTGAGTCTCATCTGATAGGGCAGTGATTCTCAAACTCCAGAATCACCTTGTAGGCTTGTTAAACCAGGTAAGTAGAACTATGGAGTCTTTCCACCAGAGTTTGATTTCATCAGCTCTTGGGTGGAGCCTGATATTTTGCATTTGCAATGGGTTTACAGATGATATCTTTAGAACTGGTCCAGACTCATTCTTTGAGAACTGCAGCCATAGGGATCCTAGATTGCTCCTAAACATATTTTACCCCATATTTTCATATAATGGTCATATATAATCAATTAGCACCCTCCCAAAGCTGTACTATCTACTTAACAATACATCTAATGCAGTACTGAAATAGAGACACAAGAATCTCACAGCACCTGTTTAGCTAGCAAGGGGATGTTTATCACCTCCAAGATGTTAAAAAATAGCACTTGTGTTCAGACAGTGGGTAGAAGAATTAGCTTATAGGTAAATCAAGTCCTCTGTATAGAATAAATGGAAAGGTGAAAACTCATTTGAAGATTAGAAGAAGAGATGAGATGTTATGGGCATATAGATATTTATAGGCCATGATTCTGAGAGGCTGGCTGGAGAGTAAGGTATCATTATTAAAGATTTACCAGAGGGATAAACAGAATCTCATCCTAGCATGAGAAGAACCAGCCAGCCAATTCTCCAGCAGAAAATTCATCAAAAGTTGTTACCAAAAAATGAACGTCAGCCAAAAGGAAACGGCATCTCTCTCCTACCGAGCATGACTTTGCCTTCCAAACATTGGGACACTCACTCTCTACTTAGCAGCAAGGTTCATACTGCTCCTAGTAGATACCTGGTCTCTGAAGCAGTGATACCAGGTCATAAGTGATGCTCCGAGTCTCAAGGCCCTGTCCGTCAGGGCAAGTGTAAGGAATGAGTGTATATCTTGCTCAGTAGCTATGTGATAAGGTGGAGTGGAACCTGCACAAGCCAGGAAGGTGAAGTCAACCTTCAAAGATCCACTGAAGCCAAACTTCAAAACAAGTACTGTGGGCTGCTGACAGACAGGCAAGTCTTGTTTACAAGAATCTAGGAGAGGGAGGCCTTTTAAAGCAGAGGCTCAGGGAGACAGAATCTAAGAAGCAGAGTTGGATAAACATTGACAAGGCTGTAAACAACCAAGCACATCTTTATTTGGGAAGGCAAGAAAAGGTTACACATCAGTCTCTTGAGTTGACTGAATGGAGAGGGGTTCTTGTTCGCAACGATTTTCAAAGTAAAGGATGACAAATAGTATGTTTAAAAGGAAAAATATTTCTGAAAGTATACTGGACCAAGATGCTGTCTATGTTTATTGACAATGAGAGGATAAACGTCTTTGGTGCTCCACATTTTTTTGAATGATGTTATCCTATTTAATATTTATAATGTTATGAGGTGGGCAATGTGAGCCCAATTATGCAAATGAGAAAATTCTGTCATTAATGTCCAGAGTTTCCAACATTATTTCTTTCCCCTTCTGAAATCTTTTATCCAAGTAATACACCTAATTTAATCTGAACTACTACACAGTGTATTTCCCTATTGCCCTTGGCAATATAGTGGGTATTTAAAAATGGATTCCTTCTTCACAATATCATCCAAAATGCCTTTTACTATGGGTGGAAATTTTTAAACAATTTCTCTGCTCTGTCAGAGAAAGAATGTCTGCTGGGCTGAATGCTGCCTGAAGACTGACCCTATTTACTCAAAAGATGTATGTTTTCTGTCTCACACAATGTCAAATACTCTCTCTGCTATAGTGGTTGGTATTAAAACCTGAGCCCTTGTATTAAAAAGCTACCTCTCTGGGGCTTTTCTCTGTAAATGTTGCCTGCCTTGGCTTGTAGGGGCAGCACAGCTACTCAGCACAGCCTCAGCAGCATCACTGCCATAGCGGCCACTGCCGTTAGCACCATCTTTGGCACCCATCCCTGCAAATGGCTTTACCTCTAATGAAGCTCACCTAAACCCGACTGGCCACCACAGCAGGTAGGCTGCGAAACCCAGGACATATAAGCCACCTCAGAGCCATGAGTGAAAATCTAGAAAGTCTCAATCCAAAGCCTTTGGAAACCCTCATGAGTAGACAAGGATTTCATGTGTGAGCCAAACTTCAAAACAAGTACTGTGGGCTGCTGACAGACAGGCAAGTCTTGTTTACAAGAATCTAGGAGAGGGAGGCCTTTTAAAGCAGAGGCTCAGGGAGACAGAATCTAAGAAGCAGAGTTGGATAAACATTGACAAGGCTGTAAACAACCAAGCACATCTTTATTTGGGAAGGCAAGAAAAGGTTACACATCAGTCTCTTGAGTTGACTGAATGGAGAGGGGTTCTTGTTCGCAACGATTTTCAAAGTAAAGGATGACAAATAGTATGTTTAAAAGGAAAAATATTTCTGAAAGTATACTGGACCAAGATGCTGTCTATGTTTATTGACAATGAGAGGATAAACGTCTTTGGTGCTCCACATTTTTTTGAATGATGTTATCCTATTTAATATTTATAATGTTATGAGGTGGGCAATGTGAGCCCAATTATGCAAATGAGAAAATTCTGTCATTAATGTCCAGAGTTTCCAACATTATTTCTTTCCCCTTCTGAAATCTTTTATCCAAGTAATACACCTAATTTAATCTGAACTACTACACAGTGTATTTCCCTATTGCCCTTGGCAATATAGTGGGTATTTAAAAATGGATTCCTTCTTCACAATATCATCCAAAATGCCTTTTACTATGGGTGGAAATTTTTAAACAATTTCTCTGCTCTGTCAGAGAAAGAATGTCTGCTGGGCTGAATGCTGCCTGAAGACTGACCCTATTTACTCAAAAGATGTATGTTTTCTGTCTCACACAATGTCAAATACTCTCTCTGCTATAGTGGTTGGTATTAAAACCTGAGCCCTTGTATTAAAAAGCTACCTCTCTGGGGCTTTTCTCTGTAAATGTTGCCTGCCTTGGCTTGTAGGGGCAGCACAGCTACTCAGCACAGCCTCAGCAGCATCACTGCCATAGCGGCCACTGCCGTTAGCACCATCTTTGGCACCCATCCCTGCAAATGGCTTTACCTCTAATGAAGCTCACCTAAACCCGACTGGCCACCACAGCAGGTAGGCTGCGAAACCCAGGACATATAAGCCACCTCAGAGCCATGAGTGAAAATCTAGAAAGTCTCAATCCAAAGCCTTTGGAAACCCTCATGAGTAGACAAGGATTTCATGTGTGAGAATTCTTAGAAAGATGGATAAGTATACCTTATTTATTTACAAAAGTATCCCCATAGGAACCCCATTCTTCATTCTGAAGAAATGTAAGTACAGGTAAGCATGCTGATTCTGGAGCTGGATTACCCAGCTTCAAAACCCAGCATGACTGCTTTTTGGCTGTGTGCCATTAGACAACTTCAACCACTCCATGCCTCTTTGTTTACTTGTAATATACTGAAAAAAAAAAAAAAAAACAGTAGTACTTTTAGAATTAAATGAGTTAATACATTCAAACTATTAAGTATTTGTTATTATTAAATGGGGCAGCCCTATTTCACAGAGTCCTCTGCTGAAGCTCAGCCTTTGTGACTTTCAGAGATCACCATGTCTCTGTCCACAATCTGTTACTCCATTCTGAGCAACTGTATTCCAAGCAGTATTGTGCCATTAGAATTCTGTGCTGGTTTTAAGAGGCCAATGTCATAAGACCATTCCTAACCTTTTCTCACATGAGGATGAAGAATGAATTTCTAAATAGAAATCAAAGATGACATAAAAATGGCACTATCTCCTTTCATCTATGAAAAGACAAATTCTGAGCTCTGCTTTTGTGTCAGACATAATTTTTGCAATGTCCCATTGTATCACTGTGTTCTAAAGGGAGGCCTGATGCTCTGCGATGAGACTTCTAGAGGGGTCCACTTGCATGAGGAAATGAAAAGTTACCAAAGAAGAAACTTACTACTAAAAGATTCAGTTTGCAAAATCTGAATAAACCAAAGAATTGCTAATTATGGGGGTGGAGTTTGACAAGTGGCACTGTTGGAATAAAAAGTTGTCACGTTTATGGTAAAAGAAATGCTCTCCAACCAACCCAGCTCCACAAATTCATATTTGAGTCTTTCGGGTGTTTGGAAGTTGTGACAGCTTGGGGTGGGGCATTTTTTTCTTTGCCTTTTTTTTTTTTTAAACAGCTTAATCAAAATATAACCGGCATGCAAAAACTATACATTTTTAATGTTATAACATATACAATGTGATGACCTTGGACATTTGCATACATCTGTATATAATAAATGTATCCATCACCTCCGAAAGTTCCCTCAGTCCTCTTTGGGCTTTTTGTTTTGTTTTGTGGTAGGAACACTTAATATGAGACTTCCCTCAACAGTTTAAGGGCATATTACAGAAGTCAGTGTTAACTACATGTGCTACGTCTTATTAGAGATCTCTAGAACTTACCTATCTTGCATAACTTAAACAATATACCACTGAACCACCACCCTCCATTTAGGAAGAGAATGCACTAATGACAGAGAACACTTTTCTGGAAACTTGAACACAGGACATTGTAAGGTCAAGACAGTCTTTGGTCTAATTCAAACGAGAAATTGTATTTTGCCTATTTCAACAAGGTGATCGAATATCAGAATGTATATGAGGGTGCAACAAAGGCTGAGCGTCAAAGAATCAATGCCTTCAAATTGTGACGCTGGAGGAGACTCTTGAGAGTCCTTTGGACTGCAAAACGATCAAACCAGTGAGTCCTAAAGGAAATCAACCCTAAATACTCATTGGAAGGACTGATGCTCCAGTGCTTTGGCTACCTGATGCAAAGAGCTAACTCACTGGAAAAGACCTTAATGCTGGGAAAGACTGAAGGCAAAGGAGAAGAAGGCAGCAGAGGATGAGATGATTAGATAGCATCACTGATTCAATGGAATGAATTCTGAGCAGTCTCCAGAAGTTAGTGAAGGACAGAGAAGCCTGGTGTGCTGCAAAGAGTCAAACCCAATTTAGCAACAGAAGAACCACAAAAAATGAGTCAAATAAGAATCAGAAGGAGCAAGGCAAAAGGCCTGAACAAGAGTGACTTGGAGACAACTGACAAGAACAAGGCACTGAATAAATAGCACAGGATGACCCAAGATGGTGAGGAGGACGACACCAGGAATGCTGCACATAGCAGGCTGTGAAACACCTTCCCTCCACCAGTCTCACAAACCCATCCCTGAACTCTTTCTCACTGAGACCAAACTTGCCACAGAATCCTCAAGACTATAGTTCTCCTTGAGTCACAATGATCATTCTGGAACAGTAAATAAAATGAAATCATTAAAGCCCTATTTGTTCTGGGGACTTCCATTCACAGGAGAAGGATGCGACGGAGATGAGAGATCTCTGAAATCTGGGAAGAAAATACAGATTATTATTCTGGATATCTCCTGAAAAAACCCATAAAGGGGTGACAGGTTTCATAAAACAGTCATATTCTCGCTCCAAGGGCATATTACAGAAGTCAGTTAACTACATGTGCTACGTCTTATTAGAGATCTCTAGAACTTACCTATCTTGCATAACTTAAACAATATACCACTGAACCACCACCCTCCATTTAGGAAGAGAATGCACTAATGACAGAGAACACTTTTCTGGAAACTTGAACACAGGACATTGTAAGGTCAAGACAGTCTTTGGTCTAATTCAAACGAGAAATTGTATTTTGCCTATTTCAACAAGGTGATCGAATATCAGAATGTATATGAGGGTGCAACAAAGGCTGAGCGTCAAAGAATCAATGCCTTCAAATTGTGACGCTGGAGGAGACTCTTGAGAGTCCTTTGGACTGCAAAACGATCAAACCAGTGAGTCCTAAAGGAAATCAACCCTAAATACTCATTGGAAGGACTGATGCTCCAGTGCTTTGGCTACCTGATGCAAAGAGCTAACTCACTGGAAAAGACCTTAATGCTGGGAAAGACTGAAGGCAAAGGAGAAGAAGGCAGCAGAGGATGAGATGATTAGATAGCATCACTGATTCAATGGAATGAATTCTGAGCAGTCTCCAGAAGTTAGTGAAGGACAGAGAAGCCTGGTGTGCTGCAAAGAGTCAAACCCAATTTAGCAACAGAAGAACCACAAAAAATGAGTCAAATAAGAATCAGAAGGAGCAAGGCAAAAGGCCTGAACAAGAGTGACTTGGAGACAACTGACAAGAACAAGGCACTGAATAAATAGCACAGGATGACCCAAGATGGTGAGGAGGACGACACCAGGAATGCTGCACATAGCAGGCTGTGAAACACCTTCCCTCCACCAGTCTCACAAACCCATCCCTGAACTCTTTCTCACTGAGACCAAACTTGCCACAGAATCCTCAAGACTATAGTTCTCCTTGAGTCACAATGATCATTCTGGAACAGTAAATAAAATGAAATCATTAAAGCCCTATTTGTTCTGGGGACTTCCATTCACAGGAGAAGGATGCGACGGAGATGAGAGATCTCTGAAATCTGGGAAGAAAATACAGATTATTATTCTGGATATCTCCTGAAAAAACCCATAAAGGGGTGACAGGTTTCATAAAACAGTCATATTCTCGCTCCTTTTGTGGACAGTGTTACAGATTGCAGCATGTTTGACTCAAATCAATATAGGTTCCATTGGCAATAGGACAAGGTTTTTGTATAGGTAAATGTATTTCCCTCCTATGATGCAGATGCTGTTGTTTAGAGATATGAATAAGTCCACCTTACCAACTGGTGGGCTCTTTTAAATTACCCTATTACACAATAAACATTAAAATTTACCCTAATTTCAATGCATATCATCATTATAGAAGAGAGAGAGGAAAAACTCTCCAAACAGAAGTTTCCACTATTTTTTTTCTTTGGGATAGATATATATCTTTATAAAAGAATAGGAAATTAAACACAGTGAGTATCGGTCTGTTTTTTAAAGCATGGTGACAGTCCAAAAGACACTTAATCATATATGTTAGATTTTTAGAATATTAGGGGATTTTATATCATTTACTCTTTTTTAAAAAAAACTTTTATTTTACTTAACTTTTACTCCACTATTTTTTGATACAGAATATAGTTTATAAATAATTTAAATTTATTATAAATGACATTAAAATCAATGAAGATACCCTATAAAAATAAAGATAATATATGGACACAGTGGAGGAAGGAGGGTGGGATGAATGGAGAAAGGAGTATAGCCATAGATACACTACCTTGTGTAAAACAGAGAGCTGGTGAGAGGTTGGTATAACCCAGGGAACCCAGCCTGGTGCTCTGTGATGATCTAACGGGTGGGAGGAGGGGAGGAGAGGGAAGCTCAGGAGGGAGGTGATATACATATAATACGGCTGACTTGCATTGTTGTCCAGCAGAAGTCTACAGAACATGGTAAAGCAATTTTCTGCAATTAAAAGTAAAAATAATAATTTTTTAAAAATCTGAAATGGACAAGAATAAGAAGAAAAAAAATGATAAACATAGGCAAAGGTTTGACTATGTTTGAAATGAACTTAAAACATCTGAGCTGGAAAAAACTAGTTCACTCCTCCTCCAGTCCCCTCAAAAGAGGAAATGGAGTCTAGGTGATATTAACCAACTTTCCTTTAAATGCACGTGGTAGAGCCCAAGCTCGAACCTTTATATTCAGTTTATCCCTGATCCCATACTGATCAATGGGTTAAAGAAAGGACCATAAATGTCTCTCTTTTCAAGAGCAGGGCATGGTTTGCTAGGAGCCCAGGAAGGTGTGTGTGGCAGTCAATTAGAAGAGGAGAGGGCAGCAGCCACAGCAGGAGTGACAACAGGGAGGTAGACAATTAGCCTAACAGGTTCAGTGGTGCTTGAGAAGCAAACGAAGAATGGGCCCAGCATTTGAAATGAAAAGAGAAAGCATACTAATGTGAAAAACAAATGTATTACTCTTATGAAATGTTTTAGATGGAAATTATGTACTTACATAATTAAAATTTTCCAACTGGGAGATACAATACTCTACCTTATTATGACAATGAAACTAAAGCCAAATGCACCTATCAACAATGAGGCTTTTTGACTATTGCACACTAGGAAAGGAAAAAAAAAAACAAACAAACAGGATTTAAGAAACCTTGAATGTTCCCTGGGCCATACAGCTGCTCCCTGGGGGAGGGAATTTTAGAATGAATAGGAAGGAGGAGGGTTGGGTGCAGGAACAGGACTTTTTACACAAAGTAGCTGCAGAAATGCAGAAATCAACTGAGGCGAAGCCACATACAATAAAACTCAATTCCAGTTCTTCGTGGTAGAGGGAAATCCAAAAAAATCAATCACACTGTTATTTTAGAAAAGGAAATGGATAAAATGACATCATTATTAAAAAAAAAAAATACCTACAGATAAAAATAACCCACAAGATCTCTAAAAAGCTTTTTAAAAACATTTTAAAGCCTGGATTAAATGTAAATCAAGGAAAGAAGGAAGAAGTAGAAGAAGGGAAATGGGGCAGGAAAAGGGATAGGAAAGCAGGGAGGCAGAGGGAAGAGGTGGGGAAAGAGGAAGAAAGGGGAAGGGGGAAGGAGTAGGAGAGAGAGGGAAGAGGAAATGGGGGAGGGGGAGGTGAAAAAGCTTGAAAAAGCCCTTTACTAACGACTCATGAAGTATATTAAAAGGCAGAGGAAAAAAGTAAAAACTAAGTATGAACAAAACACAAAGAGATTTTAAGAAAAAAAACAAGGAAGGCTACAAAAGGTGATACTTCAAGGAAAGCTTTGGAATTATAGGAGTATAAAAAATGCAACTAAGGAACAGCATGCAGGAGCTCAGTTTAGAATATAAGTCCTTCAAATGTAGCAGAGGGAAGGGATCAGAAGAAGATTACCCTAACTGCCCAACCACAGGAATGAGAGGGTAACAAGGTAAAAGCCAAAAAACGGTATTTTGCCTCAGTATGTCTCCAGGTGGGTACCCGTTTCATATTTTAAATGGGCAATCAGATCAAAAGCTGCTGGATATGTGATTTTTGAAAACAAATTGGCAAACCAGATGAGTCATCCTTGCTGGATGGCATCCATCCACAGATTCTAAAAGTAACTCAAATGTGGGACCTTGAGATGGTAGATCAATGGAGATGTGCTTTATACTCCCACATTCTAGACCATCTGAGGTCTGCCAAAGAGATCTCCCCACTGTCACGGAAGAGGAGCCAGGCGAGACTCTAAATAAATCAAATCCAGGTGACAAGCATCAAACAATCAATGTTCTGTCCCCACTGGAGGAGGGGCAGTAGAGAGGAAAGCGGTCAGGGGACCGGGAAGACTGTTATACTGCTGACCAGTATTTTACCTTAAGTGACTGAGCCCTTCTAAGGTCTTAGTTTTCTCATTCTTAGGAGGGGTATAATAATCCCTAAGCACATAAAAAGTAACGACTCAAGGAGATAGCATGACCATGACTGTCGAATAACAGCTGCAACTATTATCTTTACATCATTTGGTCTGTTGCCAGGCACTGGACTTGGTATCCTGCATGCTGTCCTTCATTGCAGCAGCCCAATACTCAAGGCTGTGTTTCTTCTCCATGAGGTATTCTTGAAGCCCAAAGCAGTTAATGCATGTGAAAGCATTCCATAAAATATAAAGTAATGGGAGCACACAGGTACTTACGATCACGGGATCTATTAACAAGGAGGTATTGCTAAACAAGCAACCAATCATAAGCTACTGGAGGAAAACCAGCCTGGTTTCTGAAAAATGAAGTAACACTGGATTAATATGCTAGTCAGTTTCCTAAGTCTGCTAAAAACCACTAAGGTCACGAAAGAACACAAAGAGATTTTAAGAAAAAAACAAGGAAGGCTACAAAGGTGATACTTCAAGGAAAGCTTTGGAATAGGAGTATAAAAAATGCAACTAAGGAACAGCATGCAGGAGCTCAGTTTAGAATATAAGTCCTTCAAATGTAGCAGAGGGAAGGGATCAGAAGAAGATTACCCTAACTGCCCAACCACAGGAATGAGAGGGTAACAAGGTAAAAGCCAAAAAACGGTATTTTGCCTCAGTATGTCTCCAGGTGGGTACCCGTTTCATATTTTAAATGGGCAATCAGATCAAAAGCTGCTGGATATGTGATTTTTGAAAACAAATTGGCAAACCAGATGAGTCATCCTTGCTGGATGGCATCCATCCACAGATTCTAAAAGTAACTCAAATGTGGGACCTTGAGATGGTAGATCAATGGAGATGTGCTTTATACTCCCACATTCTAGACCATCTGAGGTCTGCCAAAGAGATCTCCCCACTGTCACGGAAGAGGAGCCAGGCGAGACTCTAAATAAATCAAATCCAGGTGACAAGCATCAAACAATCAATGTTCTGTCCCCACTGGAGGAGGGGCAGTAGAGAGGAAAGCGGTCAGGGGACCGGGAAGACTGTTATACTGCTGACCAGTATTTTACCTTAAGTGACTGAGCCCTTCTAAGGTCTTAGTTTTCTCATTCTTAGGAGGGGTATAATAATCCCTAAGCACATAAAAAGTAACGACTCAAGGAGATAGCATGACCATGACTGTCGAATAACAGCTGCAACTATTATCTTTACATCATTTGGTCTGTTGCCAGGCACTGGACTTGGTATCCTGCATGCTGTCCTTCATTGCAGCAGCCCAATACTCAAGGCTGTGTTTCTTCTCCATGAGGTATTCTTGAAGCCCAAAGCAGTTAATGCATGTGAAAGCATTCCATAAAATATAAAGTAATGGGAGCACACAGGTACTTACGATCACGGGATCTATTAACAAGGAGGTATTGCTAAACAAGCAACCAATCATAAGCTACTGGAGGAAAACCAGCCTGGTTTCTGAAAAATGAAGTAACACTGGATTAATATGCTAGTCAGTTTCCTAAGTCTGCTAAAAACCACTAAGGTCACGAAGAAAGAACAAATTAATTGTGGATGGCATCATGTAATATCTCCCAAGTTTAAAAATAAAAGCACTCACCAAAATTATATTCAATAGGGCACTGATGAATAAATTATGATAGGGACACTATGCAGCCATTAATAAAGCTCTTGTAGGTGAATATTTGATAATGGAGAAAAACATTGCATGATAAGCTATTAAAAGAGTAAATCAAAGTATATGTAAACCATGATCCCAATTTTACAACTTACGGTGGAGCAGGCAGAAGGTGGTAAGGAGTCTGGAATTACAACCAAACAAGTTAACATAGATTTGTCTAGTACTGAACATATATTTAATTGTTCCTTGTTTCCATTGCTTTGTGTTTTCTCATTTTTCTACAGTGAACACATTGATTTATAATGAGAAGCTTTTTAAAATACAAATGATTCCTTAAACCCTATCAGGGAAAACTTAGCTTTACTCACTCTAAGAATATGAAAAAAAGAAAAAAGCAAGCTTTGCAGTGGGAAGCACTTCAAAGTTCCTTCAGTGTTGCCAAGGTTTATTTAACAATATTTTCTCACCATATATTATACAAGAACAGAACTAAACAGATGGTCTACATCGGAAACCCAGCAATCTAGGAAAAACCATCCTCACTACCTATTCATCATATATTTCACACTATACATTACACACACAGCTCCTTATTGCTTCATTAATAACCTGCATGCCTCCATCCTACATAAATTCCTGCATCCAAGTCACCCTATAGGACACACACATAAAAAGTAACGACTCAAGGAGATAGCATGACCATGACTGTCGAATAACAGCTGCAACTATTATCTTTACATCATTTGGTCTGTTGCCAGGCACTGGACTTGGTATCCTGCATGCTGTCCTTCATTGCAGCAGCCCAATACTCAAGGCTGTGTTTCTTCTCCATGAGGTATTCTTGAAGCCCAAAGCAGTTAATGCATGTGAAAGCATTCCATAAAATATAAAGTAATGGGAGCACACAGGTACTTACGATCACGGGATCTATTAACAAGGAGGTATTGCTAAACAAGCAACCAATCATAAGCTACTGGAGGAAAACCAGCCTGGTTTCTGAAAAATGAAGTAACACTGGATTAATATGCTAGTCAGTTTCCTAAGTCTGCTAAAAACCACTAAGGTCACGAAGAAAGAACAAATTAATTGTGGATGGCATCATGTAATATCTCCCAAGTTTAAAAATAAAAGCACTCACCAAAATTATATTCAATAGGGCACTGATGAATAAATTATGATAGGGACACTATGCAGCCATTAATAAAGCTCTTGTAGGTGAATATTTGATAATGGAGAAAAACATTGCATGATAAGCTATTAAAAGAGTAAATCAAAGTATATGTAAACCATGATCCCAATTTTACAACTTACGGTGGAGCAGGCAGAAGGTGGTAAGGAGTCTGGAATTACAACCAAACAAGTTAACATAGATTTGTCTAGTACTGAACATATATTTAATTGTTCCTTGTTTCCATTGCTTTGTGTTTTCTCATTTTTCTACAGTGAACACATTGATTTATAATGAGAAGCTTTTTAAAATACAAATGATTCCTTAAACCCTATCAGGGAAAACTTAGCTTTACTCACTCTAAGAATATGAAAAAAAGAAAAAAGCAAGCTTTGCAGTGGGAAGCACTTCAAAGTTCCTTCAGTGTTGCCAAGGTTTATTTAACAATATTTTCTCACCATATATTATACAAGAACAGAACTAAACAGATGGTCTACATCGGAAACCCAGCAATCTAGGAAAAACCATCCTCACTACCTATTCATCATATATTTCACACTATACATTACACACACAGCTCCTTATTGCTTCATTAATAACCTGCATGCCTCCATCCTACATAAATTCCTGCATCCAAGTCACCCTATAGGACACACACATCTGTGTGTATGGAGGTGTCTTCAGAAGATGACAGGATAAAGATATTCACACATGTGATATGAGCTGACTTAAAGTTTTTCCTGCCTCCCAGATTGGTAGATTTTATACAGAAAAACTAAGCCTGGAATTCGTAGGAAACAAAGGCAAGGCTTGCATTTGACTCAGTATTATGTATGCAAATGGCATCTTGGCATCAAATTAGTCTTCCAGAAGCAACATTTCCTTTATGTCACTTCCTTCCTGAACCAATCAATGGCCCTTTATTTCTTTCAGGATCAAGTACAAATGGCTAAGCCTGGCACCCAAGCTTCCCACCGAGTCTCCAGGCTTCTTTGTCAATATTTTCCAACATCAACCCTTAACTCTACTCGGGCTACAGTCTACACTACAACCCAAACACAGCACATCTTTTCTCTGTTCCTTTATGTCATTTTCCCCAATAGAAATATCCTTCACTTTTCTCCTTCCCCTTATGTATCTTCCCAATCTTTAACATCAGAGTTAAGGCCATGACCACGATACATTCTCATCCTCCGGTTTCCCTATTTTCTGAACCAATGTGTTTTACAGTTTATCATAATTTGTCTATTACTCCTCAGGAAATTATTTCTTAAGTATATTAGACTCCCAATAAATACATAGTGAATTAAGCTCAAATGTTCAGTTATATAATATTTTATAGAGGTGTGGTATAAAATCTAACAGAAAAGAGTTAATGTTATGATTTTAGTGACTTAATTGGAAATAAATGATACTATTGCCAATTGCTAAAGGGTTTGGTTCTCTTATAATCTGGACATAAAATCAGGTCAGCAAGACCCTATCCTCAAAAAGATTTTGCTGGGAATTAGCTTTTTCTTTCTTTTTTTTTTTTTTTCTGAGTATACCGAATGTAATAAAACCACATTTTTAAAATACAGTGTTTAATTCAGCTGTTTTGCTAATTAAGACTAGACTTCTCCCCGATCAGAATAAAATCACAGAGTCATTTAATTTTTTGAGCTCAAAGAGACCTTAGAGATTATTTCCAGAATCAGAGAGTAACTTGCCCAAGGCCACATAGATACTTAGTCAAAGATGATTTTTTAAATTCTGTAAGTCATTTCCATTGATACCACTATTTGGGGTAACACAGTGTAAGGAAGAGGACCTGAATTTGGGAAGGGACGCCCACGCTTCTAACACAAGCCCAGTTTCACTTGGTTTAAACTTCTTTCCTGAGCTGTCGAGTGGAAACACAGCATATGACTTCATAAAGTTGTTAGCAAAAGGTAGGAACAAGTGAAAAGTAATAGATAAAGATAATCCATTTTAAATTGTCAACTTTTTACTCTCAGCCTAAATTGCAGTGGTTGTTTACACACACGTGTGCCGGAGAATCTCACTCATCCAAGCCCTAGGCATCCTGCCCCTCAATTTCTCATCAACATGCTTGTTCTCTCTCCAGTACCACAACCTTAGCACAAACCACCAGGACCTCTGCTTTTATCAAACAAAAGCCTCCGGCCTGACTTCTCCCCATCACTCTTCTCCTTTTCCTATGCTGAAGCCAGAGTTCTCTTTCACCAGCCTCACATCTTGTGCGGCACTTTCTCTCTTTAAAACTCTTCAAAACCGTCTCTCATTTTTGCCCCTCAAGACTAAATCTCACGTACACACTAACTCCTTGCAAAGCTCCTCAAGTTCCAGCAGCCTCAGGCTTAGTCCACCCATAAGGTTTATCTTGCCATTTTCCACTTTGGCCTGTGCGCACCCTTCTTCTGAAAAACGCTAGTCCCTTTAAACGTCAAACCTTGCCAATACACCTCTGCAGGAAAAGCTATCTCTCCACATAGGAAACTCTTACTCATTCGAATCCAAATATGTGAATTCCTTAAGAAAAGCCATTCCTAGCTCCTGAGACTAAGTCTCCCTAAAATACATCATCACAGTACCCTAAATTCTCCATTATGTGCCACAGTGGGAATTAACTTCTATCTTTCAACTGCCTATCTCCTTTGCTATAAGGTGTATAAGAATGTTTGCTTAGGCTTAAGAAACATTTATGGAAGAAAGGAAGGGAGGGATAAAGGAATGGGGGGGGGGGGGATTTAGTCGTTTCTTGCCTATCCGCCCACATTCTGATTACCCTGTACCTTGTATATATCCCAACAAACTATACAGCTGACATAACTACCCATTCTTCAGGCTGCACACATGATACAAACAAAAATAACTTTAAACCCACAGAATGCCCACTCTTCTCCTTCCTCCTCAGCTCAAACCACATTATTGCCTAATGGGGAAGATAGGAAATTAAAATTTCAGTAACAAAACCATAGTAGTCACTAGGAGCAATTTCAAGCCTGCATCTGATATGCCAGCAGTGGGTTGGGTCAGGTCAGTGGGATTAGTCTTATCTCTGAAACATGAGACAAAATCACAGTTTCTCCCCAATGCTATTCAGACCAAGGTCCCCAGTGGAAAGCAGGCCTGGTCGCAGGCTGCCTGGACCAGACTGATCCAGCCGGAACCCCCCTGGGAATTCGTTAGGGACAGCAAACTTGGTTTTCCTCCCAGCATCTTGCTGCTCTGTCCTTAAAAGACAAACACACATATCCCCTCCCTCTCCTGGGAGTAGGATACAACCTCTGGGGCTGCTGGTTTGAAGGAAGGAGAGATCATGGGAGGGCATGAAGTAAGCCTCCTTTCTTGCCCACCCCTGGGAGTACACAATTGCCTTCTCAAGGAGAGAAAAGAGGGCAGGTTCCCAAAACAGAGTTTGAAAGACATTTATATAAATTCTTACCTCTTCATATAATACTTGGCATTCATTCAATTTAAAAACAAAATTGTATCATTGGTTTAAATGTACCTAATTCTGCACTCAAGACTATAAAAACCACCTTATAAATGATGCCTACAGAGAATCCCCTTATATCGCTGTTATTTCAGTGGAGGATAAATACTGAATAGGCATATCAATAATTCCAGCATACTTTCTCCCCTGACTTTCTCCAGAGTGAATAAGATAGGAGGACCATAACAGGAGAGGAGGGATGGAAGTTATTTGAGCAGCAGAGTTCTGGTCTGCTGACACCCTCAGCAAGATTCATTAATCTTGGAGATTCTCACTCTCATTTACTAAACAACAGTGATTCACACAGAGTTACACAGCCACAGTAGCAAAGTTAATTGGAAATCTAGATCCCCTAACATTTCTTCCCTCCTTCAGCAATTCCTCAGTACTGTAAGCTAAAATATTCAGTGAGGCTGTTGGAGGCTTAGGAAAACCCATTCTTCAGGCTGCACACATGATACAAACAAAAATAACTTTAAACCCACAGAATGCCCACTCTTCTCCTTCCTCCTCAGCTCAAACCACATTATTGCCTAATGGGGAAGATAGGAAATTAAAATTTCAGTAACAAAACCATAGTAGTCACTAGGAGCAATTTCAAGCCTGCATCTGATATGCCAGCAGTGGGTTGGGTCAGGTCAGTGGGATTAGTCTTATCTCTGAAACATGAGACAAAATCACAGTTTCTCCCCAATGCTATTCAGACCAAGGTCCCCAGTGGAAAGCAGGCCTGGTCGCAGGCTGCCTGGACCAGACTGATCCACCCGGGAAACCCCCCTGGGAATTCGT
This sequence comes from Tragulus kanchil, assembly GCA_022376925.1. NCBI lineage: Eukaryota > Metazoa > Chordata > Mammalia > Artiodactyla > Tragulidae > Tragulus > Tragulus kanchil. The sequence goes on from JAIOJX010000028.1 coordinate 183,976,377, forward strand.
TAGGGACAGCAAACTTGGTTTTCCTCCCAGCATCTTGCTGCTCTGTCCTTAAAAGACAAACACACATATCCCCTCCCTCTCCTGGGAGTAGGATACAACCTCTGGGGCTGCTGGTTTGAAGGAAGGAGAGATCATGGGAGGGCATGAAGTAAGCCTCCTTTCTTGCCCACCCCTGGGAGTACACAATTGCCTTCTCAAGGAGAGAAAAGAGGGCAGGTTCCCAAAACAGAGTTTGAAAGACATTTATATAAATTCTTACCTCTTCATATAATACTTGGCATTCATTCAATTTAAAAACAAAATTGTATCATTGGTTTAAATGTACCTAATTCTGCACTCAAGACTATAAAAACCACCTTATAAATGATGCCTACAGAGAATCCCCTTATATCGCTGTTATTTCAGTGGAGGATAAATACTGAATAGGCATATCAATAATTCCAGCATACTTTCTCCCCTGACTTTCTCCAGAGTGAATAAGATAGGAGGACCATAACAGGAGAGGAGGGATGGAAGTTATTTGAGCAGCAGAGTTCTGGTCTGCTGACACCCTCAGCAAGATTCATTAATCTTGGAGATTCTCACTCTCATTTACTAAACAACAGTGATTCACACAGAGTTACACAGCCACAGTAGCAAAGTTAATTGGAAATCTAGATCCCCTAACATTTCTTCCCTCCTTCAGCAATTCCTCAGTACTGTAAGCTAAAATATTCAGTGAGGCTGTTGGAGGCTTAGGAAAAACGGAAACAAACAAAGGGTGGCTAGCATGGAATTAAAAATGGACACATGTTTCCCTTCCATTTTAGTTCTGCTCTGTTTTGTGTCTTAAGCCCTTTGAGCAAAGGGTTGTGCAGCCCCCTATCAATACTGGTATTCCCCCTTCATGTTAGATTAGCACTGGGAGCTCACTATGGCTCTCACCCAAGTCCACAGAAATAAAGGAAGGATGGAGGCCGGCAGAGAGATAGCTATGAACACTGGCAAATTATATTCAGTCAGTGGCAAGCAGCCAGATAATTCCTTTTAATTTAACTCTTTATCTTCTCTGGCAGAAACAAACAGTGCATCTGCTTGACGCATCATAACTTTTGAAGCATGCAAATGACAGTAGACAGGCACCATTATCCCAACCCAGTAAATGAGGAAACTGAGACTCCTGTGAGATTACGGTCTACACACCATCAGAAAAATTATTAGTAGATCTGGAATCAGTATCTACAGTTCATTGTGCATATCACAAATGTTCTCACTTGACCACCATCCTAACTTAGTGTCCAGATGAGCACTGCTTTTATTGGCAGCACTGATGTTTTTAAATGCAAAGAATAATACAGAGCACAAGGGAATTCTGGTTAGCAGAAGGGCAATGGTATGGAGGAGAGGATCATATAAGGAAAATTATTTCAAATAATTATGCCCTCTCAGGCAGGGTAGAAAGGAATATGGTGACAAAAAGCCTTATGTAAGTAAATGTAAGATCTTCACAGTAAAAATATTGTTATGTGCTCAAGGACAGTCTTGGCTTTGGATCTGACCACAGCTGTGGAAAATGAATTACAGTCTTCTGGGGTTGGCCTGTGGACAGTTGTCAACTGGAATAAGAAAAAAAAATTCTAAAGGTCTTATGGTCAATTGCTTTACTCTATAAGGACCATAACAGGAGAGGAGGGATGGAGGTTATTTGAGCAGCAGAGTTCTGGTCTGCTGACACCCTCAGCAAGATTCATTAATCTTGGAGATTCTCACTCTCATTTACTAAACAACAGTGATTCACACAGAGTTACACAGCCACAGTAGCAAAGTTAATTGGAAATCTAGATCCCCTAACATTTCTTCCCTCCTTCAGCAATTCCTCAGTACTGTAAGCTAAAATATTCAGTGAGGCTGTTGGAGGCTTAGGAAAAACGGAAACAAACAAAGGGTGGCTAGCATGGAATTAAAAATGGACACATGTTTCCCTTCCATTTTAGTTCTGCTCTGTTTTGTGTCTTAAGCCCTTTGAGCAAAGGGTTGTGCAGCCCCCTATCAATACTGGTATTCCCCCTTCATGTTAGATTAGCACTGGGAGCTCACTATGGCTCTCACCCAAGTCCACAGAAATAAAGGAAGGATGGAGGCCGGCAGAGAGATAGCTATGAACACTGGCAAATTATATTCAGTCAGTGGCAAGCAGCCAGATAATTCCTTTTAATTTAACTCTTTATCTTCTCTGGCAGAAACAAACAGTGCATCTGCTTGACGCATCATAACTTTTGAAGCATGCAAATGACAGTAGACAGGCACCATTATCCCAACCCAGTAAATGAGGAAACTGAGACTCCTGTGAGATTACGGTCTACACACCATCAGAAAAATTATTAGTAGATCTGGAATCAGTATCTACAGTTCATTGTGCATATCACAAATGTTCTCACTTGACCACCATCCTAACTTAGTGTCCAGATGAGCACTGCTTTTATTGGCAGCACTGATGTTTTTAAATGCAAAGAATAATACAGAGCACAAGGGAATTCTGGTTAGCAGAAGGGCAATGGTATGGAGGAGAGGATCATATAAGGAAAATTATTTCAAATAATTATGCCCTCTCAGGCAGGGTAGAAAGGAATATGGTGACAAAAAGCCTTATGTAAGTAAATGTAAGATCTTCACAGTAAAAATATTGTTATGTGCTCAAGGACAGTCTTGGCTTTGGATCTGACCACAGCTGTGGAAAATGAATTACAGTCTTCTGGGGTTGGCCTGTGGACAGTTGTCAACTGGAATAAGAAAAAAAAATTCTAAAGGTCTTATGGTCAATTGCTTTACTTCTAGACTATACCATGCTTCTCTACACTAAGAAACTACTTAAAAAGAACTCCCTCAAAAAGATACAATGCACATTTTCAACAGCCATCATGGAATTTGAATGTGGTGGAAGATGAGGAGTTGAGGAAGGGATTGCATCACAATACAAAGTGAAAGCTTGTGAAGAGGTCTGCTCAACTCACAGAAGACAACAGACACTCTAAGAGTAAAGGCTAGGGTCCTCAGAATGTTCATGTTAACATTGTTTTTAAATGAGTGACTTCTGGTACTTCCCTGGAATTCAAGTGTCTTAGAAAAAAGAAACTGTTTCTCCCTTGTCTCCAGCAAAGGGACCTCACTGCAATCCAGGCGCACTGAAACTCTACTCACAGACAGTGGCCATGATGATGAGCAGGGCAACATGGCTACTTCACACCCAGGGTAAAGTATACACCCAGTATGGACAGTGTCTTAAGTCTCCTTAGGTTACCTGGTTAAGATAAGAAACTATATTTTCACTTTATAATCATCACCTAATACTAACATAACACACAACTTGGACTCAACAAAAAGTCATCTCCTCAAGAGTCCTGTTTTTAGTCCTTGTCAGAGAGAGGGATCAAATCCCACTGGAGAGGTTCCACCAACACATCTGCACTGAACTGTTGATGGGGGAGGCGGTGGTATGTGCTCCTGTGAGAAGCTGAGGCTCTTCAAAGATGTTCTCTCAAGGGGTCTCCTCTCAGTGGGCAGAGCACTCAGGTCCTCACTGAGCAGCTGCTACAGGGCTCCCCTCAAGGGCTGACTGGGCTGCCTCTGATGATGTAGAGTAACTACACTCTTCTCATCTCCTGGCCACTGGGCAGCCCAAATCTGGCTGCAGGCATAAGCCAAGGCGACCTTCATGCCCAGATGAGCCAGAAATGGAGGTGGGGTGGGCCACATGGAGTTCATCTCTTCCGCAATCCCCAAAGGGCAAACAGCTCCTGCCATCCCAGATGCCAAAGGGAGTGAACAGAGCCAACCTCAGTAGAAAGCAGTGGCTGCTCTCTGGCTCTGGAGCACAAGAAAGGAGGGAGAGAAGCCAGATGACAAGGCAACCCAGCTACATCAGAGCCAATGGCACCAGGGCCTCAGACCACCTAGCATGAAATAGAGCGTTCTGAGCAGTTTCTGTCATTGTTTGCTTGCTTGCTTCCCTTTACCTTAACACATTCAGTTAGATTCTTTTCTCTTTGCTTGCTCAGGGTTATATATATTACTAAACATGATAACAGTGAAATTATGAACTAGGTATTTTCTTGAGAGAATCATATACCTCTGTCAACAGAGTTGTTATCGTATAAGACACATTTATCAGATATATCAAGGATAAAACTCACTTGGGACTCTAATTATGTAACCTCGTCACTTTTTCTTCATTGCTTAAGAGTTAAAAGTTGTTCTTATCACAATCACAGAGATGTGGCCTGAATGAAAATAATCAACTACAGAAAAGTACTCTAGGATATTTGAAGAAAAAGTCCAAGAGAAACTACAGGTTTTTTAATGAAAAATATAGAGTGGCCATGATGATGAGCAGGGCAAATGGCTACTTCACACCCAGGGTAAAGTATACACCCAGTATGGACAGTGTCTTAAGTCTCCTTAGGTTACCTGGTTAAGATAAGAAACTATATTTTCACTTTATAATCATCACCTAATACTAACATAACACACAACTTGGACTCAACAAAAAGTCATCTCCTCAAGAGTCCTGTTTTTAGTCCTTGTCAGAGAGAGGATCAAATCCCACTGGAGAGGTTCCACCAACACATCTGCACTGAACTGTTGATGGGGGAGGCGGTGGTATGTGCTCCTGTGAGAAGCTGAGGCTCTTCAAAGATGTTCTCTCAAGGGGTCTCCTCTCAGTGGGCAGAGCACTCAGGTCCTCACTGAGCAGCTGCTACAGGGCTCCCCTCAAGGGCTGACTGGGCTGCCTCTGATGATGTAGAGTAACTACACTCTTCTCATCTCCTGGCCACTGGGCAGCCCAAATCTGGCTGCAGGCATAAGCCAAGGCGACCTTCATGCCCAGATGAGCCAGAAATGGAGGTGGGGTGGGCCACATGGAGTTCATCTCTTCCGCAATCCCCAAAGGGCAAACAGCTCCTGCCATCCCAGATGCCAAAGGGAGTGAACAGAGCCAACCTCAGTAGAAAGCAGTGGCTGCTCTCTGGCTCTGGAGCACAAGAAAGGAGGGAGAGAAGCCAGATGACAAGGCAACCCAGCTACATCAGAGCCAATGGCACCAGGGCCTCAGACCACCTAGCATGAAATAGAGCGTTCTGAGCAGTTTCTGTCATTGTTTGCTTGCTTGCTTCCCTTTACCTTAACACATTCAGTTAGATTCTTTTCTCTTTGCTTGCTCAGGGTTATATATATTACTAAACATGATAACAGTGAAATTATGAACTAGGTATTTTCTTGAGAGAATCATATACCTCTGTCAACAGAGTTGTTATCGTATAAGACACATTTATCAGATATATCAAGGATAAAACTCACTTGGGACTCTAATTATGTAACCTCGTCACTTTTTCTTCATTGCTTAAGAGTTAAAAGTTGTTCTTATCACAATCACAGAGATGTGGCCTGAATGAAAATAATCAACTACAGAAAAGTACTCTAGGATATTTGAAGAAAAAGTCCAAGAGAAACTACAGGTTTTTTTTTTAACCCCATGTAAATATATCTCCACTAACATATATATTTTGTCATCTATTTCAAATGATGTTCATGCCTCTTACATCCCCTAGAAACAATATAATTACTGAGAACATGAAAACACACCAATGTATGTCTGACTTGTCCATGACCACTAAGTCATGATTTAGACTGCACTGCCTGTTTCACAAGGCCAACCCAAGCTATTTTATAAAAATCCATCCACACAGCCCCTAATACTCACATTAAACATTTTCAATAGTCTAATTTAAAAATGAACACCAAGAACAGTATCATTTGGGGATGCATCCATGAACAACAGCTGCTACAAGAGGGAGAGAGGAGTCAAGGAAGGGGCTGATCCAACAGGGCCACACACACTGGCACCCATAACTGTATTACTGTGTGAGTGAGTGTGTGTATGGGTGTGGAACATGTTGTGAGGCAGCCAGCCCCAGGCTCGCCATAATCATGGCAGAAGGAAAGAATGTATGGCAACTGCTTGTGGATGACCCCCATGTGTCCTCAGCCTCCTCTGGCCATACTGCCTTCTCCTCCCAATCCATTACTCCAAGTCACTATCGCTTCATCTGTGCCAATTATCAGGGGAGCCCAAAGCTAGACAACTGGGGTCATTTACCATGATTTCACTGAACCTAATGGAGAAAACCCTTGAAAAGAACAATATTCTCTAGGAAGAAAGACCTAGATCCTTTGCCCAGATAATACCATATTGCCCAAATAGGTACTCCATTTGCCCAAATAGATACTCTTTTCCAAAGAGTTGCCATGATTGCTAACTTTGGTATTTCTGAAAAGACAGCAGGTTTTTAACGTGGGAGATCTGAAATATAATTATCTGGCTTGGTGCTCCATTAGACCCTCCCTCGCCCTTAGAAATGCTCTGTAAGATCGGCCCAGCACTCTGATATGCCCTTCACTCGACTGACCCTATGATTGAGTAATGAATATTCTACAGTTTTATTCAAACTTAAGAGAAGCCTGTATTAGTGACTTCATTCTTCGCATTTTATCTGAAGAGCTAAGTTCCTGGAGTTAAATGGAATAGGAAGGAAAGGGATTAACCTCTGCTGCTGGCGTAGTACAGTCACGATGCTAATGTCTCTGTATGAAAAAGCTGAATTGCAGCAGGATCTGAAATTACAGAGAAAGTACTGAGAGCTCTGGAGGAAAAAAAAATGCAAAGGAATAAAATACTAAAAGCCAAAGCTGGTTTGAGATTCTATTTTTCATGCAGGCATGCTTAGTAGAGGGATTATGTATTACAGGACCTTGCAATTTAGATGGTGGAGGAATGGGTCAGTGAGTTCTAAGATGAGGAAGTTTTTAGGACCTGTAACTTATAATTGTCTTGTGGGTGAGTTCCCGCTGTTCCCCTAAGCTTATTTCAAGAAAGTAACTTCAACTTTGTACTTATTCACTTGAAATGTTTCAACTAGTAAAGAGCCAGGGAATCTCTTCTTTTTTCATTTGGCAAAGAAGGTTCCCCAGCAATGAAAATGAAACCCACAAAAGTGAACCATTCACAAAAGTACGGGGCCAGCCCCAGGCTCGCCATAATCATGGCAGAAGGAAAGAATGTATGGCAACTGCTTGTGGATGACCCCCATGTGTCCTCAGCCTCCTCTGGCCATACTGCCTTCTCCTCCCAATCCATTACTCCAAGTCACTATCGCTTCATCTGTGCCAATTATCAGGGGAGCCCAAAGCTAGACAACTGGGGTCATTTACCATGATTTCACTGAACCTAATGGAGAAAACCCTTGAAAAGAACAATATTCTCTAGGAAGAAAGACCTAGATCCTTTGCCCAGATAATACCATATTGCCCAAATAGGTACTCCATTTGCCCAAATAGATACTCTTTTCCAAAGAGTTGCCATGATTGCTAACTTTGGTATTTCTGAAAAAGACAGCAGGTTTTTTTAACATGGGAGATCTGAAATATAATTATCTGGCTTGGTGCTCCATTAGACCCTCCCTCGCCCTTAGAAATGCTCTGTAAGATCGGCCCAGCACTCTGATATGCCCTTCACTCGACTGACCCTATGATTGAGTAATGAATATTCTACAGTTTTATTCAAACTTAAGAGAAGCCTGTATTAGTGACTTCATTCTTCGCATTTTATCTGAAGAGCTAAGTTCCTGGAGTTAAATGGAATAGGAAGGAAAGGGATTAACCTCTGCTGCTGGCGTAGTACAGTCACGATGCTAATGTCTCTGTATGAAAAAGCTGAATTGCAGCAGGATCTGAAATTACAGAGAAAGTACTGAGAGCTCTGGAGGAAAAAAAAATGCAAAGGAATAAAATACTAAAAGCCAAAGCTGGTTTGAGATTCTATTTTTCATGCAGGCATGCTTAGTAGAGGGATTATGTATTACAGGACCTTGCAATTTAGATGGTGGAGGAATGGGTCAGTGAGTTCTAAGATGAGGAAGTTTTTAGGACCTGTAACTTATAATTGTCTTGTGGGTGAGTTCCCGCTGTTCCCCTAAGCTTATTTCAAGAAAGTAACTTCAACTTTGTACTTATTCACTTGAAATGTTTCAACTAGTAAAGAGCCAGGGAATCTCTTCTTTTTTCATTTGGCAAGAAGGTTCTATAGTGACACAAAATATCCCCCAGCAATGAAAAATGAAACCCACAAAAGTAACATTAGCAACCAGCTGTCAGAAGAAAAGCAAGAGTCGGGCTGCCAGTCTGGTAATTTCACGTCAGTGTGTTCATGAGAGAGACGGTGCTTGTACAGGAGAGTGTGCGTGTGTGTGTGTGCGTGTTTGTGTAAATGAACAGACTTGAGTGTTCTGCAGCATGAGAAAAGCAAGTGGGTGCAGGTCCTAATGATGGCAGAATGCCCCAAACAAGACGCTGTAGTAGAACCATCATGGGTAGAGCAATACAGCGCAGACTCTTGGTGGCTAATGGTGCAAGGCTTCTCTCACGGGTGGAATAGTGTGAGACAGGTAAATTAAAAACATAATATATTTTTACGTTAGAATTACTTCGTGTACTGTAGGTACGTTCAACATGGGATGCCAGATTGTAAATGAAATGCACTGGGTATGTGTGTTCATTTTTAACCTTCATGAATTCCCAAACGAGGACTCCCAAAACGAAGACCAAAATTCCCTTCAAAGTAAACAGCCAGCACTAGCTATTTAGTCTTCCAACCATGAAACACATTGACCATTTCGAGTCAGTGCAGCTATTAACCCATGAATTCATTCTCTCTTCCTCCCTCCCTCCCCTTCCCTCCTCCACCGTGGAGACGATTCTGTAGGGGTTATTTTGCCCCGAGGTACAAGCACCTGGTGCCCAGTGCATACCCAGCCTTTCTATAAACTTAATGCCAAGGATCTGAAATTACAGAGAAAGTACTGAGAGCTCTGGAGGAAAAAAAAATGCAAAGGAATAAAATACTAAAAGCCAAAGCTGGTTTGAGATTCTATTTTTCATGCAGGCATGCTTAGTAGAGGGATTATGTATTACAGGACCTTGCAATTTAGATGGTGGAGGAATGGGTCAGTGAGTTCTAAGATGAGGAAGTTTTAGGACCTGTAACTTATAATTGTCTTGTGGGTGAGTTCCCGCTGTTCCCCTAAGCTTATTTCAAGAAAGTAACTTCAACTTTGTACTTATTCACTTGAAATGTTTCAACTAGTAAAGAGCCAGGGAATCTCTTCTTTTTTCATTTGGCAAGAAGGTTCTATAGTGACACAAAATATCCCCCAGCAATGAAAAATGAAACCCACAAAAGTAACATTAGCAACCAGCTGTCAGAAGAAAAGCAAGAGTCGGGCTGCCAGTCTGGTAATTTCACGTCAGTGTGTTCATGAGAGAGACGGTGCTTGTACAGGAGAGTGTGCGTGTGTGTGTGCGTGTTTGTGTAAATGAACAGACTTGAGTGTTCTGCAGCATGAGAAAAGCAAGTGGGTGCAGGTCCTAATGATGGCAGAATGCCCCAAACAAGACGCTGTAGTAGAACCATCATGGGTAGAGCAATACAGCGCAGACTCTTGGTGGCTAATGGTGCAAGGCTTCTCTCACGGGTGGAATAGTGTGAGACAGGTAAATTAAAAACATAATATATTTTTACGTTAGAATTACTTCGTGTACTGTAGGTACGTTCAACATGGGATGCCAGATTGTAAATGAAATGCACTGGGTATGTGTGTTCATTTTTAACCTTCATGAATTCCCAAACGAGGACTCCCAAAACGAAGACCAAAATTCCCTTCAAAGTAAACAGCCAGCACTAGCTATTTAGTCTTCCAACCATGAAACACATTGACCATTTCGAGTCAGTGCAGCTATTAACCCATGAATTCATTCTCTCTTCCTCCCTCCCTCCCCTTCCCTCCTCCACCGTGGAGACGATTCTGTAGGGGTTATTTTGCCCCGAGGTACAAGCACCTGGTGCCCAGTGCATACCCAGCCTTTCTATAAACTTAATGCCAATTCCCTCCTGAAAAGAGGAGGAATGCAGTGGTATCAGCACCGGGGACACGGGGACAGCGAACACCGCGGCGGTGCTTGGAGTTTACAGAGGCGCAAGCCCAGCTCCGCCGCCAACCCTCGCAGCAGCGGCAACCCCCCAACACACACGCGCGCGCACACACACACGCACACCGGTTCCAAATCTCCCCATCAACAGGGCTAATGCAGCAAGTCCATCCGCACGCTCCCGCACGCCTTGGGACTCGGGCGAGGGCAGGGAGCGCACCGCAGGACTTGGAAATAAACCTCGTTCCGTCCACATCCCGGGCGCTCCTCACTCCACTGACCCCCACCCACCCCCGAGCTCAGCGGCGGGAAGGAGGGGGCGCGAGGGGCCGAGGACCCCTCACCTTACCTTGCAGCGAGAAGAGGGACAGGAAGAAGCCCAGCACCCAGACGCTGTGCAGCCAGTAGGTCCTCATGTCTCCGCCGCGCTCCAAGCGATGCTCCCCGCGCGCTCCGGCTCTGCCTCTTCGCTCGCGCTCTAGAAAGACGCGCCGCTCGCTGGTTCCCTCGGTTTTCCTCTGGGTTCTCCCGGCTCCGGCACCGCGGACGGAGCCGGCTCCTGCCGCACGACGGCCGGACGCAGAACGGCTTCGCTCTCCTCCGCAAGAGCGCGAGCCCGGCGCCGGACGCACGCTCGGAGCCGTGTGTAGTGTAAACACAGCGAGCCCCCTTCTCCCTCAAGCGCTCCGGCTCTCCTCCTTCCTACCTTCCTCTCCCTCACTCCCCTGCAGCTCCAACTAAATGCGACTGTACTTAAACAAGCAGCGTCTTATAGGACCGCGAACCGAGCCGAAAGGGCCCCGCGACTGCCATCTAGCGCGCACATCCCGGCATCGCCGCGGCTCCGCGTTGACTCGTGTGTGCGCGAGGTCCCGCCAGGGCCGCCGGCCAATTTCCCTTTGCTTTAGGCATCGCAGGTGAAAGTCCTGCCCTCCTGAGTCCTTGATTTGACCTTGTGATCTCATAGGTTCCGAGCTGCTTTTTCTTGAGGAAACGCTTGGCACTTAGAACCCACATTTCTTCATTATCCCCTTGCTTTTTCTCCGTCTCTGAAAATGTGCCCTTTCCCCCAAGCATCCAATGGAAATGCTCCTCGAGGTGTCCCCATGACCTCCACCTCAGAAGTCTAATCTCCTCTGAAGCTTTCTCCCTGACTTCTACGCTGCAGTTCACGGTGCCAGCCATTCCTTTTTACTTGATTCCAAAGTCAGCGAGTCAAAATAGTTCCCCTGGTGTCTCTGACCTTCATTCGAAGAGCCTCCTGGGTCCTCCGCTCCTGTTTGTTTAGGTTTTCTGTTGTAGTTTCTTGTTTCTTTCCCAAATTTGTTTGGAAATCAAACACATCTCTGCTGGTTACTCCAAGATGGAGACCTCACCACTAACCTCCTAGCCCTCAAATGAGACTTCCTGGCTTGGGTAGATACCAGGTGTTTCCAATTGAAGGTTCCTCGGGCCTCTTCCAGATGGAGGGAGGGGTTAGATGGGCTCTTATTAATGAGCTCTAACGAGAAGGGCAGTCAGGTGAATGGGATTTCAGTTCTGACATTGTGGCTTCTATTTGTTGGGAACCTTAAGCAAGTTATTTAATTCCTGAACTGTATTTTATTCATTAGCGAAATAAAGGAACTGAATTACACAATCATGATGTCTGCCCCTTCCAACTCTGTAATGTCTGTACCAATTTTCTCAGCCCTGGCACCAATGACATGCTGGACCAGGCAAGACATGCTGTAGGAGGCTGTCCGGAGCCTTGTAGGATGTTTAGCAGCAACCCTGACCTCTCCCCACTGGACAAGAGTAGTTCCTTCACACACAAGTCCTGTAAACCAAAAATGTCTCTGGGCATTGCTGAATGCCTCCTAGGGAGCAAAACTGCCCCCTGGATGAGAACCTCTGAGCTCTCCCTACTGCCGTGTAGCTTCAGGAATGAATCCTTATTTCCAACTTGGTTTTATTTTTTTCTGTTTTTTTGTTTTGTTTTGTTTTTCTTGTTAAAAGGATCACTCAATTCCATAGGCTCCTATCTTTAGAAGTATCTTTCATGCCTCCCTTCTCCAGTTTTAGTTGGTCATCAATCTCACCAACACAAACATGTCAAAGATGTCTCTATCTTTTCCCAGCTCTGCTTCACCATTTGATGATAGAGACAACATGGATTGTGTGCATTACACTTTTCAAAACATCACAGAAAAGTGACTTTTCCCATGGCACATGCCAGGCCAGTAACAGCAAGGTCAGCAGAGCTGAGAGAGGCCTCCTGGCTTCAGAGCTGTTTCTAAGCCATCCCTTTAGAATGGGGTGTATTTTTTTTATTACTATTATTCTCTACATGCCTATGTACCTACAATAGCCTTCCAGGTGATCCATTTCTTCCATCTTGCTTGCTTTATTCTATTTATTGAAACTTCAAGAGCCTCCTGGGTCCTCCGCTCCTGTTTGTTTAGGTTTTCTGTTGTAGTTTCTTGTTTCTTTCCCAAATTTGTTTGGAAATCAAACACATCTCTGCTGGTTACTCCAAGATGGAGACCTCACCACTAACCTCCTAGCCCTCAAATGAGACTTCCTGGCTTGGGTAGATACCAGGTGTTTCCAATTGAAGGTTCCTCGGGCCTCTTCCAGATGGAGGGAGGGGTTAGATGGGCTCTTATTAATGAGCTCTAACGAGAAGGGCAGTCAGGTGAATGGGATTTCAGTTCTGACATTGTGGCTTCTATTTGTTGGGAACCTTAAGCAAGTTATTTAATTCCTGAACTGTATTTTATTCATTAGCGAAATAAAGGAACTGAATTACACAATCATGATGTCTGCCCCTTCCAACTCTGTAATGTCTGTACCAATTTTCTCAGCCCTGGCACCAATGACATGCTGGACCAGGCAAGACATGCTGTAGGAGGCTGTCCGGAGCCTTGTAGGATGTTTAGCAGCAACCCTGACCTCTCCCCACTGGACAAGAGTAGTTCCTTCACACACAAGTCCTGTAAACCAAAAATGTCTCTGGGCATTGCTGAATGCCTCCTAGGGAGCAAAACTGCCCCCTGGATGAGAACCTCTGAGCTCTCCCTACTGCCGTGTAGCTTCAGGAATGAATCCTTATTTCCAACTTGGTTTTATTTTTTTCTGTTTTTTTGTTTTGTTTTGTTTTTCTTGTTAAAAGGATCACTCAATTCCATAGGCTCCTATCTTTAGAAGTATCTTTCATGCCTCCCTTCTCCAGTTTTAGTTGGTCATCAATCTCACCAACACAAACATGTCAAAGATGTCTCTATCTTTTCCCAGCTCTGCTTCACCATTTGATGATAGAGACAACATGGATTGTGTGCATTACACTTTTCAAAACATCACAGAAAAGTGACTTTTCCCATGGCACATGCCAGGCCAGTAACAGCAAGGTCAGCAGAGCTGAGAGAGGCCTCCTGGCTTCAGAGCTGTTTCTAAGCCATCCCTTTAGAATGGGGTGTATTTTTTTTATTACTATTATTCTCTACATGCCTATGTACCTACAATAGCCTTCCAGGTGATCCATTTCTTCCATCTTGCTTGCTTTAATCTAGTCTATCCATTACCACTAGGATAATCTTCTTGAACACTTTCTTTAAGACTCTTATCTGTTTAAGTTACAACAGCTCCCTATGGTCTTCTGGGTACAGATAAGGAACACCTGGAACCTTTTAAAAGGTACTTGTACATGTACTACTGATGCATGGCCCCACCCCAGACCAATCGCATCCTTGTTTTTTTTTAAGATCCCAGGTGATTCTAATGTGTAGGAAGGCCTGAGGAACACCAGTTTACCAGAGTGAACTCAGATTTCTTATTTTACGATTCGAGGTCCTCTGAAACTCTTATCTTACCTTTAATAATTTGTGTTCTCTTTTTCTATAACCAGTGGAGATTCTCTCTTCCAGACCACCCAGTCTTCTTTCAGTCTCTGTACCTCCTTCATGTGCTGCTTGTTTATCCTGCTAAGACTGTACTACTCTCAGAAGGCAGTTTGCATAGTGGCCACAGCAAGGACTAAGGGTTAAGGATTAAGGGTTAGAACTAGGTAGATTCCGGTCTCCCTAGCCTCTAACAAGCTGTGAGGCCTTGAGTAAGTCTCCAAGGGCTGTTGTATGATTCATGACATAATCATACATAGCAGTATTATTTTTCAAGAACCAATCTAGATTTCTTCAGTGTCAGTATATATCTTAATAAGATTGCTCAAAATATAATCTCTGAACTCAGATACAACAGAGTCATTTAATATACATGCAAAAGATCCAGATTACTTAGCTACAACACCAGACCTAATGCAGGGACATATTTGAATATCGAGGGGATCTGTCTAGTATTTAGTACTAAACTAATTTCTCTAGATGACTCTACTGAATTCTAGAGATTTATTTAAAAAAAGAAGTATCTAAGAACCACAAAGTGTTAAGAGATGTGCGAAACATTTAAGCTCAGTTTCAGTCCTGTTGGTTTTGAGTCAGATAATTCTTTGTCATGTGGGACTGTCCTATACATTGTAGACCCCAAAAATCCATTTGGGGGAGCTGTTTCTAAGCCATCCCTTTAGAATGGGGTGTATTTTTTATTACTATTATTCTCTACTCTGAACAATAGCCTTCCAGGTGATCCATTTCTTCCATCTTGCTTGCTTTAATCTAGTCTATCCATTACCACTAGGATAATCTTCTTGAACACTTTCTTTAAGACTCTTATCTGTTTAAGTTACAACAGCTCCCTATGGTCTTCTGGGTACAGATAAGGAACACCTGGAACCTTTTAAAAGGTACTTGTACATGTACTACTGATGCATGGCCCCACCCCAGACCAATCGCATCCTTGTTTTTTTTTAAGATCCCAGGTGATTCTAATGTGTAGGAAGGCCTGAGGAACACCAGTTTACCAGAGTGAACTCAGATTTCTTATTTTACGATTCGAGGTCCTCTGAAACTCTTATCTTACCTTTAATAATTTGTGTTCTCTTTTTCTATAACCAGTGGAGATTCTCTCTTCCAGACCACCCAGTCTTCTTTCAGTCTCTGTACCTCCTTCATGTGCTGCTTGTTTATCCTGCTAAGACTGTACTACTCTCAGAAGGCAGTTTGCATAGTGGCCACAGCAAGGACTAAGGGTTAAGGATTAAGGGTTAGAACTAGGTAGATTCCGGTCTCCCTAGCCTCTAACAAGCTGTGAGGCCTTGAGTAAGTCTCCAAGGGCTGTTGTATGATTCATGACATAATCATACATAGCAGTATTATTTTTCAAGAACCAATCTAGATTTCTTCAGTGTCAGTATATATCTTAATAAGATTGCTCAAAATATAATCTCTGAACTCAGATACAACAGAGTCATTTAATATACATGCAAAAGATCCAGATTACTTAGCTACAACACCAGACCTAATGCAGGGACATATTTGAATATCGAGGGGATCTGTCTAGTATTTAGTACTAAACTAATTTCTCTAGATGACTCTACTGAATTCTAGAGATTTATTTAAAAAAAGAAGTATCTAAGAACCACAAAGTGTTAAGAGATGTGCGAAACATTTAAGCTCAGTTTCAGTCCTGTTGGTTTTGAGTCAGATAATTCTTTGTCATGTGGGACTGTCCTATACATTGTAGACTGTTTGGCAGTATCCCTAGCATCTACTCACTAGATGATGTTAGCACTCTCACCCCCAAGTTGTGACAACCAAAAATATCACCAGTCATTCTACACACCCCCTGGAGATGCTAAACTCCCCAGCCCACTCTGCCACTCCTGTGGAGACCACCTGTCTAATCCAAGCACCTTCAGTCGCCATAAGCCACGTCTCAGGGAAGTCACATAACTTGCTAAAGGCATACAGTTTATATCTGGATTTTTCAAAACCAAGAGGTGTGTTACATCAGACTATGGCCTTCTACATCAGATTATGTCCTCCTTACGTTATATTTAGTATGGCTTCCAACAATTGTTTAGTAGATTTCTCAAATTTTCTCTTAATGCCATTTTCCTGAAGACATACACTACAGTCATACTATCTTTCTATTTGTTTCGGTATTGCTTTAAAAATCAATCTCTAATTTCTACATTAGTGTCAATCTCCAAATTGATTGTAAACATACCTTCCAATTACCTTGTATCCCTTACAGAGTTTAGCAGAGGGAGAAGCTCAGGGCAGACATTTCTTAAATGTAGCTAGCAACTGAGTAATTACTTATTTGTGTGGAGCCAGAGAACACACATGCATTTATATATCAACTGTCCAAATATTTTTATCAGCTAAAGACTTCTTCGCAAATATTATTTTCTAGGGAAAGAAAGTATTCTACTTCTGCCCACACCCTTCACTTTAGGGACACTGCTTACAAGATAAAAATGTGCTTCTCTAATTGACTGGGTAGAGTCACCTGTAGAATTTTTATAAATAGTAGATATTCAGGTCCTATTCCAAGATGTTTTAATTCAATTGTGGATAGGGCCACGGGTCTGATGTTTTGTCAGAATTTAGGAACACTACTTGAAGACGTGTGTGTGTGTGTGTTGTTGGAATTTTCTGCATGTAAACATCACCTACATCCTGTGAAGCTCAGCTTATGTAATTGTGTGGACAATGTCCTTTGCTATCCTGGTGAAGACAGACCCACATATGTGGACATGTTTGTTTAGACAGGTAGAAACAATGTGACACTGCATCATCACTATGGCTCTGAAAAGCAAATTTTGGTTAGAAAGTAGCACAGAACATTAAAAAAACATTGATCAAAGCAAGCATAGAACGTCCTTCTAGCTTTTTACCTAAGGGTATTTTATTCCCTTCTGGGCAGTTGCTTTCCACTCCAACAAAATATCCAAGTTTATAAAGCCTGTCAACTTCCATTGCTAATTCTCAGTGATGGGATTATAATTTACTCCAAGAACCTTTCTAGTATTACTGTTAAATCACTTGCATTCTGTCAAAAGACGTGTTCTGATGAATCCAGGAATTCCTAGAAGTTGTCACCTACATCTGACCTTTCAGTTGGATTCTCTCTTTCTAAGTAGAAAAAAAAAAAAAAAAAAAAAATCTAGTAGTACTGGATGCCTTTATCAATTATTCTTCTATTCTGACCTCAGTTCCCCCCACAAGACAGTCCTTTGCCAGTCAAAAGAACCCCAGAGATACACAAGCTGGCTTTTCATATTTTATTTCAGTAAACTCCCAAGTCCCTCCTCCAATGACTGGCTGAATATTTAAGTTATAATATTCGTGTCTAAATCACTCTTACCATGGAACATTCCTCCAAAATAATAATCAAAAGAAGGATTTTTTTCAAAAAAGAACAGGCTTTTTTTTTTTTTTTTAATTTTAATTTTTTTTTAGGGCACACTCTGCAGCCTGTGGAACCTTAATTCCCTGATCAGGGATTGAACCTGTGCCCCCTGCATTGGAAGGGGCAATCTCAACCACTGGGCCAATCAGTGGGGATGTCCATAAGAATAACAGTTTTTGGGGGGGTGGGGGCAGGTTGGGGAGGGAGGGGCGTGGGCAGACCACTTCTATTGGTCTTTCATTTATGTATTTTCATCCCCATCTTTGTTCTTTGGCCCGTGTGGGCCTCCCATCTCAGTGGCCTCTCTTGTCGCAGAGCACCAGTTCTGGGCACATGCACTCCAGAGCTCTGGCTCGGTAATTGGACACATTGGTCCAGCCGCTCCACGGCATTTGGGATCTTCCCAGGCCAGGGACCAAACCAGCACCCCTTGCACTGCAAGGTGGTGTCCTTATCCACTGGACCACCAGGGAAGCCCAAGAATAACAGTTTTATACTAATGTCCCAAAATAAAATCAAACAAAGATGGAATACAAGTGCATGAAATACTAAATCAGCAAAATTATCTTTAAATAGAATACCTTTCAACTACAATGAGGTATTACTTCACACCAGTCAGAATGACTGTCATCCAAAAAAAAAAAAAAATCTATAAACAATAAATGGTGGAAAGGATGTGGAGAAAAGGAATCCTCTTGCACTGTTGGTGAGAAGGTACATTGATACCATCACTATGGAAGACAGTATGGAGATTCTTTAAAAACCTAGGAATAGAACTACCATATGGCCTAGCAATCCCACTATTAGGGGTATACCCTGAGGAAATTATAACTGAAAGAGACACATGTACTCCACTGTTCATTACAGCACTATTTATAATAGCAAGGACATGGAAGCAACCAAGATGTCCATCGACAGATGAATGGGTAAAGATGTAGTATATATATACAATAGAATATTACTCCATTATAAAAAGGAATGCATTTGAGTCAGTTCTAATGAGGTGGATGGACCTAGAGCCTATTATATAGAGTGAAGTAAGTCAAAAAAAAGAAAAACAGCATATAAATATGAAATCTAGAAAGACGGTACTGATAATCCTATTTGCAGGGCAACAAAGAAGAGGTATACATAAAAAAACAGATTTTGGACACAGTGAGGGAAGGAGGGAGGGGATGATTTGAGACAGTAGCATTGAAACATACATTACCACATGTAAAACAGATAGTGGGGATTTGCTTTATGATGCAAGGAACCCAAATCTGGTGTTTTGTGACAATTTATACAGGGATGGGATGGGGTGCAGGTAGGAAGGAGCTTCAAGAGGGAGGGGACAAAGGTATACCTATGGCTAATTCAGGCTTCCCAGATGTCACTAGTGGTAAAGAACCCGCTTGCTAATACAGGTGGACATAAGAGATGCTGGTTTGATTCCTGGGTCAGGAAGATCCCCTGGAGAAGGGCATGCCAAACCACACCAGTATTCTTGCTTGGAGAATCCCATGGACAGAGGATTCTGGCAGGCTCAATGGTAGAAACCAACAAAGATTGTAAAGTAATTATCCTCCAATTAGAAATATTTTTTAAAAGAATAATTTTCAAAGGTTTTTGTGAAGTGTTAGTAAATGCTAAACAAGAAAAACCACAGGAAAAAAGAAAACTATTTATTGCAAGTACAATTAGATATAAAGTAACGCTGAAGCACATTTTGACCAGTAACCCCTCAGGATGCTGTTCTGGGACAAGCAGCCCTAAAAAGGTTTTGCTGTTGTTGCTTGAGCAAACAAATGAATATTTTTACCTTTCCAACATTAGAGCTGTTTCCCTCCTCTTTTAGACTAGAGAATCATTATCTTGTAGCAATATACAACTGCCGTTCATGCCTCCCTATACTATATTTACACTACTTGACTTTAGGCAAAAGAAGGTGATGTGCACATTGTCCTTCATAATAGACTTTGCAGTCTGGACCAGGGGTTTCTATACCCTGGCCCAATGCCTGCCAGAACAGTTTTCACAGCTCTTAGAAATGGCTACATAAGTTATTTATAATTAGAAAATGAAGACTAAGAATGCAGATTTTCTTGGGCATCTGAAATGAAACAAGTCTAACTCCAGACTGAAAATCCTAGAGTAACTGTGTTCATCTAATACATTAGGATTGTGTGGAGTTGCTTCACATTCATAAGCTCATTAATACAGTGATGGAGAAAACTCCCAAAAGCGTTTATTTTCTTGACTTTGACTTGTTTCACCCTAGAAATTTTGGGCTTCCAGGTGGTGATAGTGGTAGAGAGCCTTCCTGCCAATGCAGAAGACTTAAGGGACGTCAGTTGGATCTCTGGGTCAGGAAGATGCCCTGGAGGAGGAAATGGTACCCCACTCCAGGAGTCTTACCTGGAGAAGCCCATGGACACAAGAGTCTGGCAGGCTAAAGACCATAGAGTTCACATAGAGTTAGACATAACTGAAACAGCTTAGCATGCATGCATCCTAGTTGACAACTAAATAAGGAAAAGCTAGAACCTAATGTGTCAAGAAACTAAATAGTAGAGCTTCAGGAGCTTCAGTACTCAAAGCGGCCTTAGAAGAGGCAATGTGGTGTGGTAGACATGAAAAATCTAAGCTGTAACCTCAAATATACAAGGGGTTTTCCAATCACTGGCTATGTGAGCCTGGAGTTAGCTTGCAAACTAGACCCAAAGAAGATAAGCAGAGATAGAAACAAGATACAACTTATGCCAAACTGGTAGGTAGCAGACTGAACAAATGAGAGAGCTTACATGCAAACCTACTTTGGGTGGCTGCAAGAAAGTAGATCTCCATACCCCTTTGCTAGAATCTGAAGAGGCTATTCAGAGGCCCGAACTGGGTTCAGTCAAGTATCCAGATTCTCTCAACAACATCTTGCTCTCTCAAGGATGCTTCCTTGAAATCAACTTCCACTTGGGAACAACGGGTAGAATGGTATGCAGCAACAGGGGCAGGTGGAGGAACCTGTGATTGCCTGGGTCCAGCTCTTGGGTCAGCCAGTGGTTGTGTCCTCTCAATGTCCCACTCCAACACATGGGTAAATAACCCAACTTCTCTGAGCTCTAGTTCTTGCCTTAAGGGTATTGTGAGAACTTATGGAAATAAAACACATAAGGTTCCTAACATACATTACGTGCTCAGTGAAGGTTATCCATGACAATACCTCAAGCACCATGACTCACCTCTGTGTGCATGCTCAGTCATGTCTGACACTCTGCAACCCTGTGGACTGCAGCCCACCATGCTCTTCTGTCCATGGAATTCTCCAGTCATGAATACTGGAGCGGGTTGCCATTTCCTTCTCCAGAGGCTCTTCTCAACTCACCGTTCAAGCCCACATCTCCTACACTGCAGGCAGATTTTTTTCCATTGAGCCATCAGGAAGCACCTCTGACTTTCCCTAAACCCACTTTTCTGCCTCTAGTTTTACAAACATGGAGATTAAGACTTCCATAACTCAAGTAGTGTGTCCAAAGTCATACATTTACACCCAAAATAGGTCTCTGTCTTTCTGACTACTAATGTAGTAATCTTAGCACAGAATTATATCTTAGCATATAACTAAAGGTAAGGTTTCCAACCAATCTTTTACAAAACAATAAGCCCATGGACACAAGAGTCTGGCAGGCTAAAGACCATAGAGTTCACATAGAGTTAGACATAACTGAAACAGCTTAGCATGCATGCATCCTAGTTGACAACTAAATAAGGAAAAGCTAGAACCTAATGTGTCAAGAAACTAAATAGTAGAGCTTCAGGAGCTTCAGTACTCAAAGCGGCCTTAGAAGAGGCAATGTGGTGTGGTAGACATGAAAAATCTAAGCTGTAACCTCAAATATACAAGGGGTTTTCCAATCACTGGCTATGTGAGCCTGGAGTTAGCTTGCAAACTAGACCCAAAGAAGATAAGCAGAGATAGAAACAAGATACAACTTATGCCAAACTGGTAGGTAGCAGACTGAACAAATGAGAGAGCTTACATGCAAACCTACTTTGGGTGGCTGCAAGAAAGTAGATCTCCATACCCCTTTGCTAGAATCTGAAGAGGCTATTCAGAGGCCCGAACTGGGTTCAGTCAAGTATCCAGATTCTCTCAACAACATCTTGCTCTCTCAAGGATGCTTCCTTGAAATCAACTTCCACTTGGGAACAACGGGTAGAATGGTATGCAGCAACAGGGGCAGGTGGAGGAACCTGTGATTGCCTGGGTCCAGCTCTTGGGTCAGCCAGTGGTTGTGTCCTCTCAATGTCCCACTCCAACACATGGGTAAATAACCCAACTTCTCTGAGCTCTAGTTCTTGCCTTAAGGGTATTGTGAGAACTTATGGAAATAAAACACATAAGGTTCCTAACATACATTACGTGCTCAGTGAAGGTTATCCATGACAATACCTCAAGCACCATGACTCACCTCTGTGTGCATGCTCAGTCATGTCTGACACTCTGCAACCCTGTGGACTGCAGCCCACCATGCTCTTCTGTCCATGGAATTCTCCAGTCATGAATACTGGAGCGGGTTGCCATTTCCTTCTCCAGAGGCTCTTCTCAACTCACCGTTCAAGCCCACATCTCCTACACTGCAGGCAGATTTTTTACCATTGAGCCATCAGGGAAGCACCTCTGACTTTCCCTAAACCCACTTTTCTGCCTCTAGTTTTACAAACATGGAGATTAAGACTTCCATAACTCAAGTAGTGTGTCCAAAGTCATACATTTACACCCAAAATAGGTCTCTGTCTTTCTGACTACTAATGTAGTAATCTTAGCACAGAATTATATCTTAGCATATAACTAAAGGTAAGGTTTCCAACCAATCTTTTTACATAAAATAAAACGTTCTCTCCTATAGATGGTAAGATTTCTAAATTATTTATGTAAACCCAGAGGAAAACTCCAAAATTTATTTTACTTTAGATATGGACTAGGTAATACAGCCTGGGGTCATTTGAGTCAAGACATTGATCCTGACTGCTAAAGGACTTTTGCTGAGGCAGAAGGCTGACAGGTGTCAAAAAGAAGGAGCTATAATATTCCCCTTTGAACCAAAATAACTTCTTTTCCCTTAAAATATCCCCATTTGCAACTGAAAAGAAAATAAACTATTCTGGCTGAAGAAATTGCTTTTGCCATTAGGATGCAAATGGCCAAGCAAATTTGTTGCCCAATAAATCTTTTGGGGCATTGTATAGACATAGTCTTAGAATTTGTAAAGCCTAAACTATAAAAGCAAATAACATAAAAGGAAAAGAAGCTATAAATTCCAAATCTAGATGACACTTTTGTATGTAAGGCTCAGACGGAGTAAACACACTCTTAAGAACAAGGAATTATAAGAACCAAATGGAGTTAGAAAAGCGTCTGCTTCTTGTGCCTTTCTATTACATTGTACTTTTAGCAATTAATGGAGTGACATAGCAGGACTTGACAACTTGCTTTGAGCAATGGCATTAGAAATTCCACTTTTTCATCCTCACTCTACCATGTTAATTCTAGCCCAAGATGAGAGCCAAGGTTTTTGGCTGTTGATTGCATTCTGAAGACCAGAAAGGGGGATCTCAATTCAAAATAGAAAAACACTAGGACCTCTGGTCCTTGTTGAATGAAGCCTGACCATTTCTTGCACTTCACTGAGGAGGAAACATGCTCAGAAATGCATGGTAAGGATTTTCAAAGAATTTCTCTTACATGAAAAGAGGAGATGGCGTGTATTTTCATCCTCATCTCTCACTGTGCTTCCATGGACACCTTATCCTCTGGCCAAATTATTCACTAATCCTTCAACAAACCTTGAGCTTTTTTCTCCTTTTGCTCAAGTTGTCCACCTATCTCATCAATGGTTTTCTTCAAAGCCTGTATCTACCTAGGGGAGACTTAAGAAGCATCTTCTCAGATAAGAATTTGAAGTAAGGACTTGCCTGTCTTACTTACCACTATGTCCTTGGAACTGAGCATAGTTCCTGGTACCTAAGGAGTATGTCTAAAAATAATTGCTGACTATAGAAATGCATCTTTCATGCATTCCTGAAAGTAAGACACTGTTTTGCTAATATAATTTATAAATAAATGAATATGTGTGTATAGGTGGCATACCTTCGTATTCAATTTCAAGCTTACTAAGAACAATGATCATGAAACTGAATGTAGTGATTGCATTACTAATTTCTGTTTTAAGCATGCAGTTAGAATGAATGAGTGACTAGATAACTAAATGAATTAAAGTTGAGGTTTTGAGAAAATCCTCTAACTATATTAATAAGATATAAGAACTACTTGAAATCAAATAAATTCAAGGGCCAATAAAGGGTAGAAATCCTATATCTACTCATCTTTGAAAGAATACATTTTTAAAAATTTATCAAGGCAAATTGTTGTTCTAAAAATATATACATATACTTTAATTGAAAGCTTACAAATAAATATCTATGCACCACAGTTTTAGAGGAAGTCTAAGGCCTTGGCTTGCATGGGGCCCATAATCTTTCTTAAAAAAATCTTATGATACCTGTGAAAAAAAATCTAAGTATGGAATCTTTTCCAGATTTTTTCAGTGTTTATTGAGTCTTTTAGAATTGTCTCTTGTATGCATGTATGCTAAGTCAATTCAGTTGTATCTGACTCTTTGTAACTCTATGACCTGTAGCATGTCAAGCTTCTCTATCCACAGAATTCTCCAGGCAAGAACACTGGAGTGGGTTGCTATGCCCTCCTCCAGGGATTTTCCTGGCCCAGACATCAAACCCACATCTCTTACATCTTCTGTATTGGCAGGCAGGTTCTTTATCACTACCGCCACCTGTGAATCCCCATAGAATTGTCTTACTCCCTCCTAATTCAATAGCATTTTTTTACAGCTTACCTTTAACCAATCTGTCCAAAGCATTCAACATAGTTTTCCCTAAAAAAGCAATTTTTCTTGCTTTTTGCTCCTGCTGTTTGTTTTAAATAGTAATTAGTTAAATTATGTAATTACCATGGCACATAAAGCTAGCATAAGTATATTTGAAAAAAATAATTCACACTTGATCAACATAATTTAGTTGATGGGAAAGAAGAACATGTTGTGTGAAGGAGATCTACTAATTAGGGTACCCCAGTCAGAACAGAGGGAAAAGGGTGGTGATTAATTGAGGAAGTGGGCAAGTACAGTTGCATTAGAGATTGTTTCCTCTAACAAAAACCAATCTAGCGATAGCTGTCAGTCTATATGTATAGTGTCAACATGAATAAACAACTGCGATATCTCAGAATAAAGAATGTAACAACAAAAGAGAGAGTCCATGTGTAGGTGTCAAATGCATTCCATCTAAACTTGACAGTCTGTTAACAAAGAGGTGCATATATTTCTCTATTTATAAAAAATATTCATGCTTAATATTTGTTTTAAAAATAATTTTTACTAATATTAAGTATCATATATATTCATTTGACTTATATTATTTCAGGAATGTAGGAAGACTCTAGATTAATCTAAACAAGCAATCACTGATCACTGATCATATATCATTCAGAGAGAGCAAGAGAGGGACAGAGAGAGAAACTGTGATAGAAGCACATGAGCTAGAAATAGGTGACACAGAGTGAATGTCCTCACAGGGATTCACAAATTAGTGGTAGTAAAAAAAAAATTCAGTAAATTAATAGAGGTAATGTACAAAGAGGAGACAAAAATATCATGATCATGCCTATTAGATGGAAAAATACAGATTTAAATAAAATCTCAGCCCATTTGGATATTCCTTGGCCAGGTGATCTGGTCAGGTCACCATAGTTTTACATAGAACACAATCATCATGCTAGGCATTATTTGCCATAGGCATTGGTATTCTTTCTCACTACCGCCACCTGTGAATCCCCATAGAATTGTCTTACTCCCTCCTAATTCAATAGCATTTTTTTACAGCTTACCTTTAACCAATCTGTCCAAAGCATTCAACATAGTTTTCCCTAAAAAAGCAATTTTTCTTGCTTTTTGCTCCTGCTGTTTGTTTTAAATAGTAATTAGTTAAATTATGTAATTACCATGGCACATAAAGCTAGCATAAGTATATTTGAAAAAAATAATTCACACTTGATCAACATAATTTAGTTGATGGGAAAGAAGAACATGTTGTGTGAAGGAGATCTACTAATTAGGGTACCCCAGTCAGAACAGAGGGAACAGGGTGGTGATTAATTGAGGAAGTGGGCAAGTACAGTTGCATTAGAGATTGTTTCCTCTAACAAAAACCAATCTAGCGATAGCTGTCAGTCTATATGTATAGTGTCAACATGAATAAACAACTGCGATATCTCAGAATAAAGAATGTAACAACAAAAGAGAGAGTCCATGTGTAGGTGTCAAATGCATTCCATCTAAACTTGACAGTCTGTTAACAAAGAGGTGCATATATTTCTCTATTTATAAAAAATATTCATGCTTAATATTTGTTTTAAAAATAATTTTTACTAATATTAAGTATCATATATATTCATTTGACTTATATTATTTCAGGAATGTAGGAAGACTCTAGATTAATCTAAACAAGCAATCACTGATCACTGATCATATATCATTCAGAGAGAGCAAGAGAGGGACAGAGAGAGAAACTGTGATAGAAGCACATGAGCTAGAAATAGGTGACACAGAGTGAATGTCCTCACAGGGATTCACAAATTAGTGGTAGTAAAAAAAAAATTCAGTAAATTAATAGAGGTAATGTACAAAGAGGAGACAAAAATATCATGATCATGCCTATTAGATGGAAAAATACAGATTTAAATAAAATCTCAGCCCATTTGGATATTCCTTGGCCAGGTGATCTGGTCAGGTCACCATAGTTTTACATAGAACACAATCATCATGCTAGGCATTATTTGCCATAGGCATTGGTATTCTTTCTCACTGGAAGGACCTCCCTTGTACACCCTACTTGCTTTTCGAGCAGGGCAGGCACAGGTGCTGGTATTTGTCATCATGTGCAATGCATCAAGTGTGCCACTGTTATCAGGGTCTTGCTGCTGAAATGAGTATGTCACACAGTCATAGGGCTTCCCACATACGCGGCTATACATTTTTATGCCTTGTATGTATCTGGTGTGTGTGTTTGTGGTCTGAATGGAGTGGGAAAATTGCATTTCTCTTTGAGAAACCATCATTTATCAAGTTAGACTGACTATCAGTCTGGAACTGCTTTCAAGGTCAAGGACTGCTGAATGTCCAGAAATGAGATTTCTCATGGATGGGTGCCGTAGACTATCAAGAGCTTGATGAATGTTCTCACACCTGACCAGGCTGATAGACTGAGCAAACTGGATTCAGATTCTGTACTTGCTTGTACCTGGTGAATGGCAGATCCCATCCCAGTTTTGGCCTTCTGATCTTTGCATAACAGATATTTTCTTCCAAATTTTGTTTCAGGGCTGCCATTATTTTTCTGGTCCATCTCACTAGATTTTTATCTTCTCTCATGTTCTTCACCACCCTTGTTTAAAAGTGCTCTCTGGCTTGTACTTGCTTTCCTTGCTGTTTCTACTGTATATGGGAGCATGATGTCTAAAGACCTGAACCCCATTTCATTTTAGCATAGGCGATACCAATGGTCTAATACTTCTCTCACCCCCATTTGGTAGGGGGAGGGTAGAAATAATGATAATAAGATTTAGTTTTTTTAATCTGTTTTAAAATTTTTGTATCTCATGCATGACTTGCTTCTTTCCAGTTTACTTTTTCCTTTGAATCCTTTCTTTTCCTGAAGTTAAAAAATTGGCAAAAATATGATGTTAGAACATAAAGAAATGTATCATTTTCCTGGAAAGGACGTGCTACATGCTGGAGTCAATATTCTGCACAAATGTATTTCTATTCCTTTTCCTTCATTTAGAAAAATCATTAAAAGCCGAGCTCAAGCCCATAAAAAATGTTTCCTTAACAGTAAGTAAACTTACGGTGACCCCTCCTTCCTGCCAATGCATTTGGTCTCCATCATTTGCCATAGGCATTGGTATTCTTTCTCACTGGAAGGACCTCCCTTGTACACCCTACTTGCTTTTCGAGCAGGGCAGGCACAGGTGCTGGTATTTGTCATCATGTGCAATGCATCAAGTGTGCCACTGTTATCAGGGTCTTGCTGCTGAAATGAGTATGTCACACAGTCATAGGGCTTCCCACATACGCGGCTATACATTTTTATGCCTTGTATGTATCTGGTGTGTGTGTTTGTGGTCTGAATGGAGTGGGAAAATTGCATTTCTCTTTGAGAAACCATCATTTATCAAGTTAGACTGACTATCAGTCTGGAACTGCTTTCAAGGTCAAGGACTGCTGAATGTCCAGAAATGAGATTTCTCATGGATGGGTGCCGTAGACTATCAAGAGCTTGATGAATGTTCTCACACCTGACCAGGCTGATAGACTGAGCAAACTGGATTCAGATTCTGTACTTGCTTGTACCTGGTGAATGGCAGATCCCATCCCAGTTTTGGCCTTCTGATCTTTGCATAACAGATATTTTCTTCCAAATTTTGTTTCAGGGCTGCCATTATTTTTCTGGTCCATCTCACTAGATTTTTATCTTCTCTCATGTTCTTCACCACCCCTTGTTTAAAAGTGCTCTCTGGCTTGTACTTGCTTTCCTTGCTGTTTCTACTGTATATGGGAGCATGATGTCTAAAGACCTGAACCCCATTTCATTTTAGCATAGGCGATACCAATGGTCTAATACTTCTCTCACCCCCATTTGGTAGGGGGAGGGTAGAAATAATGATAATAAGATTTAGTTTTTTTAATCTGTTTTAAAATTTTTGTATCTCATGCATGACTTGCTTCTTTCCAGTTTACTTTTTCCTTTGAATCCTTTCTTTTCCTGAAGTTAAAAAATTGGCAAAAATATGATGTTAGAACATAAAGAAATGTATCATTTTCCTGGAAAGGACGTGCTACATGCTGGAGTCAATATTCTGCACAAATGTATTTCTATTCCTTTTCCTTCATTTAGAAAAATCATTAAAAGCCGAGCTCAAGCCCATAAAAAATGTTTCCTTAACAGTAAGTAAACTTACGGTGACCCCTCCTTCCTGCCAATGCATTTGGTCTCCATCATTCATTTGTCTCCTAATCATACATTGCACTATCCTCTTTGTCATATTCTTTGCATGTTTTTTCATTTTGGGGATTCGAGTAGGATCTCTCAAGTTAATAATCTGACAGCATTGAAGATCAACCAATGGACAAGTTGTACTTTGCCCACACTCTTTTTTTTCTGACTTTTCATACAGGTTTCTTTTTACCACTATTTGGACTATAAGCTCCATCATGAACAAGAAAATAAGCGTTATATATAACAATCTTATAGTGATTTGACACTGTTTTATTCCTAACACAAGTCCTAACTTCAACAAAGCACGTATTGAAGAAACCATGAAAAAGAGATCTATAGTATATGAAACATGAAAGAACAAATAATACAGATAGAAGTAGCACATTTCAATTCCCTCATCTAATAAAACAGCTGACTATATCCACCTGACAACTCCAGGCAGTGGCATGAGAAAAAAAATGAATCATTTAGCTATAAAATATCCTAATGACTTTGACATCCCTAAAGAGGACTTGTACTGTCACTCACCTTCATCTTTTAAAAAGCTGCTTCACCAAGTTGAACTGTACATATTGATAATAACATATATCCTTATTTTTATTAATCAGATAAATATATAACATTCTATGCAGTAAAATAAGTGACCTAAGACTATCCTTCCTAGACTATTTGGAAACATCATAAAAAATTCACAGTTACTAACTTCATGAGTTCCCAGTGAGTCTAGGACCACAGACCGAAAACACATTCTCTAGAAATTAAAAGGTGCTATACTTTTACTATTTTTTAACAGTAATAATAATAAACCAAATTGTCTGTTCAAAAGGCCAGTTTTCAGTCACTCTGCTGGTTATCACTTGCTTTGAATTTCCCTTTTCTCGGCCTGTCAATTAACAAAATGGTAAGTGGGTAACTAGAGAAGAAAGAAAGAACCGTAGACATCCCAACCTATTTCACATGCCTGCAGCATATTGTTGAGAAGTCTTCATTCTTTCTTTCTCACTGCAAACTAACAAAGTGACCCAACTGCACTTAGACTGACATAAAGAAACAGTTAAAATAGCAAAACTAATTTAAAGAATACCTCCAATTACTACAGATTCTCCTTAACCGAAAGTAGGCCCATTCTTTGGGAGAAAATAATAGCAAATGAAATAGCTGATAAAGGATTAATTTGCAAAATATACAAGCAGCTCATACAACTCAACACCAGAAAAAGAAACAACCCAATCAAAAAATGGGAAAAAACACCTAAAAAGACATTTCTCCAAAGAAGAGATACCTCATACCAGTTAGAATGGCAATCATCAAAAAGTCTATAAACAATAAATACTGGAGAGGATGTGGAGAAAAGGGAACCCTCTTGCACTGTTGGTGGGAATATAAACTGATACAGCCACTATGGAAGATGTATGGTGATTCCTTAAAAACCTAGGAATAAAACTATCATATGACTCAGCAATCCCACAACTAGGCATATACCCTAAGGAAACCAAAACTGAGAAAGACACATGTACCAAAATGTTCATTGCAACACTACTTACAACAGCTAGAACATGGAAGCAACCTAGATTCCCATCAAAAGATGAATGGATAAACAAACAGTGATACATATACACAATGGAATATTACTCAGCCATAATGAGGAACACAGTTTTGAGTCAGTTCTAATGAGCTGGATGAACCTTGAGCCTATTATACAGAGTGAAGTTAGTCAGAAAGACAAAGATAAAATCCTATACTAACGCATATATGTGGAATCTAGCAAAATGGTGCTGGTGAATTTATATGCAGGACAACAGTGGAGGAACAACAAAGAGAACAGACTTATGGAAGAGGGGAAAGGAGAGGTTGAGATGTGTGGCAAGAGTAACATGGAGACTTATGCCACCATATGTAAAATAGATAGCCAATGGAAATTTGCTGTATAAACCAGGGAACCCAATCAGGAGCTCTGTAACAACCTGAGGGGATGGGATGAGGAAGGAGACAGGAGGGAGGGGGCACATGCATCCCTATGGCTGATTAATGTTTATATTTCACAGAAAACAACAAATTCTGTAAAGCAATTAGCCTTTAAATAAAAAAAAAATAACAAATGTAAAGAAATAAAAAATAACTTGAAACAAAAAGTAGGCCCATTCTTGTATTTCTCAGAAATTCATCAGCAAGTGTATGGCAGCTAAGGATTAGGGAGCTGTGACCACTCCCTTTATAAATCTTCCTTCAAATTAATGGAGCCTTGTGCTTTGTCTTTTTGATACAAATCAGTTTTAGGGAGACACAAGTTTGGATTTAAGTCAACTCCAATACAATTCCAAAACTTACTGGTAAGGAATGGAAGGGGACTATGTGACTAACTGAAGACAAGTTATTTTAAAATGAGAAAATATTTTG
The DNA here is from genome assembly GCA_022376925.1 of Tragulus kanchil. Lineage (NCBI taxonomy): Eukaryota > Metazoa > Chordata > Mammalia > Artiodactyla > Tragulidae > Tragulus > Tragulus kanchil. The sequence goes on from JAIOJX010000028.1 coordinate 184,007,190, forward strand.
TCAGAGAACCTGTAGATTTTTCCACATTAATGCTTCTTGTCACTTATCCACGCACACATCATGGATCAACTTGACATAACATTGTTGGTGTTCAATCACTAAGTCGTGTTTGACTGCAACCCCATGGCCTGTAGAATGCCAGGTCTTCCCTGTCTCTCTCTCCTATAGTTTGCCCAGGTTCATGTCCATTGAATCCATGATGCCATCCAATCATCTCATCCTCTGCAGTCCCCTTCTCCTCCTGCCCTCTATCTTTCCCAGCATCAGGGTCTTTTCCAATGAGTCGGCTCTTTGCATCAGGTGGCCAAAATACTGGAGCTTCAGTTTCAACATCAGTCTTACAATGAAGGTCCTTTTGAGGGGATCCTGGCTAAAGAAAAGCAGATGGTCATAATGATGAATAAGTGTGATGTAAATGGCTGTCCCAACACAATAAAATAGGTCCAATATCGTAAAAGCTGGTGGTATTTGTAAGCAAATTTTAGCACCTAACTTATCCTAATAGTTTCAGAAGACAATGGAGGCACATTGTTCATGCAAAAAAACTATAATACTGAAATACACAGCACACAAGTAATCTGACTTGAAAGTAGCTTATCTAAGTTGGCATTTCAAAAAATCTTCCATATATGAAACATAACTAGTCACAGTTCTGCTCAAGGAGGTCCTAGAAGCATTAGCAGAGAGGAAGTGAGATGCAGACTGTTTTTAGAGTGTTTGTTAATGCCACATCTCTTTCTGATTCATTCACTTTCCAGTATTTACTTACATCTGTGGCAAGGATAAGGGTCAGGAAGGTATTTTTATGACTGTGTAAGGACCAGCTATTTAAACACATCTCTCTCCCACTTTATCAAAAATGCTTTAGTAGAGTTGGAATTCAAGGATAGTTTTGGAGAAAAGTACGATGACTTGACGGATCATCCTGATAGCTGAAGTAGTCTACTTAGCCATCTGTTCTCATCTGATACAAATCAGTTTTAGGGAGACACAAGTTTGGATTTAAGTCAACTCCAATACAATTCCAAAACTTACTGGTAAGGAATGGAAGGGGACTATGTGACTAACTGAAGACAAGTTATTTTAAAATGAGAAAATATTTTGTCAGAGAACCTGTAGATTTTTCCACATTAATGCTTCTTGTCACTTATCCACGCACACATCATGGATCAACTTGACATAACATTGTTGGTGTTCAATCACTAAGTCGTGTTTGACTGCAACCCCATGGCCTGTAGAATGCCAGGTCTTCCCTGTCTCTCTCTCCTATAGTTTGCCCAGGTTCATGTCCATTGAATCCATGATGCCATCCAATCATCTCATCCTCTGCAGTCCCCTTCTCCTCCTGCCCTCTATCTTTCCCAGCATCAGGGTCTTTTCCAATGAGTCGGCTCTTTGCATCAGGTGGCCAAAATACTGGAGCTTCAGTTTCAACATCAGTCTTACAATGAAGGTCCTTTTGAGGGGATCCTGGCTAAAGAAAAGCAGATGGTCATAATGATGAATAAGTGTGATGTAAATGGCTGTCCCAACACAATAAAATAGGTCCAATATCGTAAAAGCTGGTGGTATTTGTAAGCAAATTTTAGCACCTAACTTATCCTAATAGTTTCAGAAGACAATGGAGGCACATTGTTCATGCAAAAAAACTATAATACTGAAATACACAGCACACAAGTAATCTGACTTGAAAGTAGCTTATCTAAGTTGGCATTTCAAAAAATCTTCCATATATGAAACATAACTAGTCACAGTTCTGCTCAAGGAGGTCCTAGAAGCATTAGCAGAGAGGAAGTGAGATGCAGACTGTTTTTAGAGTGTTTGTTAATGCCACATCTCTTTCTGATTCATTCACTTTCCAGTATTTACTTACATCTGTGGCAAGGATAAGGGTCAGGAAGGTATTTTTATGACTGTGTAAGGACCAGCTATTTAAACACATCTCTCTCCCACTTTATCAAAAATGCTTTAGTAGAGTTGGAATTCAAGGATAGTTTTGGAGAAAAGTACGATGACTTGACGGATCATCCTGATAGCTGAAGTAGTCTACTTAGCCATCTGTTCTCATCTGAAGGTATCAAGCTTAAGTTGGCAAGAGTGGCTGCAATTGTTGATATGAGTGCACTAGAGAGACATGTTGCTATGGAAACAATATCTCTGAGTTACATTATACATTGTAGAGGTCTTGGCATTAAGAATGACCACCTAAAGCAAGAAATGAAGACAAGGAATTACAGAAAGCTGTCTAACGATATTTAGTCTCTACAAAGGAAAGCTGCTAATTGCTAAGGCAGACTTTTTGACCTACTCTGATGAAAAAAGGAAGACATTGTACAGGTAAATACATCCACAGAAGTATTTAGCACTCTGCTATTGCAGAAAAGAGTCTTGTGAAATATGTATTCCAGCCACTTGCATTCTTCCCAGAAATAAACAGTGAGGAGATCAAAATAACGGTTAATCTATCATCAGATTTTAAAAATACATACTAGGACCCACTATATAAAAATTATAGAATGTGTTCCTTTACATTGGAGGGAGAAAATTCAACAAGAACATTATTAAGTGCAAGGCTAGGTCTGAAAGTGATACCAAACCTTCACAGTAGGTTCTCTGACCTCTAAATATAAAAGCTGCATTGTTATAGAAAATATTTCAGCCATTCTTCACTGCAGAGAAGGAGAGACAGACAAAGGACACACATAGAGAATATCAGTCCCATTCTCTTTATTGTAGAAATTTTTATTTAAAAATATTTTTAAAGAATTACCAGTTTAATAAAAATAAAACTAGAAAATACTAAGGAATAAAAAGAATTAAAAAATATATCCTATAGACCCATCTCTCAAATATACCCTTTTGGCATATTTTTTCTCTCTTTTAACTCTTTGAATATCTTTAAGCAACACCATTTCATATTACTGAGGATTTGACTCAAACTTAATTCAACTTAAAAGAAAGGAAATACTCAGAAGAAAGAACTGAATCTGGGCACAATACATTGAAATCATCCCAGTCTTTATAGACCACACTTTATCAGATTCCATTCTCAGTCCCAGAGACTGTCACCACTAAAAGAAATCCCAGAAATTGTTGATTCCAACTCCTTTACTTCTTAAATGAAAAAAACTAGTACCCAAAGAAGTTACTTACAGATGGCATATCACTACTGAGTAGTTGACTTAGACTTACACCATTTTCAAAGCAGACCAGTACCACCAACTTATCATTGCCTATTAAAACAAACTTCAAATTATTTGTAACTAATGGGAATATCATATATAAAGTTGTTCTTTTCCTGGTCTTTCTACTAGTCTGTTTCTCTTGCCATAAGAAAGGTGCTATAACTTATATTGCATTCACTGCTTCTGGGACCAGAAAGAAATTCCAACTATTTTGTTCATTTTCATGATGTTGAGGAGACAGTGCAGTCCCTCTTGTTCCTCTCTTCAGACAAGGTGTCCATGCCCAAGTCAGAGGGGGAAATTACATGTGTTCACAAGAGTTAACTGCAGACTGTCTGAAGAGGATGGGTGAACTCAGTGGAAGAAGGAGCCCATGCTAGAAGACATCTCAAATACACAGCACCTACTACACACTTCCAGGCTCACCATGAAAAGTCTCCTTTTCCCTCTAATTCTACACACTCCAAGCTGAATTTATTTCACTCTTCTCATCAGTCTTTCTCCTATACAATTTGCAAATCTTTTTGTTCCTTCCCTTCACCCAAACTCTGCATCTTAGTCTATGCAAGCTGCTAAAACAAAATAGCACACACTGCAGGGCCTAAAAACTGTGAGAAACTTATTTCTCACAGTTCTGGAAGTTGTAAGTCTGAAATCAAGATTCCATCATGATCCGGTGAGGAACATCTTCCAGGCTGCACACTTTGGACTTCTGTCCACAGAAGATGGAAGACAAATGAGTTCTCTTGGCCTTTTTTATATGACCATTAACTTCATTCACGAGCACTCGGCCCTCATGGCCTAATCACCTCTCAGAAGCCCCACATCCTATTACAGTCACACTGGGAATCAGGTTTTTAACATATGAATTCGGGGGGTATGCCAACATTAAGATCATAGTATTTAGTCTCACCTGCTTCTTGGAAGACAAAGCCCTGTCTGGTGACCTATAAGAAATGTCTCTTATAGCTCTTTCTCTTCTCTTAACTTTGACATTGGCTGAGATAGAGGAAAAGGCTATTAGAGTAAGAGAGGGTGGAAATACACAGATGAAAGAAATCAGTATTTGATATTTAAGCCTACCATAAGATTGTATTCAACCCAAAGAAAGACAACTAAAGGAGGAAAAGACTTCCTTGCTTGTTTAGTCCAAATTCTTTCTTTAGATGAGGGAATTGAGGCTCAGAAAAGTCAATTTTTTTTTTTATCTGTGTGGATAATCTCCCAAGAAAATGGTTCTAGGTTGAAGATGAGAATCCTGAATGCCCATTAACCTGACACCATAGCTCCCTCATCTAATATCAAGACACTTACAGTCTCAGAGTTGTCATATTCTTCTTGTAGGCATCAACACTTCTTGCCAGCATCAACACTTCTTGCCTATGAAATGATGTGATTGAAAATAGCAACTGCATTTAGAGGCACTCTTGTGTAGAAGTTCTCACACTTCAGAAATGCTTAGACTCATGAAAGGCCTGAGCCAACAGCACTTCCTACAGAAGGTGTAGTTTCTCTCTGCAATTGTTGGCCAAAGACATGTATCTCTTAATCCTCCAGCACATATCTGCCTGCTTTCAGAGAAAACACATCCTCTGGTGCTGTTAGTAGTAAACATGAGTTTGCTGAGCCCTAATGCTTTCTAGGAATCTACAGTGCAAACACCAAGAATCAATGTCTAAGTTTGCTGAACATGTCCAACATAGACAAAAGAATAGAGATTCTGGCACACACTGCAGGGCCTAAAAACTGTGAGAAACTTATTTCTCACAGTTCTGGAAGTTGTAAGTCTGAAATCAAGATTCCATCATGATCCGGTGAGGAACATCTTCCAGGCTGCACACTTTGGACTTCTGTCCACAGAAGATGGAAGACAAATGAGTTCTCTTGGCCTTTTTTATATGACCATTAACTTCATTCACGAGCACTCGGCCCTCATGGCCTAATCACCTCTCAGAAGCCCCACATCCTATTACAGTCACACTGGGAATCAGGTTTTTAACATATGAATTTGGGGGGTATGCCAACATTAAGATCATAGTATTTAGTCTCACCTGCTTCTTGGAAGACAAAGCCCTGTCTGGTGACCTATAAGAAATGTCTCTTATAGCTCTTTCTCTTTCTCTTAACTTTGACATTGGCTGAGATAGAGGAAAAGGCTATTAGAGTAAGAGAGGGTGGAAATACACAGATGAAAGAAATCAGTATTTGATATTTAAGCCTACCATAAGATTGTATTCAACCCAAAGAAAGACAACTAAAGGAGGAAAAGACTTCCTTGCTTGTTTAGTCCAAATTCTTTCTTTAGATGAGGGAATTGAGGCTCAGAAAAGTCAATTTTTTTTTTTATCTGTGTGGATAATCTCCCAAGAAAATGGTTCTAGGTTGAAGATGAGAATCCTGAATGCCCATTAACCTGACACCATAGCTCCCTCATCTAATATCAAGACACTTACAGTCTCAGAGTTGTCATATTCTTCTTGTAGGCATCAACACTTCTTGCCAGCATCAACACTTCTTGCCTATGAAATGATGTGATTGAAAATAGCAACTGCATTTAGAGGCACTCTTGTGTAGAAGTTCTCACACTTCAGAAATGCTTAGACTCATGAAAGGCCTGAGCCAACAGCACTTCCTACAGAAGGTGTAGTTTCTCTCTGCAATTGTTGGCCAAAGACATGTATCTCTTAATCCTCCAGCACATATCTGCCTGCTTTCAGAGAAAACACATCCTCTGGTGCTGTTAGTAGTAAACATGAGTTTGCTGAGCCCTAATGCTTTCTAGGAATCTACAGTGCAAACACCAAGAATCAAATGTGAAAGTCTAAGCTGTGATCAAGCAAGTGAACATGTCCAACATAGACAAAAGAATAGAGATTCTGGAGAAAACTATTTGAAATGGCCAAAGTTGTCTTATGGGGCTACCTTCCATTTACCCTTCCTTTCTGCTGAACTAACAGATCTCTTACAATGAATTGATGCTTATTACAGTTAAGCTATACATATCCTTAAATATGTAATCATTAAATTGCCTTAAGGTACACTTTGCCATATCATTACCCTCACACTCAGAAGATCATTCCACAGTTGCCAGTTATTCTCAAATATATCAAGGACCAGTTTCTGGTCTGCCCTATATCTAACTTCAATAGAACCTCTGTGAGATCACGATGGTCTTATTTTTCACAACTGCAGCTTACTTTTTAAAAGTAATTTCCAAGGCCTCTTGGGCACAACATCTCCCCATGGATGACTGCAATAGTTTCTAGAACTCCTGTACTCCTATGTCCAACAGCTAGCTTTTGCACAGTAGCCAGAGTGATCTTTTTAAAACATTAATTTGATCATGTTACACCCTTGCTGAAAGCACTGTAATGACTTTCCATCACTTTAGTATACGATCAAAGCCTTTTACCTGATCTGATTCCTCCTCACCTCTCTGAACTTATTTGCTCACACTGACCACTCTGTCTCTGAGCATGCACTAGCACACACTTACCTCAGCCTTTCTGATGAGGCTATGCTCTATGAAATATTCTCTCCACATGGATGACTCTAACTCTTTCTAGTGTGCGCTCAATCATTACTTCAGAGGAGAGGTCCTCCTGTAATGCATCCGCTAAAATAGCAACACACTTGTTGGTATGTAACCTGGACCCCATATATGGAGGACAAAGAGGAATGGAAGAATTGGTTTGGAAATGGCAGCAAGGGAACATATAGGAAAGGTTTGCTTCTCTTGGTGGTGGCAAGATGAGTCGATCTCTGCACCTACCTGCTAGAATCTTAAAAGTTCATGTAGAGGCCTCACTTGGGTTCCATCAGATGGACTCTCTAAACATTCTCAGCAACACACTGCTGTCTTAAGGCTGCATCCTTGAAGACTGCTCTAGCTGTGGGAACAGTGGGCAGAATGTACATTCCAGAGACAGAGGAGGAGATGACGTGCCCCTGACTGCCTGGATCAACCATGGGCCACATCTTTTCAATGACCTCCTCCACAAGCCTAACCCTCACTATTTTCTATTCTTTGTTTTGTTTTTTTTTTTTCTTAAACTAACATTTTCCTACTCGATATTATATTTTATATCTGTTTGTTTACTTCCTGAAACTTCCTATTCCACAAGGGCAGGTGCTTTTCAATTGGTTCACTGATTAACAAATAAATAAATAAAACACCTCTCAGCACTTAGTAAATGCTCATCAAATATTTTATGAAGTGGTTGGATAATGCGGGCAGTTTCCTACGAGGGGGGCAAGCCCATTTATTTAGGAGTACTTCTGTTGTTCACTTGCTACTTATGTACTTGTAAAAAATAAGTTTTGATGAAAGTCAGTTATCACTAATGTGACAGAACTAATGTTTAATTTATTTTATATACGCAAGAAGAGATTTAAGAAACTTTCTGTTCTCCTTCACATTCTTATATACTTTTTTGAGGATGAGAAAAAAGGGTATAGTTTAAGGGTGAGATTAATGGAAGCACACTGAAAACAGAACAGAATCACATTCACTACTCTGCTTCTCTTTACCAAAGTCTGCTCCTTAGAAGAGTCATATAATCAGCATCAAAATTATATGGATAAGAAAAGCAAAATATTGAGGACCTTTCTTTCTATCCAATTTAGTGATTCCTTGATTTCATGATTGATATGGACAATAATATGAGGATCCTTTATAATAAACCTATAGGCTCCCACCCCACCTCAATATTCTTGGCCCTATAAACACAGACATCACTGTACTTAACATTTCTAAAGATCAAACTTCTACTTAGTGACATACTTACCAAAAAACACCGAAAATGGTTCAACACAGAGTAGGTATTCAGAAACACTATTTCTCCTTCCCCCACCTTTACCATGCTTTTCCCAGTGGTGACAAAGACAAAAGCAATGTTAGTATCAATCAGCCTTCCTTCTTTTTTTTATTTTATTTTATTTATTTATCTTTTTTTTGGGGGGAGTGGGGTGGGGAGGGAGGGGGACTGGCGGGCCACTTCTATTGGTCTTTCATTTCTCCATTTTCATCCCTCTTTGTTCTTTGGCTCCTGTAGGCCTCCCATCGTGGTGGCCTCTGTCGTCGCAGAGCGCGGGCTCTGGGCACATGTGCCCCAGAGCTCCAGCTCGGTAATTGGACACATCAGTCCAGCCGCTCCGTGGCACGTGGGATCTTCCCAGGCCAAGGATTGAACCGGCGCCCCTTGCACTGCAAGGCACTGTCCTTACCCACTGGACCACCAGGGGAAGCCTCAGCCTTCCTTCTAATGTCCTATTTATGCAAGGTCAGGCCCTTCTTTATTGGGAATATTCCAAGTAATAAGAGAAGTGGGACAGGATGTAAACAATATCACTAGTGTTACTCACACAATAAAGGCCAAGGTGAAGGAGGATGAAGAGGGTCTACAGTTAATAGAAGCTGGGTGGACAGAGGGAATCACCGAGTCGAAAGATTAGGGATGACACCTGGCAGCAATGGAGAATGGGTTGTTGCTAGACAAGTGAAATAATTAGCAAACTATGAGAAGACAGGCTTTCTTAAAGTTTGGGAAGCACTGTAATTGAAATACCCTTTGTGCATTTTTTTGAAAGGGTTTATAGTCAAGATTCAAACTGCTCCTCATTAAATTTTTGTCACCAAATTTTAGTTCATTAAATTTTGTGAACAAAAATCACATTCACTACTCTGCTTCTCTTTACCAAAGTCTGCTCCTTAGAAGAGTCATATAATCAGCATCAAAATTATATGGATAAGAAAAGCAAAATATTGAGGACCTTTCTTTCTATCCAATTTAGTGATTCCTTGATTTCATGATTGATATGGACAATAATATGAGGATCCTTTATAATAAACCTATAGGCTCCCACCCCACCTCAATATTCTTGGCCCTATAAACACAGACATCACTGTACTTAACATTTCTAAAGATCAAACTTCTACTTAGTGACATACTTACCAAAAAACACCGAAAATGGTTCAACACAGAGTAGGTATTCAGAAACACTATTTCTCCTTCCCCCACCTTTACCATGCTTTTCCCAGTGGTGACAAAGACAAAAGCAATGTTAGTATCAATCAGCCTTCCTTCTTTTTTTTATTTTATTTTATTTATTTATCTTTTTGGGCAGTGGGGTGGGGAGGGAGGGGGACTGGCGGGCCACTTCTATTGGTCTTTCATTTCTCCATTTTCATCCCTCTTTGTTCTTTGGCTCCTGTAGGCCTCCCATCGTGGTGGCCTCTGTCGTCGCAGAGCGCGGGCTCTGGGCACATGTGCCCCAGAGCTCCAGCTCGGTAATTGGACACATCAGTCCAGCCGCTCCGTGGCACGTGGGATCTTCCCAGGCCAAGGATTGAACCGGCGCCCCTTGCACTGCAAGGCACTGTCCTTACCCACTGGACCACCAGGGGAAGCCTCAGCCTTCCTTCTAATGTCCTATTTATGCAAGGTCAGGCCCTTCTTTATTGGGAATATTCCAAGTAATAAGAGAAGTGGGACAGGATGTAAACAATATCACTAGTGTTACTCACACAATAAAGGCCAAGGTGAAGGAGGATGAAGAGGGTCTACAGTTAATAGAAGCTGGGTGGACAGAGGGAATCACCGAGTCGAAAGATTAGGGATGACACCTGGCAGCAATGGAGAATGGGTTGTTGCTAGACAAGTGAAATAATTAGCAAACTATGAGAAGACAGGCTTTCTTAAAGTTTGGGAAGCACTGTAATTGAAATACCCTTTGTGCATTTTTTTGAGAGTATTTATAGTCAAGATTCAAACTGCTCCTCATTAAATTTTTGTCACCAAATTTTAGTTCATGTTTTAACTGTAATTTTCTACTTGTTATGTGCTCAGATGCTCAGTCATGTCTGACTCTCTTACTTCATGGACTGTAGCCCACCAGGCTCCTCTGTCCATGGGATTCTCCAGCAAGAATACTGGAGTAGGTTACTATTTCCTCTTCCAGAGGATCTTCCCAACCCTGGGATTGAACCCGTGTCTCCTGCATTGCAGGTAGATTATTTACCACTAGGGCCACCTGGGAAGCCCAATTTGTTGTTGTTGTTCAGTCACTTAAGTGGTGTCTGACTTTTTGTGACCTCATGAACTGCAGCATAACAGGCTCCCCTGTCCTTCACTATCTCCCTAAGTTTGCTCAAACTTGTGTCCATTAAGCTATTGATGCCATCCAACCATCTCATCCTGTCCTCCAATTCTCCTCTTGCCCATTAGGCCATGCTTAAAGTAACAGCAAGTCTGTCTGCCTTTACTTGGCCCTATTCAAATTCTCTTAGGTTCATAGAATTTCTAGATGAAACTTGGATGGGCAATACAAAGCTGAATTTGGAAAGATTCCTGGAGTTATCCTTCATGAATGCCACTCAAACAAGAAAGAAGTTTAAAAAAATTGGTTGGCAATGAGCAAAAGGTATTATAAATACACATCTTGTCTCTCTTTGTTGAGGCTTATAATATGCTGACAAAAATATGTCTAGTACCTACCATTTGATCTGCTACCCAGCAAAAAAGGAAGTCAAAGTGGTTAAGATGATATGCCATAAAGAACTAAGACTGTGTGAAAAGAGAGAGGTACTCAGAACCAGTATGTATAATATGGACAGTCAATCTGTTTTAAGAGTTTAGAAAGTGAAAGGAAATATTCATGAAAGGTTTTGGCCGAAAAAGAAAAAAAAAGGGAAAAAGGCGGGGGGGGTTCTACATTTTGGGGGAGAATCACCGAGTCGAAAGATTAGGGATGACACCTGGCAGCAATGGAGAATGGGTTGTTGCTAGACAAGTGAAATAATTAGCAAACTATGAGAAGACAGGCTTTCTTAAAGTTTGGGAAGCACTGTAATTGAAATACCCTTTGTGCATTTTTTTGAGAGTATTTATAGTCAAGATTCAAACTGCTCCTCATTAAATTTTTGTCACCAAATTTTAGTTCATGTTTTAACTGTAATTTTCTACTTGTTATGTGCTCAGATGCTCAGTCATGTCTGACTCTCTTACTTCATGGACTGTAGCCCACCAGGCTCCTCTGTCCATGGGATTCTCCAGCAAGAATACTGGAGTAGGTTACTATTTCCTCTTCCAGAGGATCTTCCCAACCCTGGGATTGAACCCGTGTCTCCTGCATTGCAGGTAGATTATTTACCACTAGGGCCACCTGGGAAGCCCAATTTGTTGTTGTTGTTCAGTCACTTAAGTGGTGTCTGACTTTTTGTGACCTCATGAACTGCAGCATAACAGGCTCCCCTGTCCTTCACTATCTCCCTAAGTTTGCTCAAACTTGTGTCCATTAAGCTATTGATGCCATCCAACCATCTCATCCTGTCCTCCAATTCTCCTCTTGCCCATTAGGCCATGCTTAAAGTAACAGCAAGTCTGTCTGCCTTTACTTGGCCCTATTCAAATTCTCTTAGGTTCATAGAATTTCTAGATGAAACTTGGATGGGCAATACAAAGCTGAATTTGGAAAGATTCCTGGAGTTATCCTTCATGAATGCCACTCAAACAAGAAAGAAGTTTAAAAAAATTGGTTGGCAATGAGCAAAAGGTATTATAAATACACATCTTGTCTCTCTTTGTTGAGGCTTATAATATGCTGACAAAAATATGTCTAGTACCTACCATTTGATCTGCTACCCAGCAAAAAAGGAAGTCAAAGTGGTTAAGAGGATATGCGATGAAGAAATAAGACTGTGTGAAAAGAGAGGTACTCAGAACCAGTATGTATAATATGGACAGTCAATCTGTTTTAAGAGTTTAGAAAGTGAAAGGAAATATTCATGAAAGGTTTTGACATGGAGAGCTGAAGAAAAAGGAATTATATTAGTTTTGTGGCCTGTCTGTTGGTCTTTTCAAAACAGACTATATTAAGCGATCATATTGTTTTAAATTATTTTTAAAAAATGAGTCTCTACTGAGATTGGCTGTAAGGAAAGATTCAAACTAACCTAACCTGATCCATGTACAAAGAAATAAGCATGTTTTACTTTTTCCTTTTTAATCCCCTTTTCAATCACTTTTATCACCTACAGTTAACTTTTTGGAGGGTAATTTTGCTAATCTATCCATGAAAACTATGACAACAATATTTGGCACATGATATACATTCAATGAATTAACTAATGAGTGATTGAATTAACAATGCAGTTTTGCAGAGGAAAAACACCCCAATTGATTGCTGTTATCCATACTGACAGGACTCATTTATTCTGAACAGTTAAGAGACGTAGAGTATTTTTATATCAATTTTCTGACAAGAAAGCACACATTGAAAAAGAATCAGGAATTACGAATGATGCTCATGTCAAATAGCGGTCAACTGAGCGGCTATTCATATATTTATTAGAAATTTGGTTTCTCGCCATTTTATTTCCATCTAGACACCAATGGAAGTGATACTCATAAATATTTTATTGAATAGCTTTCATTTTAACATAAGCAGCAAGTTGGAGAGCAGATGCTTCCGCATCTATGGGATTGTCTTTGTGATGAAGCCAAATGTCAGGGATGTTTCGCTATTATAAATACACATCTTGGATGGGCAATACAAAGCTGAATTTGGAAAGATTCCTGGAGTTATCCTTCATGAATGCCACTCAAACAAGAAAGAAGTTTAAAAATTGGTTGGCAATGAGCAAAGGTATTATAAATACACATCTTGTCTCTCTTTGTTGAGGCTTATAATATGCTGACAAAAATATGTCTAGTACCTACCATTTGATCTGCTACCCAGCAAAAAAGGAAGTCAAAGTGGTTAAGATGATATGCCATAAAGAACTAAGACTGTGTGAAAAGAGAGAGGTACTCAGAACCAGTATGTATAATATGGACAGTCAATCTGTTTTAAGAGTTTAGAAAGTGAAAGGAAATATTCATGAAAGGTTTTGACATGGAGAGCTGAAGAAAAAGGAATTATATTAGTTTTGTGGCCTGTCTGTTGGTCTTTTCAAAACAGACTATATTAAGCGATCATATTGTTTTAAATTATTTTTAAAAAATGAGTCTCTACTGAGATTGGCTGTAAGGAAAGATTCAAACTAACCTAACCTGATCCATGTACAAAGAAATAAGCATGTTTTACTTTTTCCTTTTTAATCCCCTTTTCAATCACTTTTATCACCTACAGTTAACTTTTTGGAGGGTAATTTTGCTAATCTATCCATGAAAACTATGACAACAATATTTGGCACATGATATACATTCAATGAATTAACTAATGAGTGATTGAATTAACAATGCAGTTTTGCAGAGGAAAAACACCCCAATTGATTGCTGTTATCCATACTGACAGGACTCATTTATTCTGAACAGTTAAGAGACGTAGAGTATTTTTATATCAATTTTCTGACAAGAAAGCACACATTGAAAAAGAATCAGGAATTACGAATGATGCTCATGTCAAATAGCGGTCAACTGAGCGGCTATTCATATATTTATTAGAAATTTGGTTTCTCGCCATTTTATTTCCATCTAGACACCAATGGAAGTGATACTCATAAATATTTTATTGAATAGCTTTCATTTTAACATAAGCAGCAAGTTGGAGAGCAGATGCTTCCGCATCTATGGGATTGTCTTTGTGATGAAGCCAAATGTCAGGGATGTTTCGGCAAGAACTTTCACATTGGTTAGGTCTCAGGATCAACTGTCCTCATCAGGATTTATCATTTTTTTCCAGTTATCATATAATAACTATTTAAATATTTTATTGACCAGTCTGAAGAAAGCCCTTCAAATTCTCAACTAAAAACCACATCATTTGGGGATAATTGCTTGGCAACTCCCTTTCTGAACACCTAACCATGCTACGTATCCTCTCTTTAGCCTGATTCTTCAGAGACCATGTCATCACCATCACTCTGACTCATACCATGCCTTCCAGCCTTTAGTGATTCCAGGTGATTGACACAGGACTCTCTGGTCCAAGTTCAATTCCACACTCTCTCCTTTTTTCCCTCCCCAAGGTCTTTGCTTTTTCCTTTCACCTGATATAGCTCAATTAATTCCACCTTGGGCAATTTTCTCTTTATAACTGTTAAAGATATTTTATACTTGTTAAAGCCTGGCAGTGTACTATACTTGGTCACACAGGTTTCTGAGGGAGATGACAAAGGGTACATTCAAGTTGAATTAAATGCTTCATACTCAGTGTGCATTGTTATTTATTTATTTATTTATTTATTTATTTTGCCACAAATTCCTGGTCTTATCCTGGTGAGATGGACTGTATCATCAATCAAATATAGTGCTTAAACAAATAAGTCTATTTTCACTACATGAGAAGTCCAGAAGTAGTTGACTGCAGGATAGTTTTATGTAATTCAGCAATCAGAGATGAATTCTCTTAGCCTTCCCACTGTGGTTGCAAGATGGTTGAGAGGCTCTTGCCATCACATCACCTTTGGCCAAGAAAAATAAAGAAGCAGTAGAACTAGCAGATGTCCTCTTGCATCACATCAGGCAGAAATCTGTCACATATCCAACAGGGATATGATGTGACTTCTCTTAAGATCTAGGCTTAACGCTCCTGCCTTAGTATTTTCCTCAGCCTTCCAGAACTGAGGGCATCTCAGAAACAGAAGGGTTTCTCCATCTTATCAACCTTGGGGTGGGCAAAAGAACCCAAACCAAAAAAAAAGGGTTGTATTCATACCACATCATTTCTCCCACCAAGTCCACCATTGCCAAGCACAGGATGATCTCAGTTGGCTCCTCACATATTGGTGGTCCTCTTCTCTAAGGAAGAAAATTCATTTCTATTTATCACTGACAAATGTATTAGTTAAAGGTCAAAATTTCCTTTTGGTCCTTATAGGTCAATTATTAAAATGCTGCGGTAAATATGTCAGCAAATTTGGAAAACTAAAAATTTTTTTTTCATTTTTTTAATGAATTAAAAAAAAAATTTGTTTACAGAATTTTGTTGTTCACAGACAAGTATGTTCCCAGATCAGTCATATGCATATCCCTGGTACCCTCCCACTGCCCAGTTCCCCCCATCCCACCCCACTCCTCCAGGCCATCGCAGTCCACCCTGCAGGATCTCCTATTCCTGCAGGTCAATGACAATAGCTATATTTTTCACATATGATAATACAGGTTTCCATGTTACTCCCTCTCTACCTCCCACCCACCGTTTATACCTCACAATGTCCATATATGTCTATTCTCTATGCCTGTTTTTCCATCGCTTCACTGCATGTGTTATCATTACCATCTTACTAGATTCCATATATATGCATTAGTATACAGTACTTGTCTTTCTCTTTTTGACTTACTTCACTTTTTATGATAGGTTCTAGATCCAGTCACCTCATTAGGACTGATTCTTCTGCATTTCTTTCTTCAACTGAGTAGTACTCCATTGTATATAGCCTTTTTTAATATCATTTTCAGCAATCAGAGATGAATTCTCTTAGCCTTCCCACTGTGGTTGCAAGATGGTTGAGAGGCTCTTGCCATCACATCACCTTTGGCCAAGAAAATAAAGAAGCAGTAGAACTAGCAGATGTCCTCTTGCATCACATCAGGCAGAAATCTGTCACATATCCAACAGGGATATGATGTGACTTCTCTTAAGATCTAGGCTTAACGCTCCTGCCTTAGTATTTTCCTCAGCCTTCCAGAACTGAGGGCATCTCAGAAACAGAAGGGTTTCTCCATCTTATCAACCTTGGGGTGGGCAAAAGAACCCAAACCAAAAAAAAAGGGTTGTATTCATACCACATCATTTCTCCCACCAAGTCCACCATTGCCAAGCACAGGATGATCTCAGTTGGCTCCTCACATATTGGTGGTCCTCTTCTCTAAGGAAGAAAATTCATTTCTATTTATCACTGACAAATGTATTAGTTAAAGGTCAAAATTTCCTTTTGGTCCTTATAGGTCAATTATTAAAATGCTGCGTAAATATGTCAGCAAATTTGGAAAACTAAAAATTTTTTTTTCATTTTTTTAATGAATTAAAAAAAAAATTTGTTTACAGAATTTTGTTGTTCACAGACAAGTATGTTCCCAGATCAGTCATATGCATATCCCTGGTACCCTCCCACTGCCCAGTTCCCCCCATCCCACCCCACTCCTCCAGGCCATCGCAGTCCACCCTGCAGGATCTCCTATTCCTGCAGGTCAATGACAATAGCTATATTTTTCACATATGATAATACAGGTTTCCATGTTACTCCCTCTCTACCTCCCACCCACCGTTTATACCTCACAATGTCCATATATGTCTATTCTCTATGCCTGTTTTTCCATCGCTTCACTGCATGTGTTATCATTACCATCTTACTAGATTCCATATATATGCATTAGTATACAGTACTTGTCTTTCTCTTTTTGACTTACTTCACTTTTTATGATAGGTTCTAGATCCAGTCACCTCATTAGGACTGATTCTTCTGCATTTCTTTCTTCAACTGAGTAGTACTCCATTGTATATATGTACCAGAACTTTTGTATCCATTCATTCATCAAAAGACATCTAGGTTGCTTCCCTGTTCTAGCTATTGTATAGAGAGCTGCAATGAACATTGGGGTACAGGTTCTTCTTTCTGTTTTGATTTCATCAGGGTATAAGCCTAATAGTGGGGTTGCTGAGTCATACAGTGCTTCTATTTTTAGTTTTTTAAGGAGTCTCCATACTGTCTTCCATAGGGGCTGTACCAATTTACATTCCCACCAGCAATGCAAGAGTGTTCCCTTTTCTCCGCAGCCTCTCCAGCATTTATTGTCTGTCGATTTGTTGATGATGGCCATTCTGATGGGTGTTAGGTGATATCTCATTGGAGTTTTGATTTGCATTTCTCTAATAATAAGTGAGGTTGAGCATCATTTCACGTGCTCTTTCGCCATCCGTATGTCCTCTTTGGTGAGATGTCTATTTAGATCTTTTTCCCATTTTTTGATTGGGTTGTTCATTTATGTGGTGCTGAGTTGTGCAAGTTGCTTATAGATTTTGGAGATTAATTCTTTGTCTGTTATTTCATTTGCTACTATTTTCACCCATTCTGTGGGCTGTCTATTCACCTTTTTGTAGTTTCTTTTGCTGCACAAAAGCTTTTAGGTTTCATTAGGCCCCACATGTTAAAAAGAGATGGCAGTAACATACCACTTTACCTGTCTCCTATGAAACCTATATACAGGTCAAGAAGCAACAGTTAGAACTGGACAGGGAACAATGAACTGGTTTCAAATTGGCAAAGGAGTACATCAAGCTGTGTATTTTCACTCTGCTTATTTAACTTATATGCAGAGTACATCATGTAAAATGCTGAGCAGATTGAATCACAAGATGGAATCAAGATTGGTGGGTGAAATATCAACATCAGATATGCAGATGACACTAGTCTAATGCAAGAAAGTAAAGAGGAACTGAACAGCCTCTTGATGAGGATGAAAGAGGAGAGTGAAAAAGCTGGCTCAAGATTCAAAAACCTCAAACAATGATATCTGGTTCCCATTACTTCATGGCAAATAGAAGGGTTTGAAAAAGTGGAAGCAGTGAAATATTTTATTTACCTGGGTTCCCAAATCACTGCAGACAGAGACTGCAGCCATGAAATGAAAAGACGTTGGCTCCTAGGAAGGAAAGCTATGATAGACCGAGACAGTATTAAAAAGCAAAGACATCACTTTGCTGACAGAGTTCTGTATAGTCAAGCTATAGTTTTTGCAGTAGTCATGTATGGATGTGAGGGTTGGACAAAAACATTCAAACTGTGGTGCTAGAGAAGACTCTTGTGAGTCCCTTGGACTGCAAGATCAAACCAGTCAATCCTAAAAGAAATCAATGCTAAATATTCAATGGAAGGACTGATGCTGAAGCTGAAGCTCCAATACTTTGGCCACATGATGCAAATGAGCCAACTCACTGGAAAAGACCCTGATGCTGGGAAAACCTGAAGGAAAAAGAAGAGGGTAGCAGAGAGTGTCATGGTTAGATAGCATCACTGACTCAGTGGACATGAATTTGAGCAGACTCCAGGAAATAGTGAAGGACAGGGAAGCCAGGTTGGCTAAAGTCCATGGGGTCACAAAGAGCTGAACACACTTAGCAGCTGAACAACAAGAACAATGGCCATTTTTGATATGTAGTTATGTATTTTCTCATATTTTTGTTCACTTTTAGAGTTTTTGAAGTTCTTTGTGGAATTATTTCTTAAATGTGAAAACAAGAAAAGTAAATCTACATAAAAATAACAAAGTTTTATTCCTTTTCCTATTTTTGCTAATCAATTTCCATATCTTTTGTAGGTAACAAGTTTAATCATTCTCTGATTTATCCTTGCTATATTTCTTTTAGAAAAATAAGAAGGTATATACTTCAATAAATACAGACAATTTTTATTTCATCTTCTTTCTTTACATACACACACACATATATATGTACCATATTTCTACATAAACTATATCAGTTAGAGATTTTTAATTATTTTCTATATGTGTGCATTATTTAATTTTGTAAATATACTTCTGCTGGTTGTGTATTGTTACCCTATTGTATTTGCTTATTTCAGAACTTGCTATTTCTTTCTACTGTTTTGTCTATCAATTAAGAAGAAAAAACATAACTGCTTTGATTATAGAAAGTTTATATTATTTTTCAGTATCTGGTAAGTATGCACTGCTATATCATTCTGTGGTCTTTCTAAGATTTCATCATTATTCTTGCATGCTTATGTTTCCAAATGAATTTTTATATAAACTTGTATGGCTATGAATTTAAATTATGTGATTTTTTATTGAAAATGAACTAGATTCATATTTTAACTTAAAGAAAACCAACATGCATATGATATTAAACATAAAAACAAGGAATGTTTTTGCTTTTGTTCGAATCTGTTTGGTGTCTTTTTTATTTTATACTGTCAAATCATTTACAAGTATGTACAGTGTTCTTTTTTCTTTCCCATTTTGATCAATATTCCCATACAATGTTAAATCATAGTGAGGAAACAGGCATCTATGCCTTGTTCTTGAGCTTAGTATGACTGCTTCTTTCACATGCATGTATGTGTGTGTCCATGTGTGAATTCTTATTCCACTAAAGATTATCAGAAAAAGTGTGTATCAGTTGTGTCTAAGGCCTTCTGAGTAACCATGATTTTTCTCCCCAAAGTTACTATGAAGAAATTATTTTCACTGATATGAAGATAGATGTTAATAGATTTGCAAACATTAAGACATCCTTATGTTCAAGAACAAATCTTACTTGGTCATGATGTATTGTTTTTCTATACAACTGTCAATTTCATTTGCTAATATTTTATTTTGGGCTTCTCAGGTGGTGCTAGTGGTAAAGAACTTGCCTGCCAAAGTAGGAAACATGAGAGACTCAGGTTCTATCCCTGGGTTAGGAAGATTCCCTGGAGAAGAGCATGGCAATCCACTCTAGAATTCTTGCCTGGAAAATCCCTGGACAGAATAGCCTGGTGGGCTACAGTCCATTGGGCACAAAGAATTGAATTCAACTGAAGTGACTTCGTAACCATGCACACAATAGTTTATTTAGGATATTTGTATCACTAGGAATATTTGGGGCATTCTGTTTTGATTTATGCTACCATTAGATTTAGGAACTAATGTTTTGTCTATCAATTAAGAAGAAAAAACATAACTGCTTTGATTATAGAAAGTTTATATTATTTTTCAGTATCTGGTAAGTATGCACTGCTATATCATTCTGTGGTCTTTCTAAGATTTCATCATTATTCTTGCATGCTTATGTTTCCAAATGAATTTTTATATAAACTTGTATGGCTATGAATTTAAATTATGTGATTTTTTATTGAAAATGAACTAGATTCATATTTTAACTTAAAGAAAACCAACATGCATATGATATTAAACATAAAAACAAGGAATGTTTTTGCTTTTGTTCGAATCTGTTTGGTGTCTTTTTTATTTTATACTGTCAAATCATTTACAAGTATGTACAGTGTTCTTTTTTCTTTCCCATTTTGATCAATATTCCCATACAATGTTAAATCATAGTGAGGAAACAGGCATCTATGCCTTGTTCTTGAGCTTAGTATGACTGCTTCTTTCACATGCATGTATGTGTGTGTCCATGTGTGAATTCTTATTCCACTAAAGATTATCAGAAAAAGTGTGTATCAGTTGTGTCTAAGGCCTTCTGAGTAACCATGATTTTTCTCCCCAAAGTTACTATGAAGAAATTATTTTCACTGATATGAAGATAGATGTTAATAGATTTGCAAACATTAAGACATCCTTATGTTCAAGAACAAATCTTACTTGGTCATGATGTATTGTTTTTCTATACAACTGTCAATTTCATTTGCTAATATTTTATTTTGGGCTTCTCAGGTGGTGCTAGTGGTAAAGAACTTGCCTGCCAAAGTAGGAAACATGAGAGACTCAGGTTCTATCCCTGGGTTAGGAAGATTCCCTGGAGAAGAGCATGGCAATCCACTCTAGAATTCTTGCCTGGAAAATCCCTGGACAGAATAGCCTGGTGGGCTACAGTCCATTGGGCACAAAGAATTGAATTCAACTGAAGTGACTTCGTAACCATGCACACAATAGTTTATTTAGGATATTTGTATCACTAGGAATATTTGGGGGCATTCTGTTTTGATTTATGCTACCATTAGATTTAGGAACTAATGTTAATAGTTGTCTCATAAGAATTAATTTGGAAGTTTCTGTTCACTTTTGAAACTTGTGAACAATTTACATAGCATTAGAATCATCTAGGTGTTCACCATTTCATACAATGTACCTTTAGAAACACCTAGATGGGGTACTTTTTGTTAGGGAAACATTTTGTTTTTACAAACTTCCATTATTCTCCTGTGAAACAAATCCATTTCACCTCTGTGTACAATAGAATTATTTTGACTTAATTGCAGGTTCCTAGAAAAAAGTATTTCTTATCTAAGTTTACAACGTACCATCATAGTTATACAAGTATTCTACTATCCAAAGTTTATTTTTTCTTTCTCCAGCTATTTTCTGTTAGTTGCTAATTATTTTGTATATATGTGATAAGTAACTTCTTTATTTTTGTTAACTTTTTAAAAAAAATCAGTATCTGTACTTAACATTATTTTAAAATTTTTACTATTTCTGCCTTATTTATTCATTTTATTTTAATAAGTCCTTCCTTAGTTTTTATTTTTTTCAAGATTTTGTACATTTTTGGAGTTCTGAGTTAGTAAATCAAGAAATTTATTTTTAATTTTAAATGTCAACTAACATAACTATTTAAGGTTTTGAATATTCCTCTGAAAAAGTGCTGTAAGAAATAGATTGTGAGAGGTAAGGATTATACCATTTTTTAAAATTTGAATTTACAGTTTCATTTCACTTTTGTCTAGAGATATTGAAAAAGTGTTGTTCGTTTTCAACAACTGTAAATTTTTTTCATTTTTTGCTAATATTTTATTTTGGGCTTCTCAGGTGGTGCTAGTGGTAAAGAACTTGCCTGCCAAAGTAGGAAACATGAGAGACTCAGGTTCTATCCCTGGGTTAGGAAGATTCCCTGGAGAAGAGCATGGCAATCCACTCTAGAATTCTTGCCTGGAAAATCCCTGGACAGAATAGCCTGGTGGGCTACAGTCCATTGGGCACAAAGAATTGAATTCAACTGAAGTGACTTCGTAACCATGCACACAATAGTTTATTTAGGATATTTGTATCACTAGGAATATTTGGGGGCATTCTGTTTTGATTTATGCTACCATTAGATTTAGGAACTAATGTTAATAGTTGTCTCATAAGAATTAATTTGGAAGTTTCTGTTCACTTTTGAAACTTGTGAACAATTTACATAGCATTAGAATCATCTAGGTGTTCACCATTTCATACAATGTACCTTTAGAAACACCTAGATGGGGTACTTTTTGTTAGGGAAACATTTTGTTTTTACAAACTTCCATTATTCTCCTGTGAAACAAATCCATTTCACCTCTGTGTACAATAGAATTATTTTGACTTAATTGCAGGTTCCTAGAAAAATGTATTTCTTATCTAAGTTTACAACGTACCATCATAGTTATACAAGTATTCTACTATCCAAAGTTTATTTTTTCTTTCTCCAGCTATTTTCTGTTAGTTGCTAATTATTTTGTATATATGTGATAAGTAACTTCTTTATTTTTGTTAACTTTTTAAAAAAAATCAGTATCTGTACTTAACATTATTTTAAAATTTTTACTATTTCTGCCTTATTTATTCATTTTATTTTAATAAGTCCTTCCTTAGTTTTTATTTTTTTCAAGATTTTGTACATTTTTGGAGTTCTGAGTTAGTAAATCAAGAAATTTATTTTTAATTTTAAATGTCAACTAACATAACTATTTAAGGTTTTGAATATTCCTCTGAAAAAGTGCTGTAAGAAATAGATTGTGAGAGGTAAGGATTATACCATTTTTTAAAATTTGAATTTGCAGTTTCATTTCACTTTTTGTCTAGAGATATTGAAAAAAGTGTTGTTCGTTTTTTTTATAATTTGCAGTGGGAAGAGCACTTTTGGTTTTCCCCAGCATTTTATTATATATCATTGAATGTACAGAAGAGTTAAAAGGATTATACAGTAAAGATACATTTTTCCATCACTGAGGTTTTATTATTCTCAACATTTTGCTATATAATCTTTACCACATCTCATTTATTTATCTATTCATGCAAAACTTTAATTTATCAATTGATCTCTTTTTTAACTTATTCATTTATAAATTCATTTCCCTTTTTTTTTATCTGATTTTTCACAGTATTCCAAGCTAGTTTTAGACATTAACATGAAAATTCAAAATTGTTCCCCTTACTGGTCTCCATTTTCAAGAATTTTGAGTACAATTAAGCCCTGATTAATATGCATTAGGTACAAAATATTGTGATTTCAGAGTATGTCCATTGAATTCCTCTCAAAAAACAAATAAAAGTCTTCATAGATTGAATTATAGTTTTAAATTATTCATGACCCTCTAATCCTAGTATGCATCATTGTTACACCTCTGTGGTAAGCAGAATATGATTAGGTATATCTTCTGAGTTCAGCCAATCAACTTGCTTTGGCAAAATATTTTAGTAGATGTGACATAAGCAAAAACTTGAAATGTGTTAACATATTTGGGTTTGCCTTCTTTAACTCATATTTTTAGTCACAAAAAAATCACGCCTCAGAGGATTGTCTCTCCATGAAGAATGACCACCACATTGTGCAAAGCTGGTTCTATATGAAACTTAAGAGACCCAGTCTAGACCAATGGAGTTAAAAATGGCCCACAGTTGCACCAATGGAGTTAAAAATGGCCCACAGCTGCATGAAAAAGGAAATAAGCTGACTGCTATAAGCCACTGAGTATTAGAGTGGCTAGTTATGCAGCATCATTCATACAACTGCTACCAGGGAGAGCTATGAGCAAACCTAGAACTGGTGTTAATGGTTTGGGAAGTGGTCGACAGGTAACAAGCATGATGTAATAGGAGTTAAGAAAAATTGTAAAGAAAGAAGAAGTTGAAAAAAAGGGTAAGCTATGCCATGGAGCAGCTAAATATTGGGTAAAAACTGTCACTCATTATAATGGGGAGAACAGAAAATATACCTAATGAATTTGTCATGTTGATTGAGGAGATTTTGAGGTAGGTTGCTCAAATCCCAAGGTGGTTGCTACTAGCAGCACAGGACGAAGTTCTGTAAGTTGTGAAAGAACTGGCCAGGGTAAAAATAGAGCTGAGAGAGAATATGAAGAATCCACAAATGCTAAGACTGCAAATTGGAAAGTTAAACTGCTTTTTACCATTTTAAGTATATGGTTATTAAGATATAGCCTCAGGGGAAAGAATAATTCTCTGGTACTTCCAATAATATATAGCCTAGAGTATGACAAAATTAAATGTGTGGCTATAATACCTTTTTTTTTAACTTCTGAAAGAATTAAATGAGCATCTAGTAGATATCTGCTAGAAAAAAAAATGAAGAGTATCGCCTAGAGAGTTTAAGAGTGTGGCCCTGCTGATGTCTTATACATGCATTTCATTAAAACTATCATTGTAGTGAAATGATTGTGATTGTAGCTATTACAATGTGAAATTGACTAGAATCAAATACACAGGAATTTTGCTGTTTTCGAGACAAATGTCTTAGCAAGGTTTCTCTAACTTGGACTAAAAGAGACTGTAAGTATGGAAGATGTAAAACCAATGTCAAGCCTTAGTAAGCAGGTTCAAAACTTCCTCTAGCCATCCTGTCTCTGCACAGTTATGTTTAACTCTTTTGCAACCTCAAGGGCTATAGCCCACCAGACTCCTCTGTCCACGGAATTTCTCAGACATGAATACTGGATTGGGTACCCACTCCTCTTCCAGGTGATCTTCCTAACTCAGGGATTGAACCTGCATCTCGTTTGCCTCCTGCACTGCAAGTGGATTTTTTACCTTCTGTGTCTCAACTTCCTCTACTTTGAAGAAAAGTGTATTCTCCCACATGTTCTTCAGAAGTGGTCAAGGAAATTTTTTTGAAATGTAAAGCCCTCCTGAATGACAGAAAAGGAGCAGTGAAGACCAATGGGTGAGGGAATCATTCCCAGAGAGAAGACACATGGCCTAATCAAAGATCATCTCCGGCTCTGAGAATGGGTGGTTTGGCACTATGTGTCCAGCTGGAGTAGGAAATTTCTATGGACCATTGACTGGCATGTGCTTTCCTTTATGACTTATTTGTGAAGGGCCATGTTTAACATGCTTTTTTTCATCCTTATTATATCACTGTACTTTATGTTCTGCTGAGATTTCAATTAGCCTATGAATCATGAGGAACTACATCTGATACTGTGGATCTTCTGATCCTAGACTTTGAGTCTGCTCCTATGAATTTTGGTATAAAAATTGGGGGGATAAGGGATTGCCTAGGAGAATCCACAAATGCTAAGACTGCAAATTGGAAAGTTAAACTGCTTTTTACCATTTTAAGTATATGGTTATTAAGATATAGCCTCAGGGGAAAGAATAATTCTCTGGTACTTCCAATAATATATAGCCTAGAGTATGACAAAATTAAATGTGTGGCTATAATACCTTTTTTTTTAACTTCTGAAAGAATTAAATGAGCATCTAGTAGATATCTGCTAGAAAAAAAAATGAAGAGTATCGCCTAGAGAGTTTAAGAGTGTGGCCCTGCTGATGTCTTATACATGCATTTCATTAAAACTATCATTGTAGTGAAATGATTGTGATTGTAGCTATTACAATGTGAAATTGACTAGAATCAAATACACAGGAATTTTGCTGTTTTCGAGACAAATGTCTTAGCAAGGTTTCTCTAACTTGGACTAAAAGAGACTGTAAGTATGGAAGATGTAAAACCAATGTCAAGCCTTAGTAAGCAGGTTCAAAACTTCCTCTAGCCATCCTGTCTCTGCACAGTTATGTTTAACTCTTTTGCAACCTCAAGGGCTATAGCCCACCAGACTCCTCTGTCCACGGAATTTCTCAGACATGAATACTGGATTGGGTACCCACTCCTCTTCCAGGTGATCTTCCTAACTCAGGGATTGAACCTGCATCTCGTTTGCCTCCTGCACTGCAAGTGGATTTTTTACCTTCTGTGTCTCAACTTCCTCTACTTTGAAGAAAAGTGTATTCTCCCACATGTTCTTCAGAAGTGGTCAAGGAAATTTTTTTGAAATGTAAAGCCCTCCTGAATGACAGAAAAGGAGCAGTGAAGACCAATGGGTGAGGGAATCATTCCCAGAGAGAAGACACATGGCCTAATCAAAGATCATCTCCGGCTCTGAGAATGGGTGGTTTGGCACTATGTGTCCAGCTGGAGTAGGAAATTTCTATGGACCATTGACTGGCATGTGCTTTCCTTTATGACTTATTTGTGAAGGGCCATGTTTAACATGCTTTTTTTCATCCTTATTATATCACTGTACTTTATGTTCTGCTGAGATTTCAATTAGCCTATGAATCATGAGGAACTACATCTGATACTGTGGATCTTCTGATCCTAGACTTTGAGTCTGCTCCTATGAATTTTGGTATAAAAATTGGGGGGATAAGGGATTGCCTAGGAATGAGTATATTTTATATATAATTATGACCAACAAGGGTTTGATCCCTGGGTTAGGAACATCCTCTTGAGGAGGGTATGGCAACCTACTTTAGGAGTCTTTCCTGGAGAACCATGGACAGAGAAGCCTGATGGACTATAGTCCATAGGACTGGAAAAGGTTAAACATGACTGAAGTGAATTAGCATGCACATATGACCAACAAGATGTGAAAGAATAAATCATTACTCTTAATTTTTTGCTTCCCTGCAATAATAATATACATCCATAGTCTTCTCACGATGGAAGGACTGCCTCTCACTAACTCTAGGTTTGGGTTTGATCACAAGAGTTTCTTTAACCATAAAATGTTAGTGGATGTGACATAAACAGAAGCTTCAAAGGTTCTTTGAAGTTGAGCTTGTATTCTTATGTTCCTACCTTTCACATATGCGGAAAATGTCTTTGGTAGCCTTGGAGTCTAAAATGGATGATAGATCCTTAGAGGTAATCTAAACCCAACCTGAACTTTGGATTTAGACCCAATCTAATCCATAGAAGCCTAACCAAGAACAGTTGAACCTCAGAACCATATATATATATGTATATGTATGTGTGTATGTGTGTGTGTGTTATGTTTATGTTAAATCATGCACTCTCTTTTTCTTAACAAAATACTTCGATGAACTTTCAACCATTCGGGAATGCTTACTGCGTTGTCTCAAAGGAGCATAAATGAAGAAAAGTTTGAAATTTTTGGCATAACAAAGTGATACGTACTTGTAAGGAGGACCAGGGGCACAAGTAAATGTGAAGGGATGTAACAAAAGAAAGTTATCCTGAGATGAAATAACATCTGAATATGTTATTTAAAAGTCTATACTGCTTTCTGGTAATACATGTAATCAAAAGCTCAAATAAGTGATATCATGTTGAGTTTACCAAGTGAAGTGCACAATTATTTCTTCCTCTGATTACAATAACATTCAAATTTTAAAAATATTCTTCAGTCAATTCTTGCGGGCATTCTCCTTGTAGCAACCTTCATGAGGAACTACATCTGATACTGTGGATCTTCTGATCCTAGACTTTGAGTCTGCTCCTATGAATTTTGGTATAAAAATTGGGGGGATAAGGGATTGCCTAGGAATGAGTATATTTTATATATAATTATGACCAACAAGGGTTTGATCCCTGGGTTAGGAACATCCTCTTGAGGAGGGTATGGCAACCTACTTTAGGAGTCTTTCCTGGAGAACCATGGACAGAGAAGCCTGATGGACTATAGTCCATAGGACTGGAAAAGGTTAAACATGACTGAAGTGAATTAGCATGCACATATGACCAACAAGATGTGAAAGAATAAATCATTACTCTTAATTTTTTGCTTCCCTGCAATAATAATATACATCCATAGTCTTCTCACGATGGAAGGACTGCCTCTCACTAACTCTAGGTTTGGGTTTGATCACAAGAGTTTCTTTAACCATAAAATGTTAGTGGATGTGACATAAACAGAAGCTTCAAAGGTTCTTTGAAGTTGAGCTTGTATTCTTATGTTCCTACCTTTCACATATGCGGAAAATGTCTTTGGTAGCCTTGGAGTCTAAAATGGATGATAGATCCTTAGAGGTAATCTAAACCCAACCTGAACTTTGGATTTAGACCCAATCTAATCCATAGAAGCCTAACCAAGAACAGTTGAACCTCAGAACCATATATATATATGTATATGTATGTGTGTATGTGTGTGTGTGTTATGTTTATGTTAAATCATGCACTCTCTTTTTCTTAACAAAATACTTCGATGAACTTTCAACCATTCGGGAATGCTTACTGCGTTGTCTCAAAGGAGCATAAATGAAGAAAAGTTTGAAATTTTTGGCATAACAAAGTGATACGTACTTGTAAGGAGGACCAGGGGCACAAGTAAATGTGAAGGGATGTAACAAAAGAAAGTTATCCTGAGATGAAATAACATCTGAATATGTTATTTAAAAGTCTATACTGCTTTCTGGTAATACATGTAATCAAAAGCTCAAATAAGTGATATCATGTTGAGTTTACCAAGTGAAGTGCACAATTATTTCTTCCTCTGATTACAATAACATTCAAATTTTAAAAATATTCTTCAGTCAATTCTTGCGGGGCATTCTCCCTTGTAGCACCTTCAGTGCTCCGTAGAAGGGAGATCCCAGAGCTAGCACGTCCCAGTTTTGAAAGGTAAACAAAACAAAGCAAAAAATGGCTTTAAATACTCCTCGGGGTACATCTGACCACACTGAACGATCCATATGGGAGAAAACTCTCAGTTTAGTCAGAAAGCTTATGCTATTTTCCCGGGTGGAGTTAGAAGAGAATAGCTTTCCCCTTCTTGTTCCTAAGCTTTGAGACTGCCTGGAGCTGTTTAAAATCATACTTCTAATTTCCTAAAGAGTTCTCCCACAAAAAAATTTAGCTGGAAATAATGAAGTAAACACATGGTACAAAGTATGGAATGGAAGCAGATAAGAACCTGATAGCTTCTGAATATTTATTCGTCATCCTTTATAGGAATGATATTAGTGTGTGTGAAATTTGAAACAGATTTCAAATCTCTCTTTTTTTGATCATGCCAATTCATAGTTAATTTCTGTGATCTTCACTGTAACTTTCCCAGTTATTATGCTAGACTTTAATTTTAAAAGAAGTTCTTCAGTACTACGATAGGGAAAAAAAAGCAGTTTACTTATCAGAAGTGAAACACACATCCTGACTTTTTCACAGTAAGGATCTAAGAAAAGTATCACACACATTCTGACTTTTTCACAGTAAGGACCTAATAAAAGTATCTATTAATTCTGAATTCTGATTAGATACAGAGAAAAATTATAACATCAAGATTTTATACTCATGTAAATAATTTTGAACATATAAATACTGGCATTCTTAAACAAATCAGGAAATACAGCAAACCAAAAATCTTAAAATCCAATTGTTAGAGGAATCTAACCAAAGACTGAATCAAAGAACTTGGGACTGAAGACACTCTCGTATGAAAAGCTTCGGAATGAAAACTGAGTACCATGGCTTATTGAGTTATTGCATTATAGCAAAATAAGTGTGTGAGTTACATTTAATGAAAAGAAAGAAAATGATGAAACCCTGGGAGAAAACATATGCCACTTGAAAATAATAGTGCATTTGCAATGAATTAGACCAAAATTTTTACATTACAATAGAAATCATATGTACTGCAAGGGGAAGAGGTGGCAGTAAGAACTAATTTCCTCATCATCTAAGTAAAAAACTTAATACATGATGCTTTAGTTTTAAAATTAAAAGGTATAACATAAATGTATTAGTATATTATTTAAACTGTAAACATATCCATCATATCATAAGTGAAAATTTCACATGATTTTTAAGGTGACTAAAGGAGTGGAATGGAAGGTAGAAAACATAGATCACATGGCAAAATGCAGACAAAAGACAGTCAGGAATGTAAAAATAAAACTTAACAACAAGGTAAGTATCAATTAAGGGAAAACATAGCATTCTAAGGTAAATCATACAATAAAAATGTATGCTAAGTTTGTATTGACCAAAAACAAAGACAAAGCTATAGGTCATATGAAGCAATGTATATAACATATAAATGAATCAAAACAGAGTAAGATGATGACAAAGACAAACCAGGCTACTGTTAATACAAGCAAAACTGACAGCTTCATAGTGATATCAAACAAGCTTGATTCAAGGAATTAGTGTATTAAATGTGACAAAGAAGAACAATTCAATAGCAAAGAAAATTATTCATAGGTAGAATAGTGCTGTCCTCATTCTTTAAACCCCAAATTAATATAACATTAAAACACAAAGCCAAGGCTGCAGGAGATAAAGGAGAAACCTAAGAGAATAGTGGTAGGACATTTTCCTTCACTTTTCGGAGCTCACAAGAAAAATATGTAATAATCTGAATGATATAACATTGACTAATGTAACATATATAAAATATCTGATAAATAGTGGACATTTACAAAAGTTCACTATATATTAATCTAAAAACACTACCACAAATTCAAATCTAAAATGCTGAAATTCTACACACACGTAACAAATTTCTGACCTATTGCAATACAGCCACAAAAACAAAATTACCCACTACTAAAATATGAAATCTTTAACTCCCAGTTCAGAGAAGAAATCAAAAATGAGACAATGGCATATCTAGAAAACAGCAGTAGAAAAATACTGTATAGCAAAACTCCTGGGTTGAATTTCCCACTTGTGTCCATGAAGAGATTTGTATCTTTGCACATGACACCAACAAACAAAAAGAAAAGAAATTAGGTACCCAATATAAGAAGTTAAAAATCACAAGCCAAAAATGGAAAAGAGGTAAACAACGATTAAGTCAGGCATTGACAAATTAAATAAATCACCATAGAATGGGCATGAAATAAAAAGAGGAAAAGACAATGCAAGGGTCAGTTTCTTGAAATAAAAACAGATGAAAAAGATAAACAATAGCCACCATAAATTAAAAGAAATAAAATACCACCAGGCAATGGTGATGCTGATGGTTCATATGTAACATACTTGGAGAAACACCTTTCAAAAGAAAAAGGAAAGCTTTCAAATAGATTATATAAAACCCGTACATCAGTAACCTTTCAAACCTAACTAAAGCAATACACTGCAAAACAAAAAGGAAAACTAAATATTGCCTAAGAATACGCATGCAAAGCTGTGAAATTATATGTTAACACAAAAAACTATATAATATATGACAATTACAAGTAACTATAACTTTGTATTCTTTGAAAAGCAAGAATATTTTAAAATAATGAAATTTCTTTAACTCCAATATTAAGTCAAAATACAAAAAAATTTTAAAACTTTTTATTTTTTATAGTTTTGTTTTTTACTGCCACACATCAAACGCACAGGTATACACAAAAAAATTTAAGATCATTTCACTAGTTTATCAAAGACATTTAATAGAATTAAACATGTATTCTTGATTAAAACACTTAATACCAAACACATAATTGTTGTTGTTTAGTCACTAAGTCATGTCTGACTCTTGCAAAGGCATGGAATACAGCCCCCAAATCTCCTCTGTTCATGGGATTTCTTGGGAAGAATACTGGAGGGGGTTAACATTTCCTTCTCCAGGGGATCCTCCTGATCAAAATCCCATCTCATTCACACATCTCCTGCATTGCAGGCAGATTTTTTTCATCTGAACCACCAGGGAAGTCCAAACACAAAATTACTTGTCATTATAAATGACCAAATTAGCAAGCAGCCAACATTAGGTCAAGTTTTAAAAATCTAGAAAGATTTCTGTTAAAGTTAGGAAAACTATATGGATACCTACACTCAATACTGCTATTTAACAATACTTTGGGACATCCCTAGTGACAGACAATAAAGAATCCATCTGCAATGTGGGAGAGTAAGCTTCTATTCCTGAGTAGGAAAGATCTCCTGGAGAAGAGAAGGGCTACTCACTCTAGTATTAAAAATACTTGTAAAAATGTAGTATATGTAAAAAAAAAAAAAATAGTATATATAAAAATACACTATATTTGTGGGGGGAAAAATAGAAAAGTCCAACACTATAGAACTATCCATTCTTCTTTAATATGTCTAGAAATTTAATGTGGTCTTATTCAAAATAGTAACTGTAGGTTTTCTGGAATTAAAAAAAAAGTTGACATTAATTTAGGCTAAATGTAAAAACATGTAAAGATAATTTATCATAAAAAATTTTCTAAAAAAGAAAAATTAGAGCAAATTACCCTTAAAATTAGTAAAAGCAAAAAATCAGTATGAGCAAAATCTTATTATTTCAGTGGAATATTTTATAATCCTCAGATAAGAATTTTAAAATATGGAAATTCAGTATATATTAAAGTACATTACAGAAAAATTAGAGGAAATATATATATCATTAACTTATTTATTGGTACTCTTGGCCAGCACTGGTCTTAGCGAAGTGGGGTTCAGATGTATTCTTGGTTCAGTACTTACACTAAAGTAAATCTGAGAAGTGGTAAATGTTTAAAATTTTAGATATAAAAATAGGATAAAAATGAAAAGAATATGGCAAATTATGCTTTTAATATAGTGTGGGAAAAATACTGAACATGACTTCATGAAGATTAGAGATGTGTATAGGGAAAAATAAGTAATGTAAATAAATGGAGAAATTGTTTGCAACTTTATGACAAAGGCAAATTTTAAATATGAAAAGAAAGGATTAGTTCTTCCTTTGGCCCATCCCCATTCACACATCTCCTGCATTGCAGGCAGATTTTTTTCATCTGAACCACCAGGGAAGTCCAAACACAAAATTACTTGTCATTATAAATGACCAAATTAGCAAGCAGCCAACATTAGGTCAAGTTTTAAAAATCTAGAAAGATTTCTGTTAAAGTTAGGAAAACTATATGGATACCTACACTCAATACTGCTATTTAACAATACTTTGGGACATCCCTAGTGACAGACAATAAAGAATCCATCTGCAATGTGGGAGAGTAAGCTTCTATTCCTGAGTAGGAAAGATCTCCTGGAGAAGAGAAGGGCTACTCACTCTAGTATTAAAAATACTTGTAAAAATGTAGTATATGTAAAAAAAAAAAAAATAGTATATATAAAAATACACTATATTTGTGGGGGGAAAAATAGAAAAGTCCAACACTATAGAACTATCCATTCTTCTTTAATATGTCTAGAAATTTAATGTGGTCTTATTCAAAATAGTAACTGTAGGTTTTCTGGAATTAAAAAAAAAGTTGACATTAATTTAGGCTAAATGTAAAAACATGTAAAGATAATTTATCATAAAAAATTTTCTAAAAAAGAAAAATTAGAGCAAATTACCCTTAAAATTAGTAAAAGCAAAAAAATCAGTATGAGCAAAATCTTATTATTTCAGTGGAATATTTTATAATCCTCAGATAAGAATTTTAAAATATGGAAATTCAGTATATATTAAAGTACATTACAGAAAAATTAGAGGAAATATATATATCATTAACTTATTTATTGGTACTCTTGGCCAGCACTGGTCTTAGCGAAGTGGGGTTCAGATGTATTCTTGGTTCAGTACTTACACTAAAGTAAATCTGAGAAGTGGTAAATGTTTAAAATTTTAGATATAAAAATAGGATAAAAATGAAAAGAATATGGCAAATTATGCTTTTTAATATAGTGTGGGGAAAAATACTGAACATGACTTCATGAAGATTAGAGATGTGTATAGGGAAAAAATAAGTAATGTAAATAAATGGAGAAATTGTTTGCAACTTTATGACAAAGGCAAAATTTTTATAATATAGAAAGGATTTTAAATATCAAGAAGAAAATAATGGAGAGTCAACAATAAAAATGTGCAATGAGCACCAGTGGTAATTTATATAGAAATGTACACACATGAAAAGGTGCTCAGACTCACTCATATTTAAATAAATAATTTTAGACAATCATTTTATTAGATTGAAATGATTAAAAAATTATAATGTTGGCAAAACCTTGGGCTAGAAATACTCGATTACACTATCGACGAAAGTGTCAAACAGCACAGTCTTTAGAAGGATATTTAATAAAGTCTATGAAAAGCTGAAATGCACATATCTTAGCTCAGCATATCCTCCTTCAAGAACAGTTTTCTAACAGACACAACAGTAAAACTGCCCTAGAAAACCAATACCAGCATATTCACTATTGCATTGGTTATGGCTGAAAAAGTGGTTAAAGAAAAGACTCTTCAGTGTTTATCAGGAAATAACTCGCTAAGTTTATGATGATACACATTGGTGATGAAGGTCAGTAAGATGACCTGAGCACAGGTTAACCTGGGGGCTGGACCTAGTTAACCAGGAAACTCTCCTTGGAAACTATACTCTGCCCATATTTCCACAGATGGAGCCATTTTCAAAAATGTAGCTTTAAGGGAGCAAGGTATTGTTGAGATCATCTGGATTAGATACAAGAGTGAACTCAAGTCAAGCCTTTATATAAACTTCTAAAATTGTGTTGAACAGGTGTGGAGATCTACAGGAAGCTTCCTTGACTATTAGACATGCCATCCACCCATCTAGGTGGTTCACTGGTAAAGAACCCACCTGCAGGAGGAGTGGGTTCAATCCCGGGTCAGGAAGATTCCTTGGAGAAGGAAATAGCAACTCACTCCAGTATTCTTGCTGGGAAAATCCCACAGACAGAGAAGCCTGGTAGAGTACAGTCCATAGTATCAAAAAAGAGTTAAACAACCACAAACGAATCTAGAGTGGCCTGCCTCTTTCTTTGGTCTTTCTCTGCTTTTCTTGTGCATGAGCCAGTTTCTCATTTTTTCCTGGGGAGCTTAACAATTTAAAACTACAATTGGTGGGCTTCCCTGGTGATCCACTGTTAAGGACACTGCCTTGCAGTGCAAGGGGCGCCAGTTTGATCCCTGGCCTGGGAAGACCCCACGTGCCACGGAGCGGCTGGACCGATATGTCCAACTATCAAGTTGGAGCTCTGGAGCGCATGTGCCCAGAGTCGGTGCTCTGCAACAACAGAGGCCACTGCAACAGGAAGCCCACACAGGCCAGAGAACAATGATGGATGAAAATAGATAAGTGAAAGACCAATAGAAGTGCCACCCACCCCTCCACCAAAAAAAAAACACTACAATTGGTGAGTCAACCAGGAGACTGAGAAATTGACCTTGGAAAAGAGGCACCCTCAATGGCAATCCTGAGTTGGCCATGGACTTTTGAGTGCAGAAGGGTGGCCTGAATGTTAGATGCTTGAGGACTAAAAAGTGTGAACAAGGACTCCTCTAAAGCACGTGCTGGTTTGTTGTGCTTGTCTAAGAGTTGTATAATGGCATTGTGGTGAAACAGAGAAAAATGGGCTGCCACAGTGTGCTGGCCTTTCCTGTGGGTAGTTCCTCTAGTCACCAATGCCCAGCTAGGGACTGAAGCTTGGCTGAGAAAAAGTTGGAAGAACTGAGGTAAAGAAAGACATATGGGTGTCTTCTGCTATGTTTTAGAGCTGGCAGACAAGGTGGAAAGGCAGAATAATTGGTTGGAGATATTAGCCTGCCATTTTCAAAGTTGCAAGGACGTAAGCAGCCTCAAATTAAGGCTTGAGCACTGTGACAAAGCCTGACTGGGATGTTGAGAAGAAGAATCCCTGGGAAAGCAAGGAGGATTTGTGACTGACCGTGGGGCAGATGAACCATCCAGAGTTCGCTGCTGTTTAATACAGGGGAAAGCAGAATCACAGCAACCCCAACCCCAACCAGAAGTCAGTCCTCCACTCAGGAAACATTCCTGATGAGAGAATACACTCCTGCTGAGCTTATTGATGCAGCTGGCAATCTCCAGCAAAAGACCAGGGAGCATCCAGGAATAGTGAGAGAGGCTATGGGATGTGGGGTGTGAGTGCATTTCTCTGACCTGGTGGGAGCCAGAGAGAAGCACCACACCCTGCCCTCCAGCAGTTCCTGAATGATCCGGGGAGGTGAGGCAGGAAGAATCAATGGAGTCAACTCCCTTGAAGACTGGCTATTCTAGCCTGCAGAGAGGTTTAGCCCAATGGGGAGACTGAAGCACGGGAGGCTCTGGAACTCTACAGAGGAGGTACAACAAATAGTTAGGGAGTTGGGAATGAGACCAGCCACTGACATTCCTGTCTTTGAAATCCCTGATCCAGTCACATTCGCTGCAAGAATAAAAGTCAAGACACTCCAGTCTACCTGGAATGGGATGCTGGTCCATGCTGAGCCCAGTCATGGCACAAGACATTCATGATGCTTGGCAATTCATTACTGATCTGAGGGCAACTGACAAATCCTGGAATCGGTGTAGAATGTGAGAAAGACCGGAGATAGAAAGGAAACTCATGGAGCCAGAGGGTTACCGGAATCTCCTGTGATAGGGTCAGTAAAAATAACCTGGAAATCCATGCGATTGAGTCCCAATGCATCTTTTCTGCCCTGCAGTTTTGAGCAGATTTGAGGAATGCCATCAGGAGTCAATGAGCCAAGCTCAAGCCCAGAGCAGAGCTGTCCCATGTCTTCCAGGACCATGAGTGCCTTGACTGCGATCAGTCGCTGGCTGGGAGTAACAAATGGGAAGCATACTCTCAGCGAATATGCACTGGTCCCTTTCTGAGCCCAACACCAGGACCCTGGATGATCAATGAAGAATAGGGGTGTCTTGCAGAGCTCAGACAAGGTGGAAAGGCAGAATAATTGGTTGGAGATATTAGCCTGCCATTTTCAAAGTTGCAAGGACGTAAGCAGCCTCAAATTAAGGCTTGAGCACTGTGACAAAGCCTGACTGGGATGTTGAGAAGAAGAATCCCTGGGAAAGCAAGGAGGATTTGTGACTGACCGTGGGGCAGATGAACCATCCAGAGTTCGCTGCTGTTTAATACAGGGGAAAGCAGAATCACAGCAACCCCAACCCCAACCAGAAGTCAGTCCTCCACTCAGGAAACATTCCTGATGAGAGAATACACTCCTGCTGAGCTTATTGATGCAGCTGGCAATCTCCAGCAAAAGACCAGGGAGCATCCAGGAATAGTGAGAGAGGCTATGGGATGTGGGGTGTGAGTGCATTTCTCTGACCTGGTGGGAGCCAGAGAGAAGCACCACACCCTGCCCTCCAGCAGTTCCTGAATGATCCGGGGAGGTGAGGCAGGAAGAATCAATGGAGTCAACTCCCTTGAAGACTGGCTATTCTAGCCT
Organism: Tragulus kanchil; assembly: GCA_022376925.1. NCBI lineage: Eukaryota > Metazoa > Chordata > Mammalia > Artiodactyla > Tragulidae > Tragulus > Tragulus kanchil. Next base: position 184,044,138 of record JAIOJX010000028.1, read on the forward strand.
GCAGAGAGGTTTAGCCCAATGGGGAGACTGAAGCACGGGAGGCTCTGGAACTCTACAGAGGAGGTACAACAAATAGTTAGGGAGTTGGGAATGAGACCAGCCACTGACATTCCTGTCTTTGAAATCCCTGATCCAGTCACATTCGCTGCAAGAATAAAAGTCAAGACACTCCAGTCTACCTGGAATGGGATGCTGGTCCATGCTGAGCCCAGTCATGGCACAAGACATTCATGATGCTTGGCAATTCATTACTGATCTGAGGGCAACTGACAAATCCTGGAATCGGTGTAGAATGTGAGAAAGACCGGAGATAGAAAGGAAACTCATGGAGCCAGAGGGTTACCGGAATCTCCTGTGATAGGGTCAGTAAAAATAACCTGGAAATCCATGCGATTGAGTCCCAATGCATCTTTTCTGCCCTGCAGTTTTGAGCAGATTTGAGGAATGCCATCAGGGAGTCAATGAGCCAAGCTCAAGCCCAGAGCAGAGCTGTCCCATGTCTTCCAGGACCATGAGTGCCTTGACTGCGATCAGTCGCTGGCTGGGAGTAACAAATGGGAAGCATACTCTCAGCGAATATGCACTGGTCCCTTTCTGAGCCCAACACCAGGACCCTGGATGATCAATGAAGCCCTGTGTAGTTGGAGGGTTTTGGGGCATAATTCCCAATCCATCTTCCAAATTTTTCTCTGGAAGAGAAAATAAACTTTGAATAAGGAGGAAGGAAATGTTGATACCATGTTTCACCTTTTGCTAAATTCTCTGCCTAAATCACTAATTACTGATCATAAATGGTAGATGAATATAAGCCTTATCAGGGTAATGAGATGGAATATTTTCAAAGGAAAAATTGAAAAATAAAGAAAAAATACCATCTAAGGTATCTAAAAATGCCCCTAAAATCTTTTCAAAACTATAGGAGGTTAATGTCACATATCTCCTCTAATTAAACCTGTCTCTTCTAAAGAATCACCATCAAGATAAATATAAATGATTGTTCCTTTTTTATGTTTTGTTTAATTATGTGTTATGAATTTGAACCTGTTTTTTTTACCTCAAATGTGCAGTGTTTCAGATCCATTTTTCTTAGTATAGACCCATACAAATAATCTGGAATCTGGTTTCTATAATGAAGTAGGTTCCAGGGGGTTTCCCTGGTGGTCCAGTGGGTAAGAACACCACCTTGCAGTGCAAGGGGCATGGGTTTAATCCCTGGCCTGGGAAGATCCCACGTGCCGCGGAGCAGCTGGATTGATGTGCCCAACTACCTAGCTGGTGCTCTGCAACAAGAGAGGCCACTGCAATGGGAGGTCCACACAGGCCAGAGAACAAAGATGGATGGAAATAAATAAATGAAAGATCAACAGAAGTGGCCAAAAAACAAACAAACAAAAAAAGAAGTAGGTTCCAAGTTCCCAGGAATGAATTTCTTTAATGTGATTTTTGGATACAACCTATTTGCAATCTGAAGATGTCTTATATTTTTTCAGTAGCACACTATGTGATCTTTGCAAAAAGTTCTACCTCTGTTATTTGAGACTTTCCCTATCACACTGGAGTAGGGAAACAGGCAACAATTATCTCTGGATCCTTCTTTCTCCATCTGAGACTCACACTAGGGTACCCAGAAACCCCTGCCCATGCCTGTCCTCATTTTTCTTAATTACCTTCTTCCAATTTACATTTAAACACACTTGTTCTTAAATAAAACTCATACATAAGAGTTTTCTGAGTTTCCTGGAATACTAGAAATTTTCAGTATATTTACTGCTTTGTGTTACATGAGTGCATGTAAATGTAATAATGACTTGAACTTTCTACTTAAGATTTTTGCAGTTTAGGTGATTATAGTTGAATTAATTTTTCTGACAACTTAACCTGCTCTAAATTCACCAGTAACCCTAAAAATTAATCAAAGGTAACAAACCATTGTTCGCAGTGAGTTATTTATCCTTGCTTTTTGTGATACCATCTAAGGTATCTACAAATGCCCCTAAAATCTTTTCAAAACTATAGGAGGTTAATGTCACATATCTCCTCTAATTAAACCTGTCTCTTCTAAAGAATCACCATCAAGATAAATATAAATGATTGTTCCTTTTTTATGTTTTGTTTAATTATGTGTTATGAATTTGAACCTGTTTTTTTTACCTCAAATGTGCAGTGTTTCAGATCCATTTTTCTTAGTATAGACCCATACAAATAATCTGGAATCTGGTTTCTATAATGAAGTAGGTTCCAGGGGGTTTCCCTGGTGGTCCAGTGGGTAAGAACACCACCTTGCAGTGCAAGGGGCATGGGTTTAATCCCTGGCCTGGGAAGATCCCACGTGCCGCGGAGCAGCTGGATTGATGTGCCCAACTACCTAGCTGGTGCTCTGCAACAAGAGAGGCCACTGCAATGGGAGGTCCACACAGGCCAGAGAACAAAGATGGATGGAAATAAATAAATGAAAGATCAACAGAAGTGGCCAAAAAACAAACAAACAAAAAAAGAAGTAGGTTCCAAGTTCCCAGGAATGAATTTCTTTAATGTGATTTTTGGATACAACCTATTTGCAATCTGAAGATGTCTTATATTTTTTCAGTAGCACACTATGTGATCTTTGCAAAAAGTTCTACCTCTGTTATTTGAGACTTTCCCTATCACACTGGAGTAGGGAAACAGGCAACAATTATCTCTGGATCCTTCTTTCTCCATCTGAGACTCACACTAGGGTACCCAGAAACCCCTGCCCATGCCTGTCCTCATTTTTCTTAATTACCTTCTTCCAATTTACATTTAAACACACTTGTTCTTAAATAAAACTCATACATAAGAGTTTTCTGAGTTTCCTGGAATACTAGAAATTTTCAGTATATTTACTGCTTTGTGTTACATGAGTGCATGTAAATGTAATAATGACTTGAACTTTCTACTTAAGATTTTTGCAGTTTAGGTGATTATAGTTGAATTAATTTTTCTGACAACTTAACCTGCTCTAAATTCACCAGTAACCCTAAAAATTAATCAAAGGTAACAAACCATTGTTCGCAGTGAGTTATTTATCCTTGCTGTGTGATATATCTGCATTTTAATCAGCACCATCATCAACTTAACCCAAGTCGCACAAAGAGAAGGATGCTAACATTTACACTTTTAAGTGCTAGAGGTTGGTTGAAGGATTTTCTTCAAGCTGTTCATTTTTTCGTGTTGCAGATCACATTACTGTTCTTTCCAGAGCACAATTCCTGACTGAGGATGTTGTAATGGTAAAGTTGCTACCAGCAAAGACACTAATAGTGAATAAGTCTAGAACCTGCTAGTAGGAGCTAGTTTTTGGAGAAAAGGAAAAAAAAATGTTGAAGAAAGTTTGCATTGCCTCATATTGGAAGGGTTAGGTAAAGAGATTTTAGATAAGATCTGAACACTTTTAAAGTTATAGACTCATTTCAGAAGGTGACAGTGATCTGAAGCACAGTATAAGCACTAGCATGAGTCATCCATAAAGAAATACCGCACAGGTTATTCTCTTTCATACCTTTCTCCCTTTTCAACACTTACCAAACATAGCTGATGACATTATATATATATACATATATACACACACACACATATATATATACACATATATATACATACATACACATATACATACATAGATAGTCACATACACTAGAATAAAAGGCACAGAAAGGGCAAAGACTATCTTTGCCTTTTGTCTAGCAGCTAACACCAGTCCTTCAGATAAAATAGATGTTCAGTAAATCCTTTCTGCTTGTCTGACTGATCACCTCTCTTGCCACTGTAACAAATTACCACAAACAATTAAAATGACACAGATTTACTATTTGAGTTTCCCTAGGTCAGAAGGCCAGACACATTGTAGCTGTTCCAGGCTTCATAAGGCCAAAATTAAGGTGTTCTTTTCTGGGGATTCTGAAGATGGATCCCTTTTCAAATTCATTCAGAATTTTGGCTGTGTTCAGTTCCATGTTGTTATAGCAAGGAGGTCCCCAAGTTATCCTTTGGCCAGGGGTTATTTTCAGCGTCTGGGGAATGTTTACATTCCTTCGCTCATGGCCCTCTTTCTGTATCCTGACACTTAACCTGCTCTAAATTCACCAGTAACCCTAAAAATTAATCAAAGGTAACAAACCATTGTTCGCAGTGAGTTATTTATCCTTGCTGTGTGATATATCTGCATTTTAATCAGCACCATCATCAACTTAACCCAAGTCGCACAAAGAGAAGGATGCTAACATTTACACTTTTAAGTGCTAGAGGTTGGTTGAAGGATTTTCTTCAAGCTGTTCATTTTTCGTGTTGCAGATCACATTACTGTTCTTTCCAGAGCACAATTCCTGACTGAGGATGTTGTAATGGTAAAGTTGCTACCAGCAAAGACACTAATAGTGAATAAGTCTAGAACCTGCTAGTAGGAGCTAGTTTTTGGAGAAAAGGAAAAAAAAATGTTGAAGAAAGTTTGCATTGCCTCATATTGGAAGGGTTAGGTAAAGAGATTTTAGATAAGATCTGAACACTTTTAAAGTTATAGACTCATTTCAGAAGGTGACAGTGATCTGAAGCACAGTATAAGCACTAGCATGAGTCATCCATAAAGAAATACCGCACAGGTTATTCTCTTTCATACCTTTCTCCCTTTTCAACACTTACCAAACATAGCTGATGACATTATATATATATACATATATACACACACACACATATATATATACACATATATATACATACATACACATATACATACATAGATAGTCACATACACTAGAATAAAAGGCACAGAAAGGGCAAAGACTATCTTTGCCTTTTGTCTAGCAGCTAACACCAGTCCTTCAGATAAAATAGATGTTCAGTAAATCCTTTCTGCTTGTCTGACTGATCACCTCTCTTGCCACTGTAACAAATTACCACAAACAATTAAAATGACACAGATTTACTATTTGAGTTTCCCTAGGTCAGAAGGCCAGACACATTGTAGCTGTTCCAGGCTTCATAAGGCCAAAATTAAGGTGTTCTTTTCTGGGGATTCTGAAGATGGATCCCTTTTCAAATTCATTCAGAATTTTGGCTGTGTTCAGTTCCATGTTGTTATAGCAAGGAGGTCCCCAAGTTATCCTTTGGCCAGGGGTTATTTTCAGCGTCTGGGGAATGTTTACATTCCTTCGCTCATGGCCCTCTTTCTGTATCCTCAAAACCAACAAAAGTGACTAGAATCTTTCTTGTGCTTTGAATGTCTCTGCTTTCCGATTCGGCTTCATACCTTCTCTGTTCTATTCTGCCTCATCTCTCTGACTCCTCTACTTGCCTCATCTGTTTTAAGGTCCATGAGATTACTTTATCTTAGATGAAAAATATTTTTTTTAAGGTCAGTTGATCAGAAACCTTAATTCCATCTCCACAACCTCTTCACAGCCGTACCTACTAGATTCATCTTTTTTAATAACTACAGGATGAGAACTTCAGAGGCCCATCTTTAGCATTTGGTCTACTACCGTCCTAAAGAAAAGGTATATGGAACACTTAAAGCGCTTGGCTCAGAGGAGAGATGACAGCGATATAAACACAACTTGTGATTACTAACACACATAAACTTTGCCTTATTGTGCACACGAAGGTGGGAGTGGATAGGGAGTTACTTTATCCAAACACTTCAAGGTGAGTGTTTGGCAAATTGCCATAAGTAGCTTTTCTTAAAGGAAGTGTTAGGAGAATGGTTACCATATTTTAGAGCAGATGCAGTTAAGAGTCTAGTGAAAACAGACTAGTATTAAGTGAAGCCAATTAAAGTGGAAAAACATGTAGTCCTGGAACAGAATTTCCACTTCTTCCTTTCATGCTCATTTTTATTAATACTTCCAAATTAAATAAGCATTCCCTGTTTGCAAGGGAAGCTGCAATAAGGGGAAAAGAGGCAAAGCAGAGGGATAAGAATGCCTGGAGGTGAAGTAGAGCATAAACTTCAAGAACAAATTAAAGAGGGACTTCCCTGATGGTCCAGTGGCCAAGATTCAACATTCCCAATGGAGGGGGGTAGGGGGGTCTGAGTTTGACCCCTGATCAGGGAACCAGATCCCACATGGGGAAACTGAGAGGTCACATGCCACAATTAAAGATTCCACAGGCAGCAAGGCAGATTGGAGATGCCATGTGCCATAATAGGATGTATGCCAACACTAAGGCCCAGGACAGACAAATAAATAAATACACATTAAAATAAATGGAAAAAAATGAAAGAAAACAGATTTTAGCATAGAAACAAAAAATAGGAAAAGGAAGGATGAGAAAGTTAGGTGAACATAAAGTTAAACTAGGGAGAGACTTCAGAGGAATTACAAAACTGAAAAGACGAAGGTTTTTCTCTATAGCTTCTTCTCTATTTTGAGGTTTAGGCCATTAAAAATGCATAGACAAGAAAAATGATAATCATATCCTGGTATTGGTTAATATGTTTGTTTTCTTCTAGTTTTCTACTCCTCTGTGCAATTAATTCTCTCATCAATAAAAAGAAACATTAAATGTAAATGCTTGAAACCTGAAGCTACTCTACAAATATTTGTGACCTGTGCATGGTTATCAGTGCCATAGATAAGAAACTGGATTTAGCTACTGGGATAAAGGAAATTACAAAAATTGCATCAGACCAGATACAACAGATTATAGTGCTGCCTTTTAATCTCATCGCAGCATGTGCATAGTCTCAATCCTTGGTTTACCCACAGCAATTTCCTTTCAGTAGCTGTCTTCTCATTTCCTCTGGTATCTCCCCAAATGCCCTGCATACTGCTCCATCTCTGAAGTTAATATCATACCTATGCAACCTTAGAATTTGAATCGCTGCTGTGTTGTTCTCTGGAGACATTCCTAGTGAGTTTATTATCAATGTTCTTACTACATATTTCCCTTGTGGGCTTTTACGGACTTCACCCACCCAGTGGATTCTCATAACAAATTCATCTTTGGGAGGATTTCCCATCGACTCTCGGCCCAACGACTTCACACTGCCTTTATTCCGTTCCTTTTCGTTCTGTGACTGTGACGTGCCTCTTTCTCTGTGGTGAACTTCAGGGAGCGGAGCAAGAATGTGCACCTGGAGGCATAGTGAACACGGCTGTCCTCTGGGCTGTCGCAGAGAAAGCTGATGTCTGTGTCGATGGGCGGAGAGGACTGACGCCTGTCTGGGAGCCCTCCCCACGCTGCCTCTCCTGACAGCCTCAGAACCGCCCCACTTACTTCACAGTACCCAGAGCAAAGGTTTAATGATGGTTTCTAACACTAAGGCCCAGGACAGACAAATAAATAAATACACATTAAAATAAATGGAAAAAAATGAAAGAAAACAGATTTTAGCATAGAAACAAAAAATAGGAAAAGGAAGGATGAGAAAGTTAGGTGAACATAAAGTTAAACTAGGGAGAGACTTCAGAGGAATTACAAAACTGAAAAGACGAAGGTTTTTCTCTATAGCTTCTTCTCTATTTTGAGGTTTAGGCCATTAAAAATGCATAGACAAGAAAAATGATAATCATATCCTGGTATTGGTTAATATGTTTGTTTTCTTCTAGTTTTCTACTCCTCTGTGCAATTAATTCTCTCATCAATAAAAAGAAACATTAAATGTAAATGCTTGAAACCTGAAGCTACTCTACAAATATTTGTGACCTGTGCATGGTTATCAGTGCCATAGATAAGAAACTGGATTTAGCTACTGGGATAAAGGAAATTACAAAAATTGCATCAGACCAGATACAACAGATTATAGTGCTGCCTTTTAATCTCATCGCAGCATGTGCATAGTCTCAATCCTTGGTTTACCCACAGCAATTTCCTTTCAGTAGCTGTCTTCTCATTTCCTCTGGTATCTCCCCAAATGCCCTGCATACTGCTCCATCTCTGAAGTTAATATCATACCTATGCAACCTTAGAATTTGAATCGCTGCTGTGTTGTTCTCTGGAGACATTCCTAGTGAGTTTATTATCAATGTTCTTACTACATATTTCCCTTGTGGGCTTTTACGGACTTCACCCACCCAGTGGATTCTCATAACAAATTCATCTTTGGGAGGATTTCCCATCGACTCTCGGCCCAACGACTTCACACTGCCTTTATTCCGTTCCTTTTCGTTCTGTGACTGTGACGTGCCTCTTTCTCTGTGGTGAACTTCAGGGAGCGGAGCAAGAATGTGCACCTGGAGGCATAGTGAACACGGCTGTCCTCTGGGCTGTCGCAGAGAAAGCTGATGTCTGTGTCGATGGGCGGAGAGGACTGACGCCTGTCTGGGAGCCCTCCCCACGCTGCCTCTCCTGACAGCCTCAGAACCGCCCCACTTACTTCACAGTACCCAGAGCAAAGGTTTAATGATGGTTTCTAACACTTGAAGACAGAAGACTGATCGCAGAAATGAAACGTGAAATTCTTGCGATCCAAAGCTCTTCTAATATCTCTTTAAACAGGAAGAGTGATTTTCAGTAGAGGAAAGAGATGTTAATTTTGGGTTGTCTAGCAGCTTCTAGACAACTTAAGACTAACCAACCTAATTCTCCTTTTTCATTAGAATGATTACGTTGCTTCTTGATTTATACATCATTCTTGAATTTAAAGGCTATTCGCACACTCATGAGCAAACATACCATAAAATCCATCTTATTTTTCCCATTACTATTTTTTCCTACTAATGTTATATGTAACAAATTTAAAAGTCATTTGAAAATTGCTTTACAGTTATGCATTTCATTCTATTACAGTAATGTTTTATTCTTTTTCTGTGTTAGTTGTTGATATTTAAATATCATTCTTCTGGTCAAAATATCTGGCCCACTGATAATCAAACAACAAGCAAGCAGCAAATAATACTGAACTTTCTCACTGGTCCAGCTTTCATGGCCTTCCAAAATTTATGCCTAATCTCTGTATCCAAATTTGGAAATACTTCCCTCCACAACTTTCCATTCTAATTGGCTTCATGCATTGCAAATGCATTTCAAGTAACATAATATCTTCATAGCAAGGCAGAAAATATGTGAAACTCATGTAAGGTACAAGGGACCCCAGGGTTCAGTCTCTATATAATCTGGCTTTTCCTAAGGACATTCATGATCATTAGCTCTTTATTTTTAAAATTAAGTTTATTGGAGTATAGTCGTTTCACAATGTTATGTCAGTTTTTGCTGTACAGTAAAGTGAATTAGCTACACATATATGTATATTCCCTTTTTTTTCTTTTATCTTTCTTTACCATTTATGTTTCCACAGAGCACAGAGTAGGGTTCCTGGAGCCATACAACAGGTTCTCAGTGGGTATATATTTTATACATTGTAGTGTAATACGCATTATGTGTGCATGTAAATTGATAGATAGATAGATGGATGGATTCATATCACACTGAATCTCCCAATTCATCCCACCCTCTGGATCTTTTTTTTTTTTTTAAGATTTATTTATTATTTATTTGGGGCGGGGGTTGGGTTGGGGAGGGAGGGGAGCAGGCGGGCCACTTCTATTGGTCTCTCATTTCTCTATGTTCATCTGTCTTTGTTCTTTGGCTCCTGTGGGCCTCCCACCGTGGTGGCCTCTGTCGTTGCAGAGCACCGGCTCTGGGCGCATGCGCTTCAGAGCTCAGGCTCGGTAATTGGACACATCAGTCCAGCCGCTCCGCGGCACGTGGGATCTTCCCAGGCCAGGGATCGCACCGGCGCCCCTTGCACTGCAAAGCGGTGTCTTTACCCATTGGACCACCAGGGGAAGCCCTCTTTTGTTCTTAAATGATGAACTTTGTTTTAAGACAGTTTTGGTTTTATGGAAAAATAAGCAGAAAAATACAGAGTTTATTACATACATACGTACAGACACCCCCTCATATGTGCTGACCAAATTTAGTCCCCAAGCTTCCCGGTTGTCACCCATGGTTTGGATCATCCTCATTATTCCTTACACTCACCTCCTGAAAGAAACTAAGCTCGTATAAACATCATGTAAAAACTGCCAATAAGAAGCTAGGGCTAATTTTCATAAAATAAATCACTTATCTGTGTTTCTTAGTGCTCAAAGTATGTATGACATTTTATTCTGTTTATAAGCTTACAGAGCTAATGAGAACCTATGTTAGTTATTTCCTCTCCTTTGCAATCTCAATAGTTATGATAAGCCAGGTAAAACAGTTTTACATCAGTTTTGGTACCCTAGTAGGCCTAAATGCTAGGCATTGAAGAACCAGATCACCAAAATCAAAAATGAAAAAGGAGAGATTACAACAGATAATGCAGAAATCCAAAGGATTCTAAGAGACTATTATGAACAACTCTATGGCAACAAACTGGACAGCCTGGAAGAAATGGACAGTTTCTTAGAGAAGATTAATCTCCCAAGACTCAACCAGGAAGAAATAGAAACTATGAACAAGCCAATCACAAGCTCAGAAATCGACCTTGTGATCAAAAATCTACCGAAAAATAAAAGCCCAGGGTCAAATGGTTTCACAAGTGAATTCTACCAAACATTTAAAGAAGAGCTAATGCCTGTCCTTTTAAAACTCTTTCAAACAATTGCACAGGAAGGAACACTTCCAAACACATTCTACGAGGCCACCATCACCCTGATACCAAAGCCAGGCAAAGACAACACAAAAAAAAGAAAATTACAGGCCAATTTCACTGATGAATCTAGACGCCAAAATCCTCAACAAAATCCTAGCAGACAGAATTCAACAACACATCAAAAAGCTCATTCATCACAATCAAGTTGGGTTCATCCCAGGCATGCAAGAATTCTTCAATATCTGCAAATCGATCAATGTGATACACCATATCAACAAATTGAGAGACAAAAATCACATGATCATCTCAATAGATGCAGAAAAAGCCTTCGACAAAGTACAGCATCCATTTATGATAAAAAGCCTTCAAAAAACGGGCATAGAAGGAACTTATCTTAACATAGTGAAAGCCATATATGAGAAGCCCACAGCGAACATTATCCTCAATGGTGAAAAACTCAAAGCATTCCCTCTAAGATCAGGAACAAGACAAGGGTGTCCACTTTTACCACTCTTATTCAACATAGTCCTGGAAGTTCTAGCAACAGCAATAAGAGAAGAGAAAGAAATCAAAGGAATCCAGATTGGAAAAGAAGAAGTCAAACTCTCTCTATTTGCAGATGACATGATATTATATATAGAAAATCCCAAAGACACTATTACAAAACTACTAGAGTTAACCAGCGAATTCAGCAACGTCGCAGGATACAAAATCAATATACAGAAATCACTGGCATTCCTATACACAAACAATGAAAAATCAGAAAACGAAATCAAAGAGGCAATCCCCTTCACCATCGCAACCAAAAGAATCAAATATCTAGGAATAAACCTACCCAAAGAAACAAAAGAACTGTACACACAAAATTACAAGACACTCATGAGAGACATTAAAGTAGACTTAAACAGATGGAGAAATATTCCATGTTCCTGGGTCGGAAGAATCAATATTGTGAAAATGACCATACTACCAAAAGTCATCTATAGATTCAATGCGATCCCTATCAAACTACCAATAACATTCTTCACAGAACTAGACCAAAGAATAACACAGTTCATATGGAAACACAAAAGACCTCGAATAGCCAAAGCAATCCTGAGGAAGAAGAATGAAGCTGGAGGGATCAGCCTCCCTAACTTCAGACTCTACTACAAAGCAACAGTCATCAAGACAGTATGATACTGGCACAAAAACAGAAATATCGACCAATGGAACAAGATCGAGAACCCAGAGATAAACCCACGCACCTATGAGTACCTTATTTTTGACAAAGGAGGCGAACATATAAAATGGGACAAAGACAGCCTCTTCAACAAATGGTGCTGGGAAAATTGGACAACTACATGCAAAAAAATGAAGTTGGAACATACCCTGACCCCATGCACAAAGATCAACTCAAAATGGACTAAAGACTTAAATGTAAGACCAGAAACCATCAAACTCTTAGAGGAGAATATAGGCAAAACCCTCAAGGACATCAATCAAAGCAAGATCTTCTCTGACCGACCTACTAGAATAGTGGAACTAAAAAGACAAATGAACATGTGGGACCTAATAAAACTTAAAAGCTTTTGTACAGCTAAAGAAATTACAAAAAAGCTGAACAGACAGCCCACAGAGTGGGAGAAAATCATAGCAAATGAAACAATAGACAAAGAATTAATCTCCAAAATCTACAAGCAACTCAGACAACTCAGCACTGGAAAAACGAACAACCCAATCAAAAAATGGGAAAAGGACCTAAACAGACACCTCTCCAATGATGACATACAGATGGCCCAAAAGCACATCAGACGATGCTCAACTTCACTAATAATTAGAGAAATGCAAATCTAAACTACAATGAGATATCACCTCACACCCGTCAGAATGGCCGTCATCCACAAATCGACAGACAATAAATGCTGGAGAGGCTGTGGAGAAAAGGGAACCCTCCTGCATTGCTGGTGGGAGTATAAATTGATACAGCCTCTATGGAAGACAGTCTGGAGATTTCTTAAAAAACTAAAAATAGAAGTACCATATGACCCAGCAATCCCACTCTTAGGCTTATACCCTGATGAAATCAAATCTGAAAGAAGCACCTGTACCCCAATGTTCATTGCAGCTCTCTATACAATAGCTAGAACATGGAAGGAACCTAAATACCATCGACGAACAAATGGATCCAAAAGCTCTGGTACATATATACAATGGAATACTACACAGCTGTAAAGAGAAATGCAGAAGAATCAGCCCTAATGAGGTGGCTGGATCTAGAACGTATCATCAAAAGTGAAGTCAGTCAGAAAGAGAAGGACAAATACAGTATATTAACACATATATATGGAATCTAGTAGGATGGTGATGATGGCACACGCAGTGAAGCGACGGAAAGACAGACATGGACAGTGGACATATGGTCATTATAGGGAAGGAACAGAAGGTGGGAGGCGTAAAGGAAGTAACATGAAGGCCTGTACTATCATAAGTGAAGAAAATAGCTCTAGTCATTGCTCTGTGAGTAAAGGGGATCCTTCAGGGGTGCTGTATGATGGTTGGGAGGGGTGGGAAGGGGGGGATATACATATGACTAATCTGGGAACATACATATCTGTAAACAGCAAATCTCTGTAAAAGTTAAAAGCAAAATAAAGGTTTAAAAAAATTAAAAAAAAAGATGTGGTTAATTGAGTCAAAACTTTAATCCAACTAATCTTCCAGAGGTATTACTGCTTTCACATTTTAATTGAAAAAAATAGGGAGTTTGTTCATTGTGTCATTTTAGGTGTTCTGAGAGCAGAAGACAGGACACCAAGAAGGGATCATTAAAGCAAGAGACTAACTGGAGAAAACAGAATGCCGATGAGGGATGAGGGATAGGGCAGGCTCGGAGAGAGCTCACAAGGCTGACAACCTGTAGGAGGGAAGAGCGGACAAAGAGGAAAGGAAAAATTGTGAAAAAAGTCCTCAGACCACAATACAGTTCTGAGAAAATTTCAGCCAGGCTGACAGGGAATCTCCCAGCCAAATGTGCTGGTTAGATGACTCTCTTATGGGGGGCGGAAATAGTCTGATTCTATTCCCTTAGCCATGCTTAGCCACTGCCTGGGAGCAGCCCAGAAGCGCCTGTGGTCCATGGTGAATCTGACAATCCAAGCTGCCTCTCAGCTATGTAACCCACAGCAGGTTCCCTTGAAGGGATGTCTGAGCAGAGCACCACAGAAAGTCAGCAAAAATTTCCAAACAGTATTTGTAGCAATACAAATGCATACTAGCATAGGTATCATTATCTATCTTCTCAATATCTTTACTCTTCCTTTTTATTCTTTAACCTCACCCTACAGTTCTGCCAGGTGTGATTAGTTTATCATTATCTATCTTCTCAATACTACCATATAAAAAAGGAATACTACACAGCTGTAAAGAGAAATGCAGAAGAATCAGCCCTAATGAGGTGGCTGGATCTAGAACGTATCATCAAAAGTGAAGTCAGTCAGAAAGAGAAGGACAAATACAGTATATTAACACATATATATGGAATCTAGTAGGATGGTGATGATGGCACACGCCGTGAAGCGACGGAAAGACAGACATGGACAGTGGACATATGGTCATTATAGGGAAGGAACAGAAGGTGGGAGGCGTAAAGGAAGTAACATGAAGGCCTGTACTATCATAAGTGAAGAAAATAGCTCTAGTCATTGCTCTGTGAGTAAAGGGGATCCTTCAGGGGTGCTGTATGATGGTTGGGAGGGTGGGAAAGGGGGGGATATACATATGACTAATCTGGGAACATACATATCTGTAAACAGCAAATCTCTGTAAAAGTTAAAAGCAAAATAAAGGTTTAAAAAAATTAAAAAAAAAGATGTGGTTAATTGAGTCAAAACTTTAATCCAACTAATCTTCCAGAGGTATTACTGCTTTCACATTTTAATTGAAAAAAATAGGGAGTTTGTTCATTGTGTCATTTTAGGTGTTCTGAGAGCAGAAGACAGGACACCAAGAAGGGATCATTAAAGCAAGAGACTAACTGGAGAAAACAGAATGCCGATGAGGGATGAGGGATAGGGCAGGCTCGGAGAGAGCTCACAAGGCTGACAACCTGTAGGAGGGAAGAGCGGACAAAGAGGAAAGGAAAAATTGTGAAAAAAGTCCTCAGACCACAATACAGTTCTGAGAAAATTTCAGCCAGGCTGACAGGGAATCTCCCAGCCAAATGTGCTGGTTAGATGACTCTCTTATGGGGGGCGGAAATAGTCTGATTCTATTCCCTTAGCCATGCTTAGCCACTGCCTGGGAGCAGCCCAGAAGCGCCTGTGGTCCATGGTGAATCTGACAATCCAAGCTGCCTCTCAGCTATGTAACCCACAGCAGGTTCCCTTGAAGGGATGTCTGAGCAGAGCACCACAGAAAGTCAGCAAAAATTTCCAAACAGTATTTGTAGCAATACAAATGCATACTAGCATAGGTATCATTATCTATCTTCTCAATATCTTTACTCTTCCTTTTTATTCTTTAACCTCACCCTACATTTCTGCCAGGTGTGATTAGAACTAAATTATCCCAACTCCCAAGTGTCTTATGACTTAGCTTTCTAATACTCCTATGGTGAGTAATAAACCATAACATATCCCAGTAGAAGTAGCAATATGATAAAGTAAATACTGCTTTATGCAAGGAATAACTTATATCTGGAAAAGTTATGTGTAAATAACAGTTTTAAATTAAAACACATTGTAAATATCATTCGACTGGGAACACTTTCCATTTAAATAGAATACATAAAGTTCAATTTATAAAGTGAGCACTTTTTAATAACATAAACAGTTTTCCACTGTACTTTTTTTTAACAACCAGAAGTTGCATTTAGTTCTATTCACATTTCCATGTGCCAATAGGGTTTACTCATCTTGGAAAAAAGCATTAATGAAATACCTATCATATGCAAGGTACTTAGTTTATTTAGGTTAAGAAGATAAAGGTTAGAAAAAAATTCATAAAGTGAACAAACAAAACAGTTGAGTCTTGAAAGGGCTTTTATGGCCTGTGTGTGAGGAGGTTGGCTTCAAAGAAGTATGAGAAAAGTGAGGGTGGAAATGATCTTTATCTTGATGATGGTGCTGGTGACAAAAATGCATACATTTTTCAAAACATACAAACTTGTACATTAAGGTTTTAATTTTGTTATATAAAAACTATACCTCTGTATATAATGATGCATTATCAGAAAAAGTAGGTTAAAAACAGTAGATATTACCAGAGATAACAAAGGACATTTTATAATGATAAAAGAACCAACTCATTAAGAAATCATTACAATCCTAAATGTATGCCAAAAAATGGACTTCAAAATACCCAAAGAAAATCACATAGAAATGATAAAACTCAGAGGAGAAAAAACAAACTCACAATAATAGCTAAAATTTCAACACATCTCTCTCAAGTTTTAAAACAGAAAGTAGATAAAATAACAAATATAGAATATTTCAACACCCCTATTAATCAATTTACCTGACACTCAAGAGCATTATATCCACACTAGTTTTTAAGACCATGTGGAAAATTTGACAAAATCAAGAGCCCAAAAAAATGATCAATTCCTTTTTATTCTTTAACCTCACCCTACATTTCTGCCAGGTGTGATTAGAACTAAATTATCCCAACTCCCAAGTGTCTTATGACTTAGCTTTCTAATACTCCTATGGTGAGTAATAAACCATAACATATCCCAGTAGAAGTAGCAATATGATAAAGTAAATACTGCTTTATGCAAGGAATAACTTATATCTGGAAAAGTTATGTGTAAATAACAGTTTTAAATTAAAACACATTGTAAATATCATTCGACTGGGAACACTTTCCATTTAAATAGAATACATAAAGTTCAATTTATAAAGTGAGCACTTTTTAATAACATAAACAGTTTTCCACTGTACTTTTTTTTAACAACCAGAAGTTGCATTTAGTTCTATTCACATTTCCATGTGCCAATAGGGTTTACTCATCTTGGAAAAAAGCATTAATGAAATACCTATCATATGCAAGGTACTTAGTTTATTTAGGTTAAGAAGATAAAGGTTAGAAAAAAATTCATAAAGTGAACAAACAAAACAGTTGAGTCTTGAAAGGGCTTTTATGGCCTGTGTGTGAGGAGGTTGGCTTCAAAGAAGTATGAGAAAAGTGAGGGTGGAAATGATCTTTATCTTGATGATGGTGCTGGTGACAAAAATGCATACATTTTTCAAAACATACAAACTTGTACATTAAGGTTTTAATTTTGTTATATAAAAACTATACCTCTGTATATAATGATGCATTATCAGAAAAAGTAGGTTAAAAACAGTAGATATTACCAGAGATAACAAAGGACATTTTATAATGATAAAAGAACCAACTCATTAAGAAATCATTACAATCCTAAATGTATGCCAAAAAATGGACTTCAAAATACCCAAAGAAAATCACATAGAAATGATAAAACTCAGAGGAGAAAAAACAAACTCACAATAATAGCTAAAATTTCAACACATCTCTCTCAAGTTTTAAAACAGAAAGTAGATAAAATAACAAATATAGAATATTTCAACACCCCTATTAATCAATTTACCTGACACTCAAGAGCATTATATCCACACTAGTTTTTAAGACCATGTGGAAAATTTACCAAGACAGATGATAATCTGGCCAGGAAAGAAGTCTCAATATATTTCAAAGAATTGAAATGATCTAAAAGGTGACCTCTCATCAGAATGGAACTAAACTAGAAATGAATAACAAGAAAGTCTAGAAAACTCACTAATATTTGCATATTAAATCCATGTCTCTAATAGCATAGGAAAAAAGGAGAATCACAAGAGAAGTCAGAATATCTTTTGACCTGAAAGAATAAAAGTGAAAATGTGTGGGACACTGCTAACGCAATGATTAAAGTGACATTTATAGTGCTTATGGATTATAATGGACAAAGACAAGTGGTCTCAACAATGATCTATACTCCTACTTTCAAGACTATAAAAAGAAGAGCAATGCAAACACAAAGTAAGCAAATGAAAGAAAATTATAAAGATAATGAGAAAATTAAATGAAATTGAAAACAAACAAGAATGTAAGAAAATCCCTCAAAACTAAAAGCAATTTCATCTAAAAGATCAGTAGAATTAATATACCTCTAAAGAGACATATCAGGGAAAAAAAGGCAAAAGACTCAAATTATGAATCAGTCAGTTCAGTCCCTCAATCATGTCTGACTTTGTGACCCCATGGACTACAGCATGCCAGGCTTTCTTGGCCTTCACCAACTACCGGAGCTTGCTCAAACTCATGTCCATTGTGTTGGTGATACCATCCAACCATTTTATCCTATGTTGTCCCTTCTCCTTCTGCATTCTATTTTTCCCCAGCATCAGGGTCTTTTCCAGTGAGCTGTCTCTTTGCATCAGGTGGCCAAAGTATGGGAGTTCAGTTTCAGTATCAGTCCTTCCAGTGAACATCCAGGGTTTATTTCCTTTAGGATTGAATGGTTTGATCACCTTGCAGTCCAAGACACTCTGAAGAGTTTTCTCCAACACCACAGTCCAAAGCCACCAATTCTTCATCACTCAGTCTTCTTTATGATCCAACTCTCACATGCATATATGTGAAAAACCATAGCTTTGACTATTCAGAGTTAAAACAAATGAAAACAATATAGAATATTTCAACACCCCTATTAATCAATTTACCTGACACTCAAGAGCATTATATCCACACTAGTTTTTAAGACCATGTGGAAAATTTACCAAGACAGATGATAATCTGGCCAGGAAAGAAGTCTCAATATATTTCAAAGAATTGAAATGATCTAAAAGGTGACCTCTCATCAGAATGGAACTAAACTAGAAATGAATAACAAGAAAGTCTAGAAAACTCACTAATATTTGCATATTAAATCCATGTCTCTAATAGCATAGGAAAAAAGGAGAATCACAAGAGAAGTCAGAATATCTTTTGACCTGAAAGAATAAAAGTGAAAATGTGTGGGACACTGCTAACGCAATGATTAAAGTGACATTTATAGTGCTTATGGATTATAATGGACAAAGACAAGTGGTCTCAACAATGATCTATACTCCTACTTTCAAGACTATAAAAAGAAGAGCAATGCAAACACAAAGTAAGCAAATGAAAGAAAATTATAAAGATAATGAGAAAATTAAATGAAATTGAAAACAAACAAGAATGTAAGAAAATCCCTCAAAACTAAAAGCAATTTCATCTAAAAGATCAGTAGAATTAATATACCTCTAAAGAGACATATCAGGGAAAAAAAGGCAAAAGACTCAAATTATGAATCAGTCAGTTCAGTCCCTCAATCATGTCTGACTTTGTGACCCCATGGACTACAGCATGCCAGGCTTTCTTGGCCTTCACCAACTACCGGAGCTTGCTCAAACTCATGTCCATTGTGTTGGTGATACCATCCAACCATTTTATCCTATGTTGTCCCTTCTCCTTCTGCATTCTATTTTTCCCCAGCATCAGGGTCTTTTCCAGTGAGCTGTCTCTTTGCATCAGGTGGCCAAAGTATGGGAGTTCAGTTTCAGTATCAGTCCTTCCAGTGAACATCCAGGGTTTATTTCCTTTAGGATTGAATGGTTTGATCACCTTGCAGTCCAAGACACTCTGAAGAGTTTTCTCCAACACCACAGTCCAAAGCCACCAATTCTTCATCACTCAGTCTTCTTTATGATCCAACTCTCACATGCATATATGTGAAAAACCATAGCTTTGACTATTCAGAGTTTTGTTGATGTGTCTGCTTTTTAATATGCTATCTAGGTTTTTCATAGCTTTTATTCCAAGGAGCAAGTGTCTTAATTTTATGGCTGCAGTCACCATCTACAGTTATTTTGGAGCCCAAGAAAAAAGGTCTGCCACTATTTCCATTGTTTCTCCAACTATTTGCCATGAAGTGATGGGACCACATGCCATGATCTTAGTATATCAAGAATTAATATGGACATAATTACAGATCTCACAGACAAAATGCAGATCATAAGGAAACACTCTGAAAAAAGTCTGCTGATAAAACCTGTAATGTTGATTAAATCGATAGAATATAAACTACCAAAACCTCTTCAAGAAGAAATAACTTGAGGAATGAAATAACATTTAAAGAGATGTTGCCACTAAACCTTGCCTCAAAGAGAACTTCAGACTCAATTACTGATTATTTTATAGAACTTTGATGTAAGATATATTACCAATTCTACACAAATGTTTCTAGGACATAATTACTAACTTATGTAAGAGTCAACCATCACCCTGACATCAAAAACAATAAAGTCAAGGTACAGAAAAAAAAAAAAAGGTACAGACTAACATCCTTCATGATCAAAGATAGAAAAATCAACTTTTAGCAAATTAAACTCAGAAGTACATAAAAAGAATAACACACTATAACCAAATGATGTCTATCTTATACACACCATTTTGCCTTAATATTCAAAAAATACAAATGGATATTGACAATAAATAATAAATAAAAACTATATAATTATTTCCATAGATTAAGACTATTTATGAAAAAACTCTCAGCATATTAGGAATAGCAATCTCATAAAGAACATCAGCAAAACCACTACAACTAACATCATGCTTAAAGACATAAATAGACATTTCCCCCAAGAAGAGATACAGATATCCGATAGACACATATACATAGACACACATACATGTTCAACATTGCTATTTATTAGAGAAATGAAAACCAAAACTATAATGAGATGCCACCACACACCAATCAAAAAGGCCATCATTTAAAAACCTACAAGTAACATCAAGAAGAGGGTGTGGAAAGAAGGGAATCCCTCTATACTGTTGGTGAAAATGTAAGCTGATACCAGCCACTACAGAAAACAGCATAGAGGCTCCCCAGAAAACTAAAAATAGAATTACCATATGATCCAATAATCCCTGTCCCAAGCATATACACAGAAAAAGCTATAATTCAAAAGGATAATGCAGCCTGTGTTCAGAGCAACGCAAGTGACAATAGCTAAGACATGGCAATCATCTAAAAGTCCATCCAAGATGAATGGATATAGAAGATGTGGTATATATGTGCAAGAGAATACTACTCAATCATGAAAAAGAATGAAATAATGCCATTTGCAGCAACATCCATGCAACTGGAGATTATCATACTAAGTTAAGTTAGAAAGAAAAAGATAAATACCATATAGTATCACTTACATGTGAATAAAATATGTCACAATGAACCTTGACACTCTCTGCAAAATATAAGTGGACTCACAGACATAGAAAGCAGACTTAGGGCTAATAAGTGAGGAGGAGGAGGAATGAAGCATTGGGCTTGGAGTTAGTAGATGCCAGACTATTGCATATGAAGTGGATAAACAACAAGGTCCTGCCTTACATCAATATCCTGGGATAAACCATGGCAGAAGATAATATAGAAAGAATGTACGTATGTATATGGCTGTGTATTTGCTGTGCAGTACAATATTATAGACCAACTATGCCTCAATTAAAAAGGTGAATATGTGTCCGGGACCGCGGGTCGGCCCGGCCACATCCTATAGCTTTGCCTGTCCAGGACCGCAGGTCGGCCCGGCCGCATCCTAAGCCTCCCAAGCATGAATGCTACAATGTAACATTTGAGATAGCGCTTGGCGGAGCTCCCAGCATGAGAATATCATCATCCTGACTGGGACTGTGAGAACCTTAACCACGCCTTACGACCTTCAGTTTGAGAACATCGCCACAGGCTTCCAAAGATGGCGCCTAGCGGGAGCAGGAGGGGCGCGGTCTTGCGCTGTCTGGGACGTGTGCTCATTGCCGTGATTGGCTGAGTGAAGTTTCCGTGCTCGTGATCAGTACATGCTCCTCATAGACTCTTACCATTATGTAATCTCGTGCATAGTTGACCTTTAACATGATTGGTCTATTGTTGGGCTCTTCCGCCTTTTGTACAGTATAAATATTGCTCACTTTCAACAATAAAACGAGACTTGATCAGACTCCTGTCTTGTCTCCATTTCTCGTGTCTCTTGTCCTCTTCATTCCCTCTCCCCCCCTTTAGGGTCTGCGTTGAGGAATCCTAGGTCTTCGCTGACGAATCCTGCGGGTCGGGACAAGTGGCGCCCAACGTGGGGCCTGAAGTACGGGGGTCCCCCGTGAGGAAGCGGTGCCAGGAGCCGGCGACAACAGAGAAGAGTGAATTGCCTCTCAGCTGCTGCGGAACCTGCCGCGCCAGGATTGAGGTAAAGATAGGCACCAAATAGGGACAAGCATAAAAATTTGCAAAATGGGACAAGAATTGAGTCAACATGATGTGTATGTAAAACAATTAGGAAGAGCTTTAAAGGCACGAGGAGGAATGAAGCATTGGGCTTGGAGTTAGTAGATGCCAGACTATTGCATATGAAGTGGATAAACAACAAGGTCCTGCCTTACATCAATATCCTGGGATAAACCATGGCAGAAGATAATATAGAAAGAATGTACGTATGTATATGGCTGTGTATTTGCTGTGCAGTACAATATTATAGACCAACTATGCCTCAATTAAAAAGGTGAATATGTGTCCGGGACCGCGGGTCGGCCCGGCCACATCCTATAGCTTTGCCTGTCCAGGACCGCAGGTCGGCCCGGCCGCATCCTAAGCCTCCCAAGCATGAATGCTACAATGTAACATTTGAGATAGCGCTTGGCGGAGCTCCCAGCATGAGAATATCATCATCCTGACTGGGACTGTGAGAACCTTAACCACGCCTTACGACCTTCAGTTTGAGAACATCGCCACAGGCTTCCAAAGATGGCGCCTAGCGGGAGCAGGAGGGGCGCGGTCTTGCGCTGTCTGGGACGTGTGCTCATTGCCGTGATTGGCTGAGTGAAGTTTCCGTGCTCGTGATCAGTACATGCTCCTCATAGACTCTTACCATTATGTAATCTCGTGCATAGTTGACCTTTAACATGATTGGTCTATTGTTGGGCTCTTCCGCCTTTTGTACAGTATAAATATTGCTCACTTTCAACAATAAAACGAGACTTGATCAGACTCCTGTCTTGTCTCCATTTCTCGTGTCTCTTGTCCTCTTCATTCCCACTCCCCCCCTTTAGGGTCTGCGTTGAGGAATCCTAGGTCTTCGCTGACGAATCCTGCGGGTCGGGACAAGTGGCGCCCAACGTGGGGCCTGAAGTACGGGGGTCCCCCGTGAGGAAGCGGTGCCAGGAGCCGGCGACAACAGAGAAGAGTGAATTGCCTCTCAGCTGCTGCTGGAACCTGCCGCGCCAGGATTGAGGTAAAGATAGGCACCAAATAGGGGACAAGCATAAAAAATTTGCAAAATGGGACAAGAATTGAGTCAACATGATGTGTATGTAAAACAATTAGGAAGAGCTTTAAAGGCACGAGGAGTAAAGGTGAAAAGTCAAGATTTGTTTAAATTTTTTGATTTTGTTAAAGATGTCTGCCCCTGGTTTCCACAAGAAGGAACTATTACTTTAAGCAGGTGGAAGCGGGTAGGAGATGCACTGCGGGATTTTTGTGCACCTTGTGGTCCAGTGAAAGTCCACGCGACTCCTTTCAGTTACTGGAATCTAGTTAAAGAACTTATAGATACTAGAGATAGACCTCCAGAAATAACAATTGCTATTGCTCATACAGAAGAAATCTTAAAGACTAGTTCTCAAGCAGATCTTAGGAAGTCTCCCTTAGAAGAAGAGACAGATTTAATATCTTTAGAGAGTGATGATGAGGAGCCTGCTGCCACTCCTGTTAAGAAAAAGCAGGAGGTTATAGGAGAACCCCCTGAGACAGAACTAAAGAGAAAGGTTCCAAAAATATATCCCAAGTTACAAATAGAGAGTGAGAATCAGGATAAGCATGGTCCTGGCTCTTTAGAGGTTGGTTGGGATAACTTAAAAGAAGAGGTCGTAAAAAGTCATGGGTTGGACCAGCTTCCGCCATTTTCATGCCCTCCCCCCTACAAAATGGCCTCCGTGCCTGCAGTCATGGCGGCCATGGGTGAGAGAGAAGATATTAATCCTAGGGAGGAACTGAGAGATAAGATTGCCTTATTAGAAGAACAAATAAAGCTTGAAGAATTACATCAGTCATTAATTACTAAATTGCAAAGATTAAAAACTGGAAACGAGCGGGTTGATGACGTAGTGAAAGAAAGTCCTACCGCACGTCAGCACCAGCAGCCTGGTAAACATGTCCCTAAAGGCAAGATGGCTGCTTACCCGGAAGAGAGAGATTATGACTGTAAAGTTGCCTTTCCGGTCACGGAGACCACAGACAATCAGGGAACGATATGGAGACATCATAGGGGTTTTGATTTTGCTATCATAAAAGAATTGAAAACTGCAGTCTCCCAATATGGAGCCACTGCGCCCTATACCATCGCCATATTAAAATCTGTGGCAGACACTTGGCTTACACCTGGGGACTGGAATACTTTAGTCAGAGCAGTTCTCACAGGGGGTGATCATCTGTTATGGAAATCAGAGTACTTCGAGGCGTGTAAAGAAACAGCACAGAAAAATTTCCAGGCAAGAAATGGGTGGACTCTCGATATGTTGACAGGTTCTGGTCACTATGATAATGGTGATACACAAATGCAATACGATGCTGGATTATTTGCACAGATTCAGACAGCTGCCACTAAAGCTTGGAGAAAACTCCCAGCAAAAGGAGATCTAGGAGCCTCACTTACAGGGGTAAAACAGGGATCGGATGAGCCATTTGCAGACTTTGTGCATAGACTTATCACAACGACAGACAAGATTTTTGAAAGCGCTGATGCGGGACTGGATTATGTAAAACAGTTGGCCTATGAAAATGCCAATGCAGCCTGTCAAGCTGCAATTAGGCCTTATAGAAAAAAGACTGACTTGACGGGATATATACGTCTTTGTGCAGATATTGGACCATCATATCAACAAGGTTTGGCCATGGCAGCAGCATTTAGTGGAAAAACAGTCAAGGACTTTCTAGCTGAGCGAGATAGAAATAAAAGGGGGTGCTTTAAATGTGGAAGGCCAGGACACTTTGCTCGAAATTGCAACAATGTAGCTCAAGATAGTGATAAAAAAGCTGACGAGAAAGCCCCTGGCCTCTATCCTAGGTGCAAAAGAGGAAAACACTGGATGAATCAGTGTAGATCTAAGACTGATGTTCAAGGAAATCCTCTAACACCCCAGCAGGGAAACGAGAAGAGGGCCAGCCTCAGGCCCCGAGACAAGCATATGGGGCAGTCAGCTTTGTTCCAGCTCAGAACAACAACAACCCCTTTCAGGACTTAATAGAGCAATCCCAGGCAGCACAGGATTGGACCTCTGTGCCGCCACCCACACAATATTGACTCCAGAAATGGGGCCTCAAGCCTTGCCTACAGGGGTCTATGGTCCCCTGCCTCCTAAAACTTTTGGGTTACTCCTAGGGCATAAAAATGTCACCATAAAGGGTCTCCAAGTCTTCCCAGGAGTTATTGATAACGATTATACAGGGGAGATTAAAATTATGGCCCAGGCTAATGAGAGTATTACAACTATTGATCAAGGAAAGAAAATAGCTCAATTGATATTAATACCTTTGATTGCAACCGATCATATAACACAGTCGAGGAAAAGAGAAGCCAAGAATTTTAAATCCTCAGATGCATATTGGGTACAACAGATCACCAATAATAAGCCTTCGTTGACTCTCTGGTTAGATGGGAAATTATTCAATGGGCTAATAGATACAGGAGCTGATGTAACCATTATCAGAAAGGAAGATTGGCCATCTAATTGGCCTACTTCAGAAACCATGACAAATTTAAGAGACATTAGACAAAGTACCAACCCCAGACAAAGTTCCAAATATCTCACTTAAAAAGATAAAGAAAATAATTCTGGATTGATTAAACCGTTTGTTATTGCTCGCCTGCCTGTAAATTTATGGGGTCGAGATTTGCTGTCACAAATGAAAATAATTATGTGTAGCCCAAATGACGTAGTTACAGTACAGATGCTAGCCCAAGGATATACCCCTGGAAAAGGTCTAGGAAGAAGGGAGGATGGGATAGTAGAACCTGTCCAGGCTGTATGCAAAATAGATCGTAGAGGTTTGGGAAGTTTTTAATGGCGACCATTGACTTGCCTGTACCCCAGAGATGCGCAGATCCTATAACTTGGAAGTCCTCGCCGCCTGTCTGGGTTGCTCAATGGCCGCTAACCACTGAAAATTACAAGCCGCCCAGCAATTAGTACAGGAACAGCTGGAGGCTGGACATATAGTAGAGAGCATTTCCTTGGAATACTCCTATCTTTGTTGTAAAGAAAAATCTGGTAAATGGAGGCTCTTACAAGATCTGAGAGCCATTAATGCCACCATGGTAGTAATGGGTGCCTTACAACCAGGATTGCCCTCTCCAGTGGCTGTCCCTAGAGGCTACTTTAAAATTATTCTAGATCTTAAAGATTGTTTCTTTACTATACCATTACATCCTAATGATCAGGAACGGTTTGCATTTAGTTTGCCTTCCGTAAATTTCCGAGAGCCCATGAGACGCTATCAATGGAAAGTGTTGCCTCAAGGCATGGCCAATAGTCCAACGTTGTGTCAAAAGTTTGTAGCAACAGCGATACGGCCTATACGAAAAGCCTGGAAGCAGATGTATATAATCCATTATATGGATGATATCCTAATAGCGGGACGATAGGAGCAGAAGTTTTACAATGTTTCCATCAGCTTAAAAATAGTTTGAATGCTGCTGGACTACAAATAGCACCAGAAAAGTACAATTAAAAGACCCTTATACTTATTTAGGTTTTGAACTCCAGGGGCCAAAGGTTATTAATCAAAAAGCAACCATTCGTAAAGACCAATTACAAACGCTCAATGATTTCCAAAAACTCTTAGGAGATATAAATTGGTTTCGTCCGTATTTAAAAATACCTACTGGTAACTTACAGCCTTTATTTGATATATTAAAAGGAGATCCAAATCCAAAATCCCCTCGATCCTTGACTCCAGAAGCTCTGGATGCCCTTACTGAAGTAGAAACAGCAATTGCTAATCAATTTGTGACATATATAGATTATAACAAATCTTTAACCTTTATAACCTTTAATACGAAGTTAACCCCTACAGGCCTTTTCTGGCAGGATAATCCTATCATGTGGGTTCATCTCCACTCTTCCCCCAAAAGAATCTTAGTACCGTATTATGATGCTCTTGCTGATCTAATTATCCTGGGAAGAGAACAGAGTAGGAAGTATTTTGGGTTTGAACCATCAACGATAATTCAACCTTACACCCGAGATCAAATTACTTGGCTCTTACAGAACAGTGACTCTTGGCTTCTCGCATTAGCTTCTTTTGCAGGGAATCTGGATAATCATTATCCACCCAATAAGTTTATTCAATTTAGTAGATTGCATGCCTTTGTTTTTCCACGTGTTGTCAGCAAAGAACCATTGAACGACGCCTTAGTAGTATTCACTGATGGATCTTCTTCAGGAATTGCTGCTTATACTTTTAAAGATACAATAATAAAGTTTAAAACTAAATATAGTTCAGCACAATTAGTTGAATTACAGGCTATAATTGCTGTTCTGTGTGCCTTCCCAAAACAACCTATCAATATATATACTGATAGTGCTTATGTAGCTCATTCGGTGCCTCTTTTAGAGACGGTTGCCCAGATTAAATCAATATCGGAAACTGCCATGTTATTTTTACAATGTCAACAAATCATTCGACGAAGGACACATCCTTTCTTTTGGGTCATGTCAGAGCTCATTCTGGTCTTCCAGGACCATTGGCCAAGGGTAATGCCATAGCTGACATGGCTACCAAACTGGTCACGACTGTGATGGTGGATAATTTACAACGAGCACAAAGTACTCATGCCTTGCATCATTGTAATGCTCAGACTTTAAGACTTTTGCATAAAATCACCAAGGAACAAGCTCGCCAAATTGTTAGGAGTTGTACTACCTGTATTCAGCATTTACCTGTACCTCACCTTGGTGTAAACCCAAGAGGTCTTCTACCTAATGTGTTATGGCAGATGGATGTTACCCATTATAATGACTTTGGTACTATGAAATATGTTCATGTCTGTATTGATACTTTCAGTGGCTTTCTTATGGGCTCACTTCAATCCGGAGAAGCTGTTAAACATGTTAAGGCACACCTTTTACACTGTTTTGCCCTAGCAGGCATACCCTCACAAATCAAAACAGATAATGGCCCCGGATATACTTCCAAGGCTTTTCAAGATTTCTGTAATACTTTACGCATTCAGCATACCACAGGTATTCCCTATAACCCTCAAGGCCAAGGCATGGTAGAACGTGCTCATCTATCCATTAAGGTTACCATTGAAAAAATAAAAAAGGGAGATTGGTACCCTACCAAGGGTACCCCCAGAAACATACTAAATCATGCCCTTTTTATTTTAAATTTTTTAAATTTGGACACTCAAGGAAAATCTGCAGCTGATCGATTCTGGCATTCAACAACAAATACAAATTTTGCCATGGTCAGATGGAAAGATCCTCTTGACAATTCCTGGCATGGTCCAGATCCAGTGTTAATCTGGGGACGAGGATCAGTTTGCGTGTTTGCGCGTGAATATGATGCCGCACGATGGCTACCTGAACGTCTTGTGAGACAAATGGATAATTAATAAACCAGGGAAAAGTGTCTCCTGAGAAGCTCTCTCTTCTCTTTTCTACAGAATGCTCGTCGTCAAGATGTTGGCCTTATTCCTGATGCTATATAGACGACTGACAGAAACAGAAGCAGGTTTTGGCGACCCGTCGGATGTTCGCAAGATATTGCAAGAACGGTATGGACGACCCTGTCAATGCTTAGGGGGATATAGCCTTCCTAAGTTAGGTCAATATATCACCACGATAAATTGCGGAGGTCATAAAGCATACCTCCTAGCCGATAACCGATGGGTATGTAGTCCCAGTCCTAAAGTAGATGCAACTCACCCGAGCCTCTTATGTAGCTACTGCAAACAGGTGCATATCGCAGTACATAGCTCCTGCTATATTCAATACAAACTGTGCCGATTTGGCAGTGAAACTGTTTTCAGTGCTACCTTAGCGCGCAGCCCTACTAAAGAGATAAAGGGCCCGGGAGGATTGGTTATAGCAGGATGTCCTGGCAAAGAGAGAGATCAAATATGCTGGCGAATGAAAGCTCCCATACATGTGTCAGATGGAGGAGGACCACAGGATTTGTATCGAGAAGAGACAATAAAGGGTCAGATAAAAGGCTCCGACAAGAACTCCCGCCTGAACTAAAATATCACCCTATAGCACTACCAAAGGTGAGAGGAAAATTGCAACTTGATCCACAGACTTTAGATATTTTAAATGCTACCTATAGGTTGCTGAACGATACCCAACCAGACTTAGCTAAGGACTGCTGGCTCTGCTTGCATCAGGAGTCCTCGTCCTGTTGCTATGCCCTATTTCAGCCACACCAACATAAGCCTCTATACTAATCGCTTGACATGTATACCTACTCTTCCCATTACTGTATCCTTGATACTGAATGCTGATAATTGCACATCTGTTTTAAATCAGGAAAGAATAATGGTTATGATATAGACGTAGGGATCATAGGAAATGAATGTGCCACGGTAATAAGCATCACTGACGCCTTGTGTGCAACCAATGGTGCAGTCTTTGTGTGCGGGAATAGTCTTGCATATACGTATTTGCATCGAAATTGGACGGGACAATGTTTATTGACCTATCTCCTTCCAGATGTAGATATAATCACAGGAGGTCAGGAAGTTCCTATCCCTAGTATTGATCACTTTCTCTATAGACCAAAGCGCGCAGTATTGTTTGCCCCTTTGTTAGCAGTTTTGGGTATTACAACTGCAGTAGCCACAGGGTCAGCAGGTATGGGCATCTCCCTTACTGGATATGCCAAGCTGTCCCAACAACTAATTTCCGATGTGCAAGCTATATCAGAAACTATACAAGATATCCAAGACCAGGTTGACTCCTTAGCGGAGGTGGTATTGCAGAATAGAAGAGGTCTAGACTTAGTAACTGCAGAGCAGGGAGGTATCTGTTTGGCTCTACAGGAGAAATGCTGTTTCTATGTCAATAAGTCTGGCATAGTCAGAGACAAGG
Organism: Tragulus kanchil; assembly: GCA_022376925.1. NCBI lineage: Eukaryota > Metazoa > Chordata > Mammalia > Artiodactyla > Tragulidae > Tragulus > Tragulus kanchil. Next base: position 184,073,818 of record JAIOJX010000028.1, read on the forward strand.
TGAAACAACTACAAGAAGAACTTGAGCAACGAAGACGTGACCTCGCTGCCAACCCCTTCCTGACGGGATGGAATGGACTGTTGCCTTACCTTATGCCCTTACTTGGACCTTTGATCACCCTACTTCTTCTATTTGCTTTTGGACCCATGCTGTTTAATAAGCTTATAGCATTCATTAAGCAACACATTGAGGCTATTTTGGCAAAGCCAATTCAGGTCCATTATCATCGCCTTGAGATGGCAGAACAAGGTGAAGCATCTCTTTCTACTAGTGGAGAGCAATCACCTCCCCTGTGAGCTGAACTGGTCAGCCAGAGACGGGTAAGAGGACATCATTGCAGAGCAAACCTAAGACAGGAGGGCTGCCATGGCTGCTGCCTTATCCCATGACGGGTAATGCCTGCTAATGTTGTGTCCCGACCTAAGACAGGCGCAGTTCCCAAGGGGTTTCTCTTGGCTTTGAATAAAAAGGGGGGACCTGTCCGGGACCGCGGGTCGGCCCGGCCACATCCTATAGCTTTGCCTGTCCAGGACCGCAGGTCGGCCCGGCCGCATCCTAAGCCTCCCAAGCATGAATGCTACAATGTAACATTTGAGATAGCGCGGAGCTCCCAGCATGAGAATATCATCATCCTGACTGGGACTGTGAGAACCTTAACCACGCCTTACGACCTTCAGTTTGAGAACATCGCCACAGGCTTCCAAAGATGGCGCCTAGCGGGAGCAGGAGGGGCGCGGTCTTGCGCTGTCTGGGACGTGTGCTCATTGCCGTGATTGGCTGAGTGAAGTTTCCGTGCTCGTGATCAGTACATGCTCCTCATAGACTCTTACCATTATGTAATCTCGTGCATAGTTGACCTTTAACATGATTGGTCTATTGTTGGGCTCTTCCGCCTTTTGTACAGTATAAATATTGCTCACTTTCAACAATAAAACGAGACTTGATCAGACTCCTGTCTTGTCTCCATTTCTCGTGTCTCTTGTCCTCTTCATTCCCACTCCCCCCCTTTAGGGTCTGCGTTGAGGAATCCTAGGTCTTCGCTGACGAATCCTGCGGGTCGGGACAAATATGTACGCATATGGCTGATTCATGCTGATGTATGGCAGAAACTATCACAATTCTATAAAGCAATTATCCTTCAATTAAAAAGCAAATGCATTTTTTAAAAAATGTGAAATAAGTGAAAAAAGTGAAAATACCCAAATGTATATGCAAATAAACACATTGAGGCTATTTTGGCAAAGCCAATTCAGGTCCATTATCATCGCCTTGAGATGGCAGAACAAGGTGAAGCATCTCTTTCTACTAGTGGAGAGCAATCACCTCCCCTGTGAGCTGAACTGGTCAGCCAGAGACGGGTAAGAGGACATCATTGCAGAGCAAACCTAAGACAGGAGGGCTGCCATGGCTGCTGCCTTATCCCATGACGGGTAATGCCTGCTAATGTTGTGTCCCGACCTAAGACAGGCGCAGTTCCCAAGGGGTTTCTCTTGGCTTTGAATAAAAAGGGGGGACCTGTCCGGGACCGCGGGTCGGCCCGGCCACATCCTATAGCTTTGCCTGTCCAGGACCGCAGGTCGGCCCGGCCGCATCCTAAGCCTCCCAAGCATGAATGCTGCAATGTAACATTTGAGATAGCGCTTGGCGGAGCTCCCAGCATGAGAATATCATCATCCTGACTGGGACTGTGAGAACCTTAACCACGCCTTACGACCTTCAGTTTGAGAACATCGCCACAGGCTTCCAAAGATGGCGCCTAGCGGGAGCAGGAGGGGCGCGGTCTTGCGCTGTCTGGGACGTGTGCTCATTGCCGTGATTGGCTGAGTGAAGTTTCCGTGCTCGTGATCAGTACATGCTCCTCATAGACTCTTACCATTATGTAATCTCGTGCATAGTTGACCTTTAACATGATTGGTCTATTGTTGGGCTCTTCCGCCTTTTGTACAGTATAAATATTGCTCACTTTCAACAATAAAACGAGACTTGATCAGACTCCTGTCTTGTCTCCATTTCTCGTGTCTCTTGTCCTCTTCATTCCCACTCCCCCCCTTTAGGGTCTGCGTTGAGGAATCCTAGGTCTTCGCTGACGAATCCTGCGGGTCGGGACAAATATGTACGCATATGGCTGATTCATGCTGATGTATGGCAGAAACTATCACAATTCTATAAAGCAATTATCCTTCAATTAAAAAGCAAATGCATTTTTTAAAAAATGTGAAATAAGTGAACTCTAAACAAGTGACCCTAGTGAAAATACCCAAATGTATATGCAAATAAACACATTGAAGGCTTTTGCCAGCTGATGCCCTGGTAAAGAATCTTCCTGTCAGCACAGGAGCCTCAGGAGACACAGGTTCAACCCCTGGGTTAGAAAGACCCCTTGGAGTACAAAAGGGCAAACTGCTCCGGTACTCTTGCCTGGGAAAATCCCATGGACAGGGGAAACTGGCAAGCTACAGTCCATAGGGGTCTCAAAGAATCAGACATGACAGAATGACTAAGCACATACACATTTACATTTTAAATAAGACTTATTTGAAAAAAAAAAGACCACAAAATAAAATTTTTACTTAATAGTAACAATTGTAAATTAGTTTACATCATTTACAATATACCCTCAAAAATATGAAATATTTGATATAACAATGAACAAGATAGGTTCTATATCAGTGTGCTTAAAACTACAACAATTGCTGAAATAAAACAGACCTAAATGTGTAGACAGATATACCATGTTCACGAATGCAATAATATTATACTTTCAATTCTCCAGATTTATAGATTTATAGATTCAGTACAATTATCGCAAGACAAGTTTAAAGAATTGACAAAGGTTTGAGCACACATTTCACCAAAAATAATATATGAATGCCAAGGTTCAGCATCATGCCTCACTTGGTATATGCAAATAATAGCCATAAAGAAACACTACTGTAAAGCCATTATTGTTGTTCAGTTGCTCAGTCATGTCCCACTCTTTGCGACCCCATGGACTGCAGCACACCAGGCTTCCCTGTCCATCACCATCTCCCAGGTCTTGTTCAAACTCATGTGCATTGAGTCAGCAATACCATCCAATCATCTTATCCTATGTTGTCCCCTTCTCTTGCCTTCAGTTTTTCCCAGTATCAGCGTATTTCCTAATGAGTCAGCTCTTTGCATCAGGTGGCCAAAGTACTGGCCTTCAGCTTCAGCCTCAGGACTTCCAATGAATATTCAGGGCTGATTTCCTTTAGGATTGACTGGTTTGATATCTTTGCAGTCCAAGGAACTCTCAAGAGTCTTCTCCAGCACCAAAATTCAAAAGCATTAATTCTTCATGCTCAGGCTTCTCTATGGTCAAATCTCACATCCATACGTGTCTATACACATGTATATGCGTCCATACAACCATAGCTTTTACTATATGGACCTTTGTTGGCAAAGTGAGGTCTCTGATTTTTAAAATGCTATCTAAGTTTGTCACAGCTTTTCTTCCAAGGAGAATATATCTGTTAATTTCATGGCTGCAGTCAGCATCTCACAGTGATTTTGGAGCCCAGTAAAATAAAGTCTGTCACTGTTTCCATGGTTTTCCCATCTATTTGCCATAAAGTGATGGGACCAGATACCATGATCTTAGTTTTTTGAATGTTGAGTTTTAGGCCAGCTTTTTAACTCTCCTCTTTCACCTTCATCAAGAGGCAATTTAGTTCTTCTTTGCTTCTGCCATTGGGGTGGTATCATCTGCATCTGAGGTTAGCGGTATTTCTCCTGGCAATCTTGATTCCAGCTTGTGCTTCATCCTGATTGGCATTTCGCATGACATACTCTACATATAAGTTAAATAAGTAGGGTGACAATGTACAGCCTCGGGGTACTCCTTTCCCAGTTGGGAACTGGTGCTTTGTTCCATGTCGTTTTAACTGTTGCTTCTTGACCTGCATACAGGTTTCTCAGGAGACAGGTAAGATGGTCTGGTACTGCCGTCTCTTTAAGAATTTTCCAGTTTGTTGTGATCCACACAGTTAAAGGCTTTAGTGTAGTCAATGAAGCAGAGGTAGGTGTTTTTCTGGAATTCTCTTGTTTTCTCTATGATCCAGAGTATGTTAGCAATTTGATCTTTGGTTCCTCTGCTTTTTCTAAGTCTTGCTTGTACATGTGGAAGTTCTTGGTTCATGTACTGTTAAACCCTATCTTCAAGGATTTTGAGCATGACCTTGTTAGCTTCCTAATGAGTCAGCTCTTTGCATCAGGTGGCCAAAGTACTGGCCTTCAGCTTCAGCCTCAGGACTTCCAATGAATATTCAGGGCTGATTTCCTTTAGGATTGACTGGTTTGATATCTTTGCAGTCCAAGGAACTCTCAAGAGTCTTCTCCAGCACCAAAATTCAAAAGCATTAATTCTTCATGCTCAGGCTTCTCTATGGTCAAATCTCACATCCATACGTGTCTATACACATGTATATGCGTCCATACAACCATAGCTTTTACTATATGGACCTTTGTTGGCAAAGTGAGGTCTCTGATTTTTAAAATGCTATCTAAGTTTGTCACAGCTTTTCTTCCAAGGAGAATATATCTGTTAATTTCATGGCTGCAGTCAGCATCTCACAGTGATTTTGGAGCCCAGTAAAATAAAGTCTGTCACTGTTTCCATGGTTTTCCCATCTATTTGCCATAAAGTGATGGGACCAGATACCATGATCTTAGTTTTTTGAATGTTGAGTTTTAGGCCATCTTTTAACTCTCCTCTTTCACCTTCATCAAGAGGCAATTTAGTTCTTCTTTGCTTCTGCCATTGGGGTGGTATCATCTGCATCTGAGGTTAGCGGTATTTCTCCTGGCAATCTTGATTCCAGCTTGTGCTTCATCCTGATTGGCATTTCGCATGACATACTCTACATATAAGTTAAATAAGTAGGGTGACAATGTACAGCCTCGGGGTACTCCTTTCCCAGTTGGGAACTGGTGCTTTGTTCCATGTCGTTTTAACTGTTGCTTCTTGACCTGCATACAGGTTTCTCAGGAGACAGGTAAGATGGTCTGGTACTGCCGTCTCTTTAAGAATTTTCCAGTTTGTTGTGATCCACACAGTTAAAGGCTTTAGTGTAGTCAATGAAGCAGAGGTAGGTGTTTTTCTGGAATTCTCTTGTTTTCTCTATGATCCAGAGTATGTTAGCAATTTGATCTTTGGTTCCTCTGCTTTTTCTAAGTCTTGCTTGTACATGTGGAAGTTCTTGGTTCATGTACTGTTAAACCCTATCTTCAAGGATTTTGAGCATGACCTTGTTAGCATGTGAAATGAGTGCAATTGTGCTGATTTTTGAACATTCTTTGGCTTTGCCCTTTTTTGGGATTGGAATGAACCAGTCCTATGGCCACTGCTGAGTTTTCCAAATTTGCTGGCATATTTAAGGCAGCACTTTAACAGTATCATCTTTTAATATTTGAAATAGCTCAGTTGGAATTCCATCAACTCCACTACCTTTGTTTGTAGGATGCTTCCTAAGGCCCACTTGACTTGACACTTCAAGATGTCTGTCTCTAGGTGAGTGATAACACCATTGCAGTTATCTGGGTAAAAACTTTTTTGTATAGTTCTTCTGTGTATTCCTGCCTCCTCTTCTTAGTATCTTCTGCTCCTGTTAGGCCCATACCATTTCCTATGAGAACCCCATGGTACTTTAGATGATACATTTTCTTAGGAGATTTATCTGTAATACCCCCAAACTGGAAACAGCACAAATGTCCATCTGGTGAAGGCATAAACATCTGGGGCGTCATTAGAATATTATGTAGTGATAAAAAGAGGCTAAACATTATAGGAAACATAATGAATAAATTTCAAAATAAAAGATCATGTATTTTATGACATATTTTATATGAAACTCTAGAAAAAGGCAAACTGCAGGAGTAGAAATGTATCAGCATTGTTGTGCTGGAGCCAGACACAGGAGAAGTGGACTAACTACAGAGAGTTATGAGGGAACTTTTTTGTAATGACAGAAAAGACCTATTTTGTGGTTGTAATGTTGCTCACATGACTATATACATTTGATAAACATAAAATTACACATTTTAGGGCATCCCTGGGGTCCAGTGGGTCATGCCTTGCTGTACAAGGGACACCAGTTCAATCCCTGGCCTGGGAGGATCCTACTTGCCACTGAGCGGCTTGACCTGTGTGTGCAATTATGAGCCAGCACTCTAGAATGTGTGCGCCCAGAGCCAGTGCTCTGCTACAGTAGAGTCCAGTGCAATGGGAGGCCCACACAGGCCAAAGAACAGAGATGGATGAAAATAAATAAATGAAAGACCAATTAAAAAAAGAAGCCAAAAATTAAAAAAAAAATTACACATTTTAAATCAGCAAATTTTACTGTACAGAAATTGTATCTCGATAAAGTTGTTTAGACATAATATGAATATTTTTAGCACTGAATTCCCTAAAGACATGCTTTGAACCCCCACCAATCAATAACACAACAGACATTCTTTGTAAGACAGCTGTAGATGCTTCTAAGATTTACTGGACTAGAAATAAGCTTAAGCATTGAATGGAGTCAATTTTCATTTATATTGCAGTGTTTCCTGCTAAACTCTAGCCCCTTCCTCAAAGGAGGTGAACAAAACAGAATGAAATCATTTATTTCTTCCTCTGTTATTGTTTTATAGTTTTCTTAGGGTAAGCTATAAAGGCAAATTTTTCTTAGTTTTAGAAACTAAAATTAAGGTAATTTTTCTTAAAATTGAGGTAAAATTTTCTCAATTTTAGTTTAATTTTTAAAAGCTACAAGCATTTAACCTATATAAAATTTGATAAGTTTGAACACATGCAAGCTCCATGACACCATCAACACAAGTCAAATAAACATATAATCATCTCTTTTCTCAAGTCTACCCGCTCTTTGTGCCTCTTTTTTATATGCAAGTAGACCTCTCTTTCCATTCCTATCTTTTCTTTTTTGTTGTTTTGTTAAAAAAAAAAAAAAAAAGGCACCTCCATCTGGAGGTTCATCAGGGATTCTTTTCTATCTCTTGCTGATTCCAAGTCTCCTCAATTTACAATGAAAAAACTGCTGAAGAGAATTCTAGCAGAATAAAGTTCTGGGTAGGGAAAGCTCTCTGAGTCATTCTTCACAGTGTGCTGCTCTCCCTTCGCTTTGCCTTTCTCTACCAAATTACTGCACTCCACTCAGTGCTCTTCCAACTGAGCCCTGTGTCAGCAACTTTCTGCAGCTGCAGGAGCAGCTGCTGCTTCCCCCTCCCCCTCCTCACCAGAGGCTGTCATCTTGTCCAGTTCAGAGAAGAAAATCTCCCCGGCAGGTCTACAGAAAAAGGACCGATAAGGAGCTGATAGTACTATACATGAAAATTATCTGAAGTCCCTGTCCTTGCCATAATGTTATGTGGTTCTAGAAATTAAGAATCACTTCTGAGGTCTTTAAAGAGGAATGCTTCCAGTGGATTTTCTCCTCAACAGGGCTGATGTTTCTAACCACTAATGCTTGCAAAATATATTTATTTACACTGAATCATTTCATCTTCCAAACACAATGGAGCAGATGTCATTATTGTTTACATGGACATGTTTGGGCTCAAGTATCAATGAAGAAACCCACTAATCGGAGACTTGGAAGTTCTTTAACTCGTTTCCCTTGTTACTTGAAAAATGGGAGTAAGGGAACTTTGTGAAAATTAAATTAAATCATCTTTTGTCGAATGCCTAAAATTTTGAGTATCTGTGGACCTGGACTTCATATTGAATATACATAATTTCCTTCGAGAACAGTTCATGTCATTACATCCACTGATGTATCAAGTTTTAAATTCAAAGTGTCAAGCTGACGCATACAAGGTAAGGACTTTAACAGTTAAGAAAAAATAAAATCAGTCAATTGTCCATCATTTTGTGACAAGGGTATATGAAAACATACATTCTCTCATCCCACTGGTATTTAATTTTCATTTTCTCCTATCTTGATCACCATAGCATAGGTTTGAATTTATGTAAATTATTAGTATAAATTGTCTTTTCATGGTGATTTTCATATTTTAAGGATTAATTAGCTGTACTTTAGGGAAACTTTAATGTTCAATTAATAGAAGAAATTTAAGTGGTCTCAACTGAGCAAAAAGAAAAAAACGATCTTCTTCTAAAACTGTGTCCAGAATACTGAGGTTTAAAAGAAAATGGAAATGTTACATGATACATTTGACTGTCAAAAACTACTGGATTTTGTCGCTGCTTTGGTAAATGGTAAACAGTGGCAAAGGACAAACATACTATTCTAACTAGATAAATAGGTAAATACCAACATTTCCTGACATTTACTTAAGGATGCTCAAAAAATTCCTCCCTTACAGCTTAAATAGGTCACAAGCATCTAAATCTCATTTTATTTCCTCCTCACCAGAGGCTGTCATCTTGTCCAGTTCAGAGAAGAAAATAGCTAGAAAAGGACCGATAAGGAGCTGATAGTACTATACATGAAAATTATCTGAAGTCCCTGTCCTTGCCATAATGTTATGTGGTTCTAGAAATTAAGAATCACTTCTGAGGTCTTTAAAGAGGAATGCTTCCAGTGGATTTTCTCCTCAACAGGGCTGATGTTTCTAACCACTAATGCTTGCAAAATATATTTATTTACACTGAATCATTTCATCTTCCAAACACAATGGAGCAGATGTCATTATTGTTTACATGGACATGTTTGGGCTCAAGTATCAATGAAGAAACCCACTAATCGGAGACTTGGAAGTTCTTTAACTCGTTTCCCTTGTTACTTGAAAAATGGGAGTAAGGGAACTTTGTGAAAATTAAATTAAATCATCTTTTGTCGAATGCCTAAAATTTTGAGTATCTGTGGACCTGGACTTCATATTGAATATACATAATTTCCTTCGAGAACAGTTCATGTCATTACATCCACTGATGTATCAAGTTTTAAATTCAAAGTGTCAAGCTGACGCATACAAGGTAAGGACTTTAACAGTTAAGAAAAAATAAAATCAGTCAATTGTCCATCATTTTGTGACAAGGGTATATGAAAACATACATTCTCTCATCCCACTGGTATTTAATTTTCATTTTCTCCTATCTTGATCACCATAGCATAGGTTTGAATTTATGTAAATTATTAGTATAAATTGTCTTTTCATGGTGATTTTCATATTTTAAGGATTAATTAGCTGTACTTTAGGGAAACTTTAATGTTCAATTAATAGAAGAAATTTAAGTGGTCTCAACTGAGCAAAAAGAAAAAAACGATCTTCTTCTAAAACTGTGTCCAGAATACTGAGGTTTAAAAGAAAATGGAAATGTTACATGATACATTTGACTGTCAAAAACTACTGGATTTTGTCGCTGCTTTGGTAAATGGTAAACAGTGGCAAAGGACAAACATACTATTCTAACTAGATAAATAGGTAAATACCAACATTTCCTGACATTTACTTAAGGATGCTCAAAAAATTCCTCCCTTACAGCTTAAATAGGTCACAAGCATCTAAATCTCATTTATCATCATCTTCCAAGACTAAGTTTCTCTTAATAACCTCCTGAACTTTTTAATCCTTTTTAAATGGTCCTTATCTGGTATAGCAGCAATGCAGACAATTCTCTTGTTCATTATCTGGCCCTACTATAAACAGAAAGTTCTTGGGTATCTGGAATCACCAGGAGTAATCATCACAATTAGTATTTGAGGAGTGACATTTTGTATAATGAGTCAGGAAAAAATTTAGCAATAAACTGGAGGTGATAACGTATCAAGGTAAGATTTCAGGGCATACACCTGACATAAGAGTTACTTAAAAGTGAAAAGATGTGCTTTACTTCTGCAGATCAAACAAAAAGTCATTAACCACTCCTTCCTCTACATTTCCTTCAGATCAGTTTGTGAAGTTTAAGAGAATACATTCGTTTTGGTTGATTTGGTTGTTTGAAGGCAAGTGAAAAATAATTAAACCTGATGGAAACACATCAAATTTAGTATAAACTATTTTAAGTCCCACCTGACCTTTAAGGAGAACAGAATACCTGAGCTTTTGTGTTTTTAGAGGCATAATCAAAACATCTTAGAATAATTCACAGGCCACAGAGCGCTCTTTGAATATTCAAAATACAGTGCTGCTTTTAATATTGCATATAACTACATTAGTCTATTCAGGATGATGATATCTTGCAATTGCACACCTTTGTTTGAAACCATGACCAGACCAACTACTGCTTTCCATGGTAGAAATTATACATATATATATATAATATTATATAACATTATATTATATAATATTATATAACATTATAATACATAACATTATATTATAATAATTATATAATTATTATATTAAAATTATATTATATAATTATTGTATAATTGTTATAAAATGTTATACAATATTATATATAATACATACAATATATTTATATATAATATAAACTAATAAACCAAGATGAGGTCATTTAAAAATAAACTTTGAACTATGAATCAAGAGATTTGGTGGAATGAACATGAGTGGAGAAGAGTTTAAGTTAAGGCTGGAAGTGGAGAAGAGAGTCACTCAGAGAAAGGAGGGAAGGATCAAGAGAGAAACTCTGAAAGAAGACTGCTAGGATCCTTTCCTATTGTAAGGTAATTGTTGATACAGGTAAGGTCATCAGACAGCCAAAACCCACTCCCACCTACACACACACACACACACACACACACACACACACACACGCACAGATTTCAAAATCTGTGTCTGTGGGTCACTCTTACATGATTTTAATGTCACACATATCCTAAAATGCAGTCTTCTGTATTTCTTGATGCACTTTATTACACTGAACAAAGAGCTTATTGAAGTTTGCTCATGTGCCTCAACATTAAAAATGCTGTTTTAGACTTTTCAGTAATTATGCTCTCACATTTTCTTATGGAATCGAAGCATCTGATACTAGTTCTTTTTGCTTTCACATTTGTTTTATGGGTTGCCTATAATTACTTTTTCTAGACTTACAAATACTTTCTAAAGTAGACAGAAAATGCTATTTCTGCTGCATATTTGCCCCATGTTAACATGACTCAAAGCATATTCTCAGAATTCCCTTCCTTGTGTGGTTCTGGGTTAAGATGGCCTACAATTTGTATGAGTCTGGAAGCCAGTGAAGTAAAGGTTGAACAGTGTTCAGCCTCCACCACGGCTCTGCCCAAGGGTGCTAATATATTCGTTCCCCTGTTAGTAATGGGTGACAGCTGGGTCTTCCATTTCTCTAACTTGGTCATCTTTCCTCCTCAGCCTCTCCCAGGACTAGGCTAGTTGCATGCATAGTTCCTTGGAGGCAATTCCAGCTTCTTCTGTGGGTCGTCTACCTTGTCAAGGTGAGAAATGATGGCACACATGTGGGTTCCAATTCATCTCCACAAATTCTAATCTGATTGCATTCCTCCTTAATTTGTGTTCAGCTTTTTTTTTCTCCAACTGGCCCTACTGAAATAGAAATGACAGGCCCACTACCAGGTGCACAGGCTTCCAAAAAAAGGCTTCCCCAACATCCTCACGAATAACCACCATTTCCTCCACAGTTGTTCTTTGTTTCGTATCTCTCATAATAGTGATATGCTCTGTCTCAAACCCATTTAACACAAGTGCATTCACTACATATTAGAATTAAAGACATTCTACTTCCCTCCATACTTAGGAGCTTATCAGAGAATAGCTGAGTTCCACATCTGTGTATCTATAGATTCAAATTTTAAAAGCTGAATGTCAATAGAAATAATAATAAACATAAACACATAACAATAGTATTTGTTGAGATAAGTGAAAAGTCTCACTTAATGAATTGCATGAGAAATACAGAAGATTTCCTAAAATAATAGAACATTAGAGTTGGGAGAGACCCTAGAAATGATTTAATCCAGACTTTCCATTACACAGTTGAAGAAATAGAACAGATACCCATCTAAGATAACAAAATAAAATAGGAGTTAAACTTGTACTAAAGTACAATCCAGTCTAATTTCCTTTCTCTTCCTACCTTCATAATCCTTGATTAATATCAGTTTATGTGAAAAACTGTAGGGGGTTTAAGTTGACTGAAAATTTATTATGATTCAAAAGGGTAAAAAGTATGTCAAAAATGCTAACAGGACAAGAGGTGATATTAATAAATTATACTATTTAGTATAAGAAAGAGTATAGTATCATGGTAGTCTGCCCTGGTAAGATCATATTATGCATTTGAGCACCTAAAGGAGCCTAGGTAAATTATATAAAAAGTGCCCAGAATTCTATGGGTGTTAATGTTATAACACATAAAAGAGAATCAGGGCTACTTTGACCACAGGAGGGAAGACTTGGACAGATACAGCTATCAACAAATACTTGAAGAGCTTCCATACAGAAGAGAAATTACATTTATTTTGTGTGATTTTCAGGGCATCCATAAAATAAATAGTTGGACATTAGAGAGGCTGATTAATATTCAGAAACACTTTGTAACATGTGGAGAACTTCAAAAGTGAATGGGTTGGCTTATAATGCAGTGAGCTTCCAATCAATAGTGGTTTTCAATCAGAAATTTTGATGACAATCTTTTAACAGGTAGTTTTATTAACAGTAAAGGATTTTTGAAGGTATGAATGTTAGAAAACTTCATGACCACATTTCCTCCACAGTTTGTTCTTTGTTTCGATCTCTCATAATAGTGATATGCTCTGTCTCAAACCCATTTAACACAAGTGCATTCACTACATATTAGAATTAAAGACATTCTACTTCCCTCCATACTTAGGAGCTTATCAGAGAATAGCTGAGTTCCACATCTGTGTATCTATAGATTCAAATTTTAAAAGCTGAATGTCAATAGAAATAATAATAAACATAAACACATAACAATAGTATTTGTTGAGATAAGTGAAAAGTCTCACTTAATGAATTGCATGAGAAATACAGAAGATTTCCTAAAATAATAGAACATTAGAGTTGGGAGAGACCCTAGAAATGATTTAATCCAGACTTTCCATTACACAGTTGAAGAAATAGAACAGATACCCATCTAAGATAACAAAATAAAATAGGAGTTAAACTTGTACTAAAGTACAATCCAGTCTAATTTCCTTTCTCTTCCTACCTTCATAATCCTTGATTAATATCAGTTTATGTGAAAAACTGTAGGGGGTTTAAGTTGACTGAAAATTTATTATGATTCAAAAGGGTAAAAAGTATGTCAAAAATGCTAACAGGACAAGAGGTGATATTAATAAATTATACTATTTAGTATAAGAAAGAGTATAGTATCATGGTAGTCTGCCCTGGTAAGATCATATTATGCATTTGAGCACCTAAAGGAGCCTAGGTAAATTATATAAAAAGTGCCCAGAATTCTATGGGTGTTAATGTTATAACACATAAAAGAGAATCAGGGCTACTTTGACCACAGGAGGGAAGACTTGGACAGATACAGCTATCAACAAATACTTGAAGAGCTTCCATACAGAAGAGAAATTACATTTATTTTGTGTGATTTTCAGGGCATCCATAAAATAAATAGTTGGACATTAGAGAGGCTGATTAATATTCAGAAACACTTTGTAACATGTGGAGAACTTCAAAAGTGAATGGGTTGGCTTATAATGCAGTGAGCTTCCAATCAATAGTGGTTTTCAATCAGAAATTTTGATGACAATCTTTTAACAGGTAGTTTTATTAACAGTAAAGGATTTTTGAAGGTATGAATGTTAGAATTAATGACTTCCAAGGCTCCTTTACATTTCTGCTGCTGAGAATCTGTTGTTTGACGGACAACACTATTAAAATAAAGTAACAACCTCGATTACTTAAAACTTTAATTTCTGCCATAAACCATGTGGGCGCTCCGATTCATCTTTAAAGTATAGTTCTAAAGTACAAAACAACTTCCTTGAAAGTTTCTTTTTCCAGAATGAGCTAAAGATACTCCAGATAAATATATTTGCTAAACTACCATTCAGAGGTGAAAGTAAAAAATATAAGTTCTCACCATACAGAGGAAAGATCCTCTAAACAACACTAGACTATGTACATTCTGGATTTTGGCCAAGAATCTCCTTCCACAGAAATGCTGGCTGTGAGCCACCAAGATGACATTCAAGTTGCTCCCCAGAGAGTAATAGAGCTTTTGCTATAGTACAAGAACAAGATACCAGACCAAGGAAAGCGGGGAGTCTTATCAGTGGCAGCCCAGCAGGTTGGTCTACTGGCATTGTTTTACCAGGGCAGTTATGGACAATAGAAACAAGCCAAGAGACAACTTTTTCATCCAGAAATTGACACATAGAGTATTGCTAAACTCAGAGTATTGCTAAACTCATCTATCTTAAAGAAAGAGTGTTAAAGAGAAAAGGGATTTCATGGAAATTGACAACAATACTATTTACAGAGAAAACTATATAATCTCGCTTGACATTTTTTTAATTAAAAGTTGTTCTCGTAGAAATGCACAACAAAACTGTTAGATTCATAGGATAGTGCTCGAATAAAAGGCTTCTGTTGTGCCCAAAAGGAAGGCACACATCAAGTTAGCCTGGGCCCTTCCTCTGGGAAGAAATTACAAAGTAAAGGAAGTGTGCATATGTGCTCAGTTGTGTCTGACTCTTTGCAACCCCATGGACTGTAGCCTGCCAGGCTCTTCTGTCCATGGGATTTCCCAGGCAAGAATACTGGAGTTGGCTGTCATTTCCTTTTCCAGAGTATCTTCCCAACCTGGGAACCAAACCCAAGCCTTCTGCATCTCTTGCATTAGCAGGCAGACTCTTTACCTACCGTTGAGCCAACAGGGAAGCCCTAAAGTAAAGGAATCGTCAGTGTATATGAGAAAAGGAAAAAAAATACCTCAAATCAGAATCTAATAATTTTAAAATGTAAAGTAAGAAGGGACATCTCTTGCTATTTAGGGAATACTCTTAAATGTGGCAGCATATCTTGGTCACCAGTGCAATTCATTAGAAACACAGCTAATCACAACTCCACCCTGGACTAAGTGTAAGAGAATCTTAAAGCTTTGGAAATCCCTTATCTTGAGCATCATAGAATACTGACCATGCTTCTGCCTTGACACTTGCACAACCATAATCACTTCTGGCTTATATCCTGGAGTTTCTTTAGTAATCAGATTGAGTGGGTAATACTAATAGTTAAGAGCAGTAGTGGGGCTTCCCAGGTGGTGCTAGTAATAAAGAACCTGCCTGCCAGCGCAGGAATCATGAGACTAGGGTTTAATCCATGGGTCAGGAAGATCCCCTAGAGTAGGAAATGGCAACCCATTCCAGTAGTCTTGCTTGGATAAGTCCATGGACAGAGGAGCATGGTGGGCTACAGTCCATAAGGCCACAAAGAGAGACACGACTGAAGCAATTTAGCATGCATGCATGCAGTAGCAGTAGGAAAGCTACACAACCCCACTTGATCAAAACAATCCTGAAATATAACTGTGATTTCATTTTACAGATGACAAAACCAAAAAGAGAAGTACTTTTCTTGCAACCATGCTGCAAAATTACATAATTTGAACACAGATATGAATCCTTAGCTCATGTTCTTTCCACTACACCAAGTAGAAAAAACTGAACCAACCACATGAAATAAATAATATTTAATTTTTTACCTATAAAATTATGACTTTATATCATTTAATATGAGTTCAAAGTCAGGAAGAAAGAGCAAGTATCATATAAGGAATTACTGTGAAAAGATAAAGCCATATGAATGTTGTTTCACAAATACATCTTTCTAAGTGCATTGGTATTTTGGTAAAACTGGAAATAAAATATTCTATCAACTATTGGTGGGAAATTCCTTGTTTATCTTGCTATCTTTCTGCACGTGTTATTAAGGATGAGTCAGCAGGGGTAGCCTGGACTGGGGTGAGAGAATCTGTGTGCACAGGGCACAACATTTAGGAAAGCATTTACTCTCAGGTGCTCACCCAGCTCTTGTGTGAACTTGAGAATGAAAGCTTTCTTACATTTGCACCTTGAATGACCACTTTGCTCATCCTAGTCCTGGCTTCACACTTTATTTCTTTTCTTCTTCTTTTTATTCCAATTCAGTCAAATCTACACCCAAACTATACAAGGCAGTCAATCAAAATCATAAGATACAAGTCTAAGGCAGCATCTATTTTGTGTCCATAGTGAAAAAGATCACTTACTCTGCTCTGGGGAGAAAATGAAAAGATTAAACAGAGTAAAATGGCAAGTATGTGGTTAGAAAAGAAAAAAATAACAATTTATTCAAAAAAGGTGGCTGAGGTTGAATTGCTGTACTTATTACACACCAAGCTACTTACAGTTGTTGTTGTTTTTTTTTTTTCCATGGCACAATGACTCCAATTATCATCACCATGACCACCTACTATGAATTTAACTTTTGGGGATGGGAACATTTTCTGTGTCCAAAGACATACATGCACAAAAAAATTTAAAAAGCTTGATTAAACAACTACATCCAAGAAACATGCAATTGAATGCAGTTTTTAGAAAAGGGAGATCAATGATAGACTGCTAGTATACCAGAAAGGGTGATGGCACAGAGCCTTGGAGGGCACCTGGGGTTCCATAAGGAGCACCTTCTATATAGTCTTTCATGGACTACATTTCTACCTCTGTCTAAACTCTTTTAGAAAAGAGAATTAATCCTCCATGAGACATCCTTCACCAAGGCCAGAGAGTATTCCCACTATAATGTTCTTCCTTCTAAGCCAAAATCTTTCTTTATACAAGTTTGTCCAAATCTCGCCCAGTATCATGTGCAAGAACTGTTACAACTTTCTGTTTCCAAACTGAGCTCTCAAATATTAAGAGACAGACTTTTAATATGTATTATGGTTATACACATCAAAAAATCCAGGCTCCTCCAATGAGCTGGACAAAGCCAAGTCCTGTTCCTTTAAATACACGCTAGTTTTTCAGTGGGCTTTTAAAACATATTAGATTGCAATGTCCATTCTCTTAGTCTTATTGGACATAGAATCTCAAGTTCAAATCAGGCATGTAGACTGGAAAAGAAGGAATAAAACTATCTCTATTTGCCATGACATAGTTATTTATATTGAGCAAATCTAGGGAGAGAGTGAAGGATGGGGAAGCCTGGCATGCTGCAGTCCATGGAGTCATGAAGAGTCAGATACAACTGAGTGAGTGAACAACACAAAAACTGTCCATAGATAATCCTAGAGTTTGCAAAACAGAAAAGAATTGACTTTAGTAGGGTCACAGATTAAAAGTCCAATACACAAAAATCAACTCCATTTCTGTATATTTACAATCAATATACAGGAACTGAAATTAAAAATGCAATATCAATCAGAATTGCTCCAAAGAAAATCAAGTATCCGGGGATACACTTATCAAAATATGCATAGGATTTGTATGCTAAAAATTATAGGATGTCAATAAATTAAATAAGATCTAAATAAATGGAGAAAAATACCATATTAATGGATTAGAAGACTCAACATGGTGATGACATTTTTCCCAAATAGTAACAAATTTTATATAACACCTATAAAAATTTCAGCTAGTTACTTTTGTAGATATAAACAAGCTTACTCTATGGCATAGGTCATAGAATACCTAAAACAAGCTCGGCAAAGAAGAATCTCTACCTAATATTAAGGCTATAGGGCTTCCCAGGTGGCAGCAGTGGTAAAGAAGCCGGCTGTCAATGCAGTAGATCTAAGAGACACTAAGTTAATCCCTGGGTCAAGAAGAGCCCCTGAAGGAGGGCATGGCAACCTCCTATAGTGTTCTTGCCTGGAGAGTCCCATGGACAGAAGAACCTGGTGGGCAACAGTCTGTAGGTTCACAAAGAAACAGATGTGACTGAAATGACTTAGCTCACACACATGCATAGAGCTATAATATTAAAGATAGAATGGTACTGGTAGAAGAACAGACTAATAGATCAGTTGAACACATAATGAAAATAGAAATAGACCCAAAGAAATGTGTCCAAATTATTTTTTAAGGTGAAAGCATCTCAGTAAAATGAATGGTAGCCTTTTCATGAGATGAATTCAGAGTGTAACTCTAAAACATATGCATTACCATACGTAAAATAGATGGCTAATAGGAAGCTGCTGTATAATGCAGAGAGCTCAATATGGAACTCTGTGACAGCCTAGAGGGGTGGGACGGGGTGGGGGGTAAGAGAGAGGTTCAAGAGGGAGGGGACATTGTTTACTTATGGCTGATTTATGCTGTTGTATGGCAGAAGTCAATACAGTATTATAAAACAATTACCATCCAATTATACATAAATTTAAAAAATACTGATAGCCTTTTCAATCAGATGTTGGAGCAAATGAATGTTTACAGGGAAAAGAAAAATGAAGCTCTATTTAAAACTAACATCTTACATCTTATATAACAATTAATGAAAATGAATCATAAATGTAAATGTAAAATATAAAACAACAAAAATGTTACGAACAAAAGAAAAAGCTTTTGAATCTAGAGCTAAACAAAGGCTGTTATAATTGACACAAAAGTAAGGTCCATAAAAGGAAATTTTGTAAATTGGAGTTCAACAAGATTAAATGCTTTTGCTTTGTGAAAACCCATATTATGAGCATGAAAAGACAAAGTGCAGACTGGAAGAAAGTATGTGCAAACAACATAATATGTAAACATTACATATTTAAATTATTAATAACTCTTCAATACTGAAGAGTAATAAATAAATAAATAAATAAAATACCATCCATTTAGGAAATGGGCTGAAAGCATGAACAGACATTTCACTGAGAGGATCATGCAGATGACAAATAAAAACACAAAAAGATGTTTAGCATCATTAGCCTTCACAGAAACACAAAGTAAAACCACAAGGAAATATCACCACATACCTATCAGAATGGTTTAAATTTTTAAAAGTTGTAATTACAAATGCTGGCAAGGATTGAGAGAAACTGTATCACTCAGACATTACTGATGAGAACTTAAAATGCAACAGCCACTGTGGAGAACAGTTTGACAGCTTCTTATAAAGTTAAACATGAAATTACCACATGAGCGAGCAATTGCACTTTTAGGAACCTATCTCTGAAGAATAAACACTTTCTTTTCACCTGAAGCCCACACAAAGGCAAATATTCATAATATCTTTATTTATAATAGACAAAAAACAGAACCAGCCCATGTACTCTTTAGTAAGTGAGTGCTTAACTCATTTGTAGGACATACATACTCTGGACTACTACTTATCAATAAAACTAATGAATTATTGAACTCTGTGACAGCCTAGAGGGTGGGACGGGTGGGGCAGTGAGGTTCAAGAGGGAGGGGACATTGTTTACTTATGGCTGATTTATGCTGTTGTATGGCAGAAGTCAATACAGTATTATAAAACAATTACCATCCAATTATACATAAATTTAAAAAATACTGATAGCCTTTTCAATCAGATGTTGGAGCAAATGAATGTTTACAGGGAAAAGAAAAATGAAGCTCTATTTAAAACTAACATCTTACATCTTATATAACAATTAATGAAAATGAATCATAAATGTAAATGTAAAATATAAAACAACAAAAATGTTACGAACAAAAGAAAAAGCTTTTGAATCTAGAGCTAAACAAAGGCTGTTATAATTGACACAAAAGTAAGGTCCATAAAAGGAAATTTTGTAAATTGGAGTTCAACAAGATTAAATGCTTTTGCTTTGTGAAAACCCATATTATGAGCATGAAAAGACAAAGTGCAGACTGGAAGAAAGTATGTGCAAACAACATAATATGTAAACATTACATATTTAAATTATTAATAACTCTTCAATACTGAAGAGTAATAAATAAATAAATAAATAAAATACCATCCATTTAGGAAATGGGCTGAAAGCATGAACAGACATTTCACTGAGAGGATCATGCAGATGACAAATAAAAACACAAAAAGATGTTTAGCATCATTAGCCTTCACAGAAACACAAAGTAAAACCACAAGGAAATATCACCACATACCTATCAGAATGGTTTAAATTTTTAAAAGTTGTAATTACAAATGCTGGCAAGGATTGAGAGAAACTGTATCACTCAGACATTACTGATGAGAACTTAAAATGCAACAGCCACTGTGGAGAACAGTTTGACAGCTTCTTATAAAGTTAAACATGAAATTACCACATGAGCGAGCAATTGCACTTTTAGGAACCTATCTCTGAAGAATAAACACTTTCTTTTCACCTGAAGCCCACACAAAGGCAAATATTCATAATATCTTTATTTATAATAGACAAAAAACAGAACCAGCCCATGTACTCTTTAGTAAGTGAGTGCTTAACTCATTTGTAGGACATACATACTCTGGACTACTACTTATCAATAAAACTAATGAATTATTGAAAGCAGTAAGTTGGATGGATCTCTATGAACTTAAGATGAGTGAAAAAAGTCAATCTCAAAAAGTTACAAACTGTATGATTCCATTTTATAACATTTTTGAAATGATAAGACTTTAGAAATGGATAGTTTAGGGGCAGGAATTGGGGTCCAAAAGGATAGTACAAAGAATCTTTGTGATGTTGGAACAGTTTGGTATCTTGACTGCGGTGGTGCACACATAAACCCTCATAGATGAAAAAAATACACAGTCCTTAACACACTGACAAAGATACATGCACAAAGAGTCTGAGAAAAACCTAAGTAAGATGTGAATAGACCTTGGCTGTGATATCGTCATAATTTTGAAAGTTGTTATTATTGGGGGAAACTCAATTTTTTCAAGAACCTCCTTTTGACTCAGTTTTCTTTCTTTTTCAGTATTTTTTCTGATACGTATGAGAGATTCAGCTAGAGAATCATTTTCTATACATTTAAACTTCAGATAGCCTATAAGAAAGCAAGCAACTGATTTCTTATCTAATATGCAAACAATAGCAGCAGCATCAGGTCCCAGCTAGATCAGCACTCAAACAATAACTAGTAACTACCTTCTTAAAGGCTTTAGGGATTAAAGTTGAAAACCTGGGCAGGGCTTCCCTGGTGGTCCAGTGGGTAAGGACACCGCCTTGCAGTGCAAGGGGCGCCAGTTCGATCCCTAGCCTGGGAGGATCCCACATGCCGCGGAGCGGCTGGACTGACGTGTCCAATTACTGAGCCGGAGCTCTGGAGCGCATGTGCCCAAAGCTGGTGCTCTGCGACAACAGAGGTCACCACCATGGGAGGCCCACACGGGCCAAAGAACAAAGATGGATGAAACTAGACAAATGAAAGACCAGTGGAAGTGGCCTGCCCACCCCCACCCTCCCCACCCCTGCCAAAATAAATAAATAAATAAATGTTTAAAAAAAAAAAAGAAAGAAAGAAAACCTGGGCAGCCACACCCTCAAATCCACAGGTCTTCCTAAAAATTAATACATGAGCTTTCAAAAGGTAAAATCCATTTTCTCCACTGTGGTTTCCTTGTGTTCATACTCCATGTGGTGTAGGACATACATACTCTGGACTACTACTTATCAATAAAACTAATGAATTATTGAAAGCAGTAAGTTGGATGGATCTCTATGAACTTAAGATGAGTGAAAAGTCAATCTCAAAAAGTTACAAACTGTATGATTCCATTTTATAACATT
This sequence comes from Tragulus kanchil, assembly GCA_022376925.1. Taxonomy (NCBI): domain Eukaryota; kingdom Metazoa; phylum Chordata; class Mammalia; order Artiodactyla; family Tragulidae; genus Tragulus; species Tragulus kanchil. The sequence goes on from JAIOJX010000028.1 coordinate 184,095,398, forward strand.
TTTGAAATGATAAGACTTTAGAAATGGATAGTTTAGGGGCAGGAATTGGGGTCCAAAAGGATAGTACAAAGAATCTTTGTGATGTTGGAACAGTTTGGTATCTTGACTGCGGTGGTGCACACATAAACCCTCATAGATGAAAAAAATACACAGTCCTTAACACACTGACAAAGATACATGCACAAAGAGTCTGAGAAAAACCTAAGTAAGATGTGAATAGACCTTGGCTGTGATATCGTCATAATTTTGAAAGTTGTTATTATTGGGGGAAACTCAATTTTTTCAAGAACCTCCTTTTGACTCAGTTTTCTTTCTTTTTCAGTATTTTTTCTGATACGTATGAGAGATTCAGCTAGAGAATCATTTTCTATACATTTAAACTTCAGATAGCCTATAAGAAAGCAAGCAACTGATTTCTTATCTAATATGCAAACAATAGCAGCAGCATCAGGTCCCAGCTAGATCAGCACTCAAACAATAACTAGTAACTACCTTCTTAAAGGCTTTAGGGATTAAAGTTGAAAACCTGGGCAGGGCTTCCCTGGTGGTCCAGTGGGTAAGGACACCGCCTTGCAGTGCAAGGGGCGCCAGTTCGATCCCTAGCCTGGGAGGATCCCACATGCCGCGGAGCGGCTGGACTGACGTGTCCAATTACTGAGCCGGAGCTCTGGAGCGCATGTGCCCAAAGCTGGTGCTCTGCGACAACAGAGGTCACCACCATGGGAGGCCCACACGGGCCAAAGAACAAAGATGGATGAAACTAGACAAATGAAAGACCAGTGGAAGTGGCCTGCCCACCCCCACCCTCCCCACCCCTGCCAAAATAAATAAATAAATAAATGTTTAAAAAAAAAAAAGAAAGAAAGAAAACCTGGGCAGCCACACCCTCAAATCCACAGGTCTTCCTAAAAATTAATACATGAGCTTTCAAAAGGTAAAATCCATTTTCTCCACTGTGGTTTCCTTGTGTTCATACTCCATGTGGTGTGGATGCAATTTTATTGCAAAACTGAGATGACCTCATGCAGGGAAAGCCATTTCTTATTAGTAAAACATGCGGAATCTCAAGCACACTACAGCAATGGTTAGCGGAAAAGTTTGCTCGTGGAATTCAAAACTTAGTAAAAGGGTCCTGACTGGTAGATGGAGAGAAAAAGGTTCTCCTTTTAGTCTTTCCACCACAGTTTGCGAACAAGTAGCTAGACAGTGAGATACAATGGCAAGTCCACTCCAGTCAGATTTTGGAAACAGGAAAACAAGACAAGACACAGGTTTTGGTAGAAAAAGCAATGAAATCTATTCAGAACTGGACCAAGTGGTGGGGCAAAAAATGGGTATATCTTATAAGATAGGAACCAATACTTTGTACAATGTACTGATCTGAGATGTCTTACTTTTTTTTCCTTTGTTTTTCTTTTTTTGTTTTTGATTTTAGGAAACATCTTGACATTTCCAGCTAATCTTAACAGGACTAAAGGGATTGTGTCTGCATTTGGTCCTCCTTTGAGGGAAAGAGCACTCTCCTTAGGGAAGAGCATGTGGCAACTGATTTTTAGTGGAGTGCCTGAAAAAAGATACACCCCATAGAAAAGAGATATGGGGGCTCCCTCGAGGACCACAGCTCTCCACTCACTAAACCATGGAGCTTGCATGCTTTTAGGTTTTATTCATCAGGCAGTTCGATCCCTAGCCTGGGAGGATCCCACATGCCGGGAGCGGCTGGACTGACGTGTCCAATTACTGAGCCGGAGCTCTGGAGCGCATGTGCCCAAAGCTGGTGCTCTGCGACAACAGAGGTCACCACCATGGGAGGCCCACACGGGCCAAAGAACAAAGATGGATGAAACTAGACAAATGAAAGACCAGTGGAAGTGGCCTGCCCACCCCCACCCTCCCCACCCCTGCCAAAATAAATAAATAAATAAATGTTTAAAAAAAAAAAAGAAAGAAAGAAAACCTGGGCAGCCACACCCTCAAATCCACAGGTCTTCCTAAAAATTAATACATGAGCTTTCAAAAGGTAAAATCCATTTTCTCCACTGTGGTTTCCTTGTGTTCATACTCCATGTGGTGTGGATGCAATTTTATTGCAAAACTGAGATGACCTCATGCAGGGAAAGCCATTTCTTATTAGTAAAACATGCGGAATCTCAAGCACACTACAGCAATGGTTAGCGGAAAAGTTTGCTCGTGGAATTCAAAACTTAGTAAAAGGGTCCTGACTGGTAGATGGAGAGAAAAAGGTTCTCCTTTTAGTCTTTCCACCACAGTTTGCGAACAAGTAGCTAGACAGTGAGATACAATGGCAAGTCCACTCCAGTCAGATTTTGGAAACAGGAAAACAAGACAAGACACAGGTTTTGGTAGAAAAAGCAATGAAATCTATTCAGAACTGGACCAAGTGGTGGGGCAAAAAATGGGTATATCTTATAAGATAGGAACCAATACTTTGTACAATGTACTGATCTGAGATGTCTTACTTTTTTTTCCTTTGTTTTTCTTTTTTTGTTTTTGATTTTAGGAAACATCTTGACATTTCCAGCTAATCTTAACAGGACTAAAGGGATTGTGTCTGCATTTGGTCCTCCTTTGAGGGAAAGAGCACTCTCCTTAGGGAAGAGCATGTGGCAACTGATTTTTAGTGGAGTGCCTGAAAAAAGATACACCCCATAGAAAAGAGATATGGGGGCTCCCTCGAGGACCACAGCTCTCCACTCACTAAACCATGGAGCTTGCATGCTTAGGTTTAATAATGGGACAGTGCTTTTATTCATCAGGCAGTAATTTTTTTTACTTCCCTCACCTTTTACATCCCAAAGTCTATGGTAACACTAATAACCCTTTGCTCTGTGACTTCATGTCAAGGCTACTATAGTTTACAATCACATCACCTAGTTCCTCTTCTCATTCTCCTAACTGAAGCACACCATCTAGATTACTGGTGTCATAGTCTGTGGGCGATTCAAAGTCATTTTCTGTCACTTGCTTTGCAGGGCACTTTATGTTCAAGGTGGTATCGATTGACAATGCACCAGTGTGGGAGCAGGAGGCACTGGATATAAAAGAAATAGAAGATACAGTCTTGTCCTTGGAGAATTTGTAAGTCACAGAAAAGGGCTTGGGAAGGCTTAGAAAGCAATTCACAAATAGCCATATTAATAGAGTGTAAACAGAGTATTATATTAAGGTCAGGCAGAATCTACAGAGCAAAGGAAGAATAATAAAAATAATAACTAGAATTATATAGTCTTTTCTAATTTACAAATACCTCTCTTGCCTTATCTCATTGGCTACAACACATTCAAATAAAGGACTAACTTTGCGCTATCGTGTCCAGCTGATGAAGGAACTGAGACTCAAAGTTTGTCCATATTGTGGCCACACTGGAGTTCTGAATCCTTATTTTTTTCTTTTAGAACATTCTACCTTTAGAATCGGAGGAGGTGAGATTAATCTGTGAAGTAAGTGTGTTTGGCATAGGGCATTATGGGAAATAAAATTATGTGCAATGGCAGAGAGAAATGAAAAGAATGTTCCAGGTGCACTGTTAATCTTAAACCAGGCAAAAGCAGAAGGCCTGCGCACAATGCAGGAACCATTTGTTTTTAAAGAACTCTTTGAATAATGTAAAACCCTATGTGTTGGGGAGACAGTGTCTGTGCACTCATCCTTTCTCTCTTGTTTTGGTAACTATATCGGTTAAATGTATAACCTTGAACAGATCACACAATCAATCCACTCTCCTTGCTCCATACATAAATTGGGCATAGTAACAACATTTCCATTGGTGGCGGCTAGCTCAAAGGAGTTCCATCCTCCTTACAAATATAAATTTTCAATACATCTCTCTGCAGCAAGGAGAAGGCAGGTGTTAATTTTCATGAGGCTGCATACAGAGATGGTGATACATGAATTACTTCTGAATTAAAAAAGTAAACTAGGCAAACTAAGAACTGTTTCACAGACATAAAATCCATGGCCGCAGGCATACAGAGGAGGCACCGTAATCCTGCCAGCTAAAGTTCTCTGCAACACATCACTAACAGCAACATAAATAAGAAACAGATACTCAGGACAGAGTCACCGAAGAAAAAGTGCTAACCCTCCCATAAACAAAGGACTGCTAGGTATGCTGGGGAGGGAGCTATGTTTGTTAACATCAGTGTTAAAGGTCACATCTAGTTATTTCTGGGAGAAATGGGAATTTCCCCTCCCACAGCTGGAATTTCATTTCCATCTCCCCTGAAAGAAGTCTACAACCTTAAATGCCGCACAGGTGAGGAGAGATGCAATACTGGCTTATCATTTGCAGCATTCATCACATTTCATCAGGGAAGAAATACACAAGATATACAAACCCGACTAACAGGACCACCAAAAGAGACTCCTGCTTCAGTGTGCTGCTACCCAATTCTGCTCTTTTTCTCTGCCCCATCCCAATGTACGACTCTTTTGGCCTGTGCCTTATATTGGATCATACCATCCACGATTTGTTGAGCAGCAAATTAGAATGTGCTATTCTGGCAGAGAGAAATGAAAAGAATGTTCCAGGTGCACTGTTAATCTTAAACCAGGCAAAAGCAGAAGGCCTGCGCACAATGCAGGAACCATTTGTTTTTAAAGAACTCTTTGAATAATGTAAAACCCTATGTGTTGGGGAGACAGTGTCTGTGCACTCATCCTTTCTCTCTTGTTTTGGTAACTATATCGGTTAAATGTATAACCTTGAACAGATCACACAATCAATCCACTCTCCTTGCTCCATACATAAATTGGGCATAGTAACAACATTTCCATTGGTGGCGGCTAGCTCAAAGGAGTTCCATCCTCCTTACAAATATAAATTTTCAATACATCTCTCTGCAGCAAGGAGAAGGCAGGTGTTAATTTTCATGAGGCTGCATACAGAGATGGTGATACATGAATTACTTCTGAATTAAAAAAGTAAACTAGGCAAACTAAGAACTGTTTCACAGACATAAAATCCATGGCCGCAGGCATACAGAGGAGGCACCGTAATCCTGCCAGCTAAAGTTCTCTGCAACACATCACTAACAGCAACATAAATAAGAAACAGATACTCAGGACAGAGTCACCGAAGAAAAAGTGCTAACCCTCCCATAAACAAAGGACTGCTAGGTATGCTGGGGAGGGAGCTATGTTTGTTAACATCAGTGTTAAAGGTCACATCTAGTTATTTCTGGGAGAAATGGGAATTTCCCCTCCCACAGCTGGAATTTCATTTCCATCTCCCCTGAAAGAAGTCTACAACCTTAAATGCCGCACAGGTGAGGAGAGATGCAATACTGGCTTATCATTTGCAGCATTCATCACATTTCATCAGGGAAGAAATACACAAGATATACAAACCCGACTAACAGGACCACCAAAAGAGACTCCTGCTTCAGTGTGCTGCTACCCAATTCTGCTCTTTTTCTCTGCCCCATCCCAATGTACGACTCTTTTGGCCTGTGCCTTATATTGGATCATACCATCCACGATTTGTTGAGCAGCAAATTAGAATGTGCTATTCTGGCAGAGAAGAGAAGGGTAAGACATAATCCCTGACCTCAAAGGTGGTGAATGATTTAAAAAATTCTGGGCGGCAATCAACAACACAACCTTGCATATGGCAAAGGACCATGCTGTAAGAACAAAAAAATACTGAAGGACATTGTGGTGAACTGTAAGGGTTGTACTGAGAGTTGGAAGGTCTTTGTTCTTTTCTTCACCTTTTCCTACTAAGTTATGGCCATAACATAATCTCTTTGTGCCTTAAAAAATGTATATGTACTATGCAAGCAGTAATAGTTGCCTTGCCTACTGGAGCACATTATTGTGAAGAACATAGGAGTTTTGACCTGAGTTACAAATTATAAAACTGAATGATGAAGGCAGTTAAGAATAAGCATTAAAGTGAAAAGTAGCCAGAAAGGGATCAGGTGGCCATTGTGCTAGCTTCAGAACAAGCTATAAGAAAAGCAAATGGATGAAGATTGGAAAAACCGTAAACAGGGAAAAGAAATGGGCACGCAGGCAGAATCAAGAAGACATGCCAGGTGAGGATTCATTAAGGGATGAACAGAATAATGGAGGAAAGAGGAGAAAGAGAGACAGAAAAACAGCAAGAGAATGACAGAGAAAGACAGAAAGAGACATGCACAGACAGAAAGAGCAGAAAAAGAGAAAAGTATAAAGTTGGAGAGTAGGAGGCATACATAATGCAGTAGGCTAGTCTGTCAGAATGCAAGCATCTAAGGATAGAGACCATCTTTGAATCCACCTACAAGACTTAAAAATACTGTGCTGTGTATTGAACCATAGTAGACACTAACTTCCTATTTGCTGAAATTTTAAAAACACTTGCCACACAAGGAAATCTTTTGCAAAAATCATCAGAAGGACATATTTTGTCTTCTTATAAAATCACCCTTGTCTGTCTATTTCCTTATGGCTCCATCCCCATGGAGCAAATGGGAATCATTTTCTTACAGAAGCTGTAAATATACATATCATAAAAGTTAAAATAATATGGACTTCAAAACAACAGATATTAGATGTTACAGTTAGATTTTTAAGAAAACACAGTAGAGTAATTGCATGTGAGACCACCATAAGCCAAATGAACTTCAACAACAAACAACATAGAGTGGGATAAATTATTGGGACATTAATTTTGTGTGTGTGTGTATGCCTGTTTTTGTAATTCTCATCTCTCTGTTTCAAGGAGATAGATGTTAGTATTCTATCACTTTAGAAGCAGTGGCAGTATAAGGAGAGTGCTACCACCACTTCAATGTCTTCCTAAGGAAGATGAGCAATGATGTCATGCCTCTGAGGCATAAGGCAAGTCTTCGGAGGAAGAACAAGAACAGAGCAGAGGCAGAAGTAGTACCTAAAGAGCAAAGAAAGGGGGATCCTGCAACAATATGGGGTGTTTGCCTTTCTCCCTGGTGGAGCCAAGGCAGGTATAAAATCTTAGGCGTAGGGGGGGTCTGGTTGTACGCTATACTCCCAGAGGGTAAACTATATGAGCTCTAGCTGCGACAAGGAGCCTTCTTGCCCAAGTGTGGCACAAAAACCATATGACCCATTCAGGGACCATGATGTCTTTGAAAGTGAAATCATATGTGGACTCCAAACCAGAGTTATCTCCCTAAAAGTTATACTTTGAATAAGACCCTTAGAATCATTTTAGGTCCTGAAGGGAAGAGTTCCAATTAATGACAGAAAATCAATTTCTCATTAGCCTTAGGAAATGGAGGGATTTGTGTCAGATTTGGTTTGATATTAGAAAAATAAAGACAACCTTATGAATCTTTAATAGCTGTCCATGTGATTCTCCAGCTTGCTAACATTTAAGAGCCAGTGCTTTAGGCAGAATATTTTCCCTAAGTCACATATAGAAGGTAAACATCAAAACCGGCAATCTCTTGTGGGCGAATTTCTAAAGAAATGAGTTAAAAACGAGGAGCTCTGTAGTACATACTGTATATGCAACAGGAGGAATATTGAGCCAGAATATTATTAAACATAATATAACCAAGAGTATGGGGATCTTGTAATGGGATAAAGCTTTGGGGTAAAGTTGAATTCTGAGACTGAGGCACATGCCATGTTTACTTAAAACAACAGATATTAGATGTTACAGTTAGATTTTTAAGAAAACACAGTAGAGTAATTGCATGTGAGACCACCATAAGCCAAATGAACTTCAACAACAAACAACATAGAGTGGGATAAATTATTGGGACATTAATTTTGTGTGTGTGTGTATGCCTGTTTTTGTAATTCTCATCTCTCTGTTTCAAGGAGATAGATGTTAGTATTCTATCACTTTAGAAGCAGTGGCAGTATAAGGAGAGTGCTACCACCACTTCAATGTCTTCCTAAGGAAGATGAGCAATGATGTCATGCCTCTGAGGCATAAGGCAAGTCTTCGGAGGAAGAACAAGAACAGAGCAGAGGCAGAAGTAGTACCTAAAGAGCAAAGAAAGGGGGATCCTGCAACAATATGGGGTGTTTGCCTTTCTCCCTGGTGGAGCCAAGGCAGGTATAAAATCTTAGGCGTAGGGGGGGTCTGGTTGTACGCTATACTCCCAGAGGGTAAACTATATGAGCTCTAGCTGCGACAAGGAGCCTTCTTGCCCAAGTGTGGCACAAAAACCATATGACCCATTCAGGGACCATGATGTCTTTGAAAGTGAAATCATATGTGGACTCCAAACCAGAGTTATCTCCCTAAAAGTTATACTTTGAATAAGACCCTTAGAATCATTTTAGGTCCTGAAGGGAAGAGTTCCAATTAATGACAGAAAATCAATTTCTCATTAGCCTTAGGAAATGGAGGGATTTGTGTCAGATTTGGTTTGATATTAGAAAAATAAAGACAACCTTATGAATCTTTAATAGCTGTCCATGTGATTCTCCAGCTTGCTAACATTTAAGAGCCAGTGCTTTAGGCAGAATATTTTCCCTAAGTCACATATAGAAGGTAAACATCAAAACCGGCAATCTCTTGTGGGCGAATTTCTAAAGAAATGAGTTAAAAACGAGGAGCTCTGTAGTACATACTGTATATGCAACAGGAGGAATATTGAGCCAGAATATTATTAAACATAATATAACCAAGAGTATGGGGATCTTGTAATGGGATAAAGCTTTGGGGGTAAAGTTGAATTCTGAGACTGAGGCACATGCCATGTTTAGATTCAGGCATGAGCTCCTCTGACAGTGTGATGCCTCAGACCTGACAGGTGTGTATTTACAGGAGTATTCAAAGACTTAGGTGGAAACTTATTCTAAAGGAAGGAAGGACTAGGCAGAATGTTTAGACTAATAACAAAGCATTGTTGTGAAAGGGAGGAGTCACTCTGAGTGTGCTTGGTTTCTGTAACCTGAAGTTGCCTTCCAACTGAATTTGCCTTCCACTTGAATTCCAATGAGCTTATCTATATCTTATTTTAAGGAGAAAATAAGCAAAAACTAATAAGCCAGTTTTCATTTCTTTAAATGTATTATGACACAGGGAAGCTCTATTTCAAAACCCAGGTGACAGAGAGAACCTTGCCCTCCTAATAAAACAACCAGAAAACTCTATAAAATATAAATCTATACAAAAAAGAAACCAACTCTTTTCAGACACTGTGCAACAGGCTAGACTTTGACTCCAGAGAAGAGGTAAGCAAATGATGGGCCCCTAAGGGAAGCCTAGCACAAGACAATCAATCTAAGGAGAAGACAGGGGGGTTGCAGAGTTTATGGGACAGACATCTGAGTTGAGGGTCATAGACAGTTGAATTTTACAGGGGAGAGTACCAGAATAGAGGTACTTACTCAGAGAAAGATCTTTAAAAATTACACAAGGGTTTCTTGATGTTTTGACTGAGTATAAGCTAAGCCTACAGAGGGGTCTTCAAAAGACTAGCCTAAGAAAAGCCAAGAAAAGAACAGGTCCCAAGAGCTGTAATCTAAACAAATCCCAGAGATACAGCCTTAGGACACTTTTGATTTCCAACCAATCAGTGGGGAGACTCTTTCTTGACGCATTCAGTGGAGACCCCAATACGTTCCTGCTTTAAGTAGTACAGTTAAACAAGCTCTACAGTAAAGGACACTCTAAGCCTAAATAAACAAGCCTTAAAGTTAAAACAAAGCGTAAAACAATCACATTGATGTGCAAGTAATTTTAACTGCCTGCAGAAACAGCAACACTCTTTAAAGAGAACAGAAACCAGAAACTCAGCAAGTTGTTTCATTCTTGTCTGGTAGGCATTCAAAAATTACTAGGATGAGAAAAGCAAGAAAATGTACACATAACCAGGAGAAGATCAGTCAATGGAGACAGAGTCAAAAAAAAAAAAACCAGAAATGTTGGAATTAAACAAGCACTGTAAAAGAGTTGCTCTAATTAAGGTTCAATGGTGTGAAGGAAAATAGGAGCATAATCAGGAAAGAAACAGAATTTTTATGAAAAAAATAAACTTCCAAAGTTGGACAATACAATATCTGAAATTAAAAATTCACTGAATGGGTTTATCATAAAATTAGACACAGCAGAAGAAACAAAAATCAGTGAACTTGAAGACCTAGCAAGAAAATATAGAAACTGAATCACAGTGAAAAAAAAGAGACTGAAACATGAGAACAGTTCTTCACAGCTAAGGCAATGCTTAAAAGAACACTGACAGATTTAAATGCTTATATGATAAAAAAAAAAAGTTTAAAATGAAAACTAGGGAAATATTTCCTCTCTTGACTGGGACTTGGACCTGTATCATCTTATTAGGGACTCCAAAAACTTTCCTGTGTTACCCTTATGTCTTGAAGACTCCAGAATTTCTATGTTAGTGACCAGAAAGTGTTGAAATTCCCAGAGTGGGGCAGATGAAAATTTCCCTAAAGTTCAGAGGCAGGGCTAAGAAGTTCTTCAGTAGCGTTGTAACAGTGTGCTCAGCAGAATGAGGACTTGGACAGAGAGGAGGAAAAGATAGAAAGCTCATTGTAGCTGATCTAACTTATTTATAAGTAAACATGAAACAAAATACTCAATGTATTTACTAAAAATACATGGAGCTTTAGTGGGTGTGGGGTTAGAGAAGGGAATATCTTGATTGAAGTTCAGGTCAGTGAAACATATTTGATGGAAATTTCTACCTGAGTAAAATATAACCATGGGTACAGACAGGGTCCACATAGTAGTCTTTTAAACTCTAATTTACTATTAAAATTTTAGACCATTGGGTAAGTCAATGTACAAGTATTTTTAACTGCCTGCAGAAACAGCAACACTCTTTAAAGAGAACAGAAACCAGAAACTCAGCAAGTTGTTTCATTCTTGTCTGGTAGGCATTCAAAAATTACTAGGATGAGAAAAGCAAGAAAATGTACACATAACCAGGAGAAGATCAGTCAATGGAGACAGAGTCAAAAAAAAAAAAACCAGAAATGTTGGAATTAAACAAGCACTGTAAAAGAGTTGCTCTAATTAAGGTTCAATGGTGTGAAGGAAAATAGGAGCATAATCAGGAAAGAAACAGAATTTTTATGAAAAAAATAAACTTCCAAAGTTGGACAATACAATATCTGAAATTAAAAATTCACTGAATGGGTTTATCATAAAATTAGACACAGCAGAAGAAACAAAAATCAGTGAACTTGAAGACCTAGCAAGAAAATATAGAAACTGAATCACAGTGAAAAAAAAGAGACTGAAACATGAGAACAGTTCTTCACAGCTAAGGCAATGCTTAAAAGAACACTGACAGATTTAAATGCTTATATGATAAAAAAAAAAAAGTTTAAAATGAAAACTAGGGAAATATTTCCTCTCTTCGGCACAGGACTTGGACCTGTATCATCTTATTAGGGACTCCAAAAACTTTCCTGTGTTACCCTTATGTCTTGAAGACTCCAGAATTTCTATGTTAGTGACCAGAAAGTGTTGAAATTCCCAGAGTGGGGCAGATGAAAATTTCCCTAAAGTTCAGAGGCAGGGCTAAGAAGTTCTTCAGTAGCGTTGTAACAGTGTGCTCAGCAGAATGAGGACTTGGACAGAGAGGAGGAAAAGATAGAAAGCTCATTGTAGCTGATCTAACTTATTTATAAGTAAACATGAAACAAAATACTCAATGTATTTACTAAAAATACATGGAGCTTTAGTGGGTGTGGGGTTAGAGAAGGGGAATATCTTGATTGAAGTTCAGGTCAGTGAAACATATTTGATGGAAATTTCTACCTGAGTAAAATATAACCATGGGTACAGACAGGGTCCACATAGTAGTCTTTTTAAACTCTAATTTACTATTAATAAGACAGTGTATTAGTTATCTGTTGCTGCATAAGAAGTTACTCCTTAGTAACTTGAAATAATATTTATTTTTTTCACAATTGCTACAGGTCAGGAATCCAGGCATAGCTGTTTTTATTGTTTTCCTTTAGGGTCTCTCATGGCCGTAATCCAGGTATGCCTCTAGTACTGAAGTCACAAATGGAGTCGTGTCCAGTTCAAGATCATGCCAATCATTATTGACAGCGTTCCATTTATCATGAGTGTTGGATAGAGAGTCTCAGCTCCCAGAGGACTTGTGGCTGAAGTCTGCCCACAGTCCCTTGCCAAGTATGTCTCTCCAGCATGGCAGCTTACTTCATCAAAGTGCAGGTGGAGAAGTTCAAAGGGAGGGAGTCCACCAACATGAAGGTCAAAGCTCTAGTAATTTCATCATGAAAATAGTGTCCTGGCACTTTGGTCAGATTCTGTCCTGTTGAGGCAAATCAGAAGGTCCAGTTCCCATCAAAGAAGAGGCTATAAAAACCACAATGTGGGTATCTTTGAGTGTCTTCCACAGACGGGAAACCAAGTAAGAGTGGGGAAAGTATTAACCTAGACTGCCATGGCATGAGGTCCCTTTGAGAAAGCGATGGTGTAAATAAAACTCAAAATTTGATGGGGATCAAATTCCTCATTTGATCAGATAATCAACATGCTCAGATGCCTGGAGTCACCACAGTGAGGCAGCAGATGAGGGAATCGTGTAAGAAGTAGCTAGTAAGGGAAAAGAGTGATAATGCTAAAGCATAAAAAAAGTTTTTCTTAGGACTTCCCTGGTGGTCCAGTGGTTACAAATCTGCCTTCCAATGCAGGAAACACAGGTTTGATCCCTGGTCCAAGAAGATCCCATTTGTGGTGGGGCAATTAAGCCCATGCACCACAACTACTCCTCCTGCACTACAGAGCCTGTGCTCTGCAACAAGAGAAACTACGCAGATGAGACACCCATACACCACACCTAGAGAGTAACCTTTTGTCACAACTAGAGCAATTCCACAGGCAGCAACAAAGACCCAGCGCAGACGGAAAGAAATTCTACTTGCTTTTAAAATGATACAATAACAATAATACAATAACAATTTACTAGAAAGCATTTAAAATGACACTTTAACATGTTTCACGTGCATGAAAAGATTTTTCTAGTTCCCAAGCCATCACTGAGTTCAAAGTTTCAGAAATCCTATAAGTATGATTTGTTGCACTGTTATCTAAATTTCAACCATTTAAGCACTTTCTTTGTGACTTTTTTGTTAAAATATAAGTAAGCGTTGGGCTTATTTGAACCTTATATCCCTTTTCTATGAAAGTAGAATGATAGTATATAGCTTGATGTATTCTTGCTTGTTTTTTTTTTTGGGGGGTGGCGGGGGGGGGGTTGGGGGGGGGGGGGAGCGGGCGGGACACTTCTATTGGTCTTTCATTTCTCTATTTTCATCTGTCTTTGTTCTTTGGCTCCTGCGGGCCTCCCATCGCGGTGGTGTCTGTTGTCGCAGAGCACCAGTTCTGGGTGCATGCACCCCAGAGCTCCAGCTCAGTAATTGGACACACCAGTCCAGCCGCTCCGCGGCACGTGGGATCTTCCCAGGCCAGGGATCGAACCGGCACCCCTTGCACTGCAAGGCGGTGTCTTTATCCACTGGACCACCAGGGAAGCCCAGTTGCTTGGTTTTAACGAGACAATAGCTGTGAAAAATACCATAGTTAGTAACAACTATAACAACTCTAAAAATAGTAAGATTGGCCATAACTAATATTTATAGACAACTCTAAAATAGTAAGATTGGCCATAACTAATATTTATAGACAATTATTATGTGTCAGGCACTGTATTAAAGCATGCGAATATGTTGTCAATAAAAGTTAATGTTTTGTCAAAAGCTATCATATCAAGTAATTCAAGAGTCCCATCAACTATTGATTACCACTGCTCCCAAGTTGCTGTAGAAATGAAAAATGTTTGAGGGTGTGTTGTTACAATAGGACATTTACAGTAAGTCCAATATCAGAGGTGGAGAAAAAGGAGCATGATAAAATGGAATTAGGTCTACATTACAGATAAAATTTATGACATTTAAATGTCTCCCTTTGAAATGTGTTATAGTATATGGATTAAATCTAATTAGCCCTCAGGCAGCAACAAAGACCCAGCGCACGGAAAGAAATTCTACTTGCTTTTAAAATGATACAATAACAATAATACAATAACAATTTACTAGAAAGCATTTAAAATGACACTTTAACATGTTTCACGTGCATGAAAAGATTTTCTAGTTCCCAAGCCATCACTGAGTTCAAAGTTTCAGAAATCCTATAAGTATGATTTGTTGCACTGTTATCTAAATTTCAACCATTTAAGCACTTTCTTTGTGACTTTTTTGTTAAAATATAAGTAAGCGTTGGGCTTATTTGAACCTTATATCCCTTTTCTATGAAAGTAGAATGATAGTATATAGCTTGATGTATTCTTGCTTGTTTTTTTGTTTGGGGGGTGGCGGGGGTCGGGTTGGGGAGGGAGGGGAGCGGGCGGGACACTTCTATTGGTCTTTCATTTCTCTATTTTCATCTGTCTTTGTTCTTTGGCTCCTGCGGGCCTCCCATCGCGGTGGTGTCTGTTGTCGCAGAGCACCAGTTCTGGGTGCATGCACCCCAGAGCTCCAGCTCAGTAATTGGACACACCAGTCCAGCCGCTCCGCGGCACGTGGGATCTTCCCAGGCCAGGGATCGAACCGGCACCCCTTGCACTGCAAGGCGGTGTCTTTATCCACTGGACCACCAGGGGAAGCCCAGTTGCTTGGTTTTAACGAGACAATAGCTGTGAAAAATACCATAGTTAGTAACAACTATAACAACTCTAAAAATAGTAAGATTGGCCATAACTAATATTTATAGACAACTCTAAAAATAGTAAGATTGGCCATAACTAATATTTATAGACAATTATTATGTGTCAGGCACTGTATTAAAGCATGCGAATATGTTGTCAATAAAAGTTAATGTTTTGTCAAAAGCTATCATATCAAGTAATTCAAGAGTCCCATCAACTATTGATTACCACTGCTCCCAAGTTGCTGTAGAAATGAAAAATGTTTGAGGGTGTGTTGTTACAATAGGACATTTACAGTAAGTCCAATATCAGAGGTGGAGAAAAAGGAGCATGATAAAATGGAATTAGGTCTACATTACAGATAAAATTTATGACATTTAAATGTCTCCCTTTGAAATGTGTTATAGTATATGGATTAAATCTAATTAGCCCTCTTAGTTCATAAACTGGTACATAAAGCCCTTGCAGTTGATTATACTGCATTTAGAGGGCACATATGTTCAGATATGCGAGGTTTCCTACAAGGTAAAAGAACAGAAAGTATGTCAAAAGCGTGTCCTATGAGTAATAATGTTCTTTAGAATGTTCTTAGGTAAATAAGACGTGCTCTTTGGTCTTGATTCTACAATCTGAAATTCGCAATGCTCTTGTCAAAATGTTTGCAAATAACCCTTTCCATTAGTGAGATCTATCTTCCAATGAATCCTGAACTTCCTCAGGTCTCACATCCTTGACATGGTGTTTTCTGTCTACTCAGGCTTTCTCACTTCAGAATTTTGTATGGAGCAGACTTCCCTGAAGTTTAAGGTGACAGGTATTTGCTTCAGTCTGCTACTTAGCTGTCTAAAAATTCCCTGCTTCTCTATTTTTTGGGGCTTCTTCCTTTAGCCTTCCAAAAAAGACATTCCCTTGTACATTTTTATGCAGAGTAACATAGCTCTTCATCACCTACCCAGCTCAGAGCTACCACCAAAGGGGATAATGTCAAGCAACAGATTCTTCCCCAAAAGCACAAATGCACTGGAAGAAGATCTGAATTTCTTTACTTTCTATCATCTCAAACAATCTACAGGAGAGGAAAGAAATAGTAGATAGAGATGATTTTACCCAAATTCCTTTCGGAAGCAGAAGTATCTATTGTCATTTTGGGTGTTAAGTAATAACTCTTTGCTCTATTATACTTGGCTAATCCCAGGTACAAACAAGGAGTGTTCAATGTTCCTACTCTCATTTCACCAATTCCCTCTTCCAAGGAAGGAGTTCCTGAATTTACCTTCCAACATGCTTCCCAGTGGCTATGCACACAGAGAAACTGAACGAGCTAGACTTCTGAGATAAGCAAGTCCAGTGCCCCATTTCATAAACAGGTAAACAGACAGCCCAAAGTAACTACATTTAAACAGCTATTCAAGATGAATAGATAACAGTGTATATGAACATATCATACAACTCCATATTCTCAGTAGATCATTTAAGTATCTAGGATGAAAATGATATTGATAATTTGTTAGTTCATAAACTGGTACATAAAGCCCTTGCAGTTGATTATACTGCATTTAGAGGGCACATATGTTCAGATATGCGAGGTTTCCTACAAGGTAAAAGAACAGAAAGTATGTCAAAAGCGTGTCCTATGAGTAATAATGTTCTTTAGAATGTTCTTAGGTAAATAAGACGTGCTCTTTGGTCTTGATTCTACAATCTGAAATTCGCAATGCTCTTGTCAAAATGTTTGCAAATAACCCTTTCCATTAGTGAGATCTATCTTCCAATGAATCCTGAACTTCCTCAGGTCTCACATCCTTGACATGGTGTTTTCTGTCTACTCAGGCTTTCTCACTTCAGAATTTTGTATGGAGCAGACTTCCCTGAAGTTTAAGGTGACAGGTATTTGCTTCAGTCTGCTACTTAGCTGTCTAAAAATTCCCTGCTTCTCTATTTTTTGGGGCTTCTTCCTTTAGCCTTCCAAAAAAGACATTCCCTTGTACATTTTTATGCAGAGTAACATAGCTCTTCATCACCTACCCAGCTCAGAGCTACCACCAAAGGGATAATGTCAAGCAACAGATTCTTCCCCAAAAGCACAAATGCACTGGAAGAAGATCTGAATTTCTTTACTTTCTATCATCTCAAACAATCTACAGGAGAGGAAAGAAATAGTAGATAGAGATGATTTTACCCAAATTCCTTTCGGAAGCAGAAGTATCTATTGTCATTTTGGGTGTTAAGTAATAACTCTTTGCTCTATTATACTTGGCTAATCCCAGGTACAAACAAGGAGTGTTCAATGTTCCTACTCTCATTTCACCAATTCCCTCTTCCAAGGAAGGAGTTCCTGAATTTACCTTCCAACATGCTTCCCAGTGGCTATGCACACAGAGAAACTGAACGAGCTAGACTTCTGAGATAAGCAAGTCCAGTGCCCCATTTCATAAACAGGTAAACAGACAGCCCAAAGTAACTACATTTAAACAGCTATTCAAGATGAATAGATAACAGTGTATATGAACATATCATACAACTCCATATTCTCAGTAGATCATTTAAGTATCTAGGATGAAAGGTTAAAAATAACAAACACAGTTACTGGTGTTCTGAGATCAACAAGTGTCCCCACAAATTTTCACCAGTGAAGATGCCCATAGCATTTGGAAGATTCCAACCCTAACTGCATCTGGTCCTCTCTTTACCTGGTACATTCCCTCTTCTCAGTCATATTCATACCCTCTCTAATATTTCAACATACAGGAGGAGAGAGGAGGACACAGGTTTCTAGAATCCTGTGCAAACTTTTTCTCCTTGACAATAGCTATGTTCCACTTTTCAATCCCTATTGCAGGCTGTCACTAGAAAGCCAACCTTTCCACTGAAAAGCCAAGAATACCAGACTAACAACTGTAGCAAAATCCTCACTTTCTCTAAAAATATCAGAGGATTGAAGGGTGACCCCATATGGGCCCTGGAGGATGTGATAAAATGCAAATGTGCAGCTTCCAGTGAGAGAGGGAATGATACAGGACTAGGTCAGAAGTGTGGAATGAATGAAGATATTTTTTAATACCAATGTAACTGGGGGAGGACTGTTTCCAGATGGGAGGGGCATACAGTGGAGAGAAATCTGTGGCAGCTGGGAGTGAAAACTAAGCAAGCATATGTAGCTGTGAGGGAAAAAAGGCTACAAGGAAGCAGAAGATGTGGAGGCAGAACTAAGATTGTAGATCTCAATAACGATGCACTCGGCCTGAACAGAAACAGGCAAGCTCAGGAGATAACCTTGGATAAAGGTTGGGACATTGAAGGCTGTGGGGAGAGGAGTTTCTGTCAGAGAGGAAAGAGACATAAGGCTTTCTTAGGCTTGGGGATAAAGTAAGATAAAAAAGAAACGGGAGATGGTAGAGTAGCATCTCCTTTAGATTTTCAGGAAAGTCATATAGACATCCAAGAACATTTGAATATTCATGAACTTAAAATATCTTTAGAAATAAAGCAAACAGACCCAGATATGAGCACTAGGTGAATTTGTGTAAGGGGTGTTCTTTGGCATCCTTTAATGTTCTTTGATTGTCTTATGTTTGCACAAAGGCGCCTGATGATGTGGAGTCACCCCTCGGTTTTGCTCACCACTAGGACTTCATCTATGATAAATGTTAGCTTCTTCCAATCTCTCAGTTCAATGAGCAATCAAAGGCTGATGTAAGACAAACTACTCCAACAGGCATTCTACTACTCCCTGCTCTTAATATCTTCTCTGCCTATTTAATTGATGCGACACTCTTACCATAATCTCCACCTGTCCTAAGATTCTCCCTAATCCCCAAGTTAAGCAAAGATAGATGATTTAATGTACAACAAACTCTTACTATTCTGTGACTCACTACTGAATTATATACGACTAATTGGTTTCGGCTTTCCTGGTGCCTCGGTGGTAAAGAACACACCTGCCAATGCAAGAGAAGTCGGTTCCATTCCTTGGTAGGGAAGATGCCCTGAAGAAGGAAATGCAACCTACTCCAGTATTCTTGCCTGGAAAATCTCATGGACAAAGGGGCCTGGATAGGTGGTAGTCCATGGGGTCACAAACAGTCAGACAAAAAAAAAGAATTTAGTGGGTTACTAACAACAAATCATCAAATTTATAAGATATAAGTCACTTTTCTCAAGCAATGTTTCAGTTCCACTGTATTTAATGGGAGGGGCATACAGTGGAGAGAAATCTGTGGCAGCTGGGAGTGAAAACTAAGCAAGCATATGTAGCTGTGAGGGAAAAAAGGCTACAAGGAAGCAGAAGATGTGGAGGCAGAACTAAGATTGTAGATCTCAATAACGATGCACTCGGCCTGAACAGAAACAGGCAAGCTCAGGAGATAACCTTGGATAAAGGTTGGGACATTGAAGGCTGTGGGGAGAGGAGTTTCTGTCAGAGAGGAAAGAGACATAAGGCTTTCTTAGGCTTGGGGATAAAGTAAGATAAAAAAGAAACGGGAGATGGTAGAGTAGCATCTCCTTTAGATTTTCAGGAAAGTCATATAGACATCCAAGAACATTTGAATATTCATGAACTTAAAATATCTTTAGAAATAAAGCAAACAGACCCAGATATGAGCACTAGGTGAATTTGTGTAAGGGGTGTTCTTTGGCATCCTTTAATGTTCTTTGATTGTCTTATGTTTGCACAAAGGCGCCTGATGATGTGGAGTCACCCCTCGGTTTTGCTCACCACTAGGACTTCATCTATGATAAATGTTAGCTTCTTCCAATCTCTCAGTTCAATGAGCAATCAAAGGCTGATGTAAGACAAACTACTCCAACAGGCATTCTACTACTCCCTGCTCTTAATATCTTCTCTGCCTATTTAATTGATGCGACACTCTTACCATAATCTCCACCTGTCCTAAGATTCTCCCTAATCCCCAAGTTAAGCAAAGATAGATGATTTAATGTACAACAAACTCTTACTATTCTGTGACTCACTACTGAATTATATACGACTAATTGGTTTCGGCTTTCCTGGTGCCTCGGTGGTAAAGAACACACCTGCCAATGCAAGAGAAGTCGGTTCCATTCCTTGGTAGGGAAGATGCCCTGAAGAAGGAAATGCAACCTACTCCAGTATTCTTGCCTGGAAAATCTCATGGACAAAGGGGCCTGGATAGGTGGTAGTCCATGGGGTCACAAACAGTCAGACATGATTTAGTGACTAAACAACAACAACAGCATTTAATTAGTTCAGTGAGTTTACTAACAACAAATCATCAAATTTATAAGATATAAGTCACTTTTCTCAAGCAATGTTTCAGTTCCCAGGTCCTGTATTTATGTGGAATTTGCAACAATTCTCGGGTGAGGCTCTGCCCAGTCCTGAACCAGTAATCGTATGAGCTCCAATTATTCTTTGTCAGACCCTCTTCTGTCTTCATTTTCAGTTTCCAATGTATGATACCCATTACTACAAAGCTTATTAATATTTTAGTGCATAGGATCTCATGGTGAGGTTTGTCCAAGTCTTTGTAACAATGCATTTTCTTGCCATACCACTCTCATTTCAAAATATATTATTGATTTTTAATACACACAATTATGAACACCTATGTAAAGCCTGGTTTAAATCCAGGTCCCCTTTCCTAGAAGAGGCTGATTCATATATTATGATTAGGCAGTCTATAAATCTTTAACCAAACCCATTCTGTTAAGAGTCTACACTTTGAAGTTTACTTACAGTGTAGTGAAACAAGCTGTGTACATCGGCATGGCTTGCCGGGTGCTGTCTGCAAAGGACTCTCTGGGTAAGAACAACAGAAATGCCTAGAAAAGGCCACAGGTCTCAGTCACACTGTCTCTGTAGTAGCAACCCAGGGTCCCTTTGAAGGTAACTGCTTCAGCAGAACACAACTGGAAGTCTTCTTTTGGGGACTTCCCAGGGATTCCCAATTCAATACACATCCCTGTACACAGCCCCTACATCACAGGATAGCAATGTAAGAGAGGCACTCTTCCTCACAACCACATCAGACTCTGATTCCTCTTTGATTGCAAACTTCTAGGCAACCCGAAGTCTCCAACAAAGCATAACTTCTACCTCAGAACCAACATCTTTCATTACACTCCAGGGTGAACAAGCCTTTCAGCTGCCTCCTTGTTGTCTGGCTTAGATTTTGACCTTCCTTTCAATCACATGCGTTTCCCTCACTCTAAAATAGAAGAGGAGGACACTAGGTCTTTGTGGCTCTTAAAGACGATCTACAGAGAGATCCTGGGGCGCAGGCCCCTCATAGTTTTATTTCACACCACATCAACAGAAAGGCAAGTAGGAACGAATGCTCTTGTCAGCATTTCAAAACAACATGCAGTATCACCTTTTGTTTTGACCTGTTCAACCTTTTCTTTCAAGAAATTATCCTTTGATTCTCAGACTCACTTGCCCTTGTCTCAGAACAAGGAGAGATTTCCTCCCCTTCCTTTTTAGTGCATAAATTGCTTTAGTCATTTTCAACTTATGAAGTATGGGGGAATTTTCATGCAGAGAAAACACTTATGATTTTTTTTTATAGAAACTCAAATATAGTTGAACCTTAGAACTTTAAGATGATGAGCGAAATTTATTATGAGCTTGGAAGAAAAAACCTAAGCAATCAAAAACCAGTCTTCATATATGCACAGTAAAATTGAGTTTTAAACTGTGTAATCATACCTCTGTGCAACATGGTAGGGTTATTATTGTTTTGATATTGTGCTCTACTGTAAAATGTACATAGTTATGCAAATAAAGTTGGATAACTCCATCAAGGTACAACTTTAAAAAAAAAAAAAAATCTTAGTCACCTAAATCTAAAACACAGGAAAATTAACTGCAAAAAGTTAAAAGGAGATAATTGAAATGCTGATGTTACCTCTTCAAAAAAAAAAAAAAATATATTTAAAATTTTCACAAGGCAAGGTTAATTAACATTACAAGCAAGTGATCCCATAAGTAACATAAAATGTTTCCAAATTGTGTATGTGCCTCTTTGACTCTCCATCACGTTCCAACACTTCCCCCATGCCTGTATCTACGGCCTTGGCACAATCACTCTTCTAACCTGGAATGCCCTTTATTCCTCTTTTGTATCTAGCTAAATCACAGTTATCTTTCAAAACTCAGATCTTATCTCATTCAATTTACCCTTCCTGGCCTAGAAAAGTATGCCACATACTTTTATCTTGAATTAATTTCACTATATTATAATCTGGTTGTTTTTGTTTGACCCTAGATTGGGTTAAGAACTCCTGACATTAAAAATTTTATCTTGTACATTTCTCCATCCCTAGTGCCTAGCCCATAAAAGATTCTCAACATGTTTGTTTGATTAAATTGATTTTGATATTTCCCAATAATTAGTGATTTGACAGGTTTGCAAATCTTTTTTGTGAACTAATATGTTAATTATGAAACTACAAAAGCCAGATAAACTATTTCTTTTTCAAAAGACTTTTAAAAGGGGGGAAGCTACAGTGAACACTTGAGGTATACTTGCTTATCTTGGTCCTTTTAAATCCTCTCAGAACAAAACTAGAAGGTAGGACTTCCCTGGTGGCTCAATGGTGGAGTCTGACTGCCAATGCAGGAGACACTGATTCTATCCCTGTTCTGGGAGGATCCCACTTGCCATAGAGCAGCGAGGCTCCTAGACCACAATTGAGCATGTGCTCTAGAACCTGGGAGCCCCAACTACAGAGCCCACTTGCCCAGCTAGTGCAGGCAAAGCACCCTATAGCTGGTGCACTGCAGCAGGTGATGCCACTGCAATGATGAGAAGGCTGTGTGCCGCAAGTAGAGAGTAGCCCACACTCACAACTTTCTCTAGTCACAACTAGAGAAAATCCACACAGCAAGGACGATCAGCACAGTTAAAACTAAGTAAGATGACATTTAAAAACTAGCATGTACTGGGTGAACTGTATGAAATTGGCATTGGTCAAAAAGAGTCAGATATTCATAATTTTATAAGATTCAACTTAAGAGATACCTTGTCTATGCAAAGCTTCAGCTATTACCATGAATTTCACTTGGTAAGAATGGGGTTGTGCTTCAATACCCAGACCCTTTAGCTCACCCCTTCCATTCCTGTTTCCAGGGAGAATGAGATGGCAGTCCACTCTTGCCTGGAAGAACTCATGGACAGAGGACCCTGGAGGCTACAGTCCATATGTCACAAAAGAGTCTGACATGAATGAGTGACTGAACAACATTGCTGTTTACTAGATAGTGAGGTTGCTATGCGGTGGGTAACTACTGCTGTGTGTTCCTCACTGCTGTACACTATTTGAAAGTAAAGGAATGGACTAAGTAGGGGGGGCATATCAGAGGAAGATGTTATCCAGTCTTGGCCTTGGTATGTTTACTGTCAGAGTTCACTTCTTAGGTCAGTGAAATTTCTCATCAAATAAATTCTGAGATATGCAGATGAAACTTCAAAACCTTTCCTGTGTTTACCTTTTATCTTGCTGGAGGAGATCTACCCCACATGATCATTTGCCCTGCCCAAAGCAGATCCCCCCCACAACGGTCAGGATGTCCCTTCTCCAGGTCCATTTTGCTTCTGCTACATTGGGAGGGTCTGGGGCTGTCTGGCTTTTATTGACCTCCCCCATCACTTTTATTGGTTGGGCCTTATTCTTTCATGTCTGTTTTCATACTATTTCTTCCAGAAGAATGAGTTAATCCTTCCTGCTTTATGAAACTAATTACAGATGCATGAATATGGGCTGAATGGTAATATAGTTAAGTGGATTCAAATTCATAGTTGGTTAGAACTATAAACAAAAATCTCTTTAAAACAAAAGTTATAGTACCACTAACTCTTTACCAATAGAGGTGTGACTTACGTTCTCTTAGCATCAAATTTCTTTATCTGTAATATAAAAGAAAACCAAAACAAAAAGGTTGCCCTTCCTACCACCCAGGATAATAGTATCAAATGAGATCATAATTTTAATGCATCTTTTAAAGACTAGCATGTACTGGGTGAACTGTATGAAATTGGCATTGGTCAAAAAGAGTCAGATATTCATAATTTTATAAGATTCAACTTAAGAGATACCTTGTCTATGCAAAGCTTCAGCTATTACCATGAATTTCACTTGGTAAGAATGGGGTTGTGCTTCAATACCCAGACCCTTTAGCTCACCCCTTCCATTCCTGTTTCCAGGAGAATGAGATGGCAGTCCACTCTTGCCTGGAAGAACTCATGGACAGAGGACCCTGGAGGCTACAGTCCATATGTCACAAAAGAGTCTGACATGAATGAGTGACTGAACAACATTGCTGTTTACTAGATAGTGAGGTTGCTATGCGGTGGGTAACTACTGCTGTGTGTTCCTCACTGCTGTACACTATTTGAAAGTAAAGGAATGGACTAAGTAGGGGGCATATCAGAGGAAGATGTTATCCAGTCTTGGCCTTGGTATGTTTACTGTCAGAGTTCACTTCTTAGGTCAGTGAAATTTCTCATCAAATAAATTCTGAGATATGCAGATGAAACTTCAAAACCTTTCCTGTGTTTACCTTTTATCTTGCTGGAGGAGATCTACCCCACATGATCATTTGCCCTGCCCAAAGCAGATCCCCCCCACAACGGTCAGGATGTCCCTTCTCCAGGTCCATTTTGCTTCTGCTACATTGGGAGGGTCTGGGGCTGTCTGGCTTTTATTGACCTCCCCCATCACTTTTATTGGTTGGGCCTTATTCTTTCATGTCTGTTTTCATACTATTTCTTCCAGAAGAATGAGTTAATCCTTCCTGCTTTATGAAACTAATTACAGATGCATGAATATGGGCTGAATGGTAATATAGTTAAGTGGATTCAAATTCATAGTTGGTTAGAACTATAAACAAAAATCTCTTTAAAACAAAAGTTATAGTACCACTAACTCTTTACCAATAGAGGTGTGACTTACGTTCTCTTAGCATCAAATTTCTTTATCTGTAATATAAAAGAAAACCAAAACAAAAAGGTTGCCCTTCCTACCACCCAGGATAATAGTATCAAATGAGATCATATATATGAATATGCTTTTTGAATGCTTTAGCATCATGCAAACATAAAATATTAGTATTATGTGTGTTATTATAGGAGTCTGTTCTATCCAACATTTTTATCAACAACTTGAACAAAGACATAAAAGCACAATTATAAGCTGTGCAGATGATAGACATATGGGAGGAATAGCTAATAAAATGAAGGGAAGAGAGAATCAAAGTTCAAAGAAATCACAACAGATTGGAATGATGACTAAAACTACTAAAATGATATTTTATATGAACAGATGTGAAATACACTTTGGTTAAAAAAATCACGTGAGGAGAGACCTGTTAAGACATCAGTTTATATGAACCACAGTTATATGGTTTATATACACAGAGTTGAAGGTAATTTTAGGTTGCTTTAATGAGAATACAGTGTCGAGAACAAGAGATAATATGCTATATGTGTTAGGATAATTGTTTATATATGTAGTATGTAATACCAGAGCATAAGGAACAATATACCATGTTAGGAAGCTGAAATGTGATTTGGGAAAAGCAATCAGAATCTTGAAAATCTTAAAACCACATCACATGAGAAGCAACTGACAGAGTTAGAGTTGTTTTGTTTGGAAAGTGGAAAGTATTTCTACATATGTTTCAAGGGTTTTCACACAGTAAGGGTATAAAAATGGTATTACACAGAGTAACCAGGAGACCAAATAGAAAACACATGGCACATGTGAGATTTTCAGTAAGTGACAGTGGAATCTAAATCCATTCTGCTTGCTTGGGAGGGTCTGGGGCTGTCTGGCTTTATTGACCTCCCCATCACTTTTATTGGTTGGGCCTTATTCTTTCATGTCTGTTTTCATACTATTTCTTCCAGAAGAATGAGTTAATCCTTCCTGCTTTATGAAACTAATTACAGATGCATGAATATGGGCTGAATGGTAATATAGTTAAGTGGATTCAAATTCATAGTTGGTTAGAACTATAAACAAAAATCTCTTTAAAACAAAAGTTATAGTACCACTAACTCTTTACCAATAGAGGTGTGACTTACGTTCTCTTAGCATCAAATTTCTTTATCTGTAATATAAAAGAAAACCAAAACAAAAAGGTTGCCCTTCCTACCACCCAGGATAATAGTATCAAATGAGATCATATATATGAATATGCTTTTTGAATGCTTTAGCATCATGCAAACATAAAATATTAGTATTATGTGTGTTATTATAGGAGTCTGTTCTATCCAACATTTTTATCAACAACTTGAACAAAGACATAAAAGCACAATTATAAGCTGTGCAGATGATAGACATATGGGAGGAATAGCTAATAAAATGAAGGGAAGAGAGAATCAAAGTTCAAAGAAATCACAACAGATTGGAATGATGACTAAAACTACTAAAATGATATTTTATATGAACAGATGTGAAATACACTTTGGTTAAAAAAATCACGTGAGGAGAGACCTGTTAAGACATCAGTTTATATGAACCACAGTTATATGGTTTATATACACAGAGTTGAAGGTAATTTTAGGTTGCTTTAATGAGAATACAGTGTCGAGAACAAGAGATAATATGCTATATGTGTTAGGATAATTGTTTATATATGTAGTATGTAATACCAGAGCATAAGGAACAATATACCATGTTAGGAAGCTGAAATGTGATTTGGGAAAAGCAATCAGAATCTTGAAAATCTTAAAACCACATCACATGAGAAGCAACTGACAGAGTTAGAGTTGTTTTGTTTGGAAAGTGGAAAGTATTTCTACATATGTTTCAAGGGTTTTCACACAGTAAGGGTATAAAAATGGTATTACACAGAGTAACCAGGAGACCAAATAGAAAACACATGGCACATGTGAGATTTTCAGTAAGTGACAGTGGAATCTAAATCCATTCTGCTTGCTCTATTGGGAAGAATATGAACCTAGGCCCGGGCAGGACAGTAAAGTTAAAAGACTGAGTTTCCTGTGGTTGGAAATAATCAAGGAAACTAACATTTATTGGTACATAGGATGTTTCTGGAATTTGCTAGAAGTTTGTGTATATTGGTGTTGTCTTATTGGAGTGAATCACACTGATCTAATTATACACCCTCCTTCCCTCCATGCCTATCCCACAACTATGAAGAGTTAATGTAGAAAAAGCCAGTACATTTTCAAAAAAGAAAAGGGATTAATGTTATTACATTTCAAAATTTAAATTGCAGAGAGATTATAAAAACTAAATGTTGAATAATACTGTAATAGCCCTTTGCTAAGGCAGTAGTCTTCACACATTAGTGTGTACCAGAATTACTCAGAGGTCTTTCTAAAATACATATGGCTGAAACTTACTCCAAGAATTTATGAATCAATAGATATGGGGTGCAACGCCAAAATGTACATCTAACAAGTTCCCAGGTGATACCAATAAAGAATCACTGCTCAAAATAAAAATACCTTATTCATGCTCTTTGCTAAAGAAACAATGCAATGAGGCCATAATTTTTATGCAGTAAATTATCCCACAATCCTCAGCTGATATCTAGAAGTTGGAACCTAATCAATTCATAGGCTATTTAGACCTATGATTTGCCTTGGTATGAAAAGACAAACAGAACAAATAAAATTTAATCTCTCAAGAATCTGAAAAAGTGTTTTTAAAAGGGAAGCAATTAACAAAAGAAAGAAATAGAAAACCCAACAAGTATAAAGGAAGGAGCAAACAAGTAAGTGGACAGGGGTGTGGCCAAGAAGGTCAAGTAGAAAGACCCTGAGCTTGCTTCCTTTCATGACCACACGAGAATTACAACACTTTACAGGGCAAATATATGAGAATGACCTGAAGACTAGCAGAAAAGATGGTTGATAAGTATTCTACATATGTTTCAAGGGTTTTCACACAGTAAGGGTATAAAAATGGTATTACACAGAGTAACCAGGAGACCAAATAGAAAACACATGGCACATGTGAGATTTTCAGTAAGTGACAGTGGAATCTAAATCCATTCTGCTTGCTCTATTGGGAAGAATATGAACCTAGGCCCGGCAGGACAGTAAAGTTAAAAGACTGAGTTTCCTGTGGTTGGAAATAATCAAGGAAACTAACATTTATTGGTACATAGGATGTTTCTGGAATTTGCTAGAAGTTTGTGTATATTGGTGTTGTCTTATTGGAGTGAATCACACTGATCTAATTATACACCCTCCTTCCCTCCATGCCTATCCCACAACTATGAAGAGTTAATGTAGAAAAAGCCAGTACATTTTCAAAAAAGAAAAGGGATTAATGTTATTACATTTCAAAATTTAAATTGCAGAGAGATTATAAAAACTAAATGTTGAATAATACTGTAATAGCCCTTTGCTAAGGCAGTAGTCTTCACACATTAGTGTGTACCAGAATTACTCAGAGGTCTTTCTAAAATACATATGGCTGAAACTTACTCCAAGAATTTATGAATCAATAGATATGGGGTGCAACGCCAAAATGTACATCTAACAAGTTCCCAGGTGATACCAATAAAGAATCACTGCTCAAAATAAAAATACCTTATTCATGCTCTTTGCTAAAGAAACAATGCAATGAGGCCATAATTTTTATGCAGTAAATTATCCCACAATCCTCAGCTGATATCTAGAAGTTGGAACCTAATCAATTCATAGGCTATTTAGACCTATGATTTGCCTTGGTATGAAAAGACAAACAGAACAAATAAAATTTAATCTCTCAAGAATCTGAAAAAGTGTTTTTAAAAGGGAAGCAATTAACAAAAGAAAGAAATAGAAAACCCAACAAGTATAAAGGAAGGAGCAAACAAGTAAGTGGACAGGGGTGTGGCCAAGAAGGTCAAGTAGAAAGACCCTGAGCTTGCTTCCTTTCATGACCACACGAGAATTACAACACTTTACAGGGCAAATATATATGAGAATGACCTGAAGACTAGCAGAAAAGATACAATTTGAAAAGAAGAGGATGGACCCACTCTGGATCTTGGAAAGCCTACCAGGGAGACAGGAGGCAACTAGGGCTCCCCTTGGGACACAGATACTGGTGACAGCCATTTTGGGGAGCTCAATCTACCACAGGATACTGATGCTGCCAAGAGCCATTCTGGAATCCTCCCTGTGGTTTATTAGTGCCAGGGGCTTATCCAGTCACTGGCAGCAGTCCTAGATCTTCTCAGCTGCAGAGCCAGCCATGCAGGGACCTAGCCCTACCTACAAGCACGTTAGCACTAGCCCTGGGCCCTCCCCACCCCCTCCAGGACCCTGCCAGTGGGTAAGCAGCCACCAAAGGAGACAGAATCTGGCAGTCAACAGTCCAGAGGTGAGCTCCATCTGATGTCATGCCCAGAGTAGTTGGCTCTGCCATGATGGAAAGAAAGATCCATGCAGCTGACTTAGTGGCTACCCAGAGGAGCACACAGCTATGGTAACAACTCTATATTAAATCTCTTCTCCAGGACTGAGAAGCATAACTGTCTCTCCTAATACATAGACATAAAAAAGAGAAATAGCAAAATAAGGAGATAGAGAAATGTGTCCCAAACAAGGAAGGAATAAGACAAAACCTTGGAAAATGAACTAAACAAAACAAAGGTAAACAATTTACCTGATAAATAGCTCAAGTTAATGACCATAAAGAGTCTCAACAAACTCAGGAGAAGAATGGATAAACAAACTGAGGATTTTAACAAAGAGTTAGAAAATATAAAGAGGAACCAGACAGAGTTGAAAAATATAATAGCTGAAGTAGAAAATATATTAGAAGGAATCAACAGTAGATTAGATAGATGAAACAGAGAAGTGGATCAGGAAGCTGAAAGATGGAGCAATGGAACTCACTCAGACTAAACAGAAAAAAAAAATAATGAGGATGGTATTCACATCATAGGAGTTTAAGACGTAGAGGAGAAGGGAAACGGGGGATGGGCAGAGAATATATCTGATGAAGTAAGAGTTGAAAA
Source organism: Tragulus kanchil (assembly GCA_022376925.1). Classification (NCBI taxonomy): domain Eukaryota; kingdom Metazoa; phylum Chordata; class Mammalia; order Artiodactyla; family Tragulidae; genus Tragulus; species Tragulus kanchil. The sequence continues at coordinate 184,125,020 of JAIOJX010000028.1, forward strand.
TTTCCATGTCCAATAAAGGAACAGCTTCAGAAACACAGAGAGTCCCAAATAAGATGAACTCAAGGAAGTCCATGCCAAGACACAGTGTAATTAAAATGGCAAAAAATTAAAAATAGAGAATCTTAAGAACAGCAAGAGAAAAGTAACTACTCACATACAAGGGATCGCCCATAAGGTTATCAGTTACCCTTTCAACAGAAATTTTGTAAGCCAGAAAGGACTGGCATAATACTTCCAAAGAGATAAAAGTAAAGGCTTATAATTCAAAATATTTTACCTAGGAAGGTTGCCATTCAGAATAAAGGGGAGATAAAAAGAGATTTACAGATGAAGGAAAAGATAAGAGTTCAGGACTCCACTGACTTCACAAGAAATGTTAAAGTAACTTTTCTAAACAGAAAGAAAAGACCACAACTAGACGTGTCAAAGACATGAAGGGAAAAAATTGATTGGTAAAGGCAAACATACAAGAAAGGATGGAAAGTTAAAAGACAAAAGTCGTAAGATCATCTATATCCAGAATCAATGGTTAAGATATGCACAAAACAAAAAGATATAACATATGATGCTAAAAACATTGAACATGGATGGGGGGAGATAAAAATACAGGGTTGTTAGAATATGGTCGAACTTAAAATATGATCAACCCCAAATAGTCATATTAGTATGTTATTATATGTGAACCTCTGGGTAATCACAAACGAAAAGAGAAAATTCAAATATAACATCAAAAACAGTCATCAAATCACAAGGAATAAACAGCAAAGGAAGAAATGAACGTAAAGAACTACAAAACAACCAGAAAATAACTTTTAAAATGGCCATAATGTCAATAGATATATAATGTAAATAAATTAAATATCACAATCAAAAGACCTACAGTGAGTGAATGGATAAAAAAGAAGACCCATACATACATGCTGCCTATAAGACACTAAATTCTGATCTGAAGACACATAGATGAAAGTAGGGAGATGGGAAAAGTTATTTCATGTAAACAGAAATGAAAGTAAAGTTAGTGTATAATGCTTATATTTGTGGGGCCCCAAATGAAAGAGGGCCTTTGCAAGCATAAGGAAGCTTAAGCATATTTGCAGTTTGGAGCTAAGATGACGCCTACGAAGAGACGAGGCGTGATCTAAAACACAGAGAGTAAAGAGAACTCAAGGAAGTCCATGCCAAGACACAGTGTAATTAAAATGGCAAAAAATTAAAAATAGAGAATCTTAAGAACAGCAAGAAAAGTAACTACTCACATACAAGGGATCGCCCATAAGGTTATCAGTTACCCTTTCAACAGAAATTTTGTAAGCCAGAAAGGACTGGCATAATACTTCCAAAGAGATAAAAGTAAAGGCTTATAATTCAAAATATTTTACCTAGGAAGGTTGCCATTCAGAATAAAGGGGAGATAAAAAGAGATTTACAGATGAAGGAAAAGATAAGAGTTCAGGACTCCACTGACTTCACAAGAAATGTTAAAGTAACTTTTCTAAACAGAAAGAAAAGACCACAACTAGACGTGTCAAAGACATGAAGGGAAAAAATTGATTGGTAAAGGCAAACATACAAGAAAGGATGGAAAGTTAAAAGACAAAAGTCGTAAGATCATCTATATCCAGAATCAATGGTTAAGATATGCACAAAACAAAAAGATATAACATATGATGCTAAAAACATTGAACATGGATGGGGGGAGATAAAAATACAGGGTTGTTAGAATATGGTCGAACTTAAAATATGATCAACCCCAAATAGTCATATTAGTATGTTATTATATGTGAACCTCTGGGTAATCACAAACGAAAAGAGAAAAATTCAAATATAACATCAAAAACAGTCATCAAATCACAAGGAATAAACAGCAAAGGAAGAAATGAACGTAAAGAACTACAAAACAACCAGAAAATAACTTTTAAAATGGCCATAATGTCAATAGATATATAATGTAAATAAATTAAATATCACAATCAAAAGACCTACAGTGAGTGAATGGATAAAAAAGAAGACCCATACATACATGCTGCCTATAAGACACTAAATTCTGATCTGAAGACACATAGATGAAAGTAGGGAGATGGGAAAAGTTATTTCATGTAAACAGAAATGAAAGTAAAGTTAGTGTATAATGCTTATATTTGTGGGGCCCCAAATGAAAGAGGGCCTTTGCAAGCATAAGGAAGCTTAAACGCATATTTGCAGTTTGGAGCTAAGATGACGCCTACAGGAAGAGACGAGGGCGTGATCTAAAGTTGATTGTCAAAACTTCTGATTGACTCCGCTGGTTTCTGCGCTCGTGGACAATGCATGCTCACCATAAATTCCTATTGCAATGTAAATACATAATTGCTTGACCTTTAGCTTGATTGGTGTACCTATAGGAAGTCCCTTGCAAAACCCCCTTTGTTTGCCTATAAAAGCTGTAAGTCTGCACTAATAAAATGGAACTGCTTTGACAGAATCCCTGCCGTGTCTGATTGTCCCCTGTGTGCGCCAGGGAACTGGGGGGCCGGCAGCAAGACTTGCCTCTCTCCGAGATCTCCCGGTTCAGCTGGGGGCAATCCCACTGCCTTCCTTTCTGTGGAAGGTCCCCGCAGAAGCCCAACGTAGGACCTGAAGGCGAGAAAGTAGAAGGCAGCATCACCGTGCGGGTTTGAAAGAGAACCTATGAGTGGCCCACAGGGTCCTCAGCGTGGCGCCTCCCTCTAGAGAGGCATCTTCTTGGAGTAATCCAGATTTCAAGGTGAGTCTCCCCCTTTTTCTCGCCACTCCCGAGAGGGTGGGGATTTAGGGTAGTCACAGAAAACTGAACACTGCTTTTCCTTGTTAGTCCTTCTTTACCTTAATTCCTACTTTCACGTTCTCTCCCATTCGAGACTTCCAGCAAACCGGCGGACAGTCTAAAAAGCAACTGATAGGTCCTGGTCAGGGCTACTCCCTGACGATCCTGAAAGGTTTTAAGATAGTTTGCCCTAGTAGTGGGAGCCCGACTGGGTGGAAGCCTCTCTTTTCTATATTTCAAATTGAGGACGTGGCCTAAACCTCTCCCTCGCGGGCACGGGTCAGGCATTTAAAAGCCATTAGGGTGCCTGCTGCTTGAAGACTCCCATGACAGGATAAGGGGGTCACGGAACCGGCCAGAACCTCTGAGGGCGCCCACCCCCAGCAAGACAATGTCCGTGTAACACTAGGGACTCCTTCACCGTTTCACAAGCATGACACAAGCCCAACCTCCTGGACGCCACCACTCCCGTTAGGATTTTTGGTGGGGCCCCAAATGAAAGAGGGCCTTTGCAAGCATAAGGAAGCTTAAACGCATATTTGCAGTTTGGAGCTAAGATGACGCCTACAGGAAGAGACGAGGGCGTGATCTAAAGTTGATTGTCAAAACTTCTGATTGACTCCGCTGGTTTCTGCGCTCGTGGACAATGCATGCTCACCATAAATTCCTATTGCAATGTAAATACATAATTGCTTGACCTTTAGCTTGATTGGTGTACCTATAGGAAGTCCCTTGCAAAACCCCCTTTGTTTGCCTATAAAAGCTGTAAGTCTGCACTAATAAAATGGAACTGCTTTGACAGAATCCCTGCCGTGTCTGATTGTCCCCTGTGTGCGCCAGGGAACTGGGGGGCCGGCAGCAAGACTTGCCTCTCTCCGAGATCTCCCGGTTCAGCTGGGGGCAATCCCACTGCCTTCCTTTCTGTGGAAGGTCCCCGCAGAAGCCCAACGTAGGACCTGAAGGCGAGAAAGTAGAAGGCAGCATCACCGTGCGGGTTTGAAAGAGAACCTATGAGTGGCCCACAGGGTCCTCAGCGTGGCGCCTCCCTCTAGAGAGGCATCTTCTTGGAGTAATCCAGATTTCAAGGTGAGTCTCCCCCTTTTTCTCGCCACTCCCGAGAGGGTGGGGATTTAGGGTAGTCACAGAAAACTGAACACTGCTTTTCCTTGTTAGTCCTTCTTTACCTTAATTCCTACTTTCACGTTCTCTCCCATTCGAGACTTCCAGCAAACCGGCGGACAGTCTAAAAAGCAACTGATAGGTCCTGGTCAGGGCTACTCCCTGACGATCCTGAAAGGTTTTAAGATAGTTTGCCCTAGTAGTGGGAGCCCGACTGGGTGGAAGCCTCTCTTTTCTATATTTCAAATTGAGGACGTGGCCTAAACCTCTCCCTCGCGGGCACGGGTCAGGCATTTAAAAGCCATTAGGGTGCCTGCTGCTTGAAGACTCCCATGACAGGATAAGGGGGTCACGGAACCGGCCAGAACCTCTGAGGGCGCCCACCCCCAGCAAGACAATGTCCGTGTAACACTAGGGACTCCTTCACCGTTTCACAAGCATGACACAAGCCCAACCTCCTGGACGCCACCACTCCCGTTAGGATTTTTGGTGGTTGTCCTCAGTCTCTTCTTTTCTGCTTTCTTTCAACAACATGGAAAACTATATCCGCAAACCTGATAATAAAGACAGAGATCATGAACCTATTAGCGGAGCCTGGGACCGAGTGCAAACCCTTGCCAGACAGTGAGAAGTTCGAAATGGGAAAGATCCCCCCTTGGGGCTTTTACCCAACTGCCTGGACTGCTCTCAGCGGGAGATTCCTTAGCTGGTGGGGCGGCTTCCTGTGGAGTTCAGGTACATGGCCTGCAGGATGCCCATGACCTTCACAGTCTGACCCATGTCGGCTGAAGAGGATTACATAAAAAATTCCCACAGGGCCCCATCAAAGATTTAAAAAAAAAAGAAAAAAATTGTGCATACTTGCAAGTCTTACCTCCCTCACTTACAAGTTCCTCCCTTACAGTCGCCGGGAGTAAACCCTCGGGGACTGAGGCCTAATATGCTATGGCAGACAGATGTCACTCACTTTTCCCCCTTCGGGAAAACTCAAGTACATCTTTGTATCCATTGATACTTATTCCCATGCCTGCTGGGCCACAGCCCATTCAGGAGAAAAAGTAAAACATGCCCAGAGTCATTTCTTATAATGCTTTGCAACTCTGGGTCTACCTTATCAGATAAAAACAGACAATGGTCCCTGCTTTCTTAGCAAAAATTTACAAAAATTCTTTCAAGGATGGCACATCCACCACACCACAGGGATCCCATACAACCCTCAAGGACAGGCCATAATTGAACGTCATCATCAAAACTTAAAGGCCCAATTACAAAAACAAAAAGGGGGAATAAGCCCTCACCAGCAACTTGGAGTGGCACTCTTTACCCTAAATATTTTAAATTTTTCAAAAAATGAACTGATGACACCCTTTCAAAAACACTGGTTCAACCAAGAAATAAAACCTGAAATACAAGTGAGATGGAAGGACCCCATCACTGGCCAATGGAAGGGGCCTGATCCGCTCCTTACGATGGGGAGAGGATTTGGGTGCATATTCCCCATTAAACCTGGCGAGAAATCTTAAATTTATGACCCTCCGTTCAGAAGCACGACATAAGCCCGACTTCCTGGCCGCCACCACTCTCGTTAGGATTTTTTGGTGGTTGTACTCAGTAATCTTTCTTTTCTGCTTTCTTTCAACAACATGGAAAACTATATCCGCAAACATGATAATAAAGACAGAGATCATGAATCTATTAGCGGAGCCTGGAACTGAGTACAAACCTTTGCCAAACAGCAAGAAGTTCAAAGTGGGAAAGATCCCCCCTTGGGATTTTACCCAACTGCCCGGACTGCTCTTGGCCGGAGATTCCTTAGCTGGCGGGGCAGCTTCCTGTGGAGTTCAGGTACATGGTCGGCAGGATGCCCATGACCTTCACGATCTGACCCATGTTGGCTGAAGAGGGTTGCATAAAAAATTCCCACAGGGCCCCATCAAAGATTTAAAAAAAAAAGAAAAAAATTGTGCATACTTGCAAGTCTTACCTCCCTCACTTACAAGTTCCTCCCTTACAGTCGCCGGGAGTAAACCCTCGGGGACTGAGGCCTAATATGCTATGGCAGACAGATGTCACTCACTTTTCCCCCTTCGGGAAAACTCAAGTACATCTTTGTATCCATTGATACTTATTCCCATGCCTGCTGGGCCACAGCCCATTCAGGAGAAAAAGTAAAACATGCCCAGAGTCATTTCTTATAATGCTTTGCAACTCTGGGTCTACCTTATCAGATAAAAACAGACAATGGTCCCTGCTTTCTTAGCAAAAATTTACAAAAATTCTTTCAAGGATGGCACATCCACCACACCACAGGGATCCCATACAACCCTCAAGGACAGGCCATAATTGAACGTCATCATCAAAACTTAAAGGCCCAATTACAAAAACAAAAAGGGGGAATAAGCCCTCACCAGCAACTTGGAGTGGCACTCTTTACCCTAAATATTTTAAATTTTTCAAAAAATGAACTGATGACACCCTTTCAAAAACACTGGTTCAACCAAGAAATAAAACCTGAAATACAAGTGAGATGGAAGGACCCCATCACTGGCCAATGGAAGGGGCCTGATCCGCTCCTTACGATGGGGAGAGGATTTGGGTGCATATTCCCCATTGGGGAACCCAGCCCTATATGGGTACTGGCGAGAAATCTTAAATTTATGCCACAAAACAAAGATCAAACCTTAGAATCTTCTGTAGATAAAATATGACCATATACTAGGCCCAAGAACAGAAAGTTCTTGAGGCATCGCTCTCTCTCTTTCTCTCCTTAATAGGTACAACAGTAGCAACATCCGTGCTCAGAGTTCAACAAGTGCACACCATCACAGCGGTAAACAACATATCCACCGCCTCTGCCCAGGGACTTCAGGCCAGCCTACACCACTTGATCACCTGGGGGCTGCCATAATGGGACTCCAGCAACAGCTTGATCTACACGCCGGAACAATCGAGACCCTAAGCGTTCTGGCACACGTGGACTGTGACGTGAGATATCCCCGCTTCTGCTTGACAGCCTTCCCAGTGATGAACGAGACTCTAATTGCAGCACAAAACATATCGTCACAGATGAAAATATGGGACACTAAATTTTGGGAGGGGCAGAGATACTAACTCATATTATTAGCAAACTAAATATACCCAGAGTAAACTGAATTGTGCCCCAAACGTTCTGGGAAAAAGTACAAAAGGGGGTTAATGATTTTTGGCAATGGATACAGAGCCCACTCACCTGGTTTAAAAATGCTTTCTGTTTGTTTTTGTTGCCTTACTAGCTATATTGTTTAAGGTCAAGGGTGTTATGGCCCACAGTAGATAGTTGCAACAAAAAATGATTATGCTTGCTCAGGTCCTAGAAGAGGAGCCCCACGTTGGGCACCCACAAAACCCCTGGGTCGATATGGCCCTTCAAGAAATCACTCGAGACATATAATGAAGCCTTCAAATAAAGAACGCTCTAAAAAACTCTGTCCAGCCCCCGTGAGATGGCTGGTTAGCCAGTGATGGGTAAGATCCTCAGAGAAGGACAACCTAAGACAGGCACAGCTGCAAGGGAAGAGCTGATGAGGCTAGAGGCTGGCTGCCTCTTAGCTCTATGCCTTGCCTCAACAAGAGTCTCTTAATTTTAAAATAAAAGAGGGGGAGATGTGGGGCCCTAAATGAAAGAGGGCCTGGCCTTTGCAAGCATAAGGAAGCTTAAACGCATATTTGCAGTTTGGGGCTAAGATGACGCCTACAGGAAGAGACGAGGGCATAATCTAAAGTCGATTGTCAAAACTTCTGATTGACTCCGCTGGTTTCTGCGCTCGTGGACAATGCATGCTCACCATAAATTCCTATTGCAATGTAAATACATAATTGCTTGACCTTTAGCTTGATTGCTGTACCTATAGGAAGTCCCTTGCAAAACCCCCTTTATTTGCCTATAAAAGCTGTAAGTCTGCACTAATAAAATGGAACTGCTTTGACAGAATCCCTGCCGTGTCTGATTGTCCCCTGCGTGCGCCGGTGGGCTGGGGGTTGGCAGCAAGACTTGCCTCTCTCCGAGATCTCCCGGTTCAGCTGGGGGCAATCCCACTGCCTTCCTTTCTGTGGAAGGTCTCTGCATATATTAGAGAAAATAGACTTTAAAACAAAGACTATAATAAGCAACAAAGAAGGACTTTACTTAATGATTAAGTGATCAATTCAATAAGAAGATATAAAGTTGAACGTGGGTGAGGGGAGATAAAAATACAGGGTTGTTAGAATATGGTCAAACTTAAAATATGATCAACTCAAAATAGTCATATTAGTATGTTATTATTAGTATGTACCTGGCATAAGAACACTTAAATACAAAACATAAAGCAAATATTGACAGACTCAATAATAGAAGGGAATTTTAACACCTCGGTTACATCAGTAGACAGATCATCCCCACAATAAGTCAATAAGGCAATACTGACCATACGACCCAGCAATCCCACTCTTAGGCTTATACCCTGATGAAATTAAATCTGAAAGAAGTACCTATACCCCAATGTTCATTGCAGCTCTCTATACAATAGCTAGAACATGGAAGCAACCTAGATGCCCATTGACAAACAAATGGATACAAAAGCTCTGGTACATATATACAATGGAATACTACACAGCTGTAAAGAGAAATGCAGAAGAAGCAGCCCTAATGAGGTGGCTGGATCTAGAACGTATCATTAAAAGTGAAATCAGTCAAAAAGAGGAGGACAAGTACAATATACTAACACATATATATATGGAATCTAGTAGGATGGTGATGATAGCACATGCAGTGAAGTGATGGAGAAACAGACATGGACAGTGGACATATGGACATTGTGGGGAAGGAACAGAAGGTGGGAGGTGTAAAGGAAGTAGCATGAAGGCCTGTACTATCATAAGTGAAGAAAATAGCTCTAGTCATTGCTCTGTGAGAAAAGGGGATCCTTCAGGGGTGCTGTATGATGGTTGGGAGGGGTGGGAAGGGGGGGATATACATATGACTAATCTGGGAACATACATATCTATAAACAACAAAACTCTGTAAAAGTTAAAAGTAAAATAAAGGGTTTTTTAAAAAAAAAAATAAAGAAAAAAAAGGCAATACTGACTTTGAATTAAACATTAGAGAAAATGTACTTAATTATATAAAATACTCCATCCAAAAGAAGCAGATTATACATTTTTTGTCAAGGGCACATAGAATATTCAGAACATTCTAGGAGATACCATATGTTAGGCTGAAAGACAACTCTCAGTAAATTTAAGAAGACTGAAATCATATCAAGCATTTTTCCAGCCACAATTTTGTAAGCCTAGAAATCAACCACAAGAAAAAAAACTGCAAAAAGCGCAAACAAGAACATGCAGGCTAAATGATATGCTACTAAATAATCAACGGGTCACTGAAGAAATCAAAGAAAATTAAAAATAACTGCAGATATATTAAAACGGAAATGATAATACAAAATTTATAGGATGCAGTAAAATTAGTAGTCACACAAGCCTATTTCAGAAAAAGGAATGTCTCAAATGAATAATCTAACATTGCCCGTAAAGAAACTAGGAAGAAAAGAACAAGGCCCCAGATTAGTAGAAGGAACTAAATTTTAAAAGATCAAAGATAAACAACTAAGTTAGAGACTAAAAAGCAGCAGAAAAGATAAATGAAACTAAGAGATAGTTCTTTGAAAAGATAAATAAACCTTTAGCCAGACTTACCAAGAAAAAAAAAGAGGTGGGCCTAAAGAAAATTATAAATGAAAGAAGTTACAATTGACACTGCAATAATAAAAGATTACTACAAATAATTATACTCCAATAAAATGGATAACCTAGAAGAAATCAATAAATTCCAAGAAATATACAATTTCCCAAGACCGAATCCAGAAGAAATCAAAAATATAAACAGGCTGATTATCAGTATTAAAATTGAATCAGTAATTAAGAAAAAAACCCACTAACAAACAAATGTCCAGAACCAGAGTGCTTCACAGGTATAGTCTACCAGTCAAAGAAGAATTAACATGTGTGCATCTCAAACTTTCCCAAAAATCTGAAGAGGAAAGAATGCATATAAGACTGCCATTATCCTGATATCTAAGCCAGACAAAGATACTATGAAAAAATAAAATTACAGGCAAATATTACTGATAAACATAAATTTGATGATCTTCAACAAAATATTAGCAAATCAGGGCTTCCCTGGTGGTCCAATGGGTAAAGAGTCTGCCTGGCAGTGCAAGAGGCACCAGTTCCATCCCTGGCCTGGGAAGATCCCACATGCAGCAGAGCAAGTGGCTGGACCTGTTGTCCAATTACAAGCTGGTGCTCTGGAGTATAAGCACCCAGAGTCAGTGCTCTGCAGGGAGAGAAGCCGCTGTAATGGGAGGCCCACACAGGCCAAAGAATAAAGATGGATGAAAATAAATAAATTTAAAAAATAAATAAATAAAAGAGGCTAAAATTAAAAAAAAAAATTAGCAATCCAAATTCAACAATACATTAAAAGGATCATATACTATGATCAAGCAAGATTCGTCTCACCAATGCCAGGATGTTTCAATATCAATCTAGGCAATTTACTACATTAACAAATCACAAAACAAAAATCATAGGACAATTTCAACAGGTGTAGGAAACGCTTTTGACAAAAGCCAATGTCCACTTATGATAAAAAAAAAAAATTCTCAACAAAGTAGGTGTTGAGGGAACATAATTTAATAAATACTATTCCTGGGTTGTGAAGATTCCCTGGAGAAGGAAGTAACAACCACTCCAGTATTTTTGCCTGGAGAATTCCATGGACAGAGAAGCCTGGAGGGCTACAGCCCAAGGGGTCTCAAGAGTGAGACATGATTTAGTGACTCAACCACCACTACCATGGTGACAAGCTGAAAGTGTTTGCCTAAGATCAAGGACAAGTGTACTCTATCAAGGACAATATATACTCTAACCAATTTGCTCAATGAAATACTTAAAGTCCTAGTCACAGCAAATGATCAGAAAAAATAAAATTAAGGGAATTCAAATTAGAATTATGGAAGTAAAACTGTCATTGCTTACAGATGATACGATAGTATGCAATGTTGTTATTCAGTCGCTCAGTCATGCCCAACTCTTGGTGACCCCATGGACTAAAGCACGCCAGGCTTCCCTGTCTTTGACCATCTCCTATAGCATGCTCAATCTCATGTCCATTAATACTATTAGAACCAGTAAATGGATTCGGAAAAGTTATACATTAAAAAATTAATACACATAAATCTATGCAATAACATTTCTATACACTAATCACAAACCACGGGAAAAGAAAATAAGACCACAATTCTATTTACAATTACACAAAAATAATAAAATGCCTAAGAATAAAGTCTAGGAATAATAATCAAAGAACATGTAATCAGAAAAATGTAAGACATAAATGAGAGATATGAAAGATAACACAAACAACTGAAAGATACATCATGCTCATGATCTGGAAGAATTAACATTGTTAAAATGACCATACTGTCCAAGGCAATCTACAGATCCAATGTAAAGTCTTTCAGCATACCAATGGTATTTTTCATGTAACTGAAACAAATAATTGCAAAATTAGAACAGAAATATGAAAGAAGCCAAAACAATCCTGAGAAAGAAAACCAGAATTGGAGGCATTACGCCCCCTGATTTTAAACTATATTACAAGGCTACAGTAATCAAAACAGTGTGGTGCTTGCCCAAAAATAAACACATAGATCAACAGAATAAAATAGCACAGAAATAAACTAATTCTTATAAAGTCAAATCTACTACAAAGAAGTTAAGAATATATAATTTGGAAAAGACAATAAAGGTTGCAAGATCTGAACAGCTATATGAAAAGAACCAAGCTACATTACTTTCTCACACTATATTTAAAAATAAATGAAAAGTGGATATAAGGGAACCATATATTTCTTAGAATAAAATATAGCTCTTTGCTTAGTAATATTTTTTGGAGATGTCTTCTCAGGCAAGGGAAACAAAAGCACAAATAAACAAATTATACCACATCTAATAAAAAGCTTTTGCACAGCTTTTTCACAACGGGTTTGTTGTCAGGACACAGCAAAAACTCGTACATATTCTGGCTTTTTCCTTACCTTTTTGGAACTGTTCCTCAGAGCTCTCTGAGTGACTGGCACCCAGGCTATAGTTCTCAATAAGGTCCCCAAATAAAACCTAATTTACAACTTGTAAAAAAAAAAAAAAAAAAAAAAAAAAGCTTTTGCACAGCGTATGAAATGCTGAGTAAGGGATTCATATTGAATATATACATAATAGTCATAAAACTTAACATCTGGCTTCCCTGGTGCTCCAGTGGGTGAAGAGTCCACCTTGCAATGCAAATAGCACTGGTTCAATCCCTGGCCTGGGAAGGTCCCACATGCTGAGGAACAGCTAGGCTGGTGTGTCCAATTACAAGCCAGTGCTCTGGAGTGCAAACACCCAGAGCCACTGCTCTGCAAGGAGAGATGCCACTGTAATGGGAGGCCCACACGTGTCAAATAAAGATGGATGGGAAAAAACGATGACTTAGAGGCATAAAAAAAAAAAAAAGAAAATCTTTTAAAAAATATTTAACAAAACTTAACATCAAAAGCAGATCATTATGAATAAATGGATGAGGACCTAAACAGACATTTTTCTAAAGAGTATACACAGATGCAAATACGTATGTGAAAATTTACTCAACATTACTAATCATCAGGGAAACTCCAATCAAAACCACAATAAGATACTATCTCATATTTATAAGAATGGCTGTTATCAAAAATACCAAGTTTCAGCGAGGATGTAGAGAAAAGTGAACCCTATGGACTGTTGGTAGAATTATACATTGTTGCAACCACTATAGAAAACAGTATGGAATTTCCACAAAAACTTAAAAATAGACTCACTATGTGATCTAGCAATTTTATTCTGCGTATTTATCCAAAGTAAATGAAAATACTAATTCAATAAGAATATATATATATATATATACCTATGATCATAATAGCAGTACATTTATTATATATAATCTATTATTTGTAATATAATTTATATATAATAGCCATATGCTCTCACTTATATGTGGACTCTAAAAAGCAAAACAAACTAGTCAAAATGAAAACAGACATAGATGAGAAGAGCAAACGGTTAGCTGAAAGAACAGGTGTGGGGTGGGCATAGAGGAAAGGGATTGGAGGTACACATCTCCAGTTATATAACAATAAGTTGTGGGGATATAATACATAGCATGAGGAATATGGTCAATAATATATCACAGTAATCACTTTGTATGAAGACAGATGATTACTACTAGACTTATTACAATGATCATGTCACAATGTATGCAAGCATCTAATCATTACGTACTATATATGAAACTAACAATATCGTAATCAATACTGTAATCAACTATACTTAAATAAAAGGTAAGTTGAAGAGGATATAGAATATATATTATAGCATATATATATATATATAAAGGAAATATATACATATATATATATATGTCACTTCTGCTATCATAGTTTTAAACTCTCTCTGTTCTTTCTTTACACTTCATTCCTGCCTGCCTTCCTTCCTCCCTTATTTCCTCCTTTTTTCATGTCTTAAGAACCTCTTACTTTTGATTTGTGACTATAATATTTCCCTTAAAATCTTGGTTATATTCATCATTAATTTTTTAGAAATGTCTTCTCATTTCTCCATGATCTGGAAATAAATACAGACATTTTGGGCTCTGAATCACAGCCAGGACAGGTAACTTTCAGACCCAAGGATCAGGTGATGTGGTAAAGACCCTGCCTGCCAATTCAGGAAACATAGGCATGCAAGTTCAATCCCTAGGTTAGTATGAGCCCCTGGAGGAGGGCACGGCCTCCCACTGCAGAATTCTTGACTGGACAATCCCATGGACAGAGGCGCTTGACAGATGGCAATCCAAGGGCCTGCAAAAAATCAGACATGACTGGAGAAACTCAGCATTCATGCACGCAATGATACATACTTTGAGGGAAAACAAGCCAGGAAAAAAGATGGAGCATGATTTAGAGAGCTATTTTTAAAAAGCTGGTCAGAGAAGCCCTCTCTTGAAGAGGTGATATGTTAAGTAGGGACCAAATGAGATAAGGGAACAACCAATGAAAATATTTGAAAGAAGAGCATTTCAGGCAGAAAGAACAGAAAATGCAAGAAGTTTTAGATAAATACCTTCATCTAAGCTAAGAAACCTCAAGGGAACCAGGGTGGATGGGGCCTGTTGACAAGGACAAGAGTCATTCAGGGAAATGGACTTGGCTGGTCATGGAAAGATTCTAATTTCTATATTCAGTGTGACAGGGAAGTATTTGAAACATTTTTGTGAGAGTGACTAACATGATCATATTTAGGTCTTTTAAGCGTTTTCTCTGACTGTTGTATGGAAACCTGAGTGTAGCAGGGGAAGATGAAATAAGAGGTGATGGTGGCAAATAGGGCTTCCCTGGTGGTTCAGTGGGTAGAGTCCGCCTTGCAGTTCAAAGGGCACTGGTTCTATCGCTGGCACGGGAAGATCCCACGTGCCGCAGAGAGGCTGGACCCATGTGCCCAATTATGAGCCAGCACTCTGGAATGCATGCACCTAGAGCCTGTGCTCTGCAGTGAGAGAGGCCACTGCAATGAGAGGCCAACACATACCAAAAAATAAAAAGGTGGATGAAAATAAATACAAATAAAAGAGGCATGATGGGGAAAAGAGAAAAAAATTAAAAAAGAGGTGGTGGTGAAAAATAAAAGACTTGATGGTGGCTTTTTGGGGGTAGAATAAACAAATTTTGATATATAGGGGTCAAGCATGAAAGAAAATGAGGAGCCGTGATGCCAGAATGTCTTTGACTTAAGTAACTAGATGACAAGTGGTGCTGTTTACAACATTAGGAAAGTCTGCAGGGAAGCCATTGTGGGGAGAGGGGATTTATGACTTTTTTTTCAATCACATTGCATTTGATATTTGCTTATTAGATGTTCAAGCTGAAATGTTGAGCAGGTGGAGATATATGAGTCTTGAATTCTTAATTTATTGGGAAATCAGTTTCTTCGAGGAATCTATATTTACTAAAATAACACACGCCTTATTTGGGGAATAATTTAAAATTTTTTAAAAGAGCTATTTTTCAGAGAAGCCCTCTCTTGAAGAGGTGATATGTTAAGTAGGGACCAAATGAGATAAGGGAACAACCAATGAAAATATTTGAAAGAAGAGCATTTCAGGCAGAAAGAACAGAAAATGCAAGAAGTTTTAGATAAATACCTTCATCTAAGCTAAGAAACCTCAAGGGAACCAGGGTGGATGGGGCCTGTTGACAAGGACAAGAGTCATTCAGGGAAATGGACTTGGCTGGTCATGGAAAGATTCTAATTTCTATATTCAGTGTGACAGGGAAGTATTTGAAACATTTTTGTGAGAGTGACTAACATGATCATATTTAGGTCTTTTAAGCGTTTTCTCTGACTGTTGTATGGAAACCTGAGTGTAGCAGGGGAAGATGAAATAAGAGGTGATGGTGGCAAATAGGGCTTCCCTGGTGGTTCAGTGGGTAGAGTCCGCCTTGCAGTTCAAAGGGCACTGGTTCTATCGCTGGCACGGGAAGATCCCACGTGCCGCAGAGAGGCTGGACCCATGTGCCCAATTATGAGCCAGCACTCTGGAATGCATGCACCTAGAGCCTGTGCTCTGCAGTGAGAGAGGCCACTGCAATGAGAGGCCCACACATACCAAAAAATAAAAAGGTGGATGAAAATAAATACAAATAAAAGAGGCATGATGGGGAAAAGAGAAAAAAATTAAAAAAGAGGTGGTGGTGAAAAATAAAAGACTTGATGGTGGCTTTTTGGGGGTAGAATAAACAAATTTTGATATATAGGGGTCAAGCATGAAAGAAAATGAGGAGCCGTGATGCCAGAATGTCTTTGACTTAAGTAACTAGATGACAAGTGGTGCTGTTTACAACATTAGGAAAGTCTGCAGGGAAGCCATTGTGGGGAGAGGGGATTTATGACTTTTTTTTCAATCACATTGCATTTGATATTTGCTTATTAGATGTTCAAGCTGAAATGTTGAGCAGGTGGAGATATATGAGTCTTGAATTCTTAATTTATTGGGAAATCAGTTTCTTCGAGGAATCTATATTTACTAAAATAACACAGGCCTTATGAATATACTCAGGATGAGTATTTGTGGTGAAGGAGAGAATTATTTGCCTTGTTTGAATGTTTAAACATTTTTGGTTTAATCATATGACTAAATATATGATTATTGTGGAAAATTAGGAAGCTGTAGAGAAGCATAAAGAACAAAAATCATCATAATACTATTATCCTAGGAACATCACTATTTGTATTTCTGTATATTTCCTTATGATGACTTAACATTATGTGATAAATATTTTCTGATTAATCAAATATTCACAGAAAACATTTTATCACTGTATAATAAAAGTGACAGTAATTCAATAGTTAAGTTACTAGTACAATAATCAATAGTTAGTTCAATGAACTGGATAAAGGTTTCTATAACAGATTATAGTTTTTAGCATGAAAATTCAATTTACAGCAAAGGAATCTCACTTACCAAGAAGAAATGTATTCAACAAATCAAACCATAATCTTATCTCACACCCAAACCCAATATTAAAGGTAAAATTATCAAACCATATTTTAACCCTTTGTGAGTCTACTCTTGCCCTTTATAGCCATTTATCAATAGAGAACACCTTTCAAATATGTCAGATGATGCCATTCCTTCTTCTATTGGCTTCTCTTTTCATTTAAATTAAGACTGAAATTCTGCAAATGATGTGTCAGATATTTTATAATCTGACTCCCATTCTCTCTTCCTAAACACTTTCTTCCTCTACTTTCCTCACTCTGTTAGCCTAAATGTCCCTCAGACATGACAGCATTCTCCCACCTGTTCAGATTTTCATTTGCAATGCATGAAAGAAAATGAGGTGGTGGTGAAAAATAAAAGACTTGATGGTGGCTTTTTGGGGGTAGAATAAACAAATTTTGATATATAGGGGTCAAGCATGAAAGAAAATGAGGAGCCGTGATGCCAGAATGTCTTTGACTTAAGTAACTAGATGACAAGTGGTGCTGTTTACAACATTAGGAAAGTCTGCAGGGAAGCCATTGTGGGGAGAGGGGATTTATGACTTTTTTTTCAATCACATTGCATTTGATATTTGCTTATTAGATGTTCAAGCTGAAATGTTGAGCAGGTGGAGATATATGAGTCTTGAATTCTTAATTTATTGGGAAATCAGTTTCTTCGAGGAATCTATATTTACTAAAATAACACAGGCCTTATGAATATACTCAGGATGAGTATTTGTGGTGAAGGAGAGAATTATTTGCCTTGTTTGAATGTTTAAACATTTTTGGTTTAATCATATGACTAAATATATGATTATTGTGGAAAATTAGGAAGCTGTAGAGAAGCATAAAGAACAAAAATCATCATAATACTATTATCCTAGGAACATCACTATTTGTATTTCTGTATATTTCCTTATGATGACTTAACATTATGTGATAAATATTTTCTGATTAATCAAATATTCACAGAAAACATTTTATCACTGTATAATAAAAGTGACAGTAATTCAATAGTTAAGTTACTAGTACAATAATCAATAGTTAGTTCAATGAACTGGATAAAGGTTTCTATAACAGATTATAGTTTTTAGCATGAAAATTCAATTTACAGCAAAGGAATCTCACTTACCAAGAAGAAATGTATTCAACAAATCAAACCATAATCTTATCTCACACCCAAACCCAATATTAAAGGTAAAATTATCAAACCATATTTTAACCCTTTGTGAGTCTACTCTTGCCCTTTATAGCCATTTATCAATAGAGAACACCTTTCAAATATGTCAGATGATGCCATTCCTTCTTCTATTGGCTTCTCTTTTCATTTAAATTAAGACTGAAATTCTGCAAATGATGTGTCAGATATTTTATAATCTGACTCCCATTCTCTCTTCCTAAACACTTTCTTCCTCTACTTTCCTCACTCTGTTAGCCTAAATGTCCCTCAGACATGACAGCATTCTCCCACCTGAGTCTTTGCACCTGCTGTTAGTTCTGCCTACAATATTCCCTCAGATGTTCCCAAAACTTGCTCACTGTTTCCTTCATGTCTCTCTTCACATGTCACCCTAGTAGGAGTTCATCATTCTATTTAAAATAGTAACTGATCACCCACATTATCTCCCATTGCACCCTTACCTCAAGATTCTCTTTCATTCTTTTTTTTCTAAATTTTTATTTTTTACATGTATGTTCCCAGATCATTCATATGCATATCCCTGGGCCCTCCCCCCACCCAGTTCCCCCCCTCCCATACCATCTCTTTCATTCTAAACTTCATTATTTCACATCAAATCTACTGCTACCTGACTTACTATATATTTGTTTACAAACTATATTCCCTCATTAGAATATAAGCTTCATAAGGATAAAGATTTTAGTTTTCTTACTCTTATCCCAGTATACTAACTGATATATATTAGGTATTCAGTAATTTTTGTTGTAAGAATACATTAAGGGAGGATGAATGAATTAATTTAGGATGAAGTGAAGGCCAATAGTCTTTTTCTAGAAAAGTATTTTCTGAACACAAATTAAATACATGAATTAAACTAAAAAGTAAGACTTTCACAAAAGCCCAATCATTTTAGAAATCAAACAAGAGATAGAAATCTGTTTTGTATTATTTCTCTTACAAGTGGGCCCCCTAAAAGAGTAAGGAAAACGTAAGTCTGAAGAGGATTTTGGTTCTTCTTTGTTGTAATTCAACATGATTTATCTGCTAAACTTTCATGTAGAAAACTACAGAATCCAGAGCACCAAACAGAGTGAGAAAATGAATAGTAAATGGATGGAAGGATAGTGATGAGATCAGAGAACAAAACAAAGTAAAGTCACGCCACAGCTGACCGTGCTGAACCCATGGTTGCACACTCTACAAATATTGTTAATAGTGGAGGGGAGGAAATGGTATTTTAAACCCAACTGTAATCCCCTTCTATTTTCTGTTGCTCAGGAAAAGCATTGCTTACAATCAACTCTCTCTATGCTTCCCACGTGGGATTTAGTCCCTGTTGTAACCTCTCTGTTGTTCATTGTGAGGAAAGAAAAGTACAATTCCAGTACATTTAAGCCACTTTCTAAGAGGAAATACAACTGTCAGCTAAGGTGGCTTTAAGCCACAACAGCTTGGGGAATAAAATCAACTCGTCTCTCTTCAAAATCTCTACATGATAAGAGAAGCTGCCAGATATTAGTTCTGTCTTCCTAAAATAAACCCTTCCCATGTAATGCAGTGGTTTGATGGAAGTACACACTGGAATCAACTGTGGTGCCTTAAAAAGTACTGCCCTCACCCAGTACTTTGGCCTAAGCATTAAAATTTGTAAATATTCCCAGAGGATTCTCATGTGCAGCCAAAATGAGGACCATTGCTATAGTTTTTTTTTTTTTTTTCCTTCTGATTCCTTTTTGCTTTTTTGTTTGCCTACCCAGAATAATTTTGCTCTTTTCTATGACATCGAAATTTGAAATTTTGACTCAGAGTTTTGCTCTTACATAGGCAACTGTGAGGAAAACTGACTCCTCTCAGCTTCAAGGTCCAGACTCTTTGGTTTATTTCAATAAACCCATTGTATTGCCTTGTCCACAATAAATGGTCTAGGGATGAGCAAGTAATATAAACTGCTGATTTAAGCTGGACCTCAGGACCCTTGCTTAGAAGTCCATGTTAAGAACATTTTCTTTCTTCCTCAGGACCCTCAGAGATGTGAAGGTGAAGCCAGGAACTATCACAGGCATTTTTCTCCAGAGGAGAAGCAGCCCAAAAATGTGATCTTTCCTTAGAAAAGGACACAGTCAAGAAAAATGCAGAGAAATTTCCAGAGTCACAAGCTTATGGTTACCCTCAATCCTATCCCACTTTTGGGATTCCAGTTAGATAAACCAATAAAGGACCTTTTCACTGAAGTCAACTGGAATTGAGATGTAGTAAAAGTATTCAATACTCCAACTAATTTACCCCCACATTCCATTTTTCTCTCTGCCTCTCTTAAACCTGGTCCAGTTTTCAAAGGAAAATACCAGAACCCTCATTCAGTATTTACAGGAGCCTGAAGCAGTCTTGCTAATCATTTTTTCATGATCGCCTTCCTAGAATAAAGTAAATACTAATGTAAGCAAGGTATTCTTTGATTTGAAATGGAAGTCCTAACTTCCGGAGCCTATATGGGGTCAAATGAGATGACAACTACAAAAGAAAGTACTTCTACTTCACATTGTTTCTTGATCAGTGATCCCACAATCAACAAGTTGCCTCTATTGGTAAATCAGTAATCCCTGAGTGGATGATTCCCAGGAGCAATGTATGAGGAACTGTAAATTCATTTAGAATACTAGAATGAAAGAAAGGCATGACACATGGCCTCAAGCGGTTCATTATTTAATGGAGCAGTTCTCCCATCTACTTTCCTAAAGGAAGAAAAGCACAGGGAGTCATGTCTATATCTTACTCAATTTCTTCTCTCTCCTGCTTTTAGAACATGGTACCAGACAGCGCACACTAATGCAGACAGCTTGTAGTATCTTTGATCCACGATCCTTTCTAAATGGTAATCTTTTCACTAGACTCAGCAAACACATGACTTGGCCAGCCTGGACCTGAAATTACAACTATAATGAGTATCAGAATCATCCTCTCAGTTTTTTCCATTTATTATCACTTTTTTCTAACTCCAGAAACCAGCACTTTTCAAGTGACCAGACTTAGTTTTCCTATGTATCATCATCTAATGATGTTTCACTATTTTATCACAAACTGACCTCTTTCATCTGGAGATCAAATTTTCCCATTTATATGCATAAGAAACTGAAATCTTTATGATTCCATAAATTGATCTGCCAAAGAAACCATATTCTTCAAGGAATTCTGAATTTTGATTGAAAATATGGCCTTCAGATATATTCCTAGTTTCTTGTAAAATCAAATCATTTGGATCTCATAGGTTGATTTTAGTCAAATTGACAGAGGCAGAAGTCTTAGAGATATACTGAGTTTTCTTGCAGGCAGCCACCCATGAAGTTAAAATCCAAGGGAAATCAAATTTCTTTAGTTCAGTCATTTGCCTCCAGTAATGACTTGGTTTTACACCAACCATAACATTTCTCTACCATTATAACGATTTAGAGCATTTCTGTGTATCAGATTATTTTCACTTCGACACAGTTTTCCCTGCTTCATTGCCAAACCAATCCAATGCTCTGAGGTGCTGTCAGTTTGCATGAGAGGACAAGCTTCAGGCTCCACCGAGTCAGTGAAGTGCTCCATCATGACTGGTTACACTCAAGTTATGAGTCTTTACCTTTAGTTCAAGGTAGCTCTACATTTTCTCTTAAAGCTTGTGAGTCAGTCTAGAGATCTTAGTTTTTAGGCTGCAAGTATAGATGAGCATAAGAAGCAGAGAAAAAATGATTTTTCAGAGAGTTCACTTCTGACACATGGGTAGCAGTGGAGTGAGCTTAAAAATGCATATAATACCCCCATCTGAACCAATCCTTTTTCTGATAAGCCCTGTGACACTTCCTGAGAGACTAATATTTGGGCTTAAATACCATGAGGTCTGGTCCACCCAGGAAAGGAGTCCGAACACCTTTCACTAGGGTTCACAGAATGTGTTTTGTTAGTTTTTTTTTTTTTTTTTCTGCTTTTCAAATACTTTCATTGCAAAATAGAATATATACACATCTGGAAGAGTATACAATGCATTTTAGTTTTGTTCTTATTGTTTAGCTCCTAAGTCACATCCAACTATTTTGTGACTCCGTGGACTGTAGCCAGGCTACTCTAGCCATGGGATTCTCCAGGCAAGAATAATGGAGTGGGTTGTCATTTCCTTCTCCAGGGGATCTTCTTGACCCAGGGACTGAACCCACGTCTCCCGCACTGATAGGTGCATTCCTTACAGACGAACCATCAGGAAAGCCCGCATTTCAGTTTAGTAAATGGCTATAAGCAACACTCACGTGAATGTTACATTCATCAAGAATATTCTCAGCACTCCAGAACCCCTACATGCCTCTCTTTCCACCATTATCTTCCCTTTGAAGTAACTACCATTCTGATAATAATAGAAAGCAATTTCTTGCTTCCTTTAGTTTCTTGTTTATGTATTCCTTAGCAAAATATTTTAGTTGTGCCTATTTTAAATACTATATAAATGCAATCATGTTGCACATATTTTCTATAACTTGCTGTTTTTAATTCACTATGAAAATTTTGTATCATCATATTGATATACAAAGAACTATTGATTTATTTTCCCTGTTGTATAGTATTCATTATTGATATTGCTATTTGTTTATCCATTTTACTATTAAAGGACTGTTTGCTTTTTGGAAATTTAGAAAAATGCTGCTTTGAACACCCTGGATCTTATTCCTTTTTTTTTTTTTTTTTGCATTTGATTTTTTTTAATTGACAGATAATACCTTTATAGACTTGTGCTGTTTACTCCCAAACATCAACATGCATTGGTCACAGATATACATAACGTTGCCTCCCTCCTGAACTTTCCTCCCATCTCCCTCACTATCCCACCCCTCTAGGCTGTTACAGAATCCCTGTTTGAATTCCCTTAGTCTTACAGCATATTCCCATTGGTTATATATTTTACATATGGTAATGTAAGTTTCCATGTTACTCTTTCCATACATCTCACCCACTCCACCCTCTCCCCAATGTCCATAACTGTTCTCTATCTCTGTTTCGCCATTGGTGCCCTACATATAAATTCATCAGTACCATCTTTCTAGATTCCATATATATGTGTCAGCATACAACATTTATCTTTCTCTTTGACTTACTTCACTCTGCATAATAAGCTTTAAGTCCATCTGCCTCATTATAATTGACCCAAATGCATTCTTCTTTCATGAATGAGTAATACTCCACTGTGTTGAGGATTTTGGCATCTATATTCATCAGTGACATTGGCCTGTGATTTTCTTTTTTTGTGTTGCTTTTGCCTTTTCATTATCATTTGCTTCTAGGAATTTTTTTATTTTGCTTTTGACTTCTTCAGTAATCTGTTCATTATTTAGAAATGTATTGTTTAATATCCACGTGCTTGTGGGGTTGTTTTACAGATTTTTTTGTAATCGATATCTAGTCTCATAGCACTGTGGTCAGAGGAGATGGTTGATATGATTTCAACCATGCTGAGGCTTGACTGATGACCCAAGATGTGGTCTATCCTGGAGAATGTTTTATGTGCACTTGAGAAGAAAGTGATTTTCTATAACTTGCTGTTTTTAATTCACTATGAAAATTTTGTATCATCATATTGATATACAAAGAACTATTGATTTATTTTCCCTGTTGTATAGTATTCATTATTGATATTGCTATTTGTTTATCCATTTTACTATTAAAGGACTGTTTGCTTTTTGGAAATTTAGAAAAATGCTGCTTTGAACACCCTGGATCTTATTCCTTTTTTTTTTTTTTTTTGCATTTGATTTTTTTTAATTGACAGATAATACCTTTATAGACTTGTGCTGTTTACTCCCAAACATCAACATGCATTGGTCACAGATATACATAACGTTGCCTCCCTCCTGAACTTTCCTCCCATCTCCCTCACTATCCCACCCCTCTAGGCTGTTACAGAATCCCTGTTTGAATTCCCTTAGTCTTACAGCATATTCCCATTGGTTATATATTTTACATATGGTAATGTAAGTTTCCATGTTACTCTTTCCATACATCTCACCCACTCCACCCTCTCCCCAATGTCCATAACTGTTCTCTATCTCTGTTTCGCCATTGGTGCCCTACATATAAATTCATCAGTACCATCTTTCTAGATTCCATATATATGTGTCAGCATACAACATTTATCTTTCTCTTTGACTTACTTCACTCTGCATAATAAGCTTTAAGTCCATCTGCCTCATTATAATTGACCCAAATGCATTCTTCTTTCATGAATGAGTAATACTCCACTGTGTTGAGGATTTTGGCATCTATATTCATCAGTGACATTGGCCTGTGATTTTCTTTTTTTGTGTTGCTTTTGCCTTTTCATTATCATTTGCTTCTAGGAATTTTTTTATTTTGCTTTTGACTTCTTCAGTAATCTGTTCATTATTTAGAAATGTATTGTTTAATATCCACGTGCTTGTGGGGTTGTTTTACAGATTTTTTTGTAATCGATATCTAGTCTCATAGCACTGTGGTCAGAGGAGATGGTTGATATGATTTCAACCATGCTGAGGCTTGACTGATGACCCAAGATGTGGTCTATCCTGGAGAATGTTTTATGTGCACTTGAGAAGAAAGTGTATTTTTCTACATTTGGATAGAATATCCTGAAGATGTCAATAAGATCCATCTCATCTAATGTATCATTTAAGGTTTGTGTTTCCTTATTAATTTTCTGTTTTGATGATCTGTCCATTGGTGTAAGTGGGGTGTTAAAGTCTCCTACAATTATTATGTTGCTGTCAATTTCTCCTTTTATGTCTGACAGTGTTTGCCTTATGCATTTAGGTGCTACTATGTTGGCTGCATAGATATTTATAATTGTTATGTCTTCCTCTTGGACCAATCCCTTGATCATTATGTAGTGTTATTTCTTATCTCTTATAATCTTATTTTATGGTCTATTTTTTCTGATATGAGGATTGCTGCTCTAGCTTTCTTTTCATTTCCATATGCATGAAACATATTTTTTCATCCTCTCACTTTCAGTCTATATGGGTCTCTAGGTCTGAAGTGGGTTTCTTATAAGCAGCATATATATGGGTCTTGTTTTTGCATCCTTTCAGCCAGTCTGTGTCTTTCGGTTAGAAGATTAAATCCATTTACATTTAAAGTAATTATTAATACTTATGTTCCAATTGCCATCTTAAATGTTTGGGGTTTGTTTTGTAGATCTTTTTCTTCTCTTGTGTTTGCTTACTATATAAGTCCCTTTAGTATTTGTTGTTAAGGCTGGTTTGGTGGTACTAAGTTCTCTTAACTTGTACTTCTCTGTAAAGCTTTTGATTTCTCCATCAATTTTGAATAAGATCCATGCTGGGCAGAGTAATCTTGTCTGTATATGATTCCCTTTCAGTACTTTGAATATGTCCTACCAGACATATTCAATATGGCCTGCAGAGTTTCTGTTCAAAGACTAGTTGTTAAATGTGTGGGGTTTCCATTGTTTGCTGCTTTTTCCTTGCTGCTTTAATATTCTTTCTTTGTGTTTACTATGTGTTAGCTTAATTAGTATGTGTCTTGGCGTGTTTATCCTAGTTTTATTCTCTATGAGAAATTTTTTACTTGTTCTATTTTAAATTTTTCCACGTGCTTGTGGGGTTGTTTTACAGATTTTTTTGTAATCGATATCTAGTCTCATAGCACTGTGGTCAGAGGAGATGGTTGATATGATTTCAACCATGCTGAGGCTTGACTGATGACCCAAGATGTGGTCTATCCTGGAGAATGTTTTATGTGCACTTGAGAAGAAAGTGTATTTTTCTACATTTGGATAGAATATCCTGAAGATGTCAATAAGATCCATCTCATCTAATGTATCATTTAAGGTTTGTGTTTCCTTATTAATTTTCTGTTTTGATGATCTGTCCATTGGTGTAAGTGGGGTGTTAAAGTCTCCTACAATTATTATGTTGCTGTCAATTTCTCCTTTTATGTCTGACAGTGTTTGCCTTATGCATTTAGGTGCTACTATGTTGGCTGCATAGATATTTATAATTGTTATGTCTTCCTCTTGGACCAATCCCTTGATCATTATGTAGTGTTATTTCTTATCTCTTATAATCTTATTTTATGGTCTATTTTTTCTGATATGAGGATTGCTGCTCTAGCTTTCTTTTGATTTCCATTTGCATGGAACATATTTCTCCATCCTCTCACTTTCAGTCTATATGAGTCTCTAGGTCTGAAGTGGGTTTCTTATAAGCAGCATATATATGGGTCTTGTTTTTGCATCCTTTCAGCCAGTCTGTGTCTTTCGGTTAGAAGATTAAATCCATTTACATTTAAAGTAATTATTAATACTTATGTTCCAATTGCCATCTTAAATGTTTGGGGTTTGTTTTGTAGATCTTTTTCTTCTCTTGTGTTTGCTTACTATATAAGTCCCTTTAGTATTTGTTGTTAAGGCTGGTTTGGTGGTACTAAGTTCTCTTAACTTGTACTTCTCTGTAAAGCTTTTGATTTCTCCATCAATTTTGAATAAGATCCATGCTGGGCAGAGTAATCTTGTCTGTATATGATTCCCTTTCAGTACTTTGAATATGTCCTACCAGACATATTCAATATGGCCTGCAGAGTTTCTGTTCAAAGACTAGTTGTTAAATGTGTGGGGTTTCCATTGTTTGCTGCTTTTTCCTTGCTGCTTTAATATTCTTTCTTTGTGTTTACTATGTGTTAGCTTAATTAGTATGTGTCTTGGCGTGTTTATCCTAGTTTTATTCTCTATGAGATTCTTTGTGCTTCTTGCACTTGATTGACTATTTACTTTCCCATGTTGGGGAAATTTTCAACTATAATCTTCTCAAAATTTTTCTGATACTCTTTATTTTCCTCTTTTTCTGGAGCCCCTATGATTCAAATGTTGGTGTGTTTGATATTTTCCCAGAGGTCTCTGAGAATATCCTCAGTTCTTTTCATTCTTTGAACTTTATTCTGTTCTTTAGCAGTTATTTCCACCATTCAAACTTCCAACTCACTTATCTGTTCTTCTGCCTCAGATACTCTATTGCTGATACCTTCTAGAGCATGTTTAAGTTCAGTAATTGTGTTGATTGTCTCTGTTTGTTTATTCTTAATTTCTTGTACGTCTTTATTCAATGTGTCAATTGATTCTTGCATTTTCTCCATTCTATTTCTCAGGTTTTCAATCATCTTTACTATCTTTATTCTGAATTCTCTTTCAGATAGCTTGTCTAATTCCTTTTAATTTGCTTGGACTTGTGTATTTCTAGGTTGTTCCTTCATTTGTGAAGTATTTATCTGCCTTTGCATTATTATTATTAATTTTTTAATTTACTGTGTTTGAGGTCACCTTTTCATAGACTTTGAGGTTGAATTCTTTCTTCTGTTTTGTTTCTGCCCTCGTAAGGTTGGTCCAGCGGTTTGTGTAAGCTTCATGTAGGGTGTGGGAGCAGGTGGAGATTTTGTTTTGTTTTGTTTTTTTCCCTCTGATGGGCAGGCTTGAGTTAGGTCTGCTGATAACTGGTTTTGTATTTTTGCCTTGTTTGTTGTTTGGATGAGGCCTCCCACACAGGGTGCTACTGGCAATTAGGTGATGCTGGGTCTTGCATACAAGTTCTTGCCTCTGTGGGAGTTTAATGCTCCCTAGTGTTAGGAATTCTCTAGTAGTTTAGGGCCTTGGAGTCAGTGCTCCCTCTCCAAAGTCCCAGCGCTTGATCTCTGGCCAGGGAATGGAGATTCCATGTCTGCTTTGTTTATGGCATTAATGGCATTAAAACAAATATACACAAAGGAGGAAGAG
Source organism: Tragulus kanchil (assembly GCA_022376925.1). NCBI lineage: Eukaryota > Metazoa > Chordata > Mammalia > Artiodactyla > Tragulidae > Tragulus > Tragulus kanchil. The sequence goes on from JAIOJX010000028.1 coordinate 184,152,527, forward strand.
AAGGTTCACCCTGGATAAATGGCAATTAAAAATCATTCAGATATTATCTAACACACTGGAATATGCACACAAACATATGAAACCATAACAAAATCCAAAGTTCCAAAAAAAAACTTGATTTACTTTCCCATGTTGGGGAAATTTTCAACTATAATCTTCTCAAAATTTTTCTGATACTCTTTATTTTCCTCTTTTTCTGGAGCCCCTATGATTCAAATGTTGGTGTGTTTGATATTTTCCCAGAGGTCTCTGAGAATATCCTCAGTTCTTTTCATTCTTTGAACTTTATTCTGTTCTTTAGCAGTTATTTCCACCATTCAAACTTCCAACTCACTTATCTGTTCTTCTGCCTCAGATACTCTATTGCTGATACCTTCTAGAGCATGTTTAAGTTCAGTAATTGTGTTGATTGTCTCTGTTTGTTTATTCTTAATTTCTTGTACGTCTTTATTCAATGTGTCAATTGATTCTTGCATTTTCTCCATTCTATTTCTCAGGTTTTCAATCATCTTTACTATCTTTATTCTGAATTCTCTTTCAGATAGCTTGTCTAATTCCTTTTAATTTGCTTGGACTTGTGTATTTCTAGGTTGTTCCTTCATTTGTGAAGTATTTATCTGCCTTTGCATTATTATTATTAATTTTTTAATTTACTGTGTTTGAGGTCACCTTTTCATAGACTTTGAGGTTGAATTCTTTCTTCTGTTTTGTTTCTGCCCTCGTAAGGTTGGTCCAGCGGTTTGTGTAAGCTTCATGTAGGGTGTGGGAGCAGGTGGAGATTTTGTTTTGTTTTGTTTTTTTCCCTCTGATGGGCAGGCTTGAGTTAGGTCTGCTGATAACTGGTTTTGTATTTTTGCCTTGTTTGTTGTTTGGATGAGGCCTCCCACACAGGGTGCTACTGGCAATTAGGTGATGCTGGGTCTTGCATACAAGTTCTTGCCTCTGTGGGAGTTTAATGCTCCCTAGTGTTAGGAATTCTCTAGTAGTTTAGGGCCTTGGAGTCAGTGCTCCCTCTCCAAAGTCCCAGCGCTTGATCTCTGGCCAGGGAATGGAGATTCCATGTCTGCTTTGTTTATGGCATTAATGGCATTAAAACAAATATACACAAAGGAGGAAGAGAAGGTTCACCCTGGATAAATGGCAATTAAAAATCATTCAGATATTATCTAACACACTGGAATATGCACACAAACATATGAAACCATAACAAAATCCAAAGTTCCAAAAAAAAAAAAACAAAAAGAACAAATAGAGCACAACAGATTAACCTGGCAAATAGAGGAAACCAAGAATGGTATCTACCAGTTAAGAACCAAACTAACTAAAGCACATATTGGAAAACAACAGTAGAGCAAGGTCCCAATTGGGGATAAAACAAAGCAAAGAAAACAAACTAAGAATTATGAAGAAGAAAATAAAGAAGAAAAAGGAAAGATAGAAAAGAAAGAATAGTAATGTAAAGTTAAACAGAGGAAGATAAAGAAGATGTGTATATATTAAAGTTTAGTGCAACAGAAAAGAACAGCAGAGAAAGCAAAACAAAGCAATAGCTGTAGAAAAAATAATAATTGATATAAAAAACGTTTAAATTAAAACAGAGAGAAAAACAAAACAAAAACAAAACCCCCAGAGAACCACAAAAGGCAAATAGAGATGCAGAAGTATATAACCAAAATAAAATATCTGATTAAAAAAAATCTTAAAAACATGAATATATTTAATATTACTAATAAAATTCACAACTACAACTACTTGGCACCCTGGTGGTGCCAAGTGTTCAGTGACACAGACTGCCTCTGTCACAGCAGCTATGGCTCTGTCAGCATCTTTTCCTTGCCTTTGGCAGCTGTAGGATCAGAAGGGCTTCTTTACTGGTCCTTTTCTGTAGCTCTTACTGTTCAAGCACTAAGGCAGAGAGCAAAGAAAATAATAAATAAAAGGTGGAGGGAGAAGATTTTGCCTTGTTTGTTGTTTGGATGAGGCCTCCACAGGGTGCTACTGGCAATTAGGTGATGCTGGGTCTTGCATACAAGTTCTTGCCTCTGTGGGAGTTTAATGCTCCCTAGTGTTAGGAATTCTCTAGTAGTTTAGGGCCTTGAGTCAGTGCTCCCTCTCCAAAGTCCCAGCGCTTGATCTCTGGCCAGGGAATGGAGATTCCATGTCTGCTTTGTTTATGGCATTAATGGCATTAAAACAAATATACACAAAGGAGGAAGAGAAGGTTCACCCTGGATAAATGGCAATTAAAAATCATTCAGATATTATCTAACACACTGGAATATGCACACAAACATATGAAACCATAACAAAATCCAAAGTTCCAAAAAAAAAAAAACAAAAAGAACAAATAGAGCACAACAGATTAACCTGGCAAATAGAGGAAACCAAGAATGGTATCTACCAGTTAAGAACCAAACTAACTAAAGCACATATTGGAAAACAACAGTAGAGCAAGGTCCCAATTGGGGATAAAACAAAGCAAAGAAAACAAACTAAGAATTATGAAGAAGAAAATAAAGAAGAAAAAGGAAAGATAGAAAAGAAAGAATAGTAATGTAAAGTTAAACAGAGGAAGATAAAGAAGATGTGTATATATTAAAGTTTAGTGCAACAGAAAAGAACAGCAGAGAAAGCAAAACAAAGCAATAGCTGTAGAAAAAATAATAATTGATATAAAAAACGTTTAAATTAAAACAGAGAGAAAAACAAAACAAAAACAAAACCCCCAGAGAACCACAAAAGGCAAATAGAGATGCAGAAGTATATAACCAAAATAAAATATCTGATTAAAAAAAATCTTAAAAACATGAATATATTTAATATTACTAATAAAATTCACAACTACAACTACTTGGCACCCTGGTGGTGCCAAGTGTTCAGTGACACAGACTGCCTCTGTCACAGCAGCTATGGCTCTGTCAGCATCTTTTCCTTGCCTTTGGCAGCTGTAGGATCAGAAGGGCTTCTTTACTGGTCCTTTTCTGTAGCTCTTACTGTTCAAGCACTAAGGCAGAGAGCAAAGAAAATAATAAATAAAAGGTGGAGGGAGAAGCAAAAAATAATTAAAAAAAAAAAAAAACAGCTCCAGAAGCAACTCCAGAGCAAGACAAACTGTAAAAATACCAAACTGTTTTTGTTTGGGTCTCTGCGGTCAGCGTCCTTTCCTTTGCTGTATAACAGTCTACCCTGCCTCCCTTGGGTGCCCTCCACCATTGGGCCGGTCTCTGGACCTGGTGTAGAGGCAGATAAGCTCTAATCTAGCCCTACTCCTGTGTGTTCTTACCTCCAATGTCCACAGCTGTCAGAACTAGTGTGTTTTCTTTCGTGGGAACTGTCATTACCCTTTTATATATTCCACAGACCTGGAGTCTGCCTAGTTGATAGTGTGGTCTTAGTCTCCAGTGTATGCAGCTGGTGGGTAAGGCTTGTGTCCTCTTCTTTTGTCTCCCTGCCCCTGGATTTCAGATGTGATTTTATCTTCACTTCTGCATGTGGGTCATCCACCAGGGTTTGTTCCTGTGGCTTCCCTAGAGGACTTGGGTCTGCCCTGATGAGGGCCTGGTGTAGGCACAGCTACTTAAGACACAGGGGCCCTGGCAGAACCAGGTATTCAGGATAGCTGGCAACTAGGGTAGCTGGAAATGTGTTCTACAAGGGAATGGCAATTCACTCCAGCCTTCCTGCCTGGTGAGTTCCCCAGGCAAAGAAGCCTGGCAGGCCACAGTCCAAAAGGATGGCAAAGAGTCCCACACAATCGAAACGCCTCCTCCTACACAGACACGGGACTTTTGCTAGCCTCTGGCAGTTCTGCACCAGTGGGGAATCTCGAATGGAGGTGGTGCACTTTCTTGGATTGCAGAGCCCCTGGCAGTGCTGGCTATGTAGGAGCATGGGTGGCTATATCGTCAGAGGAGATATGGCGCTTTGAGGGCTATTTATAGCCTGTGGCAGCTGTTCCCCAGTGACAATTGAACATGAAGTAGGTGCAGCGGCTTGGGTCGCAGGGCCCCTGGTGGTCCCAAGTGTTCAGTGACACAGACTGCCTCAGCCACAGTTTTGACTCTATCAGCATCTTTTCCTTGCCTTTGGCAGCTGTAGGATCAGACCTCTTTTACTGGTCCTTTTCTGTAGCTCCAACTGTTCAAGCACTAAAAGACCTGCCCTGGCTGGTGTTTTAAGGCACTTGATATTTAATCCAATTATCTGTTGATGAGTGGAGCTATGTTCCCTCCCTGTAGTTTGACCAGAGGCCAAACTACAGTAGAGGTAATGGTAACCCTCTCCAAAAGGACCTATTCCAGCATGCTGCACCAGGACCGCTGTCCCAGTGTCCCTGACCTCGAGGCAGGCCATCGTTGACCCACGCCTCCAACAGAGACTCCAGAACACTCAGAGGCAAGTCTGGTTCAGTGTCATGTGCGGTCACTGCTCCTTCCTCCCAGATCCTGGTGCACACAAAGGTGTGTTTGTGCCCTTCAGAGTCTATTTCTGGGCTAGAGTCTGCCCAGCAGCTCTATAGTCCAGCTAATGGCAGCCTCCTTCAAGAGGACTTATGTCAAATGCCACACTTCCAAGGACAGCTGTAGGCCCCTTCTAACCCATGCCTCCTTAGGAGACAATCAGGAGGCACTCGGACTCACAAAGGCAGGTTCGGCTCAGTCTCTTATAGGGTTCACTGCTCCTTTCCAGTGTCTTGGTGTACACAAGGTTTCGTCTGCACCCTCCCAGTCTCTCTGACGGGTTTGAAGCTTGATTTTAAAAGCACGATTGCCTCCCTCCTACTGTCTTGTTGTGGCTTCTCCTTTGTTCTTGGATGTGGCGTGTCTTTTTGGTGGATGGATCCAGCCTCCTCCTGTCAATGGTTTTTCAGCAGCTAGTTGCAATTCTAGCACTCTCGCAGGAGCAGATGAGTGCCTGTCCTTCTACTCCACCATCTTGGTACGAATCCCTAGATCTTATTTTGTGTTATATATGACTATGCAGATTTGCATACACTTAGCAATGGAAAGATTAGGTCATAGGATGTATGGGTGGCTATATCGTCAGAGGAGATATGGCGCTTTGAGGGCTATTTATAGCCTGTGGCAGCTGTTCCCCAGTGACAATTGAACATGAAGTAGGTGCAGCGGCTTGGGTCGCAGGGCCCTGGTGGTCCCAAGTGTTCAGTGACACAGACTGCCTCAGCCACAGTTTTGACTCTATCAGCATCTTTTCCTTGCCTTTGGCAGCTGTAGGATCAGACCTCTTTTACTGGTCCTTTTCTGTAGCTCCAACTGTTCAAGCACTAAAAGACCTGCCCTGGCTGGTGTTTTAAGGCACTTGATATTTAATCCAATTATCTGTTGATGAGTGGAGCTATGTTCCCTCCCTGTAGTTTGACCAGAGGCCAAACTACAGTAGAGGTAATGGTAACCCTCTCCAAAAGGACCTATTCCAGCATGCTGCACCAGGACCGCTGTCCCAGTGTCCCTGACCTCGAGGCAGGCCATCGTTGACCCACGCCTCCAACAGAGACTCCAGAACACTCAGAGGCAAGTCTGGTTCAGTGTCATGTGCGGTCACTGCTCCTTCCTCCCAGATCCTGGTGCACACAAAGGTGTGTTTGTGCCCTTCAGAGTCTATTTCTGGGCTAGAGTCTGCCCAGCAGCTCTATAGTCCAGCTAATGGCAGCCTCCTTCAAGAGGACTTATGTCAAATGCCACACTTCCAAGGACAGCTGTAGGCCCCTTCTAACCCATGCCTCCTTAGGAGACAATCAGGAGGCACTCGGACTCACAAAGGCAGGTTCGGCTCAGTCTCTTATAGGGTTCACTGCTCCTTTCCAGTGTCTTGGTGTACACAAGGTTTCGTCTGCACCCTCCCAGTCTCTCTGACGGGTTTGAAGCTTGATTTTAAAAGCACGATTGCCTCCCTCCTACTGTCTTGTTGTGGCTTCTCCTTTGTTCTTGGATGTGGCGTGTCTTTTTGGTGGATGGATCCAGCCTCCTCCTGTCAATGGTTTTTCAGCAGCTAGTTGCAATTCTAGCACTCTCGCAGGAGCAGATGAGTGCCTGTCCTTCTACTCCACCATCTTGGTACGAATCCCTAGATCTTATTTTGTGTTATATATGACTATGCAGATTTGCATACACTTAGCAATGGAAAGATTAGGTCATAGGATGTATGTATTTTTTTAACTATATACTATTTTTCCCAAACTATAGCATTACTAGATAATGTTATATCAGTTTGCAAAATGTTGTGCTGATTTCCCATCTTAAGTGATGCATGAGAGTTTATGTGTGCCAACACTTGGTATATGTGTGTGCCAACACTTGGTATCGTCAAGTATGCATTAGTATCTGCCAATACAGAGCATGTGTATTGAAATCTCATTGTAATTATAACATACATTTCACTCATTACTAATGAATATTCATGCCAATTTTATCATACTTATTGATCACTGTGATAGTTTGCTTGGAATTGTAACAAAATATCCTCGACTGGGTGGCTTAAACAACAGAAATTTATTTCTCAGAGTTCTGGAGGCTGGGAAGTAGAAGATCAAGGTATCAGCCAGTTTGGTTCTTGGTAAGAGGCCTCTTCCTGGTTTTCAAATGGCTATCTACCTGCTATTTTCTCACATGATGAAGAGAGATCATTTCTTACCTGTCTCTTCTTTTTAGGATACTAATCTCATTCAAGAGGGCTCTACCTACTAACGTAATTATCTCCTAAAGGGCTCCCCACTCCAAATACGATCATACTGGGGACTGTACTAGAAATTTTAGATGGACACGAATATTCGGTCCATTGCATTTATTCAGCTATTCTGTATTGTGAAGTGCCTCTTTAAAACTCTTAGATAATCTTTCTGTTATCTTTTGTCATTTTGATTTTTGGAAGCTGTTATATATTTTGCATTCTGTTATATATTTTAGATATTTCGTTACTTGTAAGTATTGCAAATATGTTCTCTCTGTAGCTTATCTTGTCTCAATAATGAAAAGCCTTTTGATTAATGTAAATTATTAGCTCAATGCTCTCCTCTTTGTACGTCTTTATTGTTATGGCTCTGTAACTTTGTTTTGTCTAAGAAACCATTTCTACCCTGAGGTCTAAGGATATTCTCCTATTCCTCTCTTAAACACATTATAGTTTTTGCCTTTTAAAATGTAGATCATGAAGATAAATTTAGATATTCAAGAAGTGATTTTTCTCAATATAGTGCAAATAAAGAGTTTACCTTTAAAGAAAGACTGCAAGCAATGATACTTGCATAGTTTATTTAAAGTCTGGTTTTTTACACTTATCTGTACTAATATTTATGTAATAAAAATCCACTTATACTTAGTGCTAATATGAAACTCTCTATCATGTGTCATTGATTTACATTTTCTAAAACCATTCCTCTAGGCTTGCAATATATAACCATAACAAAGAAAGGTCTCCTATCCTGTTTTCTTAAAAGGTATTTTTTGGATATTTTTTAGCTCTTTGCAATTTCATATAAATTCAAAATTCATTAGGTTTCAGATAACTCATATGCATAGATAAAATAGATTTTAAATGTTTTATGGCATATAAATATGCAATTTATATTTCATTTTAATTATTATTTTTTTAATTCTTTTATGTCTACTTTCCTTTATCTAGCATACTGTTTTTAAGATTCATCTATGGAGTTAAGTTTATCAACAGCTTGTTCCTTTCACTGCTGTGTAGTATTCCATCATATGAATAGACCACAATTTATCCATTCACCAACTGACAAGCATTTGCGGGTTTCTCCTAGTTTAAGAGTATTAGGAATAAAGTTGTTACAAACATTCATGCATAGATATTTCTGTAGACCTATATGATTTTTAATGCAAGAAAATATGACTTTAAAAACCCTGCATAAATTACAAAAAAAATACTAGAGAGAAACAAAAAAAGTATATTTATCTCTGTGTAGTAGGGTCAATTACATGGACTGATATTTAAATATCAAGCCAACTATGCATTCCTGATATTATTATTTTATTTATATACTGTTGTATATGATTTGCTAAAATGTTCTTGAAAATATTTCATGTATGTTCATGAAGGGTATTGTTCTTTAGTCTTCTTTTCTTGTAATATGTTAGCCTGGTTTTGCTATCAGAGTACCACTGGTCTTATAAAGGGCATTATGAAATAAGTCTATGCAGTTTTCTGGAAGAGTCTGTGTTTAGACATAGTTTTTGGCCTGGTATGTGTTAAATATTATAAATGATTTATGCATGACTGAAATTAATATACACTCTACTTTTGAGAAGTCAACTTTGTTAATTACATATTATATTTTACATCTTGGTATTTTAAAGTACTTTTCTATCAAATTCTAAGAGAAGAGTGTTGAACTTCTTGACTTTGCAGGTTTATTAATTTTTCATTGCACTTTTGTCAACTTTCTCTTCCAATAATTTTACACTTTGCCAATACAGGCATATCATTTTTAAATTGCTGTTATCATTCTGTTCACTGAAACTTTTACCATTTCAAATTATTCCTTTTAATTTTACTTATGCTATTTGCCTTAAGATCTCTTTTGTTACTAATTAATGTATGTTATATCAACTGTCTCTTAATTAAGATAATGGCCTATCTTTTTCCATGCACTGAATTTCAACATCTTCTATACCCCATGCATTTTAGATATTCTCCTAAAAGTAAAAAACTTTTCCCTTTCAGTTTCATCATATTTATTTACTTATTTAAGTGTAGTGGATTTACAATATTATATTAGTTTCAGGTGTACCACATAGTGATTTGATATTTTTATAGATTATACTATTTACAGTTATTATTAAATACTGACCACATTCCTTGTGCTGTGCAATATATCCTTGAAGCTTACTCATTTTATACATAATACTTTGAGCCCCTTAATTCGCTACCTTTTAATTGCCCTTCCTCATTCCTTCTCTCCCTTGAATCTTTTTTACATTTGTTTCTTTTTTTAAAATTCTATATATACATGATGCCATACAATATATGTCTTTCTCTGCCTGACTTATTTCATTAAGTCATATGATACCCCCAGGCTCATCCATGTTGTTGAAAATGATGAAAATCTCATTCTTTTTATGGTTGAGTAATACTCCATTTTTGGTGTGTATATATATTAATATATATCATATCTTCTTTATCCATTTATCAGTTGATGGACATTTAGGGTCCTTCCATATATCACTACTGCAAATAATGCTGCTATGAACACAGGAGTCCATGTGTGTTTTTGAGTTAGTGTTTTCATTTTCTCTGGGTATATGTCCAGTTGGAATTACTGGATCATTTGGTCGTTCTACTTTTAATTGGGGAGGGGAACTTTATACTGTTTTCCTTAATGGCTGCAAAAATTTACATTTCCACAAAAAATAGGCTAGGGCTTGCATTCTTCACATGGTCACTATTATTTGTTATCTGTGGTATTTTGATGACAGACGTTCTGACAGGCATGAGGTGACATCTCACTGTGGGTGTGATTTGTATTTCCCTGACACTGAGCACTTTACCTTTTCATGTGTCTACTGGCCTTGATTTCCATGTCATTTTAAAGAAAATATGCTGTATCATTCTGTTCACTGAAACTTTTACCATTTCAAATTATTCCTTTTAATTTTACTTATGCTATTTGCCTTAAGATCTCTTTTGTTACTAATTAATGTATGTTATATCAACTGTCTCTTAATTAAGATAATGGCCTATCTTTTTCCATGCACTGAATTTCAACATCTTCTATACCCCATGCATTTTAGATATTCTCCTAAAAGTAAAAAACTTTTCCCTTTCAGTTTCATCATATTTATTTACTTATTTAAGTGTAGTGGATTTACAATATTATATTAGTTTCAGGTGTACCACATAGTGATTTGATATTTTTATAGATTATACTATTTACAGTTATTATTAAATACTGACCACATTCCTTGTGCTGTGCAATATATCCTTGAAGCTTACTCATTTTATACATAATACTTTGAGCCCCTTAATTCGCTACCTTTTAATTGCCCTTCCTCATTCCTTCTCTCCCTTGAATCTTTTTTACATTTGTTTCTTTTTTTAAAATTCTATATATACATGATGCCATACAATATATGTCTTTCTCTGCCTGACTTATTTCATTAAGTCATATGATACCCCCAGGCTCATCCATGTTGTTGAAAATGATGAAAATCTCATTCTTTTTATGGTTGAGTAATACTCCATTTTTGGTGTGTATATATATTAATATATATCATATCTTCTTTATCCATTTATCAGTTGATGGACATTTAGGGTCCTTCCATATATCACTACTGCAAATAATGCTGCTATGAACACAGGAGTCCATGTGTGTTTTTGAGTTAGTGTTTTCATTTTCTCTGGGTATATGTCCAGTTGGAATTACTGGATCATTTGGTCGTTCTACTTTTAATTGGGGAGGGGAACTTTATACTGTTTTCCTTAATGGCTGCAAAAATTTACATTTCCACAAAAAATAGGCTAGGGCTTGCATTCTTCACATGGTCACTATTATTTGTTATCTGTGGTATTTTGATGACAGACGTTCTGACAGGCATGAGGTGACATCTCACTGTGGGTGTGATTTGTATTTCCCTGACACTGAGCACCATGTGTCACCTTTTCATGTGTCTACTGGCCATCTGTGCATCTTCTTTGGAGAACTGTGGGTTCAAGCCTTCTGCCCATTTTTAATTGGGTTCCTTTTTTCATATATAGTTATATTAGCACTTTATATACTTTGAGTATTAACCCATAATCAATAATGTCATCTGAAAATACTTTCTCCCACTCATTGGTTTGTATTTCTGGTTTTTAATAGTTTCCATTGTTCTGTAAAAGTTTCTAAGGACTTAACCAGCCTCTCTTGTTTACTTTCGTTTTTGCTTCCTCTGCCTTAGGAGAGAGATCCATGACAATACTGCTAAAATATCTGTCAAAGAATGTTCTGTCTATGCTCTCTTCTAGGAGTTTTATGGTTTCTAGGATTATATTTATGTTTCCATCATTTTGAGGTGTTTTTAATTTTTTTTGGTATATAGTGTGAGAAAAAAGTTCTAATTTTATTTTTTTCTCATATACCTGAGCAGTTTTCCCAGGATCATTTACTGAAAAGTCTTTTCCTCAGTGCATTCTTACTTTCATTGTCATACATAAGTTTTACCATAAGTATATGAATTTGTTCTAGGGTTTTCTGACCCATTGATTTCTCTGTCCTTCTTATGGCATCACTATACTGTTTTGATGACTGTGGCTTTATAGTACAGTCTGAAGTCAGACATCATGGTTCTTTATAGTACAATCTGAAGTCTTTTGTGGTTCCATTTAAGTTTTAGGATTATTTGTCTTAGTTCTGTGAAAAATGTCAAATATTTTGATGGGGATTAAATCTCTTGATTGCTTTAGGTAGTATGGATATTTGCACAATATTAATTCATCTCATCTTCTATAAGAATAGGGGATATCTTTCTATTTGTATTACATTTAATTTCTTTCATCAATGTCTTAATAGTTTTGAGAAAATAAGTCACCTCCTTGGTTAAGTTTATTCTCAATTATTTTATTCTTATTGATTGAAATTTAAATGGATTGTTTTTTTTTTTTTTTACTTTCTCCTTCTGAAAGTTCATTACTATTATACAGAAAAGGTACTGGGTCATAAATTCTAAATGGATGGGAATTATGTTCATTTTGCATTATCACTGGATATTTAAACCTGGCATAGTATCTAGAATATGGAAGTTAAATAATATAGATTTAAATGAATAAGGGAATGGATAAATTAATAAGTATAGTCCATATGTTTGTGTCATGTGCAACCTGGTGCCTATTTATTGAAAAATTAAGTATCCTTCTTAGTGATCTGATAGTTCAGGGCTGGTTGTCTGAGGAAAAAAATGACATGAACTCAGGAGCATAAAATTCAAGGTTGCTTATGATACTACTAAACTCTTAGTTGGTCTCAATATCTGGTATCATGTCCCATGGACATTAGGAAACCATGAAGAGATTTGAAGAATATAAGAATACATTATCCAACATAGGGAGAATAAGTATATTATAATTCTAATATTATATCATATATTTATGCATTAATATATTAAAAACAACTATAAATGTAATATAAACTTTAAGAATTATGAATCACTATGTTATATACTTAGAACTTATATAATATTGTACATCAATTATACTTTAATACAAAAAATAAAATAAAAATAAAATCTAGATTCATTTCTGAAGCTAACATGAAGCTATAGTGAGTTTTGTTGCTCCTAGAGTTGTAGGTGAAGTCAGTCCTCAATACTTAGTATACAAGTTGGATGTATATTCTTGCTTTATCTAATTTGGGCTTTGCTAATATATCTGTATTATTTTCTCTTTACTCACATCCCTTAGTGCATATTCCTACCTATTAGGGCAAGGATACCATCTCTCTAGGTTTCTTCAGTCTCAGGTTTACTTCTAGATGAAAGCCAAGTTCATATGCATGATTCCTTGCTATATACCCACAGAGCAGATACAGATACTAGTGTCAGTCATGGTATTACGGCTGTCTATCAAAATTCTCGCTATATACTGTTTCATTTTGGTTTATTGGAGTATATGGATTTAAAGAGAATGGCAACCTCAGTGTTATATGCACCTAAAAAGAGTTATAGAAATGTGGTGGGTGCACTTGGAGAAAGTAAGAATTTGAAACTTTGAGGACTTCCTGCCTTTTTTATCTTTAGACATTCCAATACATAGACCTATACTGATATAAGGTATACAACTTTCTTTGGGACAACAATTACATGACACCTAGTATCTGAATCTACCTGCCCCCAACACCCATTGCTATCTCCTTTTCCTTCTATTTGGCCCACACCACTAATTTCCACAGAAAAATTCTTTTTATAGATTTAAATGAATAAGGGAATGGATAAATTAATAAGTATAGTCCATATGTTTGTGTCATGTGCAACCTGGTGCCTATTTATTGAAAAATTAAGTATCCTTCTTAGTGATCTGATAGTTCAGGGCTGGTTGTCTGAGGAAAAAAATGACATGAACTCAGGAGCATAAAATTCAAGGTTGCTTATGATACTACTAAACTCTTAGTTGGTCTCAATATCTGGTATCATGTCCCATGGACATTAGGAAACCATGAAGAGATTTGAAGAATATAAGAATACATTATCCAACATAGGGAGAATAAGTATATTATAATTCTAATATTATATCATATATTTATGCATTAATATATTAAAAACAACTATAAATGTAATATAAACTTTAAGAATTATGAATCACTATGTTATATACTTAGAACTTATATAATATTGTACATCAATTATACTTTAATACAAAAAATAAAATAAAAATAAAATCTAGATTCATTTCTGAAGCTAACATGAAGCTATAGTGAGTTTTGTTGCTCCTAGAGTTGTAGGTGAAGTCAGTCCTCAATACTTAGTATACAAGTTGGATGTATATTCTTGCTTTATCTAATTTGGGCTTTGCTAATATATCTGTATTATTTTCTCTTTACTCACATCCCTTAGTGCATATTCCTACCTATTAGGGCAAGGATACCATCTCTCTAGGTTTCTTCAGTCTCAGGTTTACTTCTAGATGAAAGCCAAGTTCATATGCATGATTCCTTGCTATATACCCACAGAGCAGATACAGATACTAGTGTCAGTCATGGTATTACGGCTGTCTATCAAAATTCTCGCTATATACTGTTTCATTTTGGTTTATTGGAGTATATGGATTTAAAGAGAATGGCAACCTCAGTGTTATATGCACCTAAAAAGAGTTATAGAAATGTGGTGGGTGCACTTGGAGAAAGTAAGAATTTGAAACTTTGAGGACTTCCTGCCTTTTTTATCTTTAGACATTCCAATACATAGACCTATACTGATATAAGGTATACAACTTTCTTTGGGACAACAATTACATGACACCTAGTATCTGAATCTACCTGCCCGCCCCCAACACCCATTGCTATCTCCTTTTCCTTCTATTTGGCACACCACTGAATTCCTTTTAGTCTAAGATTTTCCACAGATACCTTTAAAATGTGCAAAACATGTTGCTATCACTTGGTGACTAAATGTAAGTAATACTTCTCTATGAAACTTATGATGAGGTGGCATAGAAATAAAATAAGCAATTACACCACAGTGTGATAAGGAAATAGAAAAATGGCATATATCTACATGAAACTGGGGATTGTCAGAATCACTTTACATTATTATACTTCTGGGATACTGTCTTTGACCATCTATGTCTTGGTTAGTTAGATGTGACATTCCTGTATTAAGTGAGGGCACAATGTCACTCAATTCCAGGAACAACAATCATAGGATCATGCAAATGGTGTTCCCTGGATTGTTCAGTGTAGACTCCATGCAACTCAGTTACTCTAAGGGCAAAAGCAGCCATGATTATTTTGAAAAGGCCAATTCTTAAGGAGAAGACAATAAATTATCATCTCTGGTCTATATTACAGAGAGGTATTTTATCAATAGGAAATATAAGAGTATTAAGTCTTTCAGGTATTGGTACATAATTACTCTGTAAATGAAAGAATAATATATGAAAGACAATAACTTCAAGACTCTATGCAGTGTTGCCAAATCAAAACATAAGCCAGTGCCAGGTCATGATAATTTAGTGTCTCATTGAGGAAAAGATGATAATAGGTGGTATATTTTTTGGATATTCACAAGGCTTTAGGCTTCAGAAGACTTATCTCCGTAAGTTAGCACCTCAGATCTCTAGAAAATGATCAGAACTAGGAATAGTCATAGCGGTTGATGTATTTGAGGTCAAACATTCCTGGAAGAGGCTATTTCTAATGAAACTGGAGTTCCAGCAGTGTGAGTTAAGGTTCTTAACAAGTCTTGCTTCAATGTGCTATCTGTATATTGTGTAAGATACCTGTTCTTTGTAAGCTAGGGAAAGCATCTCCTTACCTAAAAGTACCTGATTCTAGTTAGACATTCCAATACATAGACCTATACTGATATAAGGTATACAACTTTCTTTGGGACAACAATTACATGACACCTAGTATCTGAATCTACCTGCCCCCCAACACCCATTGCTATCTCCTTTTCCTTCTATTTGGCACACCACTGAATTCCTTTTAGTCTAAGATTTTCCACAGATACCTTTAAAATGTGCAAAACATGTTGCTATCACTTGGTGACTAAATGTAAGTAATACTTCTCTATGAAACTTATGATGAGGTGGCATAGAAATAAAATAAGCAATTACACCACAGTGTGATAAGGAAATAGAAAAATGGCATATATCTACATGAAACTGGGGATTGTCAGAATCACTTTACATTATTATACTTCTGGGATACTGTCTTTGACCATCTATGTCTTGGTTAGTTAGATGTGACATTCCTGTATTAAGTGAGGGCACAATGTCACTCAATTCCAGGAACAACAATCATAGGATCATGCAAATGGTGTTCCCTGGATTGTTCAGTGTAGACTCCATGCAACTCAGTTACTCTAAGGGCAAAAGCAGCCATGATTATTTTGAAAAGGCCAATTCTTAAGGAGAAGACAATAAATTATCATCTCTGGTCTATATTACAGAGAGGTATTTTATCAATAGGAAATATAAGAGTATTAAGTCTTTCAGGTATTGGTACATAATTACTCTGTAAATGAAAGAATAATATATGAAAGACAATAACTTCAAGACTCTATGCAGTGTTGCCAAATCAAAACATAAGCCAGTGCCAGGTCATGATAATTTAGTGTCTCATTGAGGAAAAGATGATAATAGGTGGTATATTTTTTGGATATTCACAAGGCTTTAGGCTTCAGAAGACTTATCTCCGTAAGTTAGCACCTCAGATCTCTAGAAAATGATCAGAACTAGGAATAGTCATAGCGGTTGATGTATTTGAGGTCAAACATTCCTGGAAGAGGCTATTTCTAATGAAACTGGAGTTCCAGCAGTGTGAGTTAAGGTTCTTAACAAGTCTTGCTTCAATGTGCTATCTGTATATTGTGTAAGATACCTGTTCTTTGTAAGCTAGGGAAAGCATCTCCTTACCTAAAAGTACCTGATTCTAGTTAGTATGGGCGTCTAGTATCCAGGGCACAGGAGGCACAGGAGGTACAGGCATGGTGTTACATGGCAAGAGCTACAGAGATTACTAAAGACCCAATGTTTAGATTCTTCCGTCAAAGTCAAGGGTACTTTCTGAGCTGAATGACTATGAGTCTGAGCATTTAATCAATGCAATGGTGTCTCTTTATACTGCAGTGTAGGATGCCAAACCTCCAATCTGAATCCATGCCCTGAGGACATGGGTAACTGTGCAGCAGAACTATAGAATTTTCTTCATGTAACCTGCAACTCTTGGGTTATTGTTTAACTGATATCTGTAACCCGCTTTTAAGATAAAGTGTGGGGTTTCCCCTGGTGGTCCAGTGGGTAAGGACACCGCCTTGCAGTGCAAGGGGCGCCGGTTCAATCCCTGGCCTGGGAAGATCCCACGTGCCACGGAGCGGCTGGACTGATGTGTCCAATTACCGAGCCGGAGCTCTGGGGCGCATGCGCCCAGAGCCGGCGCTCTGCAGCGATAAGACACCACCGCGATGGGAGGCCCACAGGAGCCAAAGAACAAAGACGGATGAAAATGGAGAAATGAAAGACCAATAGAAGTGGCCCGCCTGCTCCTCTCCCTCCCCAACCCGACCCCGGCTCAAAATAAATAAATAAATAAATCTTAAAAAAAAAAAAAAAAAGATAAAGTGTGTTTGGAAACTAGATTAAACTAAATCTGCCATAAATCAAGAATTTTTTCCTTTAATTTAGTTCAAAAATCCTGAAGAAAAAATGTCAATATTAAGTTTTTCAGCAGGAGCTTTATTCACATTGCAAAATAACTATTTAGCAGCTTGTGTAGTCAGTAAATTTACCTGTGAAAAATTAAATATGAATATAAGAGCTCTCATATATAGAAAGAAGTAATTTCTTTTTTTCAAAATCTGCCATATATTGCTCTGGGTGCTTTGTGTTTGCCTAATCTGAGTCATCTCCTTCTTTTGATGAAGTAATTCATATCCGAATGTTTTCATCATGAAAATAACAGCCCACTTCAAATTCTCTTTATGAGAAAGCCTGTGCTTTGGACATGAGATGATCATGTCTCTTGAGGAAACAGCATTAAAAAAAAAAAAATCAAAACTTGTTTTTAGCACAGAAACTACAGCTCTAAATTTGTTTAAATGGGTTCAGTTTTCTATTTCAATCCCTGTGTCAAATGCAAGTGTGTGAAGAATTTTTAGCATAATGGATACTCTGAAAAACGATGCCAACTGTACATTGGGACTAACAAAATGAATATATAGTCAGTATACAGGAAATGCTGTATCTTTTTAAATGCATTTTTAATATGAGTGGAAGAAAAAGATGGGCACTTGAACTCAAAGACCAAAAAAATCTATGTATTCTGATATAGATTGTAAGGTGTAATTCAGATCATCGCAGTATTAAGCCAATGTGTTGGAAACTTGTGAATTCAGACAAGAGCTAAAAAGAAACAGAATGCAGAATTTTTTTCCTGAGCCATCTAACATGAGGCTAGAATTGTTGGATTTTTTTCTCCTTTATGATGGATAGATCTTTTTCTACCCTTAAAAATATAACCAAAAGAAAAATTGGAATAAAAAGTATATATATAACCAAAGAATACATAAAATTCTGTTAACAATATTTACCTTTTGGGGAGGGATAAGAGGTAAACAAAGAAAGCTCTGAGACCCATTATAAACTTTTTGAACAATTATTTGAATATTCTAACAATGTGCATGAGTTTTCAATGTCAATAGGTACATGTAGGTAGACAGATTGTGAACTACATACATTCTGTTTTTTTATACTTTTTGTGTACTAAAAGCATTGATGCTATTTTTTAGCAATACTTATTTACTGTTGAAAGTAAGGAATAAATGATAACCAAAAATAACAATCTAAAACATTTTTGAACTCCATGATCCATTCAATTGTTAGCTTTTAGACATTTATTCCTCCAGACTGTTTTCTCAGATAGATCATGCTATTAATGTAACACTGTATGTAACTTTCCAGGCATCCCGAGGTGACTCAGTGTTAAAAATCCATCTGCCAATGCAGGAGACGCTGGTTCGATACCTGAGTTGGATAGATCCCTTGGAGAAAGAAATGGAGATCTACTCTAGTATTTTTGTCTGAGAAATCCCTTGGACAGAGAAGCCTGGTGGGCTATAGTCCATGCAGTTGAAAATAGAGTCAGTCATGATTTAGTGACTAAAACAACAATAATAACATGTAACTTTCCATCTGCATTACTATTTTAATGACTTATATAAAAAATGTACCATAATTTACTAATGAGTTCATTATTGTTGGAAACCCAAGATGTTTTTCATTCCTCCTTCTCCCTTCATGTATGTGCATTTGCCTCATTATGTCTTAGGATAAATTCCTAGAAAAGCATTGCTGGCACAAAAGGAAGGCATATGTTTAAGGCATTTGATACAGTTGCCAAATTGTCTTTCAGGAAAGTTGGACCAAGTTAGACTACCATTAGCAGTGTATCACAGTGTCTGTTTCTTCCAACTCATGCTGTCACTCAGCTTTGTCAGTCATTTAGGATTTGTCAAGGTAGTAAGCTAAAATTAAATCACATTTTGTTTGCATTTTTTGAAGTTATATATTTTCTTCTTTCTCAAATTATCTGTTACTGCCCAGAGTATATTTCTTATTGAGATATTAGAGAATTGCTGTTCAAACTCTTTACATGATAATATATACACATATATTAATATATTTTATAATTATCTTTCCCAGGTTGGTGTTCAATCTCAACTAAGATTATACTGTTTTCTCCTCCACAGATAAAGAAGTTTTACATTTTATTTTTAAATTGATGGAAAGACTAAACATACAAAAGGACAATGACCAAGTTATATATAAAACTAGAACTCTGACCCACAGCTGCAGCAACCTTCCCAACTTCCTATTGCAGGAAACCAACTCCTACAATAAACAGTTTGGTAGTCAGCTTGCTGTAATGAACCAGATGTGCAAGAACAGAGATTGCCATGTCCGTGGCAATCCAGGAGGTTAAACAATGACTTCTCTATCAATGAACCCAAAATGGTCAGAATTTGATTAGTAACTGACAACTTCCTTCATTTGGTCCCCACTTCCAGCTTAGAACAAAGCAGAGAAATCCAAACATATATCCCTAACCAATCACATAAGATGTCCCCTTTCATCTTTACCAACAGCACCAATCAGGGTATACCAGATGCCTTGAACATTTTCCAACATACAGCTTTTCTATTCTACTTGAGTCTCTGTCAAAGTACAAATGATGGTAGCTAACTCCCTCACTATTGCAAGCTCAGTGTAAATGAGCTTTGCTAATCTTATATAGCTAGTCTTTGTTTATTTCTACACTATTTATGTATTCTCATGTTTCTCATTTGGTGAGAGTTCTACATGTAGAACTCTTCTTTATTACAAATTTAATATTTTTTAACTGTATTACTTATACTTTATTGAAGAGTCAATGTGGTATGCTGCTTCAGAGTACTTGTTCAGGAACTAGATTATCTGGATTTTGATATCTTGGCTGAAACTAAGCAGGTAAATATTAGGTTGGTGCAAACCTAATCGCAGTTTCTGACTGTGAATTTTAAATCATTATAATTAGGCTCAAACATATCTCTATTAATCAAAATAGAAACCATTACAACCAACACATTTTTGTCAACAAGAAATAAGTTTGTTTTTTCCTTTAGTATAAAAACCTTTGTTTTGGGATTTGATGAACTCTTGAAAAGCATTTTCTGCATTCTGCTGGCTGCAGAAGTATTTTCCCTGCAAAAAGTTGTTGAGATGCTCATAAAAGTGGTTATCCGTTAGCAAGACGTCAGGTGAATATGGCAGATGAGGCAAAACTTCACAGCCCAATTCATTCTACTATGAGGTGTTTGTTGTGAGATCTGTGGTTAGGCGTGGTCATGGAGAATGAGGCCCTTTTCTCTTGACCAAAGCCGGCTGCTGGTGTTGCAGTTTTTGGTGTATCTCATCAATTTGCTGAGCATACTTCTCAGATGTAATGGTTTGTCTGGGATTTAGAAAACTATAGTGGATCAGACCAGTAGCTGGCCACCAAACAGTGACTATGATCATTTTTTCACGCAAGCTTTTGGGTTTTAAAACAGAGATTGCCATGTCCGTGGCATAGGTTAAACAATGACTTCTCTATCAATGAACCCAAAATGGTCAGAATTTGATTAGTAACTGACAACTTCCTTCATTTGGTCCCCACTTCCAGCTTAGAACAAAGCAGAGAAATCCAAACATATATCCCTAACCAATCACATAAGATGTCCCCTTTCATCTTTACCAACAGCACCAATCAGGGTATACCAGATGCCTTGAACATTTTCCAACATACAGCTTTTCTATTCTACTTGAGTCTCTGTCAAAGTACAAATGATGGTAGCTAACTCCCTCACTATTGCAAGCTCAGTGTAAATGAGCTTTGCTAATCTTATATAGCTAGTCTTTGTTTATTTCTACACTATTTATGTATTCTCATGTTTCTCATTTGGTGAGAGTTCTACATGTAGAACTCTTCTTTATTACAAATTTAATATTTTTTAACTGTATTACTTATACTTTATTGAAGAGTCAATGTGGTATGCTGCTTCAGAGTACTTGTTCAGGAACTAGATTATCTGGATTTTGATATCTTGGCTGAAACTAAGCAGGTAAATATTAGGTTGGTGCAAACCTAATCGCAGTTTCT
The DNA here is from genome assembly GCA_022376925.1 of Tragulus kanchil. Taxonomy (NCBI): domain Eukaryota; kingdom Metazoa; phylum Chordata; class Mammalia; order Artiodactyla; family Tragulidae; genus Tragulus; species Tragulus kanchil. The sequence goes on from JAIOJX010000028.1 coordinate 184,173,366, forward strand.
GACTGTGAATTTTAAATCATTATAATTAGGCTCAAACATATCTCTATTAATCAAAATAGAAACCATTACAACCAACACATTTTTGTCAACAAGAAATAAGTTTGTTTTTTCCTTTAGTATAAAAACCTTTGTTTTGGGATTTGATGAACTCTTGAAAAGCATTTTCTGCATTCTGCTGGCTGCAGAAGTATTTTCCCTGCAAAAAGTTGTTGAGATGCTCATAAAAGTGGTTATCCGTTAGCAAGACGTCAGGTGAATATGGCAGATGAGGCAAAACTTCACAGCCCAATTCATTCTACTATGAGGTGTTTGTTGTGAGATCTGTGGTTAGGCGTGGTCATGGAGAATGAGGCCCTTTTCTCTTGACCAAAGCCGGCTGCTGGTGTTGCAGTTTTTGGTGTATCTCATCAATTTGCTGAGCATACTTCTCAGATGTAATGGTTTGTCTGGGATTTAGAAAACTATAGTGGATCAGACCAGTAGCTGGCCACCAAACAGTGACTATGATCATTTTTTCACGCAAGCTTGGCTTTGGGAAGTGTTTTGGAGCTGCTTCTTGGTCCAGCCACTGAGCTGGTTGTCATTGGCTGTTATCTAAAATCCACTTTTCCTCACATGTTACAATTTGATTGAAAAATGGTACAGTTCTTGCACATAATAAGAGAAGATGACACTTCAAAATGACAATTTTTTGATTTTTGGTCAGTGAGGAACCCACTTATTGAGCTTTTTCACCTTTCCAATTTGCTTCAGATGCCAAACAACCTTAGAACGGTCAATGTTGAGTTCTTGCGGAACTCCTTGTGTAGGAGTTAAATATATCCCCCTTAAATATACTCCCTTATATAGACTCCTGATTCACATGCTTACTAGTTTGATATTTCTGTGACTCAGTTTTATTAATATGTGAAATTATAATAACAGTCATATCTACATAATCTTGTCCTTTGCTCAGTCACTTCCATCGTGTCCAACCCTTTACAACTCTATAGACTGTAGCCCATCAGACTCCTCTGTCCATGGGATCTTCCTGGAAAGTATAATGGGGTGGGTTGCCATTTTCTCCTCCAGAGAATCTTCCCAACCCATGGATCAAACCCAAGTCTCCTACACTGGCAGGCGGATTCTTTACCACTGAGCCACATGAAAAGCCCATCTACATTATGATAAACAAAATTCAACAAATGCATAGGTTTGTTGCAAGGATTACATAAAGTTTGTACAACAGTACAAAACATAAATAAGTGCTTAGTAAATATCAGTTACCATAAACATCATTTTTCCAACTGAGAGTGTGTATCATGGCATCTCCAGTGCTGATGTAGTTGTGTTTTTCATTTATATATAACCAAAAATATTATTTAATTAAACCTTTTCACAATGGCAATAATAATGCTACCTCAACTTTATATACATGTAAATTGAGTATCTGACATGTTTCATGAAATTTACTGAGACAGTAATGCTAAAAAGTTCATATTCTCTTTTTACAAAGGAATATAATATTAGCAGACATTGTTAAACCACGGTGGTCACTTTTTTATATGCAGTCATATCATTTATTCTTTAAAATAACCTTATTTTCACCATTTAAAAGATAGTAAACAGGCTTAAAATGCTAAATAACTTGCCCAAACTCACATTTCATAAGTAAGAGAATCAAGAGTCAAACTCAAATATTTTGCAAGCTATATTCAGCTTCTTCTTTTTTTAGGGACTATTTAACCCCGAGTTCAAATCTCTTTGCATAATACAACATTGCAATATTTTGTTGTTTCATTTATACTCAAGGATATGGGTGAAATATATACCTATATTACTTGGAAAGGTACCCTCCTGTCTGCCAAGAATGAGACAAGTATGTTAGCTTCTATGTCCCATGGTATAAGGAGAGAAAGAATACTGTGATTTCAAGCAAATATATCCAGCCGGGTATATGAGATTTGTAACAGTTACTCTTTATCTATGCACCTGATTCACTTACAAACACATCTGCCAGTCAGCTCATAGGCTGGGAAGATTTAATGACACAAACTCAAGTATTTAAGCCAATCCAACTAGAAAACACCTTCTTAAAACTTTATGCCTCTGTGTTTCTAAGACTGAAACTGTTAATTTTTAAACGGGTACTGTCTAAAGGAAATAGTCTCTAAAGTTTATGAAATGCAAGGACCATATAGTGATACTGAAAAAATCTAATCCAGTTGTTTTATTTCTTTATATTATTAAATACTACATTAAAATTATTCATAAATAACAATAAACTATAAATTCTCTATATCTGAATAAACCCAAGTCTCCTACACTGGCAAAAGCCCATCCTACATTATGATAAACAAAATTCAACAAATGCATAGGTTTGTTGCAAGGATTACATAAAGTTTGTACAACAGTACAAAACATAAATAAGTGCTTAGTAAATATCAGTTACCATAAACATCATTTTTCCAACTGAGAGTGTGTATCATGGCATCTCCAGTGCTGATGTAGTTGTGTTTTTCATTTATATATAACCAAAAATATTATTTAATTAAACCTTTTCACAATGGCAATAATAATGCTACCTCAACTTTATATACATGTAAATTGAGTATCTGACATGTTTCATGAAATTTACTGAGACAGTAATGCTAAAAAGTTCATATTCTCTTTTTACAAAGGAATATAATATTAGCAGACATTGTTAAACCACGGTGGTCACTTTTTTATATGCAGTCATATCATTTATTCTTTAAAATAACCTTATTTTCACCATTTAAAAGATAGTAAACAGGCTTAAAATGCTAAATAACTTGCCCAAACTCACATTTCATAAGTAAGAGAATCAAGAGTCAAACTCAAATATTTTGCAAGCTATATTCAGCTTCTTCTTTTTTTAGGGACTATTTAACCCCGAGTTCAAATCTCTTTGCATAATACAACATTGCAATATTTTGTTGTTTCATTTATACTCAAGGATATGGGTGAAATATATACCTATATTACTTGGAAAGGTACCCTCCTGTCTGCCAAGAATGAGACAAGTATGTTAGCTTCTATGTCCCATGGTATAAGGAGAGAAAGAATACTGTGATTTCAAGCAAATATATCCAGCCGGGTATATGAGATTTGTAACAGTTACTCTTTATCTATGCACCTGATTCACTTACAAACACATCTGCCAGTCAGCTCATAGGCTGGGAAGATTTAATGACACAAACTCAAGTATTTAAGCCAATCCAACTAGAAAACACCTTCTTAAAACTTTATGCCTCTGTGTTTCTAAGACTGAAACTGTTAATTTTTAAACGGGTACTGTCTAAAGGAAATAGTCTCTAAAGTTTATGAAATGCAAGGACCATATAGTGATACTGAAAAAATCTAATCCAGTTGTTTTATTTCTTTATATTATTAAATACTACATTAAAATTATTCATAAATAACAATAAACTATAAATTCTCATGACTGAGCTCTGTAATAAAACAGATAGTAACCAAGATATCATGTAAAAATAAAGGTCAGATTTCCTACCAACTCATCAACTCCTTACTATAGGCACCATCCTGTGCAGTTCACTCACTCTCACTTGGATTGAATGCTGCCTCAGATACAGAAAATCCAAATGTTACAAGCACGAAAATCTATGACACTGGAAGGTATAGCTCTCATTGAAGAAAATTTACATAAAAACTGGTATCAAATTCCAGGTGTGATTGAAAAAAAAAAAAACTGGTAACTTATCATGAAGCCCAGGACAATAGAGACATATTGTCGATGCCTGTTTGATAATTTCAGGTAGTTTGACTTTTTCCAGCCTTACCTGTTACCACACAGCAGCACATCTGGATTGCAGTTTTCCTCAAGAACAATGCTTCTGTTCGGAAATTGCACACGAAGTGAAGTATATATGGTGATGAACTTCCAATGCCTTAAAAATAATCAATATTGAGTGACTTTTCAACAAACCTTAAAATGATTTTCTTGAAAAAGTATTTCTTTGTTATGTGCCCTCAGGATGATTTCCAGAGACTTTAAATTGCTTAGTTTAAAACACACACACAGACACAGTTTTGCCACTTATGTTTTCACCACAGTTTTTTCCCATTTTCACCAGGGGGAGTGATTGTGGAAAGTAAAATGCCGCAATTCAAGGAGTTTGGGGATTGGCTTTCTATAATTGTGGCTTTAATTTCATTTCCAAGATGACTAATGTTACTGTATTCTTTTTTCTAATCCAGGAATACTGTTTAATCTCTAACCTAAATATATATATATATATATATATATATATATATACACACACACTTCATTTATCAAAATGGATGAAATTATTTTAACAACTTTATTGGAAATATAATTGACATATAATATATTGTACATATTCAGGGTATACACTATGATGTTTTGACTTATGTACTCCAGTGAAAGCATTACCACTGTTAAGATAATAAAACCATAGATCATTCCCCAATTTTTTCTCATTTTCTTTGTAATTTGTCCTCCTGTCTTTTTCACCCACTCTCCCCCTACACTGTTGTATGTAATCATTGGTTTTCTCTCCATCAATTGAGATTAGCTTGTGCCTTGTGGAATTTAACATTCGTAGGACTATATCATATACAATTTATTTTTGGTTTAACTACTTCCATTAAATCCAAGTGTTCTAAGATTCACCCCTTTTGGATCATTTATCAATAGTTCCTTTCTTTGTATTGCTGAATAGTATTATATTGTATCCAGTGATCTATTGATAGAAATAATCGTTCCTAGTTTCAAGTAACTGTTGATAAAAATGCTATGAATATTCATGTACAAGTCTATTTGTGCACTTGTTCTGCCATACTTCTTAAATAAATACCTGGAGCAAAGGACTAGATAATATGGTAGCATTACGTTAAATTTTAAAAAACCCTGCCAATTCTAACCAACAGTATATGAGCATTCCAATTTCTCCAAATATTTTCAATAAATGATAGTTAATCTTTTTATTTTTAGCAATTATAATAATGGAGCAGTATTATACATTTTGCTTTTATTTATCTAATAATGAAATATCTATTTAAATAAAACTTTTTTTATTTTTATTTTTGGTGGGGGGGGCAGGTTGAGGAGGGAGAAGGGTGGGCGGGCTACTTCTATTGGTCTTTCATTTATCTATTTTCATCCATCTTAGTTCTTTAGCCCATGTGGGCCTCCCATCGCAGTGGCCTCTGTTGTCACAGAGCACCGGCTCTGGGTGCATGTGCTCCAGAGCTCCGGCTTGGTAATTGGACACATCAGTCCAGCCGCTCCGTGGCACATGGGATTTTCCCAGGCCAGGGATCAAACCGGCATCCCTTGCACTGCAAGGTGGTGTCCTTACCCACTGCACCACCAGGGAAGCCCGTAAATAAAACTTTTACTGTTGTTTTTTATCCTGTTATTTAGTCTTAAAAGTTCTTTATATATTTATAAATAATTTATAATATAAACTGTTGCAAATATTTTCTTAAGGCTATAGTTTATCTTTTTATCATTTTATATTAATAGTATGCTTCCAAAGCAAAGTTTCTAATTGTGTGAGGTTCGATTTTCCAATCACTTCTTTTCAGGATTATGCTTTTGATACTGTATCTAAGAACATACACACACATCACAAAAGTTTTCCTAAGTACTCTTCTTAGTTTTCTACTTTTATGTTTTACATTTAGGTCCAAAATATGTTTTTTATTAACTTTTCTAATACAGGGTCAGGTATTTATTAAATATCTCTTTAGCTTTGGTTTATGTAAGCAAGTAACCAATGTGGAAAATACTATCCTTTCTCCACTAAACTGGCTTCCTAACTTTGTTAAAAACAAACAAACAAATAAAAACAGTTGTCCATATATTCCATGAGCTTCTTCCTTACCTCTTCATTCTATTTCATTAATCTGTCTATCTTGATACCAATACCACATAGCTCTCATCAATATTGCTTTATTTTACATTGTACATTCCTCAGGGTTTTGTGGCTACTTGATGATTTTTGCATTTCCAAATGAAGTTTGGAATAGATGTTTCAATTTCAATTTTGAAAATATGAATGGAAGAATAGGGCTTCCAAAAGACACTGTGAAACTCTGTGAATCTTCCTCCATAAAATCAATGAAAATTCTATTTAAAAAATGTCAAAATTAACTTTCCCCAGGACTCTGGAAATTACTCACAGGTTTGTGACAATGAGAGGAAAGTTTGTCAAAATCCAAGCAAAACAAAACTGTTGTACCTTGGTAACCAAAGCATAGTTTGGGAAACTTTTTTATGCTTGGCCTATTCCCATTCCTCTCTCCAGTGATATTTATTAATAATCTAATTTAAGGACTTCATGATAGTCTTGAAATCAAAAGCCTCACATCCACAACAGCAGTGAAAACCAGGAGTGTTAGAATAGCCAGAAAGAGCAAATGAGGATTTCAGTTCTTCAGAACATCCCTTTTCCATGCTAGTGTTACTATTAGATGTTATATCTAGAAAATTTTGATTTATAGGGCACTATCATAATTTAACTCAACTCAAAGCTTATCACATTATAGAATCTCTACCTCTGTGAACTTCATTAGAAAAAAAAATCAATGGCAATTGTTTATCTTTGCAGGTTCTTAAGTCTTTAATACCAGTGAGACAAATATAGGCCTCACAAAAACTTTTAAGTAATATTTCAGGAACAAAATGTCCATAGGAAACTCTGGAAATCTCTAACATATTTTTATAGCTATAAAAATCTGCGTGCCATGCATGTTCAAGGCTGCACATGTGCCCAAGGAGGATCTGGCAGCACTTCCAACCTCTCAGATGTGGTTGAACTACACGACCTCTCCAAACAGGGGATGCTTTGGTTTATGTAAGCAAGTAACCAATGTGGAAAATACTATCCTTTCTCCACTAAACTGGCTTCCTAACTTTGTTAAAAACAAACAAACAAATAAAAACAGTTGTCCATATATTCCATGAGCTTCTTCCTTACCTCTTCATTCTATTTCATTAATCTGTCTATCTTGATACCAATACCACATAGCTCTCATCAATATTGCTTTATTTTACATTGTACATTCCTCAGGGTTTTGTGGCTACTTGATGTTTTTTGGATTTCCAAATGAAGTTTGGAATAGATGTTTCAATTTCAATTTTGAAAATATGAATGGAAGAATAGGGCTTCCAAAAGACACTGTGAAACTCTGTGAATCTTCCTCCATAAAATCAATGAAAATTCTATTTAAAAAATGTCAAAATTAACTTTCCCCAGGACTCTGGAAATTACTCACAGGTTTGTGACAATGAGAGGAAAGTTTGTCAAAATCCAAGCAAAACAAAACTGTTGTACCTTGGTAACCAAAGCATAGTTTGGGAAACTTTTTTATGCTTGGCCTATTCCCATTCCTCTCTCCAGTGATATTTATTAATAATCTAATTTAAGGACTTCATGATAGTCTTGAAATCAAAAGCCTCACATCCACAACAGCAGTGAAAACCAGGAGTGTTAGAATAGCCAGAAAGAGCAAATGAGGATTTCAGTTCTTCAGAACATCCCTTTTCCATGCTAGTGTTACTATTAGATGTTATATCTAGAAAATTTTGATTTATAGGGCACTATCATAATTTAACTCAACTCAAAGCTTATCACATTATAGAATCTCTACCTCTGTGAACTTCATTAGAAAAAAAAATCAATGGCAATTGTTTATCTTTGCAGGTTCTTAAGTCTTTAATACCAGTGAGACAAATATAGGCCTCACAAAAACTTTTAAGTAATATTTCAGGAACAAAATGTCCATAGGAAACTCTGGAAATCTCTAACATATTTTTATAGCTATAAAAATCTGCGTGCCATGCATGTTCAAGGCTGCACATGTGCCCAAGGAGGATCTGGCAGCACTTCCAACCTCTCAGATGTGGTTGAAATACAAGACCTATCCAAACAGGAAATGAAGGATAAGGCAGAGGTGTGAACAGCCTGTGTACTGAAGGCATATATTTACTGACATATACAGACCCTTTGTAAAGGATGAAAGATTTATCAGTTGAAGGGCATTTAAATTTCTTGCCAGTCATGAGCAGAGCAGAATTTAGTCAATCCAAGATTTCAGAGGCAGCACACTATTAATTACAGACTCTACGAAAGAAGTCACTAAACCAATAAACAGCAACAACAAGAACAAATCTAAGGGAGAGAGGGAAAGAAATTTCTACAGTCACTATATCAAATATTCATTTGTAAACAAAAAATTACTAGAAACATACAAGTACTGCCCATACCCAAGAATAAATTCATGCAATAAAAGCTATCCTGAGAGGACCCAGATGTTAAGTTTACTAGCCATAGGCCTAATCAGCTAGCATAAGGTCATTCAAAAAACTGGTCAAGGGTTTCCCATGGTGGTCCAGTGGGTAAGGACACTGCCTTGCAGTTCAACAGGTGCCGGTTCGATCCCTGGCCTGGGAAGATCCCACGTGCCACGGAGCAGCTGGACCGATGTGTCCAATCACCGAGCTGGAGCTCTGGAGCACATGCGCCCAGAGCCGGTGCTCTGAGACAACAGACGCCACCGCGATGGGAGGCCCACAGGAGCCAAAGAACAAAGAGGGATGAAAATGGAGAAATGAAAGACCAATAGAAGTGGCCCGCCTGCTCCCCTCCCTCCCCAACCCAACTCCTGCCCCAAAAATTAAAAAAAAAAAAAAAAAAAGAAAAGAAAAAAACTGGTCAAGTATGCCTAAATAGTTAAAGACACTGACACTGAGAAAGTTTTATAAGAGAAACAGTCTTCTCAGGAAATCAAACAAAATGACTCAAAAATTGACAATGAAAATGCTTGTGTGGATATCTTAATATAGTTAGAATATTTCTGTTTTCTTGAAATGTAAATGGAAAATTGCCATATTTTAAAGGAATTATTTTATATGGGGTTTTAAATGTACACAATTAATTATGAAATAAAAAAGACCCCAATCGAAATTCTGGAAATAATATAATAAGCACAATGAAAAATTCCTGAGAGGGGCCCCATAGTTAATGTGAACTGACAGAAGAAATAATCAACAAACTTGATGAAAGAAAACTGATATTGTGTACCTGAAGGCATATATTTACTGACATATACAGACCCTTTGTAAAGGATGAAAGATTTATCAGTTGAAGGGCATTTAAATTTCTTGCCAGTCATGAGCAGAGCAGAATTTAGTCAATCCAAGATTTCAGAGGCAGCACACTATTAATTACAGACTCTACGAAAGAAGTCACTAAACCAATAAACAGCAACAACAAGAACAAATCTAAGGGAGAGAGGGAAAGAAATTTCTACAGTCACTATATCAAATATTCATTTGTAAACAAAAAATTACTAGAAACATACAAGTACTGCCCATACCCAAGAATAAATTCATGCAATAAAAGCTATCCTGAGAGGACCCAGATGTTAAGTTTACTAGCCATAGGCCTAATCAGCTAGCATAAGGTCATTCAAAAAACTGGTAAAGGGGTTTTCCCCGTGGTGGTCCAGTGGGTAAGGACACTGCCTTGCAGTTCAACAGGTGCCGGTTCGATCCCTGGCCTGGGAAGATCCCACGTGCCACGGAGCAGCTGGACCGATGTGTCCAATCACCGAGCTGGAGCTCTGGAGCACATGCGCCCAGAGCCGGTGCTCTGAGACAACAGACGCCACCGCGATGGGAGGCCCACAGGAGCCAAAGAACAAAGAGGGATGAAAATGGAGAAATGAAAGACCAATAGAAGTGGCCCGCCTGCTCCCCTCCCTCCCCAACCCAACTCCTGCCCCAAAAATTAAAAAAAAAAAAAAAAAAAGAAAAGAAAAAAACTGGTCAAGTATGCCTAAATAGTTAAAGACACTGACACTGAGAAAGTTTTATAAGAGAAACAGTCTTCTCAGGAAATCAAACAAAATGACTCAAAAATTGACAATGAAAATGCTTGTGTGGATATCTTAATATAGTTAGAATATTTCTGTTTTCTTGAAATGTAAATGGAAAATTGCCATATTTTAAAGGAATTATTTTATATGGGGTTTTAAATGTACACAATTAATTATGAAATAAAAAAGACCCCAATCGAAATTCTGGAAATAATATAATAAGCACAATGAAAAATTCCTGAGAGGGGCCCCATAGTTAATGTGAACTGACAGAAGAAATAATCAACAAACTTGATGAAAGAAAAACTGATATTGTGAAACTATAAAACAGAAAAAAGTAATGAAGAGAAATGAATAGTACCTCTGAGACCTGTGGTGCACCATCAAGTTGCATTAACAAATGCTTAACAAATGTCTAAGAGGAGATGAGAGAAAGAGGCAGCGATACTGTTTGAAAAAATTATTTCTAAAAACTTTCTAAAAGTGATGAAAAGCATTAAGAAAAAATATATAGTAGGTGAAATCATTAACACAAAAGGCTACAGCAATTCTGAAATATAACCAGGCAAATACTGGAAATGCTTGGTAGGTCTCAAAGCCTGGGAATAATTTATGACGGCTCTCAGTTCTGTCCTCTGGGCTGTGTGTTCTGCATACTCAGCCATCTTTCCTTCATCACAAAAGGCAGTGACTGTAGTTGGGTAGTTTCTCAGTCTCCTACCTGCCAGTATAATTTGGGAGGTCCCCAAGATCTCTTTTCATTCAAAAGTCCATTTGTATGGCCTCTAAGTCTTTCTGTCAACTGGTGATGTTTCTGTATATACAGTCCTTCAAAAATCTCTGTGGATCTTCTCTGACTTATTGGAGCCTATTTCATTAGAAAAAAAGGTACACACATAAATTTCGTTAACATATGCCCTTTTCTATTTCTGTATTTTGAGTTTCAGATAAAAATGCTGAAGGGAGACACCCTGAAGCTTCCCAACAGCTCTATAGAGAAACTGTGTGAAGCATAAGATTGCTCTATTTAGAGAGCATTGTTTTACTGAACAGCACCCTGATATATTGCTGTTGATCTTCCTGAGATCTTAACAACAGATTTTATAGTCACTTTCATGACTTAGACTTTACTGCACTGAGGTTTATTTTTACTCGGAAACCATTGCTTAATTTTAGAAGTTGTTGTCTGTAGAGATAGAATTTTCAAAACCATCAAGTTCCAGCTTCTTCCTGTTTAACAGCACTTCGTTAATCTGCAAATGTAAATGGAAAATTGCCATATTTTAAAGGAATTATTTTATATGGGGTTTTAAATGTACACAATTAATTATGAAATAAAAGACCCCAATCGAAATTCTGGAAATAATATAATAAGCACAATGAAAAATTCCTGAGAGGGGCCCCATAGTTAATGTGAACTGACAGAAGAAATAATCAACAAACTTGATGAAAGAAAAACTGATATTGTGAAACTATAAAACAGAAAAAAGTAATGAAGAGAAATGAATAGTACCTCTGAGACCTGTGGTGCACCATCAAGTTGCATTAACAAATGCTTAACAAATGTCTAAGAGGAGATGAGAGAAAGAGGCAGCGATACTGTTTGAAAAAATTATTTCTAAAAACTTTCTAAAAGTGATGAAAAGCATTAAAAAAAAATATATAGTAGGTGAAATCATTAACACAAAAGGCTACAGCAATTCTGAAATATAACCAGGCAAATACTGGAAATGCTTGGTAGGTCTCAAAGCCTGGGAATAATTTATGACGGTCTCAGTTCTGTCCTCTGGGCTGTGTGTTCTGCATACTCAGCCATCTTTCCTTCATCACAAAAGGCAGTGACTGTAGTTGGGTAGTTTCTCAGTCTCCTACCTGCCAGTATAATTTGGGAGGTCCCCAAGATCTCTTTTCATTCAAAAGTCCATTTGTATGGCCTCTAAGTCTTTCTGTCAACTGGTGATGTTTCTGTATATACAGTCCTTCAAAAATCTCTGTGGATCTTCTCTGACTTATTGGAGCCTATTTCATTAGAAAAAAAGGTACACACATAAATTTCGTTAACATATGCCCTTTTCTATTTCTGTATTTTGAGTTTCAGATAAAAATGCTGAAGGGAGACACCCTGAAGCTTCCCAACAGCTCTATAGAGAAACTGTGTGAAGCATAAGATTGCTCTATTTAGAGAGCATTGTTTTACTGAACAGCACCCTGATATATTGCTGTTGATCTTCCTGAGATCTTAACAACAGATTTTATAGTCACTTTCATGACTTAGACTTTACTGCACTGAGGTTTATTTTTACTCGGAAACCATTGCTTAATTTTAGAAGTTGTTGTCTGTAGAGATAGAATTTTCAAAACCATCAAGTTCCAGCTTCTTCCTGTTTAACAGCACTTCGTTAATCTGCATCTCTTCTCCTGGACTCTATATTAAGCAGCATGGAAACAAAAAGCAGCACATTCAAAACTCTGACTGGAAATATCGTTAACCAAATCATCCAGTTCAGTATATTTCCTACTTTCAATGTGACTGGTGGTATTCACGTTGCACTTTCTACAACAACGTAACAAGGATCCCTTCTTCCAGGTTCCAATAACATTTAGGTCACTTTACTGAATGACCTCAGTTGCAGCCTTAGCTAAGACCACGAGATTTCTGTTAATAGTTTCTTAAAGACATTTAGACTTTCCGTAACAGACTCAGAAAAGACGGCTGCCTGGTATCAAAGACACATTAAAATTTTAGGTTTTTTATTATTACAACACTCAGTTCTCAGTATCAAAATTCTCTACTGTTCACATATTGCTACATAATAAATTACTCCTAGATTTAGAGGTTTTTTAAAAAAGTCTTATTTCACAGTTTTAATGGACTAGAGATCTGGATGTAGCTTAGCCAGATAGTTCTGACTCAAGATCTCTCATGAGTTTACCATCAAGTTGTTGGCTAGAGTTGCAGTATCATCTGATAGCATGTCTAGCAGATCATGTAATCCCAAACTCAGGCATATGCTTGCTGACAGACTCTGGTTCCTCTCTAGCTATCAGCCAAAGACCACTTTCCTGATGCACAAGCCAGTATGTAGGTCACTTGAATATTCTGAAATGGATACTAGCTGTCTCCAGTATTAATAATTTCTTTCATAGAGGGCACTGAACATGAAAACAGTCTTTTATAACCTGCTTTCAGAAACTACAGACTGGTATTTATTCTAAGCATTGTAATCAAAAGACTAAATCCATTCCACACTGAAAGGGAGAGAAATTACACTCTACCTCTTAAAAAGTGCAGCATGAAAGAAATTGTGAGCATATTTTTTAAACTATGAAAACTTAAATCCTAAAAATTTCTCTCTAAGCATTGCTGTAAAGGCATTACATAAATAAATTATTTTGTGTTGTTGTTTTCATTTATATCAATACTTCTATACTCTAATACATTAGTTAAATACTTTCATTCAATTTTAACTTTCCTCATGAAGTTACAAAACATAGATTATTTGAAAATACGCTATTTAGTTTCCAAATATTTTGGAGCTTTCTAGATATTTTTCTGTTCTTGATTTATAATTTAATTTCACTGCTTTCAGATAATAACATAATTCACATTATTGAATGCCTATACATTTACTGATACTTGTTTAATAATCTAGAAAGTCCTACCTTTAAAATTTTCAAGGTACACTTAAGAACAATATGTATTATTCTGTTATTGAATGAACGTTGCTTTAAGGTCAGCTGCAGAAATTTCCTTGATAGTATTTTTCATCTCTTCTTTATCCTTACTGATGTTCTGAGCAATTAATCTATCAACTATTGAGAAAAGAGTGTTAAAACTTCTTACTGTGATCATAGATTTGTCTACCTTTTTATTTGTACTAGTTTTTACTTAATCTATTTTTAAGCTCACTTATTTAAGATTATGATCATTTTGGATTATTATTTCCACTTGATAAATTGACCCCTTTAATCATTCTGAAATAAGCCTCGTTATTCCTAGCAATATTCTTTGGTCTGAGAATAATTTTTCTGTGATTAATATAGTTACTCTAGCTTCTTAAATTAATTTTAACAATCAGTATCTTTTTTTCCTTTTACTTTTAATCTATGTGACTATATACTGAGTATGGGATTACTGTATTATATTTGTGCATGGATCTTGATTTTTATCTACACTTAAAACCTCTTGTAAAACTTAGAAAATTTAGAACATTTACAATTAATATGTTTGAATTACATCTATCAGCGTGTTTTATGTCTCTTCCATTAGATTTTTGTCTCCTTTTACTATCATCTAGTTACCATTTTTAAGGATTGATATTTTATGATTATATTTTATCTTTTTTGTTAGAATGATAGATGTATTTTTTTGATACTTTTTAAAAATCAGTGACGATCTTAGAAATGATGCTATTTATTGCAGTCTAATTTCAAGTAATAATGCATCTCTTCACATAAAATATACAAATGTTACTTTTATCGTACTTCTCTGGGCCTTTGTACTGGCCCTTCTATCATTTTCACTTTACAAGTAGTTTAAACTATGAAAACTAAATAAAATTTCTCTCTAAGCATTGCTGTAAAGGCATTACATAAATAAATTATTTTGTGTTGTTGTTTTCATTTATATCAATACTTCTATACTCTAATACATTAGTTAAATACTTTCATTCAATTTTAACTTTCCTCATGAAGTTACAAAACATAGATTATTTGAAAATACGCTATTTAGTTTCCAAATATTTTGGAGCTTTCTAGATATTTTTCTGTTCTTGATTTATAATTTAATTTCACTGCTTTCAGATAATAACATAATTCACATTATTGAATGCCTATACATTTACTGATACTTGTTTAATAATCTAGAAAGTCCTACCTTTAAAATTTTCAAGGTACACTTAAGAACAATATGTATTATTCTGTTATTGAATGAACGTTGCTTTAAGGTCAGCTGCAGAAATTTCCTTGATAGTATTTTTCATCTCTTCTTTATCCTTACTGATGTTCTGAGCAATTAATCTATCAACTATTGAGAAAAGAGTGTTAAAACTTCTTACTGTGATCATAGATTTGTCTACCTTTTTATTTGTACTAGTTTTTACTTAATCTATTTTTAAGCTCACTTATTTAAGATTATGATCATTTTGGATTATTATTTCCACTTGATAAATTGACCCCTTTAATCATTCTGAAATAAGCCTCGTTATTCCTAGCAATATTCTTTGGTCTGAGAATAATTTTTCTGTGATTAATATAGTTACTCTAGCTTCTTAAATTAATTTTAACAATCAGTATCTTTTTTTCCTTTTACTTTTAATCTATGTGACTATATACTGAGTATGGGATTACTGTATTATATTTGTGCATGGATCTTGATTTTTATCTACACTTAAAACCTCTTGTAAAACTTAGAAAATTTAGAACATTTACAATTAATATGTTTGAATTACATCTATCAGCGTGTTTTATGTCTCTTCCATTAGATTTTTGTCTCCTTTTACTATCATCTAGTTACCATTTTTAAGGATTGATATTTTATGATTATATTTTATCTTTTTTGTTAGAATGATAGATGTATTTTTTTGATACTTTTTAAAAATCAGTGACGATCTTAGAAATGATGCTATTTATTGCAGTCTAATTTCAAGTAATAATGCATCTCTTCACATAAAATATACAAATGTTACTTTTATCGTACTTCTCTGGGCCTTTGTACTGGCCCTTCTATCATTTTACTTCTACATTTTCTACAATATTATGATAGTTTAGTTTACATACTTAAGATAACTATATTTTGTAGAGATTAAAAGAAAAAATATCTTTTAAATTTACTGAAATATATCTGTTTGCTGGTGTTCTTATTCCTTTGTGCAGATGCAGAATTTCATCTTGATATAATTTTCCTCTGTCCTAAAGATATTCTATTTATTTCCTCTATATTTTGTGGGAAATTAATAAAATTATATAACCTCTCTTACTTCAGATCATATTGCAATACAGAAATGCACTTGATCTTTGTCCCTAACTCTTGGCAAAGGGTTGTTTAAACCCCTGGATTTCCTGAATGATAGCAGTATCCTTTGTTACTTATTATGCTATTCATCATGAGCCCTTTTCACCATACCTGTGTTTTTGCCAATGACGTGACTTAGGTTGGAACTACCGTATTTCCTCAGAGTGGGGCTGATCACCAGAGAGATCAAGTAATTAGCGAGTTGGAACTTTTAGTTTCACTCAGTCTCCAGGAGGGTGGGTGTGGGGGTTGCTGGAGACTGAGTTTCACAAAAGTTTTTGAACATGCTCCTCTGGAGAGATGCTGAATGAGTAACCATGTTCGCATGCAAGTTGGGTGGAGCACACCATCTGCCCAGGCACAGAAGCTCCTGTAACAGAGGCCCTTCTAGACCTTGTTTGCCATTAATCTATGTGACTATATACTGAGTATGGGATTACTGTATTATATTTGTGCATGGATCTTGATTTTATCTACACTTAAAACCTCTTGTAAAACTTAGAAAATTTAGAACATTTACAATTAATATGTTTGAATTACATCTATCAGCGTGTTTTATGTCTCTTCCATTAGATTTTGTCTCCTTTTACTATCATCTAGTTACCATTTTTAAGGATTGATATTTTATGATTATATTTTATCTTTTTTGTTAGAATGATAGATGTATTTTTTTGATACTTTTTAAAAATCAGTGACGATCTTAGAAATGATGCTATTTATTGCAGTCTAATTTCAAGTAATAATGCATCTCTTCACATAAAATATACAAATGTTACTTTTATCGTACTTCTCTGGGCCTTTGTACTGGCCCTTCTATCATTTTACTTCTACATTTTCTACAATATTATGATAGTTTAGTTTACATACTTAAGATAACTATATTTTGTAGAGATTAAAAGAAAAAATATCTTTTAAATTTACTGAAATATATCTGTTTGCTGGTGTTCTTATTCCTTTGTGCAGATGCAGAATTTCATCTTGATATAATTTTCCTCTGTCCTAAAGATATTCTATTTATTTCCTCTATATTTTGTGGGAAATTAATAAAATTATATAACCTCTCTTACTTCAGATCATATTGCAATACAGAAATGCACTTGATCTTTGTCCCTAACTCTTGGCAAAGGGTTGTTTAAACCCCTGGATTTCCTGAATGATAGCAGTATCCTTTGTTACTTATTATGCTATTCATCATGAGCCCTTTTCACCATACCTGTGTTTTTGCCAATGACGTGACTTAGGTTGGAACTACCGTATTTCCTCAGAGTGGGGCTGATCACCAGAGAGATCAAGTAATTAGCGAGTTGGAACTTTTAGTTTCACTCAGTCTCCAGGAGGGTGGGTGTGGGGGTTGCTGGAGACTGAGTTTCACAAAAGTTTTTGAACATGCTCCTCTGGAGAGATGCTGAATGAGTAACCATGTTCGCATGCAAGTTGGGTGGAGCACACCATCTGCCCAGGCACAGAAGCTCCTGTAACAGAGGCCCTTCTAGACCTTGTTTGATGCAGCTCTTTGGCTGGCTCTGTGTGTGTGTGTGTGTGTGTCCTTTATAATAAACTGGTAAACACAAAGTGACTTCATAAATTCTGTGAACTGTTCTTACAAATTATTGTGACTGAAGAGGGATTGTGGGAGGCCTTAAATTTCACATGATCAGTCAGAAGTAAGAGTGACCCAATACTTGCAACTGGCATCTGGAATGAGGGCCATCTTTTGGGACTTTACCCTTAAACCTGTGTGGTCTGATGCTGACTCTGGGTAGCTGGTGTCAAAATTAAGCTGCTGGACAATAAGTTGGTATCCATAGAAGATACACAAACTGATTAATGTCAGAAAATACCCAAGACAGATAGGCAATTATAGAAACTTTATGTTTTATCTGTTTTTTTTTTTAACTTAGTCAGTTCTGAGTGGCTGTTATTATTTTATTGATTTCAACTTTTGTCATTTGAAAATTGTCTCTATTATGTATTTATTTTTTTAACTGACTTACTTTTATTGCCATGGATTACTATGACCCAATTTCCCTCTGGATCAGCAGTGTTCAAACCCAAGGACGTAAACAAAACAATTCCCTAATTCCACCCTTGCAAATTTATTTCCTGGAATCACTCATGATACAAATCAGTTAAAGTTGAACCCAAAGATAGAAGCAACATTGTAATTCAAACAGAGAAAGCCTGAACAATTGCTAACCATAACAGAAATTATTTATAAGAATAGAAAGAGAATTGTACAGAACAGTCCATGTTTGAGGGAGCATTGCTCAAACAGGGACTGGGAACATGGACTCCTTCTTGAGGCTGGGATTCACCCCTGGTTGCAGACAGTGAAGTTGCCTTTGACTATGTTCGGGAGAAGTTTATTTGGTTGTCTGCACCAAAGTTGGTCTAGCATTGCTAGGCAAGAACATTTCCCTGGGGTAGGAGTCAAGGCCAAATATTTAAAGAAGAGTCAATACCTATTATTTTCAAATTATTCCCTAAAATTTAAAGTAAAAGAACACTTCTGAATTCAATCTATGAGGCTAGCATCACCTTGATGGCAAAAACAGAAAAAGACATTACCAATAAAAGAAAATTACCTTTCAATATTCCTGATTGAGATAGATGCAGGGCTTCCCTGGTGGTCCAGTGGGTAAGGACATTGCCTTGAAGTGCAAGGAGCTATGGTTTGATCACTGGCCTGGGAAAATCCCACGTGCCAAGGAGCAGCTGGACCCATGTGTCCAATTACCGAGCTGGTGCTCTAGAGTGCATGTGCCCAGAGCCGGTGCTCTGCGACAACAGACGCCACCGCGATGGGAGGCCCACACGGGCCAAAGAACAAAGATGGATGAAAACAGACAAATGAAAGACCAATAGAAGTAGCCTGCCTGCTCTCCTCCCTTCCCACCCCACCCCCGCCAAATAAATAAATAAACCTTTAAAAAAAAAAAGATAGATGCAAAAAATTTCAACAAAATGTTAGCAAACTGATTTCAGCAACACATTAAAAGGATCATACACCAGACCAAGTGGGATTTATCCCAGGGGTACAAGGGCAAATTAATCAACATGGCATGCTACATTAGCAAAACAAAGGATAAAAACTATGTGATCATCTCAATAGAACTAGAAAATGTATTTGAGAAAACTGAACATCCATTTATAATAAAAACTCTCAACTAAGTGAGTATAAAGAGAATATGCCTGAGCATAATAAAAGTGACATATGACAGACTCACAGTTAACATCATATTCAATGGCAAAAAGCTGAAAGTTGTTCCTCTAAGATCAGGAACAAGACGAGGATGCCCATTCCTATGACTTGTATTCAACATAATGTTGGAAATCGTAGGCACAGCAATAAGATAAGAAAAAGAGGTAAGAGTTATTTAAATTGAATAAGAAGAAGTAAAATTGCCACATTTGCAGATATGATACTATTTATAGAAAACTCTAAAAACTCCATGAAAAAACTACTAGAGATAGTAAATGAACTTAGCAAATTTGCAGGATATAAAATAAATATATAGCAAAAATAATAAAATACCAAGAAATGAAGTTAACCAAGGAGATAAAAGACCTACACTCTGAAAACTTTAATATTGATGACTGAAATTGAAGAGGAAAGATATTCTGTGTTCATGAATTAGAATAATTGATATTAATAAAATGTCCATACAACCAAAAGTAATCTACAGACATGATTCAATCTTTATCAGAATAACCATAGTTTCTTTTTTTTTTACAGCTTCCTATGTGGCATTGGTGATAAAGAACCCACCTGTCAATGCAAGAGACATAAGAGACGTGAATTCAATCCCTGGGTCAGAAAGATTCACTGGAGTAGGGCATGGCAACTCACTCCTGTACTCTTGCCTGAAGAATCCCATGGACAGAGGAGCCTGGTGGGCTACAGTCCATAGGTCACATAGCGTTGGACATGACTGAAGCGACTTAGTACAGCACAGCACAAAGAACAAAGAATTATAGAATTTGTATGGAACCCAAGAAGATCCCAAATGGCAATACCAATCTTGAGAAAGTCAAAGCTGGAGGTATCAATCTCTTATTTTATATTATACTAAAAAGTCACAATAGTCAAAACAGTGTTGTACTGGCACAAAACTGTATCAATTGAATAAAAAAAGAGAGTCCAGAAAGAAACCCATGCTTACAAGGTAGTTATTTTATGACAAAGGAGACAGGAATATACAACTGAGAAAAGAGTCTCTTCAATAAACGGTGTTGGCAAACTGTACAGTTGCATGCAGACCACTGTATTATATTCTGTACACATAAACACAAAGTGGACTGAAGACTTAGATGTAAGACATGAAGCCATAAAACTAGAAGAAAACATAGGCAGTACACTCTTTGATGCTGGCCTCAGTAGTTTGCTTTATTTTTTTCTGGAACTGTGTCCTCAGAGTAAGAAAAGTAACAATAAACAAATAGGACTACATCAAACTAAAAAGATCTTTGCACAGTGAAGGAAACCACCAATAAAACAAAAGGACAAGCAAATGAATGGGAGAATATGCTTGCAAATCATATGTCTAACAAGGGGTTAACTCTCAAAACATATAAAGAACTCACACAGCTGAATATAAAAAAAAGTAATAATTTTATATGAAAATATCAGAGGGCCTGTATAAGCATGTTTCCAAAGAAGACACTCAGATGACCCAGAGGCATATGAAAAGATGTTGAACATCACTAATCACCAGGGAACCGCAATTTAAATCCATGATTAGATATCACTCTACACCTGTCAGAATGCCTATTATCAAAGACACAAGAAATGAGAAATGTTGTAAAGGGTGTGGTTAAAAGGGGAAACCCCTTTTGTACTGTTGGTAGTAATGCAAACTGGTATAGCCACTACAGAAAACAATATGTAGGTTCCCAAAATTGAAAATAGAACTGCCATGATACCAGGTCCATAGGTCACTGGGCGTCACTCCTGTACTCTTGCCTGAAGAATCCCATGGACAGAGGAGCCTGGTGGGCTACAGTCCATAGGTCACATAGCGTTGGACATGACTGAAGCGACTTAGTACAGCACAGCACAAAGAACAAAGAATTATAGAATTTGTATGGAACCCAAGAAGATCCCAAATGGCAATACCAATCTTGAGAAAGTCAAAGCTGGAGGTATCAATCTCTTATTTTATATTATACTAAAAAGTCACAATAGTCAAAACAGTGTTGTACTGGCACAAAACTGTATCAATTGAATAAAAAAAGAGAGTCCAGAAAGAAACCCATGCTTACAAGGTAGTTATTTTATGACAAAGGAGACAGGAATATACAACTGAGAAAAGAGTCTCTTCAATAAACGGTGTTGGCAAACTGTACAGTTGCATGCAGACCACTGTATTATATTCTGTACACATAAACACAAAGTGGACTGAAGACTTAGATGTAAGACATGAAGCCATAAAACTAGAAGAAAACATAGGCAGTACACTCTTTGATGCTGGCCTCAGTAGTTTGCTTTATTTTTTTCTGGAACTGTGTCCTCAGAGTAAGAAAAGTAACAATAAACAAATAGGACTACATCAAACTAAAAAGATCTTTGCACAGTGAAGGAAACCACCAATAAAACAAAAGGACAAGCAAATGAATGGGAGAATATGCTTGCAAATCATATGTCTAACAAGGGGTTAACTCTCAAAACATATAAAGAACTCACACAGCTGAATATTAAAAAAAGTAATAATTTTATATGAAAATATCAGAGGGCCTGTATAAGCATGTTTCCAAAGAAGACACTCAGATGACCCAGAGGCATATGAAAAGATGTTGAACATCACTAATCACCAGGGAACCGCAATTTAAATCCATGATTAGATATCACTCTACACCTGTCAGAATGCCTATTATCAAAGACACAAGAAATGAGAAATGTTGTAAAGGGTGTGGTTAAAAGGGAACCCTTATGTACTGTTGGTAGTAATGCAAACTGGTATAGCCACTACAGAAAACAATATGTAGGTTCCCCAAAAATTGAAAATAGAACTGCCATGAATACCAGCGTGCTAAGTCACTTCAGTCATGCCTGATTCTCTGCAACCCTATGGATTGTGCTCTACCAGGCTCCTCTGGATTGTCCATTTGGATTGTCCAAGCAAGAATACTGGAGTGGGTTACTGTGCCCTTCTCCAGAGGATGTCCTCGATTCAGGGATGAAACCCGTGTCTCCTATGGTTTCTGCTTTGGCAGGTGGGTTCTTTACCACTAGTGCCACCTGGGAAGTCCAAAACTACCATACAACCCAGCATTTCCATTTCTTGATATTTATCTGAACAAAGGTATTAATTCAAAAAGATCCATGCACCCAGGGCATTCTATTGCTCACTGCACAATATTCACAGTACCTAAAGTACAGGAGCCACCTCATGTCCATCAATGGATAAAGAAGATGAATGGAGAAGGGAGGCCAAGATGGCGGAGGAATGTGAGAAGGATTTCACCAGCTCCCCAAGAGAATCACCAGAACTAACCAAGAAATGCAACACCACCAACAAACCAGCCTCTAGATGACAAAAGAAATCCTCAGGTCTACATGGGCCGGAGAGTAAGCAGACATAACTTTCCCGGAGTTCCCGGAGTTCCCGTACTGAGGGCCCCGTACCCCAACCCCCACACTGGACTCGGCAGAGAGAGCACTGGGAAGTGCGCCAGGAGGACAGAAGCCTGCGCTCAGCGTGAAATGTCCCGCCAGGACAGTACAGAGACACTGGGCACAAGGTGAGCTGAGAAAATGCTAGCAGGGGCGTGTAGAATGAAACAGGGAAATCTTCTGTGGGTTCCTGCCCAAAAGCCTGGCTCAAGCAAGACAGAGAAGCTCGTGCCCACATTTGGGGCTTAGTTCCGTATTCGGCAGTGCACACGTGCCAGCAGCTCGAACAGCCGCAGCCCCAGAGCTGCAGCGAAGAAGCCAGGCACCTGGGACAAGAAGTCTCAGTCCTGTAAACTGCGGCAGAGGAAACCCAGAGAAGAGAAGGATTTGAAGGCTACCAGGAGATGCACAGTGGAACCTGGGATGCCCCTCCAGGGCAGGGCCTGGAGGCGCAGCCCCCACCCGATGGACTGGGAACCATGCACCCGTGCCTGTGCTGGCCAGAATCTGAGCTGTCTGCAGAAACTTTGTTTTGCTAAAAGTAAAACAGAAGTCAGAGCAACTGACTCTGCAATGGTCCTGACTACAAAAAACCCGACCCTCACTGAAACCTAAGAGATAAACAGCCGTCGGTCCCCACACCTGGCCCCTACCAGTACAGACTTGGGAAATCTGGGACAACATCAAGAGCAAACTGGTGGAAGGTCCACATGCAAATGAGAAGATAAAAACCAGGGACAGTATTTACCCTTGGTTTTGTTTTTTTTTTCTTTTTTTTTTTTTGTCTTTTCTTTTTAATTTTTTATATTTTTTTAATTTTAATTTTTTTAAACTTTTAATTTTTGTTCTTAACCACCACTTCCTCTCTCTATGCTCTAACTGTAAAATTTTTTATGCCTACTACTATCCTCTATACAAATATTTCCTATCTTCCTGTCTCTACTCTTCTCTTCCAGCTGTACTAAATTCTTCTACACACTAATCTTTGTTACCTAACCCTACAAAATCCTTGCAACACGAATCTGTTCCTTGTCATTACCAATACACTCTCCTCCTTCTCACCCCCAACACATGTCTTAGTTAAAAACTGCTTTCATTGTAATATTCTCAGCTGGGACCTTGGCCTGGATCTGTTTTTCCAGGCAGTATTTTAATTAACTTAGAGCTTAATGGTCAGGTACCAACTCTGATTGAGCCATTTGTCAGAAAAATTTCCTATACTTTATCCCTGTAAGACTGTTCAGTTGTGGTTATTGATGAGTATGTACATATATTTTTCCATTATGTTAGAAAATATTTGCATGATTTTATGACTGTCATCTATCAGGGATGCACCTCTTGTTCCTCATATGCTTATATTTGAACTAATACCACTGAATACCATAGCAAACCAGACTGACCAGACGTCAAACCAAGGATGTTCAGAGTGGAAGCCCTGACTCCAAGACCCTACACTATCAAAGAACACACAACATTAGAGATTATCCACCTGCAAACCGGGGTGGCCTGTGCGGGGCCCTCCAGGGCAGGACGAGGCGCAGCCCCCACCCGATGGACTGGGAACCATGCACCCGTGCCTGTGCTGGCCAGAATCTGAGCTGTCTGCAGAAACTTTGTTTTGCTAAAAGTAAAACAGAAGTCAGAGCAACTGACTCTGCAATGGTCCTGACTACAAAAAACCCGACCCTCACTGAAACCTAAGAGATAAACAGCCGTCGGTCCCCACACCTGGCCCCTACCAGTACAGACTTGGGAAATCTGGGACAACATCAAGAGCAAACTGGTGGAAGGTCCACATGCAAATGAGAAGATAAAAACCAGGGACAGTATTTACCCTTGGTTTTGTTTTTTTTTTCTTTTTTTTTTTTTGTCTTTTCTTTTTAATTTTTTATATTTTTTTAATTTTAATTTTTTTAAACTTTTAATTTTTGTTCTTAACCACCACTTCCTCTCTCTATGCTCTAACTGTAAAATTTTTTATGCCTACTACTATCCTCTATACAAATATTTCCTATCTTCCTGTCTCTACTCTTCTCTTCCAGCTGTACTAAATTCTTCTACACACTAATCTTTGTTACCTAACCCTACAAAATCCTTGCAACACGAATCTGTTCCTTGTCATTACCAATACACTCTCCTCCTTCTCACCCCCAACACATGTCTTAGTTAAAAACTGCTTTCATTGTAATATTCTCAGCTGGGACCTTGGCCTGGATCTGTTTTTCCAGGCAGTATTTTAATTAACTTAGAGCTTAATGGTCAGGTACCAACTCTGATTGAGCCATTTGTCAGAAAAATTTCCTATACTTTATCCCTGTAAGACTGTTCAGTTGTGGTTATTGATGAGTATGTACATATATTTTTCCATTATGTTAGAAAATATTTGCATGATTTTATGACTGTCATCTATCAGGGATGCACCTCTTGTTCCTCATATGCTTATATTTGAACTAATACCACTGAATACCATAGCAAACCAGACTGACCAGACGTCAAACCAAGGATGTTCAGAGTGGAAGCCCTGACTCCAAGACCCTACACTATCAAAGAACACACAACATTAGAGATTATCCACCTGCAAATGAGACCTAACACCACCTAAGACACAAATAACTGAACCCTTCTACAGGGACAGAAACCAAAAGGAAGAGAGAATTCAACCATGAAGCCTGGGGGAAAAAGACCTCCAACACACAGACACACAAAGAAACAAAAACTAACATAGTAATGAAAAGACAGAGAAACACTGCACAAATGAAGGAACAAACTAGAGAAACACAGCTACAGATGACAGAAGAGGAGACAAATAAAAGAATTCAGAAGAGTGATACTAGCGAGGATTCAAAACACCGAAAACAGAATATTAGAGGAAATTAGTGCACTGAAAAGAGACATGCAAGAAATGAAAAATAAACAAATAGAGACAAACAACTCAACTGCTGAACTTAAAAATACTATAGGTCTCAACAGTAGAGTATCAGAGGCATAAGAACGGATAAGTGAACTGGAAGACAGAATGGTGGAAATAACTGCTGAAGAACAGAACAAAACACAAAGAATCAAAAGAACTGAGGATAGCCTCAAAGACCTATGGGACAATATCAAATGCACCAATATTAGAAGAACAGGAGTCCCAGAAGAAGAAGATGGAAAGAAAGGCTATGAAAAAATTCTTGAAGAGGTTGTAGTTGAAGAAAACTTCCCCAGCATGGGAAAGAATCAACCAAGTCAAGAAGTACAAAGAGTTCCATACAGGATAAACCCCAGAAGAAACACACCAAGGCACATTCTAATCAAGCTAACACAGACTAAATATAAGGACAGAATACTTAAAGCCACTAGGAACAAACAACAAATGACATATAAATGAAACCCCATTCGTTTAACCGCGGATCTTTCAACAGAAACTCTGCAGGCCAGAAGAGAATGGCAGGACACATTTAAATGTCTAAAAGAGAATAACCTACAACCACGAATTCCCTACTGACAAGGATCTCATTCAGAATTGATGAAGAAGTCAAAAGCTTCACAGACAAGCAAAAGCTAAAAGAATTTTGTACCACGAAACCAGCCCTAAAATAAGTATTAAAGGGCGGATATAGCCATAGCAAACCAGACTGACCTCAACAAGACCCACCCCCTACACTATCAAAGAACACACAACATTAGAGATTATCCACCTGCAAATGAGACCTAACACCACCTAAGACACAAATAACTGAACCCTTCTACAGGGACAGAAACCAAAAGGAAGAGAGAATTCAACCATGAAGCCTGGGGGAAAAAGACCTCCAACACACAGACACACAAAGAAACAAAAACTAACATAGTAATGAAAAGACAGAGAAACACTGCACAAATGAAGGAACAAACTAGAGAAACACAGCTACAGATGACAGAAGAGGAGACAAATAAAAGAATTCAGAAGAGTGATACTAGCGAGGATTCAAAACACCGAAAACAGAATATTAGAGGAAATTAGTGCACTGAAAAGAGACATGCAAGAAATGAAAAATAAACAAATAGAGACAAACAACTCAACTGCTGAACTTAAAAATACTATAGGTCTCAACAGTAGAGTATCAGAGGCATAAGAACGGATAAGTGAACTGGAAGACAGAATGGTGGAAATAACTGCTGAAGAACAGAACAAAACACAAAGAATCAAAAGAACTGAGGATAGCCTCAAAGACCTATGGGACAATATCAAATGCACCAATATTAGAAGAACAGGAGTCCCAGAAGAAGAAGATGGAAAGAAAGGCTATGAAAAAATTCTTGAAGAGGTTGTAGTTGAAGAAAACTTCCCCAGCATGGGAAAGAATCAACCAAGTCAAGAAGTACAAAGAGTTCCATACAGGATAAACCCCAGAAGAAACACACCAAGGCACATTCTAATCAAGCTAACACAGACTAAATATAAGGACAGAATACTTAAAGCCACTAGGAACAAACAACAAATGACATATAAATGAAACCCCATTCGTTTAACCGCGGATCTTTCAACAGAAACTCTGCAGGCCAGAAGAGAATGGCAGGACACATTTAAATGTCTAAAAGAGAATAACCTACAACCACGAATTCCCTACTGACAAGGATCTCATTCAGAATTGATGAAGAAGTCAAAAGCTTCACAGACAAGCAAAAGCTAAAAGAATTTTGTACCACGAAACCAGCCCTAAAATAAGTATTAAAGGGCCGGATATAGCCAATAAATACAAGAGTAGGAGAAGTCCTACAAATCAAGCCCCAAATATCTAAGAAGGTGGCAATAGGAACATTTGTATCAATAATTACTTTGAATGAAAATGGACTAAATGCCCCAATCAAAAGACCCAGAGTGGCTGAATTGATTCAAAAACAAGACCCATACATATGCTGCCTACAAGAAATTCACTTCAGACCTAGAGACACTCATAGACTGAAAGGGAGAGGATGGAAAAAGATATTCCATGCAAATGGAAATCAAAAGAAAGCTGGAGTAGCAATCCTCATGTCAGACAAAAGAGACCTTAAAATAAAGAAGATTATAAGAGACAAGGCAGGACACTAAATCATGATCAAGGGACCGATCCAAGAGGAAGACATAACAATTGTAAATATCTATGCACCCAACACAGGAGCAATCCAGTACAAAACACAATACTTTCAGACATAAAAGAAGAAATTGAAAATAACACAATAATAGTAAGAGACTTTAACACTCCTCTCACACCAATGGACAGATCATCAAAACAGAAAAGAAACACAAGCCTTAAATGACACACTAGAAGAGATGCACCTCATGGATATCTTTAGGACCTTCCATCCAAAACCAGAAGAACACACTTTATTCTCAAGTGCTCATGGAACATTCTCCAGGATAGACCACATCTTGGGCCATGAATCAAACCTCAGTCAATTTAAGAAAATTGAAATTATAGCAACCATCTTCTCTGACAACAACGCAATGGGACTAGAGATCAACTGCAAGAAAAAAACCCACTAAAAACACAAACACATGGAGATTAAACAACACATATCTAAAAAACAAATTTATTACGAAGCAAATCAAAGAAGAAATAAAATTCCTAGATAAAAATGACAATAAATACGCAACAGTGCAAAACCTATGGGATATCACAAAAGAGGGAAGTTTATAGCAATACAATCCTCTCTCAAGAAAAAAGGAAAATATCAAACAGATGACCTAGCCCTATGCTTAAAACAATTGGAGAAAGAAGAACAAAAACACCCCAAAGTTAGCAGAAGAAGAGAAATCATAAACATCAGAGCAGAAATAAATGAAAAAGAAATGAAAGAAACAATAGCAAAGATAAATAAAACAAAAAGCTGGTTCTTTGAAAGGTAAATAAAATTGACAAACCACTGGCCAGACTCATCAAGGAAAAAAGAGGGAAGAACCAGATCAACAGAATCAAAAACAAAAAAGGAGAGATTATAACAGATAATGTAGAAATACAAAGGATTATAAGAGACTATTATGAACAACTCTATGGCAACAAACTGGACAACCTGGAAGAAATGGACAGCTTCTTAGAGAAGATTAATCTCCCAAGACTGAATCAGGAAGAAATAGAAACTATAAACAACCCAATCACAAGCTCAGAAATCAAATTTGTGATAGAAGATCTACCCAAAAGTAAAAACCCACGGCCAGATGGCTTCACAGGAGAATTCTACCAAACATTTAAAGAAGAGCTAATGCCTGTCCTTCTAAAACTCTTCCAAAAAATTGCACAGGAAGGAACACTTCCAAACACATCTACGAGGCCACCATCACCCTGATACCTAAGCCAGGCAAAGACAACACAAAAAAAAAAAAAGAAAATTATAGGCCATGCCAAGATCCTCAACAAAATCCTAGCAAACAGAATTCAACAACACATCAAAAAGCTCATATGTCATGATCAAGTCGGATTCATCCCAGGCATGCAAGGATTCTTCAATATCCACAAATCAATCAATGTGATACACCATATCAGCAAATTGAGGGACAAAAATCACTTGATAATCTCAATAGATGCAGAAAAAGCCTTTGACAAAGTACAGCATCCATTTATAATAAAAACTCTTCAGAAAATGGGCATAGAAGGAAACTATCTCAACATGGTGAAAGGCATATATGAGAAGCCCACAGCAAACATTATTCTCAATGGTGAAAAACTGAAAGGATTCTCTCTAAGATCAGGAACAAGACAGTGGTATCCACTTTCACCACTACTATTTAACATAGTCCTGGAAGTTCTAGCAACAGCAATAAGAGAAGAAAAACAAATAAAAGGAATCCATATTGGAAAAGAAGAAATAAAACTCTCTCTATTTGCAGACGACATGATATTATACATAGAAAATCCCAAAGACACTATTACAAAACTACTAGAGTTAACCAGCAAATTCAGCAAAGTTGCAGGATACAAAATCAATACACAGAAATCACTGGCATTGCTATACACAAACAATGAAAAATCAGAAGGTGAAATCAAATAGGCAATCCCCTTCACCACTGCAACCAAGAGAATAAAATATCTAGGAATAAACCTACCCAAAGAAACAAAAGAATGGTACACAAAAAAATTACAAGACACTCATGAAAGAAATTAAAGAAGACTTAAACAGATGGAGAGATATTCCATGTTCCTGGGTCGGAAGAATCAGTATTGTGAAAATGACCATACTACCAAATATCATCTATAGATTGAATGTGATCCCTATCAAACTTCCAATGACATTCTTCACAGAACTAGACCAAAGAATGATGCAGTTCATATGGAAACACAAAAGACCCCGAATAGCCAAAGCAATCCTGAGAAAGAAAAATGGAGCTGGAGGGATCAGCCTCCCTAACTTCAGACTATACTACAAAGCAACAGTCATCAAGACAGTATTGTACTGGCACAAAAACAGAAATATAGATCAATGGAACAAGATAGAGAACCCAGAGATAAACCCACACACCTATGGGTACCTTATTTTTGACAAAGGAGGTGAACATATAAAATGGGACAAAGACAGCCTCTTCAACAAATGGTGCTTGGAAAATTGGACAGCTACATGCAAAGGAATGAAGTTGGAACCTTCCCTGACACCATACACAAAGATCAACTCAAAATGGATTAAAGATCTAAATGTAAGACCAGAAACCATAAAACTCAGAGGAGAATATAGGCAAAGTACTCAAGGACATAAATCAAAGCAAGATCTTCTATGACCCACCTACTAGAATACTGAAACTAAAAACAAAAATGAACATGTGGGACTTAATGAAACTTAAAAGCTTTTGTACAGCAAAAGAAATTACAAAAAAGCTGAACAGACAGCCCACAGAATGGGAGAAAATAATAGCAAATGAAACAACAGACAAAGAATTAATCTCCAAAATCTACAAGCAACTCATGGAGAATGGACATATGGACATTGTGGGGAGTGAACAGTGGATGGGAGGCATAGAGAGAGTAACATGGAAACCTATACTATCATCTGTGAAAAAAAATAGCTATTGTCATTGCCCTGCAGGAATAGGAGTTACTACAAGGGCTCAGTGTGACAGCCTGGATGGGTGGGATGGGGGTTGAGGACTTGGGGAGGGTATGGGACCAGGGATATGCATATGACTGATCTGGGAACATACATGTCTGTGAACAAAAAATTAAAGAAAAAAAAACTTAAACAGATGGAGAGATATTCCATGTTCCTGGGTCGGAAGAATCAGTATTGTGAAAATGACCATACTACCAAATATCATCTATAGATTGAATGTGATCCCTATCAAACTTCCAATGACATTCTTCACAGAACTAGACCAAAGAATGATGCAGTTCATATGGAAACACAAAAGACCCCGAATAGCCAAAGCAATCCTGAGAAAGAAAAATGGAGCTGGAGGGATCAGCCTCCCTAACTTCAGACTATACTACAAAGCAACAGTCATCAAGACAGTATTGTACTGGCACAAAAACAGAAATATAGATCAATGGAACAAGATAGAGAACCCAGAGATAAACCCACACACCTATGGGTACCTTATTTTTGACAAAGGAGGTGAACATATAAAATGGGACAAAGACAGCCTCTTCAACAAATGGTGCTTGGAAAATTGGACAGCTACATGCAAAGGAATGAAGTTGGAACCTTCCCTGACACCATACACAAAGATCAACTCAAAATGGATTAAAGATCTAAATGTAAGACCAGAAACCATAAAACTCAGAGGAGAATATAGGCAAAGTACTCAAGGACATAAATCAAAGCAAGATCTTCTATGACCCACCTACTAGAATACTGAAACTAAAAACAAAAATGAACATGTGGGACTTAATGAAACTTAAAAGCTTTTGTACAGCAAAAGAAATTACAAAAAAGCTGAACAGACAGCCCACAGAATGGGAGAAAATAATAGCAAATGAAACAACAGACAAAGAATTAATCTCCAAAATCTACAAGCAACTCATGGAGAATGGACATATGGACATTGTGGGGAGTGAACAGTGGATGGGAGGCATAGAGAGAGTAACATGGAAACCTATACTATTATATGTGAAAAAGACAGCTATTGTCATTGTACTGTGGGAATAGGAGTTACTACAAGGGCTCAGTGTGACAGCCTGGAGGGGTGGGATGGGGGGACTGGGAGGGAGGAGGGGACCAGGGACATGCATATGACTGATCTGGGAACATAAATGTCTATGAACAAAAAAATTGTAAAAATTTAAAAAAAAAAAGATGATGAATGGATGAAGATGTGGTATCTATATACAATGGAATATTACTCAGTCATAAAAAAGAATTAAATCTTGCCATTTTTGACAACATGAGTGGATCCAGAGGGTGTTATGTTACATGAAATAAGTCATATAGAGGAAGATAAATGTCACATGAGTTCACTTATACGTAGAAGCTAAAAAGGAGAAAATAAATAAACGATCCTTACAACAACAACAACAAAAACAGACTGATATATACAGAGAACTATCTCTTGGTTGTCAAAGATGAGAGATGTGGGAGATGGGTGATACAAGGGAAGGAAACTAAGCAGTACAAACTTCCAGTTAAAAAATAAAATCAAGGGAATGTAACGTACAACATAGTGAATATGGTCAACAATACTCTAACAAGTCTCTATGGTAACAGATGCTAATTAGACTAACTGTGGCGACCATTTCATAATGTATAAAAATATTGGATCACTATGTTGTATACCTGAAATTAATATAATTTTGTAAGTCAATTATGATTCAATAAACAAAACCTAGCAGAAGGGATCACCACAAGGCTAGTCACCTTTATTTTTGCATTTAGCCTCAGTGCAGATAACACTCACATTCCTATGAAGAAAAGTTATAGAAAATTAAACCACAATATTATATTTCTGGACTGAAAAAAGAGAGGACAGACTTCGGGGCAATTCAAATTCTGGAACACATGGAATGTATGGGAGGCAGGAATCAAGAAATACAAATATAAAGCCTTGGGGTCACCTTTGTCATACAAACTGCACAAACTCTACCTGAGTGCCAAAGCTACAAAAGAATGGGAGAAAATAATAGCAAATGAAACAACAGACAAAGAATTAATCTCCAAAATCTACAAGCAACTCATGGAGAATGGACATATGGACATTGTGGGGAGTGAACAGTGGATGGGAGGCATACAGAGAGGAACATGGAAACCTATACTATTATATGTGAAAAAGACAGCTATTGTCATTGTACTGTGGGAATAGGAGTTACTACAAGGGCTCAGTGTGACAGCCTGGAGGGGTGGGATGGGGGGACTGGGAGGGAGGAGGGGACCAGGGACATGCATATGACTGATCTGGGAACATAAATGTCTATGAACAAAAAAATTGTAAAAATTTAAAAAAAAAAAGATGATGAATGGATGAAGATGTGGTATCTATATACAATGGAATATTACTCAGTCATAAAAAAGAATTAAATCTTGCCATTTTTGACAACATGAGTGGATCCAGAGGGTGTTATGTTACATGAAATAAGTCATATAGAGGAAGATAAATGTCACATGAGTTCACTTATACGTAGAAGCTAAAAAGGAGAAAATAAATAAACGATCCTTACAACAACAACAACAAAAACAGACTGATATATACAGAGAACTATCTCTTGGTTGTCAAAGATGAGAGATGTGGGAGATGGGTGATACAAGGGAAGGAAACTAAGCAGTACAAACTTCCAGTTAAAAAATAAAATCAAGGGAATGTAACGTACAACATAGTGAATATGGTCAACAATACTCTAACAAGTCTCTATGGTAACAGATGCTAATTAGACTAACTGTGGCGACCATTTCATAATGTATAAAAATATTGGATCACTATGTTGTATACCTGAAATTAATATAATTTTGTAAGTCAATTATGATTCAATAAACAAAACCTAGCAGAAGGGATCACCACAAGGCTAGTCACCTTTATTTTTGCATTTAGCCTCAGTGCAGATAACACTCACATTCCTATGAAGAAAAGTTATAGAAAATTAAACCACAATATTATATTTCTGGACTGAAAAAAGAGAGGACAGACTTCGGGGCAATTCAAATTCTGGAACACATGGAATGTATGGGAGGCAGGAATCAAGAAATACAAATATAAAGCCTTGGGGTCACCTTTGTCATACAAACTGCACAAACTCTACCTGAGTGCCAAATTATAAATGTGTAGGAGAAAGAGAAAGATTTAAGCCACCCAGCTAATGAAGGAAACGCTTAAAAACTTAACTGAGATTTTGAGTTTTCACTCCATAGTTAAACTTATCTGTTTGAGTTCAACCAAGTAACTGTCCATAAAATAAAAAATGCACAGACTTTTCTCATTACATAACAGAATTCCAGTCTCCATAACATGACGTTCACAATGTCCAGGATATAATCCAATATTATTTGAAATATAACAAAGCTATCAAATGTAATCCATTTTAAAATGGAAAGACAATCAATAATGACCAATTTTGAAATGATTTAAATGTTAAAGCTAGTTGTCAAGATCTTCAAAGTAGCACTCATAACTCTACTCATTAAGATATAGGAAAATATGGCCTAATGAATATAAAGAGAATTCCAATTGAGAAATAAAAAATATGAAAAATGGAAAATGCTAGAAGTGAAAAATATAATTTCTGAATGAAAAATTCCCTGGATGGTCTTCAAGACAGACTGCAAATTAAAAGAAAAAGTCCATGAAGTTAAAAATGCAGCAGTAAATTGAAATAAGTAGATTACAATGTGAGAGGAAAAGAACAAGGCAAGAAAAAAAAATGACAATAATGCTGAATTTTCCCAGTTTGGTAAAAAATAAAAACTTACAATTTTGAGAAACTTAGAAAAGCTTCAAGCCACATAAAGATGAATAAAACTATACTTATACATATAGTTATCCTTTTGATACTAAAGATAACATCTTGAAAGCAGCAGGGGAATATGGCACATTTTATTCAGAATGAGACCAATTTGCATAACTTGTCCTCTCATCAGAAACTACAGAGGTGAGAGAATGGGATTACATTCTCAAGGTTCTGGGAGAAAAAAATCAATGTTCCACAATTTCAAAAATAGAAAAATAAGACCACAATATTATATTTCTGGACTGAAAAAGAGAGGACAGACTTGGGCAATTCAAATTCTGGAACACATGGAATGTATGGGAGGCAGGAATCAAGAAATACAAATATAAAGCCTTGGGGTCACCTTTGTCATACAAACTGCACAAACTCTACCTGAGTGCCAAATTATAAATGTGTAGGAGAAAGAGAAAGATTTAAGCCACCCAGCTAATGAAGGAAACGCTTAAAAACTTAACTGAGATTTTGAGTTTTCACTCCATAGTTAAACTTATCTGTTTGAGTTCAACCAAGTAACTGTCCATAAAATAAAAAATGCACAGACTTTTCTCATTACATAACAGAATTCCAGTCTCCATAACATGACGTTCACAATGTCCAGGATATAATCCAATATTATTTGAAATATAACAAAGCTATCAAATGTAATCCATTTTAAAATGGAAAGACAATCAATAATGACCAATTTTGAAATGATTTAAATGTTAAAGCTAGTTGTCAAGATCTTCAAAGTAGCACTCATAACTCTACTCATTAAGATATAGGAAAATATGGCCTAATGAATATAAAGAGAATTCCAATTGAGAAATAAAAAATATGAAAAATGGAAAATGCTAGAAGTGAAAAATATAATTTCTGAATGAAAAATTCCCTGGATGGTCTTCAAGACAGACTGCAAATTAAAAGAAAAAGTCCATGAAGTTAAAAATGCAGCAGTAAATTGAAATAAGTAGATTACAATGTGAGAGGAAAAAGAACAAGGCAAGAAAAAAAAATGACAATAATGCTGAATTTTCCCAGTTTGGTAAAAAATAAAAACTTACAATTTTGAGAAACTTAGAAAAGCTTCAAGCCACATAAAGATGAATAAAACTATACTTATACATATAGTTATCCTTTTGATACTAAAGATAACATCTTGAAAGCAGCAGGGGAATATGGCACATTTTATTCAGAATGAGACCAATTTGCATAACTTGTCCTCTCATCAGAAACTACAGAGGTGAGAGAATGGGATTACATTCTCAAGGTTCTGGGAGAAAAAAATCAATGTTCCACAATTTCAAAAATAGAAAAATAAGAGAATCTGTCAAATATATATTGCCAAAAATGCTTACTGAAATTATTCAGGCTGACTGTAAATAATTCCAAATGGAATCAAATATTTAAGAAGGAATAAGGAACACTGAAAACTGCAAATAAAAACAAAAGACGTCCTTTCCTCTTAATTTGTTTAAAATATAAACATATGATTGTTTAAGGCAAAAGTTATGCTTTGTTGTGTATTACATAATCTATGTATGATAACTAGAGAGCATTGGCTGGTGGGGTGAATAGACTGATAGAATCTCAAGATTTCTACATTTTATATGCACTAGTACACTAGCACAAAAGGCAAACAATAGAAATTAAGGATACAACTTTAATCCATAGAGCAATTGCCAGAAGATATTCAGAATCATAGCTATAAAACCAATAGATAATTTTAATGAATTTAAATATATTCAAACAACCCCAAAGAATGGAGAAAAAAAGAGGAGATGAACAGAAATAATAAAATAGAGCTAAACCCAAGCATGAGTGCATGCTAAGTTGCTTTAATTGTATCCGACTCTTTGCGACCCTATGAACTGTAGCCTGCCAGGCTGCTCTGTCTGGAATTTTCCAGGTCAGAATACTAGAATGGGTTGCCATTTCCTTCCACAGGGAATTTTCCTGACCCAGGGATCTAACCTGCATCTCCTGGGTTAGCAGGCAGATTCTTTACCACTAACGCCACCAAGTGTATCATTAATTGACAAGAAACAAGCCTGCCTATATTCTGTCTAAAGACACACACTTAAAATAATGCACAGATATGTTGGAAGTAAACAGCTAAGAACTGTAAAAATATTACACAAACAGTAATTATAAGAAGGCTTGATAACTCTATTCATGTAAAATAGACTTTAAGATAATATTACTTGAAATAGAAAAGAATAATTATTGAAGAGCTAGCATTCAATGTAAAATCCCCAAGGAAAAGAATCTTGAAAGCAGGGGTTTTATTCAGAATGAGACCAATTTGCATAACTGTCCTCTCATCAGAAACTACAGAGGTGAGAGAATGGGATTACATTCTCAAGGTTCTGGGAGAAAAATCAATGTTCCACAATTTCAAAAATAGAAAAATAAGAGAATCTGTCAAATATATATTGCCAAAAATGCTTACTGAAATTATTCAGGCTGACTGTAAATAATTCCAAATGGAATCAAATATTTAAGAAGGAATAAGGAACACTGAAAACTGCAAATAAAAACAAAAGACGTCCTTTCCTCTTAATTTGTTTAAAATATAAACATATGATTGTTTAAGGCAAAAGTTATGCTTTGTTGTGTATTACATAATCTATGTATGATAACTAGAGAGCATTGGCTGGTGGGGTGAATAGACTGATAGAATCTCAAGATTTCTACATTTTATATGCACTAGTACACTAGCACAAAAGGCAAACAATAGAAATTAAGGATACAACTTTAATCCATAGAGCAATTGCCAGAAGATATTCAGAATCATAGCTATAAAACCAATAGATAATTTTAATGAATTTAAATATATTCAAACAACCCCAAAGAATGGAGAAAAAAAGAGGAGATGAACAGAAATAATAAAATAGAGCTAAACCCAAGCATGAGTGCATGCTAAGTTGCTTTAATTGTATCCGACTCTTTGCGACCCTATGAACTGTAGCCTGCCAGGCTGCTCTGTCTGGAATTTTCCAGGTCAGAATACTAGAATGGGTTGCCATTTCCTTCCACAGGGAATTTTCCTGACCCAGGGATCTAACCTGCATCTCCTGGGTTAGCAGGCAGATTCTTTACCACTAACGCCACCAAGTGTATCATTAATTGACAAGAAACAAGCCTGCCTATATTCTGTCTAAAGACACACACTTAAAATAATGCACAGATATGTTGGAAGTAAACAGCTAAGAACTGTAAAAATATTACACAAACAGTAATTATAAGAAGGCTTGATAACTCTATTCATGTAAAATAGACTTTAAGATAATATTACTTGAAATAGAAAAGAATAATTATTGAAGAGCTAGCATTCATTGGGAGGAGGTGCTCAAAACCATCCCCAAGGAAAAGAAATGCAAGAATGTAAAATGGTTTTATGAAGAGGCCTTACAAATAGTTCAAAAAAAAAAAAAGGAGAAGCAAAGGCAAAGAATAAAACATATACCCAACTGAATACAGAGTTCCTGAGAATAGTTAGGAGAAATGAGAAACCCTTCTTAAGTAAACAAGGCGAAGAAATAGAGGAAAACAACAGAATGGGAAAAGAAACTCAGAGATACCAAGGGAAAATTTAATGCAAAGATGGGCACAATAAAGGACAAAAACAGCAAGGGCCTAACAGAAGCAGAAGAGATTAGGAAGAGATGGCAAGAATACACTGAAGAACTGTACAGGAAAGGTCTTAATGAACGGAATAACTAGGATGGTGGGGGCACTCACCTTGAGCCAGACATTCTGGAATGTGAAGTCAAGTAGGTCTTGGGAAGTATTAACTACTAACAAAGCTAGTAGAGGTTATGGAATTCCAGCTGAACTATTTAAAATCCTAAAAGACGACTGTGTTAAAATATTGCTGTCAGTAGGCCAGCAAATTTAGAAAACTCAACAGTGGACACAGAACTGGAAAAGGTCAGTTTTCATTTCAATTCCAAAGAATGCTCAAACTACAGTAAAATTGCATTTATTTCACATGCTAGCAAGATTATGCACAAAAATCCTTCAACTTATGCTTTAGAAGTGCATGCTCCAAGAATTTCCAGATATACAAGCTGGATTTAGAAAAGGCAGAGGAACCAGAGATCAAATTGCCACCATCTGCTCGATCATAGAAATAGCAGGGAAATTCAGAAAAAAAGAAAAGATCTACTTCTGTTTCATTCCAGAGATCAAATATTCCTGACCCAGGGATCTAACCTGCATCTCCTGGGTTAGCAGGCAGATTCTTTACCACTAACGCCACCAAGTGTATCATTAATTGACAAGAAACAAGCCTGCCTATATTCTGTCTAAAGACACACACTTAAAATAATGCACAGATATGTTGGAAGTAAACAGCTAAGAACTGTAAAAATATTACACAAACAGTAATTATAAGAAGGCTTGATAACTCTATTCATGTAAAATAGACTTTAAGATAATATTACTTGAAATAGAAAAGAATAATTATTGAAGAGCTAGCATTCATTGGGAGGAGGTGCTCAAAACCATCCCCAAGGAAAAGAAATGCAAGAATGTAAAATGGTTTTATGAAGAGGCCTTACAAATAGTTCAAAAAAAAAAAAAGGAGAAGCAAAGGCAAAGAATAAAACATATACCCAACTGAATACAGAGTTCCTGAGAATAGTTAGGAGAAATGAGAAACCCTTCTTAAGTAAACAAGGCGAAGAAATAGAGGAAAACAACAGAATGGGAAAAGAAACTCAGAGATACCAAGGGAAAATTTAATGCAAAGATGGGCACAATAAAGGACAAAAACAGCAAGGGCCTAACAGAAGCAGAAGAGATTAGGAAGAGATGGCAAGAATACACTGAAGAACTGTACAGGAAAGGTCTTAATGAACGGAATAACTAGGATGGTGGGGGCACTCACCTTGAGCCAGACATTCTGGAATGTGAAGTCAAGTAGGTCTTGGGAAGTATTAACTACTAACAAAGCTAGTAGAGGTTATGGAATTCCAGCTGAACTATTTAAAATCCTAAAAGACGACTGTGTTAAAATATTGCTGTCAGTAGGCCAGCAAATTTAGAAAACTCAACAGTGGACACAGAACTGGAAAAGGTCAGTTTTCATTTCAATTCCAAAGAATGCTCAAACTACAGTAAAATTGCATTTATTTCACATGCTAGCAAGATTATGCACAAAAATCCTTCAACTTATGCTTTAGAAGTGCATGCTCCAAGAATTTCCAGATATACAAGCTGGATTTAGAAAAGGCAGAGGAACCAGAGATCAAATTGCCACCATCTGCTCGATCATAGAAATAGCAGGGAAATTCAGAAAAAAAAAAGAAAAAGATCTACTTCTGTTTCATTGACTATTCTAAGAGCCTTTGTGTGGATAACAACAAACTGGAAAATTCTTAAAGACATGGGAATATCAGATCACCTTCCCTGTCTCCTTTGAAACCTGTACGCAGGTCAAGAACCAATGGTTAGAACTGGCCATGGAACAACAAACTGGTTCCAAATTGGGAAAGGAGTATGTCAGGCTGTATATGGTCACCTTGTTTATTTAAATTCTATGCAGAGAACATCAGGTTGGATGAAGCACAAGCTGGAATCAAGATAGCAGGGCAAAATATCAATAAACTCAGATATGCTGATGGTGCCACCCAATGGCAGTAATTGAAGAGGAACTAAAGAGCCTCATGAGGAAGGTGAAAGAGGAGAGTGAAAAAGCTGACTTAAAACTCAACATTCAAAAAACTAAGATCGTGGCATGAGCTCCCATCACTTCATGGCAAATAGATGGGGAAACCATGGAAACAGTGACGCAGTTTATTTTCTTGGGCTCCAAAAAGCACTCCCAGAAATAGTGAAAGACAGGGATGCCTGGCATGCTGCAGTCTACTGGGTTGCAAAGGGTAGAACATAAATGAGTGACTGAACAACAACAATTTAGGTACTATCTGTATTTCTGATCATTGTGTCTTCTTGATGAAAGGATAGTAAATTTGAAATAAAAAGCAAAGAATAAATCATAGGTAAATTGGAAAATACAGTTAAAATTGATTGGTAATGAAATTACAACATACCAAAATTTTGGGGACGCAGCTAAAGGAGTTATAGGGAAATGTATTAATCTTTCATGATTGTTAGGAAAGAGAAAGGTAGGAAATCAATGATATATGTTTTCACCTTCCAAGGCTAGAAAAGTAGAACAAAAAATACACCAATATAAGTAGAAGGGGGACAATAATAAGGACAAGGCCAGAAATTAACACAAATATACAGTATGCATTATTTCACATGCAGCAAATTATGCCAAATCCTTCAACTTATGCTTTAGAAGTGCATGCTCCAAGAATTTCCAGATATACAAGCTGGATTTAGAAAAGGCAGAGGAACCAGAGATCAAATTGCCACCATCTGCTCGATCATAGAAATAGCAGGGAAATTCAGAAAAAAAAAAGAAAAAGATCTACTTCTGTTTCATTGACTATTCTAAGAGCCTTTGTGTGGATAACAACAAACTGGAAAATTCTTAAAGACATGGGAATATCAGATCACCTTCCCTGTCTCCTTTGAAACCTGTACGCAGGTCAAGAACCAATGGTTAGAACTGGCCATGGAACAACAAACTGGTTCCAAATTGGGAAAGGAGTATGTCAGGCTGTATATGGTCACCTTGTTTATTTAAATTCTATGCAGAGAACATCAGGTTGGATGAAGCACAAGCTGGAATCAAGATAGCAGGGCAAAATATCAATAAACTCAGATATGCTGATGGTGCCACCCAATGGCAGTAATTGAAGAGGAACTAAAGAGCCTCATGAGGAAGGTGAAAGAGGAGAGTGAAAAAGCTGACTTAAAACTCAACATTCAAAAAACTAAGATCGTGGCATGAGCTCCCATCACTTCATGGCAAATAGATGGGGAAACCATGGAAACAGTGACGCAGTTTATTTTCTTGGGCTCCAAAAAGCACTCCCAGAAATAGTGAAAGACAGGGATGCCTGGCATGCTGCAGTCTACTGGGTTGCAAAGGGTAGAACATAAATGAGTGACTGAACAACAACAATTTAGGTACTATCTGTATTTCTGATCATTGTGTCTTCTTGATGAAAGGATAGTAAATTTGAAATAAAAAGCAAAGAATAAATCATAGGTAAATTGGAAAATACAGTTAAAATTGATTGGTAATGAAATTACAACATACCAAAATTTTGGGGACGCAGCTAAAGGAGTTATAGGGAAATGTATTAATCTTTCATGATTGTTAGGAAAGAGAAAGGTAGGAAATCAATGATATATGTTTTCACCTTCCAAGGCTAGAAAAGTAGAACAAAAAATACACCAATATAAGTAGAAGGGGGACAATAATAAGGACAAGGCCAGAAATTAACACAAATATATATGTAACATTAATTAATTCTGTCTTTCTTGCTGCCTCTGCAGCTAATATCTCTTATCAAATTCCTCTACTTTTTTTCATATGTTGTTGTTCCTTTTGCTACTTGGAGATTCAATCCCTGTGAGTACTTTTTTAGCAATCAGGCAAAGACTTGAGGATGGTTTATATCAAAATATGGGGTTCTTCTTCTGTGGTTCCCTGCTTCATGGAATTTTGTTTTCTTTCCAGTCATGTTGGCACCATTGACCTCCTCCCATCAACAGGACTCTGGTTTTATGCTTGACCTTTATCCACAAGTATTATAGTAGCCTCAGAGCAAAGTTGTATAAATCCAGATCTTGCTCTGGGTAGCTCTCTTCATTTAGAAGTCCAATTGCTCCAGTATTTCCTTGTTTGTGGTTGCTCTCAGAGGTCTTAAAGTCATTTTCCAAAGTTTATCATGGTAATCAACAGGAAATTTATTCTGATTTAAGATCCTCTGCTTGAAGTCCTCCATGTAATTGTTACGTTCAGACAAACAGACATCCTGGTAAAGTCCTTCTCAAATTTTAATGCACAAATGAATCACCTGGGAATTATGCTAAAATGCAGGTTCTGATTCAGTAGGTCTGGAGTGGGGCCTAAGGCTCTCCATTTTAAACAAGCTCACAGGGACTTATCAGGTGGCACTAGTGGTAAAGAACCCAGCTGCCAATAGATGGGGAAACCATGGAAACAGTGACGCAGTTTATTTTCTTGGGCTCCAAAAAGCACTCCCAGAAATAGTGAAAGACAGGGATGCCTGGCATGCTGCAGTCTACTGGGTTGCAAAGGGTAGAACATAAATGAGTGACTGAACAACAACAATTTAGGTACTAT
The DNA here is from genome assembly GCA_022376925.1 of Tragulus kanchil. Classification (NCBI taxonomy): domain Eukaryota; kingdom Metazoa; phylum Chordata; class Mammalia; order Artiodactyla; family Tragulidae; genus Tragulus; species Tragulus kanchil. The sequence goes on from JAIOJX010000028.1 coordinate 184,215,929, forward strand.
CTGTATTTCTGATCATTGTGTCTTCTTGATGAAAGGATAGTAAATTTGAAATAAAAAGCAAAGAATAAATCATAGGTAAATTGGAAAATACAGTTAAAATTGATTGGTAATGAAATTACAACATACCAAAATTTTGGGGACGCAGCTAAAGGAGTTATAGGGAAATGTATTAATCTTTCATGATTGTTAGGAAAGAGAAAGGTAGGAAATCAATGATATATGTTTTCACCTTCCAAGGCTAGAAAAGTAGAACAAAAAATACACCAATATAAGTAGAAGGGGGACAATAATAAGGACAAGGCCAGAAATTAACACAAATATATATGTAACATTAATTAATTCTGTCTTTCTTGCTGCCTCTGCAGCTAATATCTCTTATCAAATTCCTCTACTTTTTCATATGTTGTTGTTCCTTTTGCTACTTGGAGATTCAATCCCTGTGAGTACTTTTTTAGCAATCAGGCAAAGACTTGAGGATGGTTTATATCAAAATATGGGGTTCTTCTTCTGTGGTTCCCTGCTTCATGGAATTTTGTTTTCTTTCCAGTCATGTTGGCACCATTGACCTCCTCCCATCAACAGGACTCTGGTTTTATGCTTGACCTTTATCCACAAGTATTATAGTAGCCTCAGAGCAAAGTTGTATAAATCCAGATCTTGCTCTGGGTAGCTCTCTTCATTTAGAAGTCCAATTGCTCCAGTATTTCCTTGTTTGTGGTTGCTCTCAGAGGTCTTAAAGTCATTTTCCAAAGTTTATCATGGTAATCAACAGGAAATTTATTCTGATTTAAGATCCTCTGCTTGAAGTCCTCCATGTAATTGTTACGTTCAGACAAACAGACATCCTGGTAAAGTCCTTCTCAAATTTTAATGCACAAATGAATCACCTGGGAATTATGCTAAAATGCAGGTTCTGATTCAGTAGGTCTGGAGTGGGGCCTAAGGCTCTCCATTTTAAACAAGCTCACAGGGACTTATCAGGTGGCACTAGTGGTAAAGAACCCAGCTGCCAATGCAGGAGATGTTAAGAAATGCAGGTCTGATCTTGAATCACAAAGATCCCCTGGAGCGGGGCATGGCAACCTACTCCAGAATTCTTGCCTGGAGAATGCCATGGACAGAGGAGCCTGGGGGCTACAGTCCATGGGGTCGCAAAGAGTTGGACTCCACTGAAACAACTTAGCACAGGCAACATAGATGTGACTATGCACTCTCTAAGTACTGAGACCCTAGACTACTAACATAGTGAAGGGCTGACAATAAATTTTACAGTGTGCTACAACAGAATTTTAGAGTTTGAAACAATTCAGATTAACACACTGCTGTTAATGGAGAAGCATATGTGATTGTAAATTCTTATTTTACTGGACCTAGGAATCTGAACAAGTGTCAGTATTGATAAAACCCACCTCCACCTTGTTAATGCTAATGGATTAAACAGCACCATGAGCCTGATTATCTGGTAGCCAATTAAGATAAGCATTGAACTTGTCTTTATAGTATATTTATTGTGATTGGGAATATTGATGCATTCCATGTTAAATACTGGCCAATATATCAACTACACAATTTTGCCCTGGGCAGATTGCAAAATAAACACTGAAAACATATTTTAAAAAGGACAGTTGCTAACTTTTCACACACACACATGAAAACCGGATCTGCATCTTAATGTGTGATAACAATGAAATTTTTTCCAAGGACCTGAAAGGAAATTGTCGCCTCCTTTCTTACAATACCCACAAGTCAGTCCCTACCATAGGCAGTCCTCTTTAGATAACCCCTTCCTTGGCTCAACAAACCCAGCCATTAAACTGGACAGATTTTATCTTCTAGATAATTAACCAATCCAATTCCTGCCAGCTCCATCCTTGCTATCACTTCCCTAACTTAAGTATTGAACACCTCTCTTGACTGCTTTTCCTTTTTCTTTCAGGTTCATATCCAACTTTGCCACCCAAGTAATATATTTAGCTCCTTCTGTAAAAACTCCACAGGCAAAAGGTCAAGCTCCTCAGTGTAACATAGAAGGCACTCCATGAGCTTATCTCTGTCTCTCATTAGGCTTTCATTTTTTTACTTTTTTCAAATTTTTGGCTTATTTCATTGTGTATGTATTTGATTTAATTATTTATTTTTTGGCCTGTGGGGGCCTCCCATTGCAGTGGCCTCTCCTGTCGCAAAGCACCAGCTCTGGGCACATGCGCTCCAGAGTACTGGCTCATAACTGGACACACCAGTTCAGCCGCTTCATGGCACATGGGATCTTCCCGGGCCAGGGATCAAACCGGTGCCCCTTGCACTGCAAGGCAGACTCTTCACCCACTGGACCACCAGGGAAGCCCTCACTAGGCTTTATTTTCCCATGAGTCCTTTCCTACAAATTATATCTCTCTGACAATAAACTTGTACTCATGCTGGCCATGCTATGCCTCCCCTTCATGCACTGACCCTATTTGCAATAATTTTTCCTCCCTCTATGCAAATCATCCATCTACTTCCTCTGGATCAGTCTTAATTACCATTTAGACCTATCTCAATTGCTAAGGAAGTGCATCAGATGCTTGCCACCAAGTTCCTTAGCATATACATAATGCCCAGTGACTATTTCTACCACTGGTGTATCCATATACCAATACAGTATCTTTTTTTTTTTTTGTCTCCTTCTTAGATTTTAACACATAATGCTGCAAAAATCATCCTTAGTTTTTTGTATTTATCTTTGTGTAAGAATCCAGGCTAGTACCAAGGTGATGTTCAGTAAGGGAAGATAAAACATTTTAATGATGCAAAATGAACATGGTCGCCTCCTTTCTTACAATACCCACAAGTCAGTCCCTACCATAGGCAGTCCTCTTTAGATAACCCCTTCCTTGGCTCAACAAACCCAGCCATTAAACTGGACAGATTTTATCTTCTAGATAATTAACCAATCCAATTCCTGCCAGCTCCATCCTTGCTATCACTTCCCTAACTTAAGTATTGAACACCTCTCTTGACTGCTTTTCCTTTTTCTTTCAGGTTCATATCCAACTTTGCCACCCAAGTAATATATTTAGCTCCTTCTGTAAAAACTCCACAGGCAAAAGGTCAAGCTCCTCAGTGTAACATAGAAGGCACTCCATGAGCTTATCTCTGTCTCTCATTAGGCTTTCATTTTTTTACTTTTTTCAAATTTTTGGCTTATTTCATTGTGTATGTATTTGATTTAATTATTTATTTTTTGGCCTGTGGGGGCCTCCCATTGCAGTGGCCTCTCCTGTCGCAAAGCACCAGCTCTGGGCACATGCGCTCCAGAGTACTGGCTCATAACTGGACACACCAGTTCAGCCGCTTCATGGCACATGGGATCTTCCCGGGCCAGGGATCAAACCGGTGCCCCTTGCACTGCAAGGCAGACTCTTCACCCACTGGACCACCAGGGAAGCCCTCACTAGGCTTTATTTTCCCATGAGTCCTTTCCTACAAATTATATCTCTCTGACAATAAACTTGTACTCATGCTGGCCATGCTATGCCTCCCCTTCATGCACTGACCCTATTTGCAATAATTTTTCCTCCCTCTATGCAAATCATCCATCTACTTCCTCTGGATCAGTCTTAATTACCATTTAGACCTATCTCAATTGCTAAGGAAGTGCATCAGATGCTTGCCACCAAGTTCCTTAGCATATACATAATGCCCAGTGACTATTTCTACCACTGGTGTATCCATATACCAATACAGTATCTTTTTTTTTTTTTGTCTCCTTCTTAGATTTTAACACATAATGCTGCAAAAATCATCCTTAGTTTTTTGTATTTATCTTTGTGTAAGAATCCAGGCTAGTACCAAGGTGATGTTCAGTAAGGGAAGATAAAACATATTAATGATGCAATCATTCTCTCAATTATCCGAACAACTGGTACTGAAGTTTTTCTGGTTTTAATTTAAGAAACTGCCTTGTTCATCTGTATTACATGCAAGGAGTAAAATGTTAAGTGCATTGCCTAGCCAGAGAGAAAGAGGTAATTAAACTAATAAGGTAATAGGAATTTGGGTATATGGCAGGAGAACGGAGAAAGGTAGAAAGGAACAAAAGAAGGTTGAATAATGGGATGGAAGGCTAGAGTCTGGAACCTAGCACAATGAAGGATAAAGAGGGAAATCCCAGTGGCTTGGTGGTGGAAATTTTTCATTTTGGGTGTTTTGTTTGTTTCTTTCTTTCCTTTTCTCAGTATATGTACTGTCTACCCAATACTTATTCTTCTTCCAGACTGTTATAAATATTTAGTTCCAGAGGGACTGACCAACTTCATTCATGCTCTTAGACTTTCTATATGCCAGGGGCTGCTCTAGGAAGTGGTAGCATAGCAGCCAAGAGGATGCTATGAAGTCTAAAACCAGTCCACAACTGTGTACACAGCAGAGTGGCCAAGGAAAGGGGCTGGGTACCTGACAGCTGAAGCACAGCCCTCTGCACAGTGGGTCACATCTGAATGGTCCAGTAGACAGCTGCCCCAAACCGGGACAATTATAGCCTTTCAGTTATGTAAACTTTTATAAGCAGATATGTCAAACACACAAGCTTAAGTTTTTGTGATGTGATAATGTGAACTCACGATTGTAACTCTACTCCCAACTTCTAAGGAAATACTGATAAATGGATATAGACTTGTTATATGATGTTAAGAAACAGTAAGATAAAACAGTAAAGTTAAACCATGCTGCCTCTCATTGATCCCTATTTATATCAGGCAATATAAATGGAACACCGTTCTAAGGAGGAACAGTGTAAGCCAAGACCATCAAGTGGGGATCAGTTTGGAAGACAGTGAACATGTGAAGGCAGGTCTGGGATTAACAGGGAGGAGCAACTTCTCAGTGATGACTCCACAAAGTTTTCGAAACAAACTCTCATAACCAAGTACAGTAGAGGAAGGCTACCCTTAAATGTTTAAGTCTCCTGCGTGGGTTGCATGTGTATCCATTACACGTGGTTGGCTCCCTGGAAATCAGGTAATCCTCTTCTCTACTCATTCTCACTTGAGACTCTACTCTGTCTCCTTTATCTCCTTTTATTCAGTATCTGCTCACACAACAGTAACTCTCTGGTGGCATATCTGGGAGCAGAGCTGAAATAGGGTAGGTGAGAAGTAAGAGGGTCTAATAATGTGCTAATTCTTTCATTTTCCATAGTCCTTGCCTCTTCATGCATATACACACACATACAGAGAAAGAGACAGCGGGTTCTCTGAATTAGGGAACACTATTCTGTTTATAACTCTCAGGTGGTGCAAAGGGTAAAGAACTCACCTGCCAATATAGGAGATATAAGAGATGTGGGTTCGATCCCTGGGTCAGGAGGACTCCCAGGAGGAGAAAAATGGCAACCCATTCCAGCATCTTTGCCTGGAGAGTCCCATGGACAGAGGAGCCTGACTGGCTAGAGTTCATGGGGTCAAAAAGAGTCAGACACGACTGAGCAACTAGCATGCAACATGCTATGAGGTCTAAAACCGGTCCACAACTGTGTACACAGCAGAGTGGCCAAGGAAAGGGGCTGGGTACCTGACAGCTGAAGCACAGCCCTCTGCACAGTGGGTCACATCTGAATGGTCCAGTAGACAGCTGCCCCAAACCGGGACAATTATAGCCTTTCAGTTATGTAAACTTTTATAAGCAGATATGTCAAACACACAAGCTTAAGTTTTTGTGATGTGATAATGTGAACTCACGATTGTAACTCTACTCCCAACTTCTAAGGAAATACTGATAAATGGATATAGACTTGTTATATGATGTTAAGAAACAGTAAGATAAAACAGTAAAGTTAAACCATGCTGCCTCTCATTGATCCCTATTTATATCAGGCAATATAAATGGAACACCGTTCTAAGGAGGAACAGTGTAAGCCAAGACCATCAAGTGGGGATCAGTTTGGAAGACAGTGAACATGTGAAGGCAGGTCTGGGATTAACAGGGAGGAGCAACTTCTCAGTGATGACTCCACAAAGTTTTCGAAACAAACTCTCATAACCAAGTACAGTAGAGGAAGGCTACCCTTAAATGTTTAAGTCTCCTGCGTGGGTTGCATGTGTATCCATTACACGTGGTTGGCTCCCTGGAAATCAGGTAATCCTCTTCTCTACTCATTCTCACTTGAGACTCTACTCTGTCTCCTTTATCTCCTTTTATTCAGTATCTGCTCACACAACAGTAACTCTCTGGTGGCATATCTGGGAGCAGAGCTGAAATAGGATAGGTGAGAAGTAAGAGGGTCTAATAATGTGCTAATTCTTTCATTTTCCATAGTCCTTGCCTCTTCATGCATATACACACACATACAGAGAAAGAGACAGCGGGTTCTCTGAATTAGGGAACACTATTCTGTTTATAACTCTCAGGTGGTGCAAAGGGTAAAGAACTCACCTGCCAATATAGGAGATATAAGAGATGTGGGTTCGATCCCTGGGTCAGGAGGACTCCCAGGAGGAGAAAAATGGCAACCCATTCCAGCATCTTTGCCTGGAGAGTCCCATGGACAGAGGAGCCTGGTGGGCTACAGTCCATGGGGTCAAAAAGAGTCAGACACGACTGAGCAACTAGCATGCAACATGCACATTCTATTTATATCTGGGTCCTAACTTCACTTCTCACTTCCCTATCTCTACTTCTGAGCCACCAGCCCTAGTCTAGCTCTTATAATGAAATGCTCAGGCAGGCTAGTCAAGAGTTTACCAGTGAAATACAAATGAATTTTCCATCAGTCTTTTGTGGGTGGAAAGAGTCAGCATGGATAGGCAGAACTGTCTTGCTGTTTGTTTATAATCTAAATATAAGCTCTAAAGAGGAAATATATTATCAGAAAGATCTAGTCCTCATGTATTTCCTCCTTGTTACTATTAGTAAAGTCAATTCAAAAATCTCAGGAAGTCCCCTGTGATTGCTTTAGGCACAGAAACATGACACTCTATTCTACTGGGAAGAAAACTAGGGCAAGTTATAAAGGTAAGTAGGGGTGGTCACATAAGAGACAAGGGCAACCACACAGATACTGAAGGACAAACTAATTCCCTGTAAGCCACCATGGATCTTTGCAGTTTCTGAGCTTTATGAGCCTATGTTATTGACATTCTCCAACTTTCATGCTCAACATCCTCCTTAGACTTCTCTCCATTCCTAGCTCACTGATTAATCAACATTCACTTTGCATTTCTGTGTGGTAGTCATTGCTGTTGGAACTGTGGATACTACGGTGAACTGAATATCATCTTGACCTAAAATACTCAGTACACTAGGAGAGATAAATAATCAAGCCATTAAATATGGTATAAATACTACCATTGGGCTAAGCACCGATTACCTTAGCACTTCCCTACTCTGCCCCCACCCCCAGCCCATCCCTTCCCACCCCCAATATGCTGCCCCCGCCCCAAGATTAGGAATTTTCAAACAAGAACAAGCCTCAGGTGAATCTGTATTGGGGGAGCACCTGACAGCATTTCTCGAAGGAAAGTTGTTGATTTTCCTTCTGTTTGTATATTTTCAATAGTCATAAACTCAACTTATACTGTCTGTTAGGTAGAATCCTGATTATGTGTGCATGCATGTCTGCTAAGTTGCTTAAATTATATCTTTGCCACCCTATGGACTGTAGCCTGCCAGGCTCTGCCTTCCATGAGGATTCTCCAGACAAGAATACTGGAGTGGGTGCCATGCCCTCCTCACTTTTATATCACTCACCACACAGCTGATTCGGAAAAAGCAGTGAGTCATTTCCACTGCAATGCAGATGAGAAGTGCTCCTGCCATTTTAAAATGAAAGTCAGAGAATTTATTTTCCTCTGAAAACATTTTTAAATATAAAGTTTAGGGTTTTAGTTATATTTCAGATAAATCAAAGATTCAAGATGATTTTACACACTGGTTTTGGAATTTAAGAACCACTATGACACAAAAGACATTCTAGGTTCCAAGCAAATGGTTTATAATGATCTAATAGCACCTAGTTAGCAAGTCAGATCCTCATGCATCTCAATTTTACACTCTCAATTTAAAATTAGACTCAGAATTATCAAGTTGAAAAAAAAAATTTAAAAGTAGTATGCACTAAGAGACAAGGGCAACCACACAGATACTGAAGGACAAACTAATTCCTGTAAGCCACCATGGATCTTTGCAGTTTCTGAGCTTTATGAGCCTATGTTATTGACATTCTCCAACTTTCATGCTCAACATCCTCCTTAGACTTCTCTCCATTCCTAGCTCACTGATTAATCAACATTCACTTTGCATTTCTGTGTGGTAGTCATTGCTGTTGGAACTGTGGATACTACGGTGAACTGAATATCATCTTGACCTAAAATACTCAGTACACTAGGAGAGATAAATAATCAAGCCATTAAATATGGTATAAATACTACCATTGGGCTAAGCACCGATTACCTTAGCACTTCCCTACTCTGCCCCCACCCCCAGCCCATCCCTTCCCACCCCCAATATGCTGCCCCCGCCCCAAGATTAGGAATTTTCAAACAAGAACAAGCCTCAGGTGAATCTGTATTGGGGGAGCACCTGACAGCATTTCTCGAAGGAAAGTTGTTGATTTTCCTTCTGTTTGTATATTTTCAATAGTCATAAACTCAACTTATACTGTCTGTTAGGTAGAATCCTGATTATGTGTGCATGCATGTCTGCTAAGTTGCTTAAATTATATCTTTGCCACCCTATGGACTGTAGCCTGCCAGGCTCTGCCTTCCATGAGGATTCTCCAGACAAGAATACTGGAGTGGGTGCCATGCCCTCCTCACTTTTATATCACTCACCACACAGCTGATTCGGAAAAAGCAGTGAGTCATTTCCACTGCAATGCAGATGAGAAGTGCTCCTGCCATTTTAAAATGAAAGTCAGAGAATTTATTTTCCTCTGAAAACATTTTTAAATATAAAGTTTAGGGTTTTAGTTATATTTCAGATAAATCAAAGATTCAAGATGATTTTACACACTGGTTTTGGAATTTAAGAACCACTATGACACAAAAGACATTCTAGGTTCCAAGCAAATGGTTTATAATGATCTAATAGCACCTAGTTAGCAAGTCAGATCCTCATGCATCTCAATTTTACAATCTCAATTTAAAATTAGACTCAGAATTATCAAGTGAATTTAGACATTTTTATCTTCTTTATTTAAAAAATATAATTTAAAATGGGTTATAGACATGACTAGGAAAATGAAAAAAATTTTAAAGGGATAAGAGGGAAAAAAATTGCCCTGTAAATTACTGAAAGCTATCTAGAGGAAGAAAGATTATTTCACAGTCCATGACTCAGTATATTCTCACAGTGAGACCACTTAGGTGCCTGAATCTCTTGTTCATGTTGATGGGAAAGTGAAGCCCATTGAATGTGAGATGGAAGAGAGCATAGAATACCCTAAAAGACCAGAAATTTTTAAAATGATCATAAAATCACAGGCCCTTAAAAAAGATTGTTCTAGTTAATTCCAATGAAAACCAATTCTTCTTCAGACTATTTTTCAGCCAGGGTCACTGTGAACTACTAGAAAGTGGATAAAGGTTTGCATCCTTTTTCATCTTTAAACTCTGACACAGAAAGAGGGATTCTCCTCAAGGTGACAGAGATAACTCAATTTGCCTTGCATGGAATTCAAGGTGAAGGCACATCTGCAAGGTTAAAGTTCATGATTCATGTACAACTACTCCTAGTAATGAGGCCATTTATCTAGTTAGGGGATTCGGATTTGCATTGACCCACCATTTCTGAGCACGAGCTATTTTTTACTTTATTTTTCATTTTGTTTCATTTGACTTACATATAGAAACACAAAGACAACAAAGCATTGGTGTATATCCTAGTGTACCCAATACTTATGCTATTGAAAAAAATACCTCTCTAGACTAAGTCCTCTGAAAGACTGAGTCATTCAGATAACTCAGAAGAAACAATCCATGAAAGAATGCTGAAAATAATGCTGTTTCTCTTATATTTGGCTTTGTATACTCAGAATATTAGCATGCCTTCTCTGAGTATTAAGTATGGTACAGATATTTATATACAGAAACAATAAAATTTTTTAATCATGACTTTAGGGAAACAAGAGATTTGCTGAAAATGCCTGAACACACAATCTGAAGTGAGAACTCTGAAGTTTCTTACATACACAATAAACAGGAGTGTATAATGCTCCCTGATAGTTGTTTCCATGCTCGGCATATTAGAAACTGGGAATGACCTTTAAATAGTATAGCTAAAGAGACAGTATGGTCCAGTGCAACAACTGAAGTAGTCCATTCCTTAATTCTGAACTCCAATTACCAGTTATCTCTTCAATACTTCAAGTATAAAATTTACAGGCAAAATGTTTACTGAATTGTTTTTACAGGTGTCTTTGTTCCATTTCAGTAGGCTCTCCAAAAGACAGGACATGAGGGAAATGCTGCCTTCTGCCATGTACATGTTCTCTTTTGCCATAATTGTTTTATTTGTGTGTTGGTGTGTGTGTGATCTGTGGTGATCGATAAAATGTATGTTGTATACCCACTTTGGAGAAAAAGTCCCTTCTGCTTTATCAACCTAAAACTTCTGCTAGAACATATAATCATTGCCACCATTTGCCACTTCCTTGGCAACCAAGTTTGGGGAGGAGCTTAGTGCCATTTCTATTTATTGTAGCAAACCGTCCTAGATTAGGCTGCAGAAAGAAGGAAAAGTCATTCTGTAGAGGTAGATGTAAATCAGGAAGAGTGCCAAATGATAGCAGATCATGAGAACAGGATACCAGCGTGAAAGATAAAGACAAGAAATCTGAATCTTAAGATTTTTCTCCAAAGAGCTAAATGTAATTCTTGGTAAAGAACCTATATTTTGTCATATGCTATAGAACATATGAGAGAGACACAGCTATTACAAAATAAGTATTATAAATTCTTTCTAGAAGCAGAGATATGTTGTGGGGGCAGTTAGTGATTCTTGTCCAGTTCCAAGTCATGTCCAACTCTTTTGCGACCCCATGGACTGTAGCCTTCCAGGCTCCTCTATTCATGGAATTTCCCAGGCAAGAATACTGGATTGAGTTGACATTTCCTTCTCTAGGGGATTTTCCCGACCTAGGGATTGAACCAGTGTCTCCTGCATTGAAGTCAGATTCTTACCATCAGGGAAGCCCAGTAGTGAGTGGTACTTGCTTCTGTAGAACAAATTTGTTTAGTAGCAATCTATTTTTGTTGTTTTTGCTTATTTATTTGATTTATCAGATTTCTTTTTCCTGGGCTTCGTTGGTCGTGCAGTGGGTAAAGAGTCTGACTTGCAGTGCAAGGGGCGCAAGTTCAATCCCTGGCCTGGGAAGATCGCATGTGCCGCAGAGGTGCTGGACCGGTGTGTCCAATTACAAAGCAGCGCTCTGGAGCGCATGCACACAGAGCCAGTGCTCTGCAACAAGAAAGGCCACTGCAATGGAAGGCCCATACATGCCAACTAATAAAAAGATGGATGAAAATAAATATAAAAAAAGATAATAAAAGAGGCATGATGGGGAAAATAAATAAGCAAATAAATAAGAATCCTGTCTCTTTCCTTATAATAATAACCTCATCTTGGTAAAACACTCCATTCCTTCTCATAGACAAGTAATCCAAGTGCTATGAAATTTCTCTTCTGGTTCCAAAAATGCACGGACAACCTAAACAGGGGCAATCAGAATATGACATCTCCTGGCCACATGCATCTCTTCTTGGGATTCTAATAGAATTATAAGGAAAGGGGCAACCTCTCTATCTTTAAGGCACATTTTTTCTGGAGGCTGTGGGAGTCTTAATGGCTACCATATACAGAGAACCTGCTGTGCAAATCTGGAGGCGGGACAGAGAAGGAGGCCTGAAACCACCTCTTGGCCTAAAGGCAAATGTACTGCAATTTTTTTTAGTAGTAAATAAATTTCATTTATTATACCTTTAACTGAAATTAGCAAAAGTTAAGTTGGATTTCTTTAGCTTAAATCTGAAAGAGTCATGGCTAGACCATGTTATGGGCCAAACAAATTTCTCCATGCAACTGCATCTTTAAAAGTTTAACTCCTAAAAATTATGAAACTAGGAAGTGGCTTAGGCCAAATCAGAACTTTCAAAAATTCATAAATATGAACTATGCCCTCTTCAGGAACACATACAGGATATGCCATAAAAAACTTTCCTACATTTATTTTTGTTTGATTTATTTATTTATTTATTTATTTATTTATTTATTTATTTATTTATTTATTTTTGTACATGTATGTTCCCAGATCAATCAGATGCATATCCCTTGGCCCTCCCCCCACCCAGGTCCCCCATCCCTCCAGACCATTGCTCCAAGTGGTTGTAGGTACTCCTATTCCCCTAGCACAATGACAATAGCTATCTTTTCTACACATGACAGTATAGGTTCCCATGTTACTCCCTCCCATTGTTCGGTCTCCACAATGTCTTTATGTCTATTCTCTGTTTTTCATGAGTTCACTGTGTGTGTTATCATGACCATCTTACTAGATCCCATATATATGAGTTAGTATACTATATCCTACATTTATTGATTGCTATCTTATTAGGCTGACATATATAGGAAATAGCAAACAATGTCAACATTCTAATACTATAGCCCTTTCATAGTCGTTAACTCATTTTGGTGCTCTACTTTGCCATTTCCACTCAATATCACAATGAAGGTACTTGTCAGTAAAATAATGGGAGAAAACAAAAATGCAAGGTATAAAGTAGGGGAAGAAAGAAACTGCCTTTATTCAGATGACATAATCATGTGTGTAGAAACTGTAAGGAATTTTAAAGGTAGCTATTAACACTAGCAATTAAGTTAGGCAAAACTGCATAAAATAAACTCATTTTACAGATGTTTTCTATACACTAGTCACAGGTAATCAGAGAATTAAATTTCAAATGACTACTTCTAATGACATCCAAAAACATTAAATAATTACATAATTTTCTAAAACTATCTTTTATTTTAAAGCTTCTGATTTTTCTGTTTTGCATTTCCTTCTTCATCCAAGGATTATTTGGACCATGTTTCTGAATTTCATAGTAGTTAAATTTTTGGCAATCTTTTCCTTATTTTATATATAGTATTGATATTTACTATTTTAAAGATTTTTTTTTTTAGTAGTAAATAAATTTCATTTATTATACCTTTAACTGAAATTAGCAAAAGTTAAGTTGGATTTCTTTAGCTTAAATCTGAAAGAGTCATGGCTAGACCATGTTATGGGCCAAACAAATTTCTCCATGCAACTGCATCTTTAAAAGTTTAACTCCTAAAAATTATGAAACTAGGAAGTGGCTTAGGCCAAATCAGAACTTTCAAAATTCATAAATATGAACTATGCCCTCTTCAGGAACACATACATGATATGCCATAAAAACTTTCCTACATTTATTTTTGTTTGTTTATTTTTTATTTATTTATTTATTTATTTATTTATTTATTTATTTATTTATTTTTGTACATGTATGTTCCCAGATCAATCAGATGCATATCCCTTGGCCCTCCCCACCCAGGTCCCCCCCATCCCTCCAGACCATTGCTCCAAGTGGTTGTAGGTACTCCTATTCCCCTAGCACAATGACAATAGCTATCTTTTCTACACATGACAGTATAGGTTCCCATGTTACTCCCTCCCATTGTTCGGTCTCCACAATGTCTTTATGTCTATTCTCTGTTTTTCATGAGTTCACTGTGTGTGTTATCATGACCATCTTACTAGATCCCATATATATGAGTTAGTATACTATATCCTACATTTATTGATTGCTATCTTATTAGGCTGACATATATAGGAAATAGCAAACAATGTCAACATTCTAATACTATAGCCCTTTCATAGTCGTTAACTCATTTTGGTGCTCTACTTTGCCATTTCCACTCAATATCACAATGAAGGTACTTGTCAGTAAAATAATGGGAGAAAACAAAAATGCAAGGTATAAAGTAGGGGAAGAAAGAAACTGCCTTTATTCAGATGACATAATCATGTGTGTAGAAACTGTAAGGAATTTTAAAGGTAGCTATTAACACTAGCAATTAAGTTAGGCAAAACTGCATAAAATAAACTCATTTTACAGATGTTTTCTATACACTAGTCACAGGTAATCAGAGAATTAAATTTCAAATGACTACTTCTAATGACATCCAAAAACATTAAATAATTACATAATTTTCTAAAACTATCTTTTATTTTAAAGCTTCTGATTTTTCTGTTTTGCATTTCCTTCTTCATCCAAGGATTATTTGGACCATGTTTCTGAATTTCATAGTAGTTAAATTTTTGGCAATCTTTTCCTTATTTTATATATAGTATTGATATTTACTATTTTAAAGATTTTTTTTCCCATTTTAAAAAATTTATTTATTTATTTTCATCCATCTTTATTCATTGGCATGCGTGGGCCTCCCATTGCAGTGGCCTCTCTTGTTGCAGAACACCTGCTCTGGGTGCATGCGCTCCAGAGCTCCTGCTCAGTAGTTGGACACATCAGTCCAGCCGCTCTGCTGCATGTGAGAGCTTCCCAAGCCAGGGATGGAACCGGTGCCTCTTTGCACTGTGAGGCGGATTCTTTTCCCACTGGACCACCAGGGAAGTCCTGATATTTACTTTTTAATGTAAGTCTTAATCCAGGGGTTCTCAAACTTTAGTGCACATTAAAATTACCTGGAAGACTTTCTGGGCCCATCCCCAAATTTCTGTTTCAGTACCTGTATCAGGTAGAGGATGAAAATTTCTATTAATACTTCCCAGGTGATGTCAGCCTTACTACTGGTGTTGGAGCCACACTTTGAAAATCACTGAACCATAAGATGAATAAATGGAGTTTAAAATTTGAAAAATATCGGGGCTTCCATGATGGTCCAGTGGGTAAAGAGTCTGCCTTGCAGTGGAGTCCCGGTTCGATCCCTGGCCCAGGAGGATCCCATGTGCCAAGGAATGGCTGGGCTTATGTGTCCAATTGTGGGCCAGTGCTCTGGAGCACATGTGCCCAGAGCCGGTGCTCTGTGAAGAGAGAGGCCACTGCAATGGGAGGCCACACAGGCCAAAGAATGAAGATAGATGAAAAATAAATGATAACTAGAGGCAAAAAAGAAAGTTTAAAAAAATGTTTTTGAAAAATACTGACAAAATAAAATGAAACATACTTTCAGTTAATGCTCACACATATGTGCACAGTACCTTTTTCAAGGTCACACATTTAAAAATGACAGATCAGTATCTCTGGTTTCTTAGAAAAGCAATTATCCATCCACGCCATATCATTTCCTTTGGTTCAGTATAAGATTGAAGATTCTAGCAGTTATATATATTAAGAATGCAAAGGGCTGAGAGCTCCATGTTCATGCAGAGATTAGAGAATTAATTAGAACAGATCATTTTGAGGAATTTTATACATTGGAGTAGAGACTAATCTGAACTACTTTTGAGATTTGAAGCCTTACAAATCTAAGAACTCAAAGGAGAACAAAACTAATAGAGACAGTTCATACAAAAGGAGAGAGTAACCATCTGGGAAAATGAGTAATAATAACTCAAAAAAAAATGAAAAAACCAAAAAACTTTTTATGCCTCCTTGCTACCAGTAGTTGGACACATCAGCCCAGCGCTGCGATGTGAAGCTTCCCAGAGGTGAACCGTGCCTCTTGAGGACACATCGGTTCTTTTGCTCTGCTGCATCAGAGCTTCCCAATTTAGGGTTGGAACCGGTGCCTCTTTCACTGGGATTCTTTTCCCACTGGACCCAGGGAATCAACAATTAAACCTTTTAAAGTGCACATTAAAATTACCTGGAAGACTTTCTGGGCCCATCCCCAAATTTCTGTTTCAGTACCTGTATCAGGTAGAGGATGAAAATTTCTATTAATACTTCCCAGGTGATGTCAGCCTTACTACTGGTGTTGGAGCCACACTTTGAAAATCACTGAACCATAAGATGAATAAATGGAGTTTAAAATTTGAAAAATATCGGGGCTTCCATGATGGTCCAGTGGGTAAAGAGTCTGCCTTGCAGTGGAGTCCCGGTTCGATCCCTGGCCCAGGAGGATCCCATGTGCCAAGGAATGGCTGGGCTTATGTGTCCAATTGTGGGCCAGTGCTCTGAGCACATGTGCCCAGAGCCGGTGCTCTGTGAAGAGAGAGGCCACTGCAATGGGAGGCCACACAGGCCAAAGAATGAAGATAGATGAAAAATAAATGATAACTAGAGGCAAAAAAGAAAGTTTAAAAAAATGTTTTTGAAAAATACTGACAAAATAAAATGAAACATACTTTCAGTTAATGCTCACACATATGTGCACAGTACCTTTTTCAAGGTCACACATTTAAAAATGACAGATCAGTATCTCTGGTTTCTTAGAAAAGCAATTATCCATCCACGCCATATCATTTCCTTTGGTTCAGTATAAGATTGAAGATTCTAGCAGTTATATATATTAAGAATGCAAAGGGCTGAGAGCTCCATGTTCATGCAGAGATTAGAGAATTAATTAGAACAGATCATTTTGAGGAATTTTATACATTGGAGTAGAGACTAATCTGAACTACTTTTGAGATTTGAAGCCTTACAAATCTAAGAACTCAAAGGAGAACAAAACTAATAGAGACAGTTCATACAAAAGGAGAGAGTAACCACTGGGCTTTGAATGCAGGGAGAAAGACTGAGTAATAATAATTGCTACGGAGTTACTAGAGTTGAAAAAGTGTGAATAATAAGTTGACCAAACAAGAAAAGTTCCTAAATAAAATGAGAAGCCTTGAGGTTAATATGATATTGAAGGTCTTTAAATGCAGTAATTCAATTAGCTACTACAAAATCTAAGAAATATAATTAATAAAAAGACACCATGACCTACAAATCTGGCATAATGCTAACTTTTGTGCTGCTGATTACAATCTAGTTTCACAAGTTAAAATTTTTGATGAGTGTAATAATTAGAAATGGCAAAACTGGATAATTTACCCGACGTCAATTTATCCAGCAAGCTTCATAGCTACTTCCTGGACCTTATGGTACTAAAACTTACCTTGTTCACTCTGTCATAAATGAGTAGTTTGATCTACATCATAAGAGACCATACACATTTTTATGCAATTCATGAAATGCTTTTGTTAGTGAAATAACCTATTATTAATAATAATTCTGAGGGACTTCCCTGGTGTTTCAGTGGTTAAGAATCCAACTTTCAACATGAGGGACACAGGTTTGATCCCTGGTCCTGGAAGAGTCCACATGCCGTGGAATAACTAAGCTCATGCACCACAACTACTGAGCCCACTCACTGCAGTTATTGAAGCCCACACACCCTAGAGTCCATGCTCCACAACAAGAGAAGCCACCACAATGAGAAGCCCACGCACTGAAACTAGATAGTAGCTCCCACTTGCCACGACTAGAGGAAGTCCGCCTGCAGTAAGGAAGACTCACCACAGACAGCCAAACAAATAAATCATGAAAATCTACATCTCTTAAAAAAGAACAATTCTGAAGAGGTACAGTAGCTTTTTGCCTAAGATTGTGTTCTGCATCCCCATGAGACCATCCAAAAGATGAGGCAGTTGCTGATGGCAATGCATCCACAAGTGACATATAACTAACTCTATTTTGAGATCCATCCTCAAAGCTACTCAAATGTACCTGAAAGCAGCACAATCAAAATTTTATTTTTAACATTCACATCCATTTGTTCTTCTGCACTCCAAATCTGGATCCATTATCTTTTTTCTTGTGCCTGAAACTTACTATTTCTTTCTATCCTGTTTATGTTATTTCCACAGTCATTTTGAAACATTCTCCTTCACTGCCTGCCAGCTGGAACTGCCCTTCAATGTCTAACCCTTTAGAACCTCCTTCTTTATGAAACATGATGCATAGTATAATTAAAGTGGATTCTGTTCCGCTGTATGTTGTCTAACATTTTGCTTTGTGCCTGAGAGAGCTATTTATTTCAGCGGCCACAGAATCTTTGGGAATTGGTAGCTCCCAACGAGGGTCAGTAGGCAGCATGGAGAACAGATGACAGCCTGCAATACCTCCTTCGCATTTCTGTAACGAGATCTGACATTTACAAAGTGCTGCATGTTGCCTTTCCCCACAAATCTCGGAAGACTTCATAAAAGAAAAGGCTTAATGATTATTCCTTCACATTTGATGTTTTTAAAAGTGCAAGATAAACTATTTCTGATTAAACTGAAGGAGGCTTTACCATTGTGGATATGGTGAAACCAGCTCTAAGAATATCTAAATGTAGGAATAGTAAATGTCAGAAAACCCTTTCCTAGAAACTGCAGTGCTGATCTGGAGCTGAGAACTGCCGTTCAGGGCAGGAAGGTGTGTTCCAAAGAATCAATATCCCTCTTCCGATAGGACTCTTACATTTAGATCTGGCAGAATTAGGTAGCATTTCAACTACCAAAGAGTTGATCAGTCTTCTATTTTAACTGTTCTCAAAAGAAATTTGAAAGGAAACTGAAGAACACCCTCAAAAGGTAGAAATAAACTTCCTTTAATGATAGAGAATACCTTAAACTACAGATTCAAACAAATCCCACAAGTTAATCTACCCCTGAATCTTTTAAATTGCACATAAAACCTGCATGCATTAATAAGAAATGACTTAACTTTATTAATGCTGCTTTATTTTAATTCTCTGGTCTAAATACAGATTACCATATAAGACTTAACTTTATTAATTTTTCTTTTGTAACATTTTTCCATCCTCAAAGCTACTCAAATGTACCTGAAAGCAGCACAATCAAAATTTTATTTTTAACATTCACATCCATTTGTTCTTCTGCACTCCAAATCTGGATCCATTATCTTTTTTCTTGTGCCTGAAACTTACTATTTCTTTCTATCCTGTTTATGTTATTTCCACAGTCATTTTGAAACATTCTCCTTCACTGCCTGCCAGCTGGAACTGCCCTTCAATGTCTAACCCTTTAGAACCTCCTTCTTTATGAAACATGATGCATAGTATAATTAAAGTGGATTCTGTTCCGCTGTATGTTGTCTAACATTTTGCTTTGTGCCTGAGAGAGCTATTTATTTCAGCGGCCACAGAATCTTTGGGAATTGGTAGCTCCCAACGAGGGTCAGTAGGCAGCATGGAGAACAGATGACAGCCTGCAATACCTCCTTCGCATTTCTGTAACGAGATCTGACATTTACAAAGTGCTGCATGTTGCCTTTCCCCACAAATCTCGGAAGACTTCATAAAAATAAAAGGCTTAATGATTATTCCTTCACATTTGATGTTTTTAAAAGTGCAAGATAAACTATTTCTGATTAAACTGAAGGAGGCTTTACCATTGTGGATATGGTGAAACCAGCTCTAAGAATATCTAAATGTAGGAATAGTAAATGTCAGAAAACCCTTTCCTAGAAACTGCAGTGCTGATCTGGAGCTGAGAACTGCCGTTCAGGGCAGGAAGGTGTGTTCCAAAGAATCAATATCCCTCTTCCGATAGGACTCTTACATTTAGATCTGGCAGAATTAGGTAGCATTTCAACTACCAAAGAGTTGATCAGTCTTCTATTTTAACTGTTCTCAAAAGAAATTTGAAAGGAAACTGAAGAACACCCTCAAAAGGTAGAAATAAACTTCCTTTAATGATAGAGAATACCTTAAACTACAGATTCAAACAAATCCCACAAGTTAATCTACCCCTGAATCTTTTAAATTGCACATAAAACCTGCATGCATTAATAAGAAATGACTTAACTTTATTAATGCTGCTTTATTTTTAATTCTCTGGTCTAAATACAGATTACCATATAAGAAACTTTCTGTAATATTTCCTTCATGTAGAATTTAGAAAATTGCTTAAGTTAACTTGTCTTTCCTGCAGTAAATAATTTAAGTGGGGAAAAAGTTAATCAATATTAAGTAAAAGGAGCTTTCGTGGCATTTTAAAGTAAAACTCAAGGACATTTGCGATGTGAATCCAGTTCCATTTCTCCCTTAGGGTCATATACAAAGCATGGAAAAGCTGGCTAAATAAATCAGTACTGGCTTTGGTAAGACAGGGGAATACACAAAGGATATTATCCAAGTGGATATTGCCATAAAGAGTTTAATGGAAAGAAAGATGTCTCCCTAAACTTCTTCCATTCTCCTCATGTCCACCCCAGCCAGGTTCCTCCTAAACAACATCCCTTACAGTTAAGGGTCAAGAAAACAGAATATGAGCACACTTCTTTTATTTAACAACAGCAACAACCAAGGGTCTTGGGACTTTCCTGGTGGTCCAGTGCTAACACTCCATGCTGCCAGTGCATGCGGCCTAGGTTCGCTCCCTGGTTAGGGAACTAGATCCCACATGCTGCAACTAAAGATTCCATGTGCCACAAACAAGACCCCACACAGCCAAATAAATATTTTTAAATGTCTCCTGATGATAAAACCTCATAAGTCACATATTATTTAAACCGCTACATTCTCTAGATTTTTATGAAATTCCTGAATTCTTGTAATTATGAGCTATATCTTACCTACAAAAAGCATATATAACAGATGATTTAGAACAAAAATTGCATGAACACCTACCTATACATTCACCACTGTATAAGAAATAGAATGCTACCCTGTTCCTTAGATGCTTTCTACATATCCCTGTATGACTGTATTACATCCCCTCTGCTCAGAATTGCCCTGGTTTTCTTTCTTAGTTTTATCATGTAAAAGTATGGTTATAGTTTGCTTGGTTATGAGGTTTATAATAACAGACTCATGACATATATATTGTTTTATGACATTTTTCATGTTCTGTGTTTCATTTATATTGATGTTTATATCTATAATATATGTTATTTATATATATATATATATATATATATATATATATATATATATATGTAAGACATATCATTGGCTAACATACCACAACTCATTTATTTATTCTATTGTCAGCAAATTATTTGAGATGCTTCCATTTTCTAAGGGTCTTCCCAGGTGGCATTTGTGGTAAAAAAAAAAAAAAAACCCACTGGCCAGTACAAGAGACAAAAGAGACATCAGTTCAATCTCTGGATCAAGAAGATTCCCTTGAGGGAGGCATAGCAACCCACTCCAGTATTCTTGCCTGAAGAATCCCATGGACAGAAGAGCCTGGCAGTCCACAGTCCACAGGGTCACACAAAGTCGAGCACCACGACTTAGCATGCACACGTTTCCCCAGTAATT
This sequence comes from Tragulus kanchil, assembly GCA_022376925.1. Classification (NCBI taxonomy): domain Eukaryota; kingdom Metazoa; phylum Chordata; class Mammalia; order Artiodactyla; family Tragulidae; genus Tragulus; species Tragulus kanchil. The sequence goes on from JAIOJX010000028.1 coordinate 184,237,148, forward strand.
CTTTTTTATTTTTTTTAATGTTAAACATCCACCAAAGTTGAAAGAATAGTATAATGTACCCCTTCACCTAAATTAACTCAGTTTTTACCATTTAACTACATTTATGTACACTTACTCTCTTTTTCCATACTAAAAAGAGTGGGATACAGAAAAAAATCTTTGTTTGAAGGTAAATTTATAGCTTTCAGACTCCATCAAGAATGTCAGTAAGTTGTCATGTACTACCTTTTATTCTAGAAAAATTCCCCAGTTTTGGGGGAGAACATCTCAAAATTTTGGTTTGGCTTGGTTTCCTCATGATTACATTTAGATTAAAAACCCTTTAAGAAAAGTTACATCGGCAATGCTGTGTCCCCATCTACTGTATCACGTTAACAGGCATGTTACCAAACTACCCCATTACCAGTGATAAGTTTGATTAGTATTTAGTTAAGGTGGTAGCCGTTAGACTTCTCCATTCTAAGGGTATATCCCAACTTCACAATTAATAACTCAAGTGACAGTAATAGTTGGAAACTCTAAATATCTTGCCCCTTCAACAATTCACTCAATGATGTTAGTATCCACTGATGATTCTTCCTTTACTCAGGTGTTTAATTTTTCTATTCCTATTATCTGGTAGTTGGCATTCTTCAATAAAAAAGTATTTTGCTTTCCCATCCTGTTTCTTTATATTTGTTTAACTGTATAATACTCACATGTGAATCAAGATAAAACTGCCATAACTTTAAAAACGCTCTATTCAGTAGAACTGAAGGCAGAAATAGATTTTTTTTAAATCCTACATTTATTAAAGGTAAAAAAATAAATCTACTAGGACAATCTAATGATTATAAATGTGTATGCACCTAATAAAGTCTCAATCATATGACTGTCAAGACTCACAGAACTAAAAAGAGAAGTATACAAATTCATAATCATTATAGATAACTGATCAAATAGTCAGAGAAAATATCAGTAAAGACAAAGAAGCTCTGCTAACATCATAGTAAATTTTATTTAATTTAAACTACTGAGTCTAATTTGAACTAATACACTGATCAGCTGTAGAAGATACATTATTTTGAAGTGTACCTGAAAACATTTCACAGAAACAGGCAATACACTAGGCCATCACTCAACAAATCTCAAAAAAAAAAAAAAAAATTAAAACTCAATAAATGTCAAAGGTCTGAAGTCATACAAATTTTGTTCTCTGATTACAATGGAATTAAATCTGAAAAAAATAAAATAAATAATTGGGAAGTTCCTAAATATTCAAAGTTTTTAAAAGCACTTTTAAATAAGGCATTAGACTGAACAAATCATATATTAGAAAATAAGAAAAACTGAAAATGAATGAGATAAGTATCCATTTCAAGAAGTTAAAGAAACAATGTAAAAAAATTCCTAAATAAAACTGAGAAAAAGAAATAAGAACTGAAATGCACTAATTAGAAATCAAAGATAAAAGCAACAAAGCCCAATTTTTACTCTTCAAAATTACTTAAAATTTATATAACCTAGAAAAGCAAACAAAAATATACAAATGGCTAATACAAAGTGTGAAAAAGGGTGACCACAAATACATGCTTCAGATACTTGAAAGATAAATTGAGTAATTTTATACCAAAATATGTTAAAATGTGTGTAAAATGGATAAAAACCTGATAAATACAAATTATCAAACTTACAAAACAAAAACTTACAGAAGAAAAACCAAAAATCAGAAAAACACTTCTTCAATAAAAAGTATTTTGCTTTCCCATCCTGTTTCTTTATATTTGTTTAACTGTATAATACTCACATGTGAATCAAGATAAAACTGCCATAACTTTAAAAACGCTCTATTCAGTAGAACTGAAGGCAGAAATAGATTTTTTTTAAATCCTACATTTATTAAAGGTAAAAAAATAAATCTACTAGGACAATCTAATGATTATAAATGTGTATGCACCTAATAAAGTCTCAATCATATGACTGTCAAGACTCACAGAACTAAAAAGAGAAGTATACAAATTCATAATCATTATAGATAACTGATCAAATAGTCAGAGAAAATATCAGTAAAGACAAAGAAGCTCTGCTAACATCATAGTAAATTTTATTTAATTTAAACTACTGAGTCTAATTTGAACTAATACACTGATCAGCTGTAGAAGATACATTATTTTGAAGTGTACCTGAAAACATTTCACAGAAACAGGCAATACACTAGGCCATCACTCAACAAATCTCAAAAAAATAAAAATTAAAACTCAATAAATGTCAAAGGTCTGAAGTCATACAAATTTTGTTCTCTGATTACAATGGAATTAAATCTGAAAAAAATAAAATAAATAATTGGGAAGTTCCTAAATATTCAAAGTTTTTAAAAGCACTTTTAAATAAGGCATTAGACTGAACAAATCATATATTAGAAAATAAGAAAAACTGAAAATGAATGAGATAAGTATCCATTTCAAGAAGTTAAAGAAACAATGTAAAAAAATTCCTAAATAAAACTGAGAAAAAGAAATAAGAACTGAAATGCACTAATTAGAAATCAAAGATAAAAGCAACAAAGCCCAATTTTTACTCTTCAAAATTACTTAAAATTTATATAACCTAGAAAAGCAAACAAAAATATACAAATGGCTAATACAAAGTGTGAAAAAGGGTGACCACAAATACATGCTTCAGATACTTGAAAGATAAATTGAGTAATTTTATACCAAAATATGTTAAAATGTGTGTAAAATGGATAAAAACCTGATAAATACAAATTATCAAACTTACAAAACAAAAACTTACAGAAGAAAAACCAAAAATCAGAAAAACACTTCTATCTATGGTAATATATATTCATATGCATACAGCTGATTTCTTTTTTTTTTTTTTTTTTTTGCAGGATGCTCTCAAGTAAAGAGCTTCCCTGGTGACTCAGGCGGTAAAATACCTGCCTGCCAATGCAGGAGATACAAGTTCAATTCCGGGTCAGAAGATCCCTTGGATAAGGTAATGGCAACCACTCCATTATCTTGCCCAAGAGATCCCATGGACAGAGGACCCTGTTGGGCTGGGGTCTCAAATGGTCAGACACAAATGAGCATGCACATACATACACAGACATACACACTCTCTAGAAAAGAGAAGTCAAAAAAACTAAGGTAGAATAGGAAAAGTTATAAAAGACAGAAGTCTCAGTTGAGACTTCCTCCAAGTGGAGTTCTGGCACAGTAGCTATACCATACAATCTCATGAGCTAAAAGGGTCTCATTTTCTGTACTTGCATCGCTTAGTTATTGGCCAACTTCTGTTCCAAAGAATGGAATGGCAGTGTACCCCGCATGGCAAAGTGGCTTACACTAAGCCAAAAGAAATCCTTTGGAAACTATAAATAATTACCAGTCAACCACAGCAGGTGAAGGATGTGTATGCCAGCCAATAAAGGGGACCTGGATGAGGCATCTATCCATCTATTGTGGTTCACCCCTTGTGTCATTCAGATTCACTCATTTATCAGGGTAGGTTCCACCCTATATAATCAGAACTTCTGCAGGATTCTGACTGGTGACAGTTTCTGGAACTATATCACGAAAGGAAAATTATCAGAACAAATTACAATCCCACTGCTATACGTTGGTCCTGAAGTCATAACTATAATCATCACTCAGCTTTTGTTGCCCATTCTGGATTTCCCTGAAATTTGGTTACCATTTTTGTTCATTCACATAGCTTGACTAATAAACTGACCCAAATCAATGGGTCCCCAAGGGAACTTGGCCATCTCGGAAACACTTTTGGTTGTCAAAGACGGTGCTGTTATTTTGTATTGGGTAGAGGTTAGGGGTGCTGCTAAGCATCCGACTATGCACAGGAGAGCTCTCCTCCACAAAGCACTATCTAGTCTAAAATGTCAGTAAAGCTGAGGCTGACAAACCCTGTCTTAAAAAATTTGGAAAAATCCTAATGGGTTTAGGGTGGTTCAAGGTTTTCTTTTTTTCAGTGGGCCAGTGACTTGGCTTCTTGGAGGAAGGCAAATTTAAAAGCATCTACCCAGGACAAATCTCCCCAAATGCTCCTTTACTTCAGGTAAGACCCCACCAGAGAGTGAATCAGGAAAACTAGTTTGAGAAATGGCTTTTTTACCAATTAGTTCTGTGTTTTTAGGTAAGTCTCTTCAACTCTAGGCTTAGATTTTTTCTCGTTTATAAATACAGGGGAATTATCTGATGGGTATATGGTCCTTTCAATTCTGACCTTCAGGTTTTGTGGTTAAATATTGCTTGGAGGAGGGAGATTAACACTGAACATTTACAATCATTTATTTGCCTCTTAGCATGAATTTGTTCATCAGCTCCTCTTATAAAAGACAGCTGCACAGAGAGCAAATAATAATGGGCGTTGTGGGAGGGGAGGGCATAACCCTGATAAACTGGAAGCTAGCTGGACAAGAAAATTGTGAAGGGAGGAGAAAACAATGAACAGGAAGGCCTGAAGCGCCAGACCTCTTACCAAGAGATAACCCAGGGCTGATCTGATAACCATTACAAGCTCAAGGATTTGCATAGAGTTTCATGCACATTAGATAGTTTAACCCTTACAGCAGACACATGAGACAGAAAGTGCTTTCTTAATTATCTTCATATTATAAATGAAAATTCTGATGCCAAAAGAGACAAGCAGATTCTTAAGTTATGTGTTCAGGAAAAGTCAGGACTTAAACTCACTTCTGCTGATGCTAAATCCTTGAGACTGTGAGAAGAAAATTGGACTGAGAGTCTGAAGACCTTGATCTGAATGCAGTTCTAGCCTTTTCCAGCTATGTAAAAGCTTGTTTCTTTATATCAAAATTATTTGAGTCCAATGCTGGGGGAGGCTTTTTCCATTTTCTCTGCACTCATTAATTACATTCCCCTGAGCTTGAAAGGGGTGATTCACTTTCAGCATTTCTAAAAAATAAATAAATAAAGTCTTGCCAAAGCACAAACATTAGTTCTGCCACATTATTCTTCAGGTCCATAGGCCATGTCTCAAAAACCTAAGAGAATAATGCTTATAAATTAACTCTGACTGTGAAAGGTTTTGAAAAAAATATTATGCTCTCATAAAAGTTTAGAAAGCATGGGTTTTGTGTCAGTATATTTGTATGACCCTTACTGTGTGCTAATTATCAGTTATTCTTAAAGCTGTTTCATATTGAGTTTTATCACACAGCAGCTTACAGAAAGGTTCTTGGAAAATAGCCTGAACTTCTGACTGTAAAGCCTTGTAAAAACTCTATCACATATTTAAGTATTGTTATACATATGGTTTCAAGTTCATCCAAATTAAAGAAGAGCTTTGGGGACCCATGAATTTGGGGGAGGTGTCAAATTTTTGCCTTGGTTCACTATTGAGTCAAACAAGCCAAGGTGTGAACCCTCTATCACACACTTCTTGGATGTACTTTCTATTTTGATGGCTCCACAGTTGATCCCAGACTCCACCATAAGTCATGTTTCTAGGGAGACTTTGACTCATTTGGCTCTTATAGCATATCACCTTCATGACAGGCCATGCATCTGTGCTTACTGCCCCCTGACTCCCTGTGTCAAAGCATGGCCCTGCAGTGGGAGCTTTTCCACCATAACTCATGAACAGCTGCATAATGTGGGGGGCAATGGGTAATGCTCAATCAATCTGGGACGGGAGCGGATGGATGAATACCTGTTCATCACTGTCAGTCCTTAGATTCAAGTTCAGTAAGGCATTTCATGTGACTTCAGAAGATCCCAGCAGGACTGGACTCTAGTTTTTCATGACTCTATAATGCTCAATAAAAATTATCTCTTATATTGGCATTTTGTATATTCCCTATTAAAATCTGTGCAATTGTTGCTTCTATTTCCTGAAATCACCTCCCAAATCAACTACCTGCTTATAAGTTGTTGGGTAGAGACAAAAGGCGATTGGTACTAGAAGTAGCCCTAGAAATTCTGGACATGAATCAGTCATCACTGCTGGTGACCAATGGAGTCATAATAATAGCAGATATGTTGCAACATCCAAATTAGAACAACTGTCATCTATGATTGGCTAGAATAATAAGTGACGGCAAAGAGTGGGGTATTGTGGGCTATTGGACAGAATTTGGTGGCAGTGGTAATTACAAGGTATGGTTTTGTTGGGTGCAAAGGAAACACTGAAGAAAAGAGAATGATTGGTCCAGTGAGGCAACTATCAACTAAGCGTGCATCTGTGTGTGTTCAGTTGCTTCAGCCATTTCCAACTCTTTGCAGCCCCACTGACTGCAGGGCCCCCCTTTCCCCTAAAGGTCCTTCCTCTTCCATGGGGTCTCCCAGGCAAGGTAATTAAGACTTAAAGCTGTTTCATATTGAGTTTTATCACACAGCAGCTTACAGAAAGGTTCTTGGAAAATAGCCTGAACTTCTGACTGTAAAGCCTTGTAAAAACTCTATCACATATTTAAGTATTGTTATACATATGGTTTCAAGTTCATCCAAATTAAAGAAGAGCTTTGGGGACCCATGAATTTGGGGGAGGTGTCAAATTTTTGCCTTGGTTCACTATTGAGTCAAACAAGCCAAGGTGTGAACCCTCTATCACACACTTCTTGGATGTACTTTCTATTTTGATGGCTCCACAGTTGATCCCAGACTCCACCATAAGTCATGTTTCTAGGGAGACTTTGACTCATTTGGCTCTTATAGCATATCACCTTCATGACAGGCCATGCATCTGTGCTTACTGCCCCCTGACTCCCTGTGTCAAAGCATGGCCCTGCAGTGGGAGCTTTTCCACCATAACTCATGAACAGCTGCATAATGTGGGGGGCAATGGGTAATGCTCAATCAATCTGGGACGGGAGCGGATGGATGAATACCTGTTCATCACTGTCAGTCCTTAGATTCAAGTTCAGTAAGGCATTTCATGTGACTTCAGAAGATCCCAGCAGGACTGGACTCTAGTTTTTCATGACTCTATAATGCTCAATAAAAATTATCTCTTATATTGGCATTTTGTATATTCCCTATTAAAATCTGTGCAATTGTTGCTTCTATTTCCTGAAATCACCTCCCAAATCAACTACCTGCTTATAAGTTGTTGGGTAGAGACAAAGGCGATTGGTACTAGAAGTAGCCCTAGAAATTCTGGACATGAATCAGTCATCACTGCTGGTGACCAATGGAGTCATAATAATAGCAGATATGTTGCAACATCCAAATTAGAACAACTGTCATCTATGATTGGCTAGAATAATAAGTGACGGCAAAGAGTGGGGTATTGTGGGCTATTGGACAGAATTTGGTGGCAGTGGTAATTACAAGGTATGGTTTTGTTGGGTGCAAAGGAAACACTGAAGAAAAGAGAATGATTGGTCCAGTGAGGCAACTATCAACTAAGCGTGCATCTGTGTGTGTTCAGTTGCTTCAGCCATTTCCAACTCTTTGCAGCCCCACTGACTGCAGCTTGCCAGGCTCCTCTTCCATGGGGTCTCCCAGGCAAGGATATTGAAATGGGTTGCCAATTCCTTCTCCATGAAACCCATAAAGGTCTCCATAGAAGAGTTGAAGGAAAACCTCTTAGCCTGTAGTCATAGGGTAGCCTGTGTTGAAGACTACATTCCAGGTTTTGTTTTTTCAAGAGACTCAAAGAACTTCAAAAGGAGACGGATGTGCAGGTGCAACATGACTCCTACAGTAAAGGAATTCTGATAGAGGAGGGGTATGGCCCTGATAACCAATATGGAAATATTTTGGTGGACAAGTCTAAGAAGGTTTAACTCCAAACTTCCTAGATTCTCTAGGCCAGAAAAAACATCCTTCCTCCCTTTAGAGAGGACAGCAGTCTCCCCTAGTCTGGAGACCATGCAAAGAACTCACTCAACATTATGTTTGTTTCCCTCAGGACCGGGCATGCTTTTCCTCATTCTCACAAATCATTGCTTAGTATCAGATCTCACCAAAACCTAAACAAGAAAACAGTATTTCTGTTATGAAAAGTAATAAAGTAATAGATTATTCACTAAAAGAATTGCACCTTTTGGTTAATAAGTACAATGAATCATGAGAGTTCCCCTTGGATCAAAAATAAGTCTGGAAGAGAACTTAATCACATAGATGCACTCTCTCATGACAGAGAATTTAATATTCTGGCCTGAATACCTAAACCCAATCTAATACATTGCCGAAAGTGCTCCTCAAAGCTCGGATGGTCCTATAGGCCACAGTAATTGATGTCAGATATAGGGGTTACTGTGGAAATTTTAATCAACTTTATAGAGGTACTACTTACATATAACCAATGCACACATTTTAAGTACAAGTTCCAAAAGTTTTGGTAAGTGCAGATACCATGTACATCCTAATAAATATAAAAAATATTTTCACCACCACAAGAAGCTCCCTTGTGCCCTTCGTGGTAACTCATTCACTTCGCAATAGGAAACACTGAAGAAAAGAGAATGATTGGTCCAGTGAGGCAACTATCAACTAAGCGTGCATCTGTGTGTGTTCAGTTGCTTCAGCCATTTCCAACTCTTTGCAGCCCCACTGACTGCAGCTTGCCAGGCTCCTCTTCCATGGGGTCTCCCAGGCAAGGATATTGAAATGGGTTGCCAATTCCTTCTCCATGAAACCCATAAAGGTCTCCATAGAAGAGTTGAAGGAAAACCTCTTAGCCTGTAGTCATAGGGTAGCCTGTGTTGAAGACTACATTCCAGGTTTTGTTTTTTCAAGAGACTCAAAGAACTTCAAAAGGAGACGGATGTGCAGGTGCAACATGACTCCTACAGTAAAGGAATTCTGATAGAGGAGGGGTATGGCCCTGATAACCAATATGGAAATATTTTGGTGGACAAGTCTAAGAAGGTTTAACTCCAAACTTCCTAGATTCTCTAGGCCAGAAAAAACATCCTTCCTCCCTTTAGAGAGGACAGCAGTCTCCCCTAGTCTGGAGACCATGCAAAGAACTCACTCAACATTATGTTTGTTTCCCTCAGGACCGGGCATGCTTTTCCTCATTCTCACAAATCATTGCTTAGTATCAGATCTCACCAAAACCTAAACAAGAAAACAGTATTTCTGTTATGAAAAGTAATAAAGTAATAGATTATTCACTAAAAGAATTGCACCTTTTGGTTAATAAGTACAATGAATCATGAGAGTTCCCCTTGGATCAAAAATAAGTCTGGAAGAGAACTTAATCACATAGATGCACTCTCTCATGACAGAGAATTTAATATTCTGGCCTGAATACCTAAACCCAATCTAATACATTGCCGAAAGTGCTCCTCAAAGCTCGGATGGTCCTATAGGCCACAGTAATTGATGTCAGATATAGGGGTTACTGTGGAAATTTTAATCAACTTTATAGAGGTACTACTTACATATAACCAATGCACACATTTTAAGTACAAGTTCCAAAAGTTTTGGTAAGTGCAGATACCATGTACATCCTAATAAATATAAAAAATATTTTCACCACCACAAGAAGCTCCCTTGTGCCCTTCGTGGTTAATTATTCTCATTCTCCACTTCAGACAATGGTAGATCTGATTTCTATCCCTATAGAGAAGTTTTCCCTATCTTAGACCTTCATATGAAAAAAAAATCATATCATGTGGAAACTTGTGTGTTTTCTCTTTTTTCACACAACACAGTATCTTTGAGTTTCAAACATATAGTTGCAAGTCACAGTAACCCATGCCTTTCATTATCTCATTTTTCAAACACACCAGTTTGTTTATATACCTACTGATGGGTTTTTGGTTTGTTTCTATCTGAGCTAATAGGAAGAAGCTATTAAAAACATTCCTGGAAAGTTTTCATGTGGAACTACATTTTCATTTCTCTTGAGTAAAATTCTTCGGAGAGGAATTACTGGATTACGTAAGAATAGGTTTATGATTTTTATAAGAAACTCTGTCTTCCAAGGTAATTGTATATTTCACATTCCCAGCAAGAATGCATGCGGGTTCTACTTGCTTCTCATCCTCATCAACTTGCTGAGGTCTTTGTAATTTTTAAGGTCTTAATTTTAACTATTCTGATGATTGTGACATAGTATCATAATGAGGTTTTAACTTGAATTTCTCTAGTAGTAGATGCTCTAGAAGGTTGTGCATCTTTCATGTGATTATTTGCCACTTGTATATCTAACCTGTGAGTACCTGATCAAATCTTCTACCTTCTCTTAAAATTTTGTTGCTTATCTTCCTATCACTAGAGTGTTCTTAGGTTTTGCTTAGGTAGGTCAAAGGTAATTTTTACTCATAAGCGTAACTTTTAACCCGAAAGCATCCCTTCCAGCATCTCCAACTGAGATGTTGGAGTTGTTACAGAGATGTTAATGAGGTTTTGCCAACTCTGGCTGGGCTGAAATTCCAATGTTCCCAGCACACTTCATCCTGATCTGTACTATCTCTGTTCTCTATACCCTATTGGTGTTATTCTCTGATAAGGTTCTAGTAGCCTGGACCTGTTGCAATGTGGAAAATTACTTCCATTCAATGCTGGCCTCTAAATGTACTACAAAGTTATCTCACCTAAAGGCCATGGAACACAAGGCAAATTTAAATAGTTTCATTAAATTATTTAAAAACACACAGTAAGAAGCAAGAGAAGTGGCACAAATTAACATTTTTAGGGTAGGTTACAAGTGGACAGAAGGACCACACTACTTGAGTTCTGAATTATGTAATGTTCATCTGTCCTATCTTTCTCTCTCTCTTTCAGCTATAGTAGCTTCCTTGCTGATGCTATGACCATAAGATCCAGAACTGAAGTTAGACCAAGGGGTTTCATAGACAGATGGTGTCCTGGACCAATAACTCGTGTTTGCTCTATTGGGAAGATGCATGGACAAGGACACCTGGCCATTGCAAGAAGTTGCCAGTTAGAGTATTAAACAACCATGGGTCTTATTTGCATTTCTCACATAGAGTCCACATGGGACTGTCAGTCCAAAAGAGGCACCATCATGACTTGCTCCTTCTATCTCTGTCTCTAAGTAATGTTCATACTTGTTCCATCATCGTGGTTATTCATTCTACTAATCTCTGGAATGTCTTTCAGGTTACTGATTCATTCACAATCTATATTTAGCATGTCTTATAAATTCTGCTGAAGCCCCATAGGATTTTTGTTTTACTATTCTCTATATTTAACATATCCTATGAGATTTACTTGTGTATCATAAGCTCCCAACTTACTTTCTATCTATGTTAATCACTTACAGGTTTCATCATTCCTTTAATAATCCTTCTTTCTATGAAAGACTAAATATTCTCAAACAATACAGTATACTCATCTTATATCTGTGTCTGTGCCACTCAATCCTCAGCAAAGCACCCACCAAATTCCTAGATCCAAGCCATAGCCCACTGAGTGAAGAAGAGACTGGGTCTCCTTGAAGAAGGACTTTGGAATTCCATTAAGATATATATATGTATATGTATATAATAGTCCCTGAATTCTCCCCTATGAAGTACTTATGGTCATTCATCAGAGTAACTGTATATTAGAGAAAGGAGTATACCCCAAACACGTCAAGGGCTACTGAAAACAAGTTCTGAGTTAACACTGATACAAGAAGAGTAATGCCAGTTAGAGGGTTAAAGGAGGACAGGTGATTAATGGGGTGTAACAATGGTGCAAATGAGTTTTGCCCACATAGTTGAAAGTAGAGTAATATAATAGAATGGCCTCTTACAAACTCCGCTAAGGTATCATCTCAGAGCCAATATCATACAAGTTTTGATAACTCTTTCCTGCAGTAAGAGCTGTATAAAGCAAACCAGTACCATTATATGGTGACTCATTCCCAGAATCAGAACAAATTATTGGTTCTGAAAATCAAAAGATGGAAGCCTTTTACCTTTATCACCACCAATTTTAATGGTCTCCTTGAGAAATTTTCATTTTTCATAGTAGGAGTTAAAGTTTTCATTTCTCATAGTAGGAATAGAAGTTTCATTCCTCATAGTAGGGTCTGATGGAGGTCCTGGCTGCAGAGGGGAACACATCCACAAGGGGCAACAGTAAGGGGTCTATTAAACAAGTGCTCTAAGTACCATCTGGTATCAGGGGCCAGGAACCAAGAAGAGAATGACTATAGTGATGAGGAATGCATCCTGAGTATGGCAGGGAGTAAAGTTTGCTTCTCCATAATAGTGACAAGGAGAAATATGTCTAGAAATGAAGAAATTAATTGGGACATTTTTGGGGACCTGCTCCCATGTCTGATGATACTAGCAAATGTACATCTGCAGGAAACAGTGCAATAAAATTCAGACCCCCAGTAATGAAGGTCTGGGTCATGCCACAAGGCAAGCAACCTATAAGCTCCCTAACTCCCTATGAAGTTCATCATTCCTTTAATAATCCTTCTTTCTATGAAAGACTAAATATTCTCAAACAATACAGTATACTCATCTTATATCTGTGTCTGTGCCACTCAATCCTCAGCAAAGCACCCACCAAATTCCTAGATCCAAGCCATAGCCCACTGAGTGAAGAAGAGACTGGGTCTCCTTGAAGAAGGACTTTGGAATTCCATTAAGATATATATATGTATATGTATATAATAGTCCCTGAATTCTCCCCTATGAAGTACTTATGGTCATTCATCAGAGTAACTGTATATTAGAGAAAGGAGTATACCCCAAACACGTCAAGGGCTACTGAAAACAAGTTCTGAGTTAACACTGATACAAGAAGAGTAATGCCAGTTAGAGGGTTAAAGGAGGACAGGTGATTAATGGGGTGTAACAATGGTGCAAATGAGTTTTGCCCACATAGTTGAAAGTAGAGTAATATAATAGAATGGCCTCTTACAAACTCCGCTAAGGTATCATCTCAGAGCCAATATCATACAAGTTTTGATAACTCTTTCCTGCAGTAAGAGCTGTATAAAGCAAACCAGTACCATTATATGGTGACTCATTCCCAGAATCAGAACAAATTATTGGTTCTGAAAATCAAAAGATGGAAGCCTTTTACCTTTATCACCACCAATTTTAATGGTCTCCTTGAGAAATTTTCATTTTTCATAGTAGGAGTTAAAGTTTTCATTTCTCATAGTAGGAATAGAAGTTTCATTCCTCATAGTAGGGTCTGATGGAGGTCCTGGCTGCAGAGGGGAACACATCCACAAGGGGCAACAGTAAGGGGTCTATTAAACAAGTGCTCTAAGTACCATCTGGTATCAGGGGCCAGGAACCAAGAAGAGAATGACTATAGTGATGAGGAATGCATCCTGAGTATGGCAGGGAGTAAAGTTTGCTTCTCCATAATAGTGACAAGGAGAAATATGTCTAGAAATGAAGAAATTAATTGGGACATTTTTGGGGACCTGCTCCCATGTCTGATGATACTAGCAAATGTACATCTGCAGGAAACAGTGCAATAAAATTCAGACCCCCAGTAATGAAGGTCTGGGTCATGCCACAAGGCAAGCAACCTAGACTAGTGAAAATGTTAACTGAGGATAGGAGAACCTAGAAAAAATGGTTTGGAACAGAAAGATAAATCAATTATGGCTTTGGGATCAATATAAAAGCAAATAGCTTGTTACACTAACAGTTAAATACTGTCTTTTAAAAAGTAGCCAGTTTTATTAGGAGCAATTGGAATACAACATTACATTATTTAAGGTGAATTCTGTTGCAAATTGCAGTTAGTCACTAGCTAGAAGAAGTCATAATTTAGGTTTTAATGTAAAGAGCCAACAGTTCTTAGATGTGAACTTACTGAATGCATCCTGTATCTGACCGCACCTCCTCTCAGACTCATCTCTGATTCCAGCTCAAGTTTGATAAACAATTCTATGTGGATTTTACTCATTCCTCCACTTTCTACTAAGTTAAAGTGTAGGAATCTACCTGGAACTCAACAGCATGGCACTTGTACCGTCCAGAAGAGTGTGTGTACTGAAGGTAGGGATTAAAGATACCCATGTAACAGTCAATGAAGAGTGATGGGAGTCAACAGGTACATGTTTGCCCCATCAATTCTCTGGTGGACAACTCCAAGAATTGCTTAACTGCCTCTGTCCTTTTAGAAGGTCCTGACATTGTTAGGTTTCACCATCTTGATCTTTTTTTCTTTTTGATATCACACTCTTAAATTGATTTTTTATCCTTCCCAGTTTTATTCACCCCAGTCCCTCAGAATCATAATCATAATCAACCCTCAAAATCATGACCCTGAAATCTGCTTTAGCTAGAGGAGGAAATTTAGACTAAGACAAATACCAATCCTATACCCTTCTTGTTGTGTAATGGTGAGAAAATTACTTTATTTCTCTTTGTTTTACTTGTCTTACTTACACAATGGTAATGTTAATGGCACAGAACAGTTTTGAGAATTAAGCGACAGAGTATAATGACTGGCATGTAATACAAAGTAAATATTCACTGTTTTTTATTATTGTTATTATTGTTATAAAGCTTTTTCCTGGAACACAAAATTAGGGTCTTACAGCTCATTTAGGAAAAATTTAGCAGTGCTGAAATAAGAACAGTCTGACTTGAAAATAAGATCAAGACATCCCCACTGGTTTTTTCCTTTAATATGTAAAGCCTCAAGAAATTCTAGGGTCATTAATGGAGTCCCACTGACTACATACATTTTAATTTAAGAGATCTACATGAAGCTGAGACTTCTAACAGTTTTAACTCTTAAGAGCACATATAAGTAGTAAGAACTGCTAATCTCGAAGTGGTTCTAATCTTGAAGTGGTTAGCACAAAATGTCAGTCTCAACACAGGTTTAGCTTACAGAAGATTCACATATATTACACGTATAAATCTATATGCACATGACATATATGTACATGATATGTATAGACATATGTGTATATGATATGTACACATCTTCTACTTCTAGCTTCAACTTAAAAAATTTAAGTAAAATGACAGTATTAAGAAAATATTTATTCTTACTTCAAAGCACAGATTTAAAGAAATTTGGCTTGGAGTCTCCAGTGTACTACCTTCTATGAAATTCATTACATAACTTCCTATTAAAGTGTAGGAATCTACCTGAACTCAACAGCATGGCACTTGTACCGTCCAGAAGAGTGTGTGTACTGAAGGTAGGGATTAAAGATACCCATGTAACAGTCAATGAAGAGTGATGGGAGTCAACAGGTACATGTTTGCCCCATCAATTCTCTGGTGGACAACTCCAAGAATTGCTTAACTGCCTCTGTCCTTTTAGAAGGTCCTGACATTGTTAGGTTTCACCATCTTGATCTTTTTTTCTTTTTGATATCACACTCTTAAATTGATTTTTTATCCTTCCCAGTTTTATTCACCCCAGTCCCTCAGAATCATAATCATAATCAACCCTCAAAATCATGACCCTGAAATCTGCTTTAGCTAGAGGAGGAAATTTAGACTAAGACAAATACCAATCCTATACCCTTCTTGTTGTGTAATGGTGAGAAAATTACTTTATTTCTCTTTGTTTTACTTGTCTTACTTACACAATGGTAATGTTAATGGCACAGAACAGTTTTGAGAATTAAGCGACAGAGTATAATGACTGGCATGTAATACAAAGTAAATATTCACTGTTTTTTATTATTGTTATTATTGTTATAAAGCTTTTTCCTGGAACACAAAATTAGGGTCTTACAGCTCATTTAGGAAAAATTTAGCAGTGCTGAAATAAGAACAGTCTGACTTGAAAATAAGATCAAGACATCCCCACTGGTTTTTTTTTTCCTTTAATATGTAAAGCCTCAAGAAATTCTAGGGTCATTAATGGAGTCCCACTGACTACATACATTTTAATTTAAGAGATCTACATGAAGCTGAGACTTCTAACAGTTTTAACTCTTAAGAGCACATATAAGTAGTAAGAACTGCTAATCTCGAAGTGGTTCTAATCTTGAAGTGGTTAGCACAAAATGTCAGTCTCAACACAGGTTTAGCTTACAGAAGATTCACATATATTACACGTATAAATCTATATGCACATGACATATATGTACATGATATGTATAGACATATGTGTATATGATATGTACACATCTTCTACTTCTAGCTTCAACTTAAAAAAAATTTAAGTAAAATGACAGTATTAAGAAAATATTTATTCTTACTTCAAAGCACAGATTTAAAGAAATTTGGCTTGGAGTCTCCAGTGTACTACCTTCTATGAAATCTTACATTACATAACTTCCTAAATGACATGTTATTCACTTCTTAAAGAATGAATATAGCGGGCTTCCCTGGTGGTCCAGTGAGTAAGGACACCGCCTTGCAGTGCAAGGGGCACAGGTTCGATCCCTGGCCTGGGAAGATCCCACATGCCGTGGAGCTGCTGGACAGATTTGTCCAATTACCGAGTCGGAGCTCTGGAGCGCATGCGCCCAGAGCCAGTGCTCTTCGACAACAGAGGCCACTGCGATGGGAGGCCCACACGGGCCGAAGATGGATGAAAATAGACAAATAAAAGACCAATAGAGGTGGCCCGCCTGCTCCCCTCCCTCCCACCCCCACCAAAATAATAAATAAATCTTTTTTAAAAAAAATGAATATAGCAATAACACTAGATCCATAGATGTATTATTAGGGTTAAAGGAGATGTTTATGAAAGCGATCTTTGCATTAAACATATTTAGAGGGCTTCCCTGGTGGTCCAATGAGTAAGGACACCACCTTGCAATGCAAGGGGCGCCAGTTCGATCCCTGGTCTGGGAAGATTCCACGTGCTTTGGAGTGGCTAGACCGATGTGTCTAATTACCAAGCCGGTGTTCTGGAGCACATGCACCCAGAGCCGGTGCTCTGCGACAACAGAGGCCACCGCGATGGGAGGCCCACACGGGCCAAAGAACAAAGATGGATGAAAACAGATAACTGAAAGACCAATAGAAGTGGCCCGTCCACCCCCTTCCCTCCCCAACCCATCTCCCCCCCCCAAATATTTACAAATATTAACACTTAATAATAATTTTACTTGCACATACCTTACAAATATCTCCTGTTTTGACGGAGTCACCAATGAACTCAATTTCAGAATGGAAAAGCCTTCTTTTTCTAGCCCTCTCAAATTACTTGGTGATTTTGAGCTCCTATCCATAGGATGGAACTGCAGCCATCTTGACTTTGTGGAAGGGCCAGTTTCTCTTCCATTCTGCTAGAACGTAGCTGCAGGAAGTTGAGAATCAGCTCTGTTTTATGTCTTTGTGCTTGTTAAGGCACTTCAGTCATGTCTGACTCTTTGTGACTCTATGGACCATAGCCTACCAGGCTTCTCTGAAATGGGTTTCCATGCCCTCTTCCAGGGGATCTTCCTGACACAGGAATGAAACCCGTGTCTCTTATGTCTTCTGCGTTGGCAGGCGGGCTCTTTACCACTAGCACCACCTGGGAAGTCCCTACTTTATGCCTGAGGCATATTAATCTTCCTGAACCCCTTATCTCCATGCCCACTGCAAGAGAATTACAGCTCTTACACACTTACATGGGGCTCTTCCCGACCACCTTGATATTTCTTCTCTGGTTGGAGGCTTGTAGGACCCATACTTATTCTCATCAATAAGCTGTCACACATTAAGAACACTCAGAAGTGATTGATTCTTTCCAGCCAGGGGAATCTAAGGCAGCTCCAAGGAAGAGGCAGCACTTGAGCTGCACCACATAGACTTTCAGAAGATAAAAAACAGGATGAGGCCATTAGGGACAGTAAAGAGCATGAGTAAAGTCACAAGGTCATGGAATAATGTTCAAAAAGACTGAGTTAAGTATATGATGCAAAGAGTGTTGAGGCTAGTGGAGAAAAACAAGCAGTACAAACAGGTTAAGATCAGATAATGAAGGTCAAATATAAGGAGTACTTTCTGAGCAATATGAAGCCATTTGGAGTTTAAATTGGATTGAGATGGCATAATTAGAGCTGAACTGTAAATAATTAGGGCCTGAATGGGGCAATATCATTGAGATAGGCAAGAAAGAAATCCTTTTGAGACACTAAAAGGGGAAAAACAGACTTACAAAGTGTCTTCCTGCAAATTCAGAAGAAAGGTAATTTTTAAAATATGACTAAGAGGTTGAACATTGGTGGCTTAGGGAAGTGGATTATTAACCAAGGTAAGGAAAGTAGGAGAGAAAACCTACTGGCTGTACAGAAAGGGGAAGAAACCCATTGTTGGGCTCCATTCATTGACTGAGTCATTTTTTCATCCATAGGGAGGTATAACATATCTAGGTAAATGTATAAATATGCATTAATCTTAAGTGAATTTTCACATTTATATTAATATGTGAAGCCATAGTACAGATCGATATAGATCAATTTCTAGCAAACCATAAGATTTCCTCATGCCTATTTCTAGTCAACAAACATCTCCCTTGGTGAATTTTGAATTAGGTTCATTTTTATTTTATGTTTTATTAAGCAAATATTTACTGAGGTTACAGAAGTGCTAGGAAAATATGGGGAATAGACAGAAAGTACAGACACAGTTGCTTTCTGGCCCCAAAAGGCTATTTTATTTATGGTCTAGTGCAGTGGTTCTTACTTTACCTAGACATAAAAGCCACCTTAGACTATTGTTTAAAATGTGGATTTGGTAGATTCCTCCCTCAGAATCTTAATTCAGCACTTTTAGAGTGGAGCCTTGCAAAACTCATTTTTAATGAATGTCCTGGTTTACTTTGAAGCAGATGATCTTTAAGGTCAGACTACAGAAACACAGACCTATACAGAGGTAGGGCCTTGTATTCTGTGCTAAGGAATCTGGACAGAAGCCTGAGTAAAGTCACAAGGTCATGGAATAATGTTCAAAAGACTGAGTTAAGTATATGATGCAAAGAGTGTTGAGGCTAGTGGAGAAAACAAGCAGTACAAACAGGTTAAGATCAGATAATGAAGGTCAAATATAAGGAGTACTTTCTGAGCAATATGAAGCCATTTGGAGTTTAAATTGGATTGAGATGGCATAATTAGAGCTGAACTGTAAATAATTAGGGCCTGAATGGGGCAATATCATTGAGATAGGCAAGAAAGAAATCCTTTTGAGACACTAAAAGGGGAAAAACAGACTTACAAAGTGTCTTCCTGCAAATTCAGAAGAAAGGTAATTTTTAAAATATGACTAAGAGGTTGAACATTGGTGGCTTAGGGAAGTGGATTATTAACCAAGGTAAGGAAAGTAGGAGAGAAAACCTACTGGCTGTACAGAAAGGGGAAGAAACCCATTGTTGGGCTCCATTCATTGACTGAGTCATTTTTTCATCCATAGGGAGGTATAACATATCTAGGTAAATGTATAAATATGCATTAATCTTAAGTGAATTTTCACATTTATATTAATATGTGAAGCCATAGTACAGATCGATATAGATCAATTTCTAGCAAACCATAAGATTTCCTCATGCCTATTTCTAGTCAACAAACATCTCCCTTGGTGAATTTTGAATTAGGTTCATTTTTATTTTATGTTTTATTAAGCAAATATTTACTGAGGTTACAGAAGTGCTAGGAAAATATGGGGAATAGACAGAAAGTACAGACACAGTTGCTTTCTGGCCCCAAAAGGCTATTTTATTTATGGTCTAGTGCAGTGGTTCTTACTTTACCTAGACATAAAAGCCACCTTAGACTATTGTTTAAAATGTGGATTTGGTAGATTCCCCCCTCAGAATCTTAATTCAGCACTTTTAGAGTGGAGCCTTGCAAAACTCATTTTTAATGAATGTCCTGGTTTACTTTGAAGCAGATGATCTTTAAGGTCAGACTACAGAAACACAGACCTATACAGAGGTAGGGCCTTGTATTCTGTGCTAAGGAATCTGGACATAAGCCTGAGAGTTTCAGGGAAGCACTGGAGCATTAAAAAGAAAATATAAAAGGGCTTCCCTGGTGGTCCAGTGGGTAAGGATAACACCTTGCAGTACAAGGGTCGCCAGTTCAATCCCTGGCCTGGGAAGATCCCAAGTGCTGTGGAGCGGCTGGACCGATGTGTCCAACTACCAAGCAGGAGCTCTGGAGCACATGTGCCCAGAGCCAGTGCTCTGTAACGAGAGAGGCCACTGCAATGGGAGGCCCACAAAGGCAAAAGAACAAAGATGGAAATAAATGGAAGACCAACAGAAGTGGCCAAAAAAAAAAAAAAAAAAGCAAACATTAAAAAAAAAGAAGAAGCAAAAAACGTCATGGTTTTGTATTTTTAAATGATTCTAGAAGCAGAGTGGAGAAAGAATGAACTGGACAGAGGAAGAGTGCTACCGGGTCAGTAGCATGAAGGTTATTCCCATGGTTCAGATGAAGCAAGAAAATGTTTTTCTTCTGCAGAGAAGACATATTCAGAAAATGCTTAAAATAAACACTCCAGAGCACTTGTGACCAATTAGATGTGGGTATGTGGTGGGGAGCTGATAAAGATGACAGAGAAGATGCCTAGCTGTCTTTAATAATGTAGATTAAAAGATTCACCTGGACTTTGAAGCTATCCTGACCTCCATGGCTGCTACCCACATCAGAATGCTGAACAAGTAACACAAGTCCATTTGTCCAGAGTCACGGAGGGCAGATTTCAGTGCCAAAAGCTGACTGGTATTTATCTTAATACAAAGGGCAGCATCTAAACAATAGTCTATTGGGAGTCCACTTAATAAACTTTATCAGACTCTCAAAGGCTGATCTTGATGGTTTTCAGGAAGTCAGTTCCAAGAATGTTCCTTCTCCTGGGGAGTTAATTGCTGTTTTCTCAACTAAATGCAAAACACTTTAACTTGGGGTGGGAAAGGGTATAAAATCAAAGGAAATCTTGTATTTATCATTGGAAAAGAAGCCTGGGAGGAAGTGGGATAAAGACTAATTGCCAAGTATCATTTCCAGCTTTTGTCACAGATGCCTGGTTTACTTTGAAGCAGATGATCTTTAAGGTCAGACTACAGAAACACAGACCTATACAGAGGTAGGGCCTTGTATTCTGTGCTAAGGAATCTGGACATAAGCCTGAGAGTTTCAGGGAAGCACTGGAGCATTAAAAAGAAAATATAAAAGGGCTTCCCTGGTGGTCCAGTGGGTAAGGATAACACCTTGCAGTACAAGGGTCGCCAGTTCAATCCCTGGCCTGGGAAGATCCCAAGTGCTGTGGAGCGGCTGGACCGATGTGTCCAACTACCAAGCAGGAGCTCTGGAGCACATGTGCCCAGAGCCAGTGCTCTGTAACGAGAGAGGCCACTGCAATGGGAGGCCCACAAAGGCAAAAGAACAAAGATGGAAATAAATGGAAGACCAACAGAAGTGGCCAAAAAAAAAAAAAAAAAAGCAAACATTAAAAAAAAAGAAGAAGAAGATAAAAAAGTCATGGTTTTGTATTTTTAAATGATTCTAGAAGCAGAGTGGAGAAAGAATGAACTGGACAGAGGAAGAGTGCTACCGGGTCAGTAGCATGAAGGTTATTCCCATGGTTCAGATGAAGCAAGAAAATGTTTTTCTTCTGCAGAGAAGACATATTCAGAAAATGCTTAAAATAAACACTCCAGAGCACTTGTGACCAATTAGATGTGGGTATGTGGTGGGGAGCTGATAAAGATGACAGAGAAGATGCCTAGCTGTCTTTAATAATGTAGATTAAAAGATTCACCTGGACTTTGAAGCTATCCTGACCTCCATGGCTGCTACCCACATCAGAATGCTGAACAAGTAACACAAGTCCATTTGTCCAGAGTCACGGAGGGCAGATTTCAGTGCCAAAAGCTGACTGGTATTTATCTTAATACAAAGGGCAGCATCTAAACAATAGTCTATTGGGAGTCCACTTAATAAACTTTATCAGACTCTCAAAGGCTGATCTTGATGGTTTTCAGGAAGTCAGTTCCAAGAATGTTCCTTCTCCTGGGGAGTTAATTGCTGTTTTCTCAACTAAATGCAAAACACTTTAACTTGGGGTGGGAAAGGGTATAAAATCAAAGGAAATCTTGTATTTATCATTGGGAAAGAAGCCTGGGAGGGAAGTGGGATAAAGACTAATTGCCAAGTATCATTTCCAGCTTTTGTCACAGAGCCTTTTGTCATTATCAGCTGAGAGGTGACGTGGCTGGGATGTGACAAACAGAAGCTATGTCTCAGCCCTTCCTGAGACAACTTCTCGGATATCTAAGAACCCCTCAACTTCTTGGATAGCCATGGAGAGTAAGAACAAAGCTACAGCTAGGATCTCCTGGCCTCTTCAACCTCATGTCCTCTTTAGATCCTCTTATATAACACCAAATGAGAGTTCAGTGGCCACACTGTAACTTCACTATAGATCCCTATAATCTTTCCACAAGCTACCTACTCCGAGTCTGACAAGAGTCCTGGAAGTAAGAAAGTTAAGATGTTTATCTTCCTTTTCAGATGGCAGCACTGGAGCTTAGGAAGCTAAAGTGTTCTCCCTAAGGTCATGCATACATTTCCTTTTGGAATGACACTAAAGCATCATGTACCAAAAGACCTGGGTTATTTCTGCAAAATTGAGCAGTCTCCCAAGGACCAAAGACAATCTGCTAGCCTGTTCTTAATCCACTTTTCTCCCTTCTCCTGAAAGAGCAGCACATCTCCCATGAGCATGTACAGTGCCACAAGGAGCCTGGGCCGAGAGCATATTCTAGCAAGAACACAACATAGTCAAAGGATGTACACCACAATCCTTTCCTCCTCCTCATGTAAAAGGTATGCAGATCTCCAAGACACCATGAACAGATGCTGAAGTTGAACACTGGAAACTATTTCTTTTTCTTTGTGCCCATGTTGCTGGGAGAGTCTGATAAAAAGAAACAAACAAACAAAAAAACAGGAAAATCTTGGCGAGTGATGTACTTTATTTTTCTTCTTTTCCTGAGTCCTGGCTCACTCTTAGCACTCAAACAGAATTGGAAAAAGAGATGACAATACTGATTCTTGAAAAATGTTTCCTGTTTCAGATATATAGAGGCCATCGCTGTCAGCATTTGGCTTTGCCATCTGTCGTTTGTCACAGAAATCCAACACTTTTTTATATAAACCTTGCTTAACTGAAATTCACTTGAAACAATTCTAAATATGAAGAATTGTTTAATTTAGCAGCAACTCAGCCTATGGGCCAGAAAAATTCAAAATTAAAGTGTTGGAGAATTATCACGCCTGCCATCTTGATGGTGCTTAGCTCCCTTACTATATGAGTTTGGGTAAACTCCAGAAATGAGCAAATGTTTAAGAGACAAGAAATCATCACTGAAACCTTACTAGTAAAAGAGTTTGGGTAAACTCCGAAATGAACAGGAAGCTACAGCTAGGTTTTGTTTCAACCTCATGTCCTCTTTAGATCCTCTTATATAACACCAAATGAGAGTTCAGTGGCCACACTGTAACTTCACTATAGATCCCTATAATCTTTCCACAAGCTACCTACTCCGAGTCTGACAAGAGTCCTGGAAGTAAGAAAGTTAAGATGTTTATCTTCCTTTTCAGATGGCAGCACTGGAGCTTAGGAAGCTAAAGTGTTCTCCCTAAGGTCATGCATACATTTCCTTTTGGAATGACACTAAAGCATCATGTACCAAAAGACCTGGGTTATTTCTGCAAAATTGAGCAGTCTCCCAAGGACCAAAGACAATCTGCTAGCCTGTTCTTAATCCACTTTTCTCCCTTCTCCTGAAAGAGCAGCACATCTCCCATGAGCATGTACAGTGCCACAAGGAGCCTGGGCCGAGAGCATATTCTAGCAAGAACACAACATAGTCAAAGGATGTACACCACAATCCTTTCCTCCTCCTCATGTAAAAGGTATGCAGATCTCCAAGACACCATGAACAGATGCTGAAGTTGAACACTGGAAACTATTTCTTTTTCTTTGTGCCCATGTTGCTGGGAGAGTCTGATAAAAAGAAACAAACAAACAAAAAAACAGGAAAATCTTGGCGAGTGATGTACTTTATTTTTCTTCTTTTCCTGAGTCCTGGCTCACTCTTAGCACTCAAACAGAATTGGAAAAAGAGATGACAATACTGATTCTTGAAAAATGTTTCCTGTTTCAGATATATAGAGGCCATCGCTGTCAGCATTTGGCTTTGCCATCTGTCGTTTGTCACAGAAATCCAACACTTTTTTATATAAACCTTGCTTAACTGAAATTCACTTGAAACAATTCTAAATATGAAGAATTGTTTAATTTAGCAGCAACTCAGCCTATGGGCCAGAAAAATTCAAAATTAAAGTGTTGGAGAATTATCACGCCTGCCATCTTGATGGTGCTTAGCTCCCTTACTATATGAGTTTGGGTAAACTCCAGAAATGAGCAAATGTTTAAGAGACAAGAAATCATCACTGAAACAGTATGCTGCTATTCTAATGTCTAACAATGAAGCACATCATTAGGTATGAACTTTCCTGTTGTGAACTACACCAGGTTCCCATGAACCTGGTGGGAAATGAGCAGACTCAGATATTTTGTCTCATATGTCAAGATAGGAACAACTGGAACAGATGCAACTGCAGGCTCTGGGGGGTCATTTTGCCTGGCGGTGAGAATTGAGAAGTGGAAGAGGTGGAATGGACCTCAGGAAAACCCAAGAAGGAAGACAGTGGTGTTGGAAGGGGTGAAGAGAGCCAGAGGAGACACAGAAGCCTGGAGGAACTTCCACTCCAGTTATCTGTCTGATGTTTTTAGTTGCTTAGTCATATGTGACTCTTTGCAACATTTATAGATTAGACCACCAGGCTAAGTAGTGTGGTGAATTAGTCATTATAATGCCTCAGAACTTTCCAAGCCCTCCTGTGAAGATCTTCACACAGTTTTAGTGATGTATCACCACATTTGTACGCTTAAAGTTTGCAAGCTGAGTAGGGTCCTGTGTATCAAGAAGAAGATGTATGAATCTGGGAAGTTCCTTCAGTCAAATTAGTAGAGGGTACAAAACCCAGGCAATGCTCCTTCTGTGGATGATTATGGTTCTGAAGACCTCTCCTTTGCCCTTTGTGGTTTCTTCTAGAAGGAAACCTAGATGTCAAAATGATCTTGAGAATTCTTTAGGAATTACCACAGAGTTTAAAGGCCAGTTACCACTCAGGAACCTCCAAGTTTTTATTATCACTAATTCCAGCCATGGGCCAATTGGATTAGTCACGTCTATAATAGTGCTGTGTAGCAGAAAATTCTAAGATACATATGTTTTACTGAAACAAATTTTATATTACTGACAATTCTGTGGGTCAGCTGGAGAAGCTCTGTCTCTTCTTCTTCCTACCTAGATGCCATTGTGCATATGTGCATGCTAAATCGCTTCAGTTGTGTCTGACTCTTTGCAATCCCATGGACTATAGTCCACCAGACTCCTCTGATGGAATTCTCCAGGCAAGAATCCTGGAGAATCCCCTTTTCCAAGGGATCTTCCCAACCCAGGGATCAAACCCCCGTTTCCTGCATTGTAGGCAGATTCTTTACCATTGAGTCACCAGGGAAGCCATAACACTTGCATGTAATCAGTTTTCAGGTCAACAGATTACTTGGTGTTTTAGACAATCATTTCTGGTACAAAGCTTTCTTTTCATCAAGAAAAGATGCCCTATTTGACTTTCCCTTATGGGCATGTCCTATCTTTCTTAGAAATTAGGTGTACAGACAGAATACATCAACAACAGGACTGCCTGGACAGGGCTGAGTATAAACTGACTCACCTAGGAAAATGGGAAAGCCAGGTTATGGTCTGCAGCAGTTTCTTCTGCAATGCAAGTCTGACTGTGTAACAGAACTGGGCAGGCAGCTGTGGGCCAGCGACATGGGTATGTGTCTCTGGGGCCAACCACGCTCAACAGGTATCCAGAAACAGAACAGATCTGCAATCTTAAGGAAGATATCAAACTTAGATTTAGGGATTTAAACAAAACTCCTTCCAAAAAAAAAAGACACTATGAAACCTCTTGTCCAGAAAGTTCTGGGGCTGTCTTATCCTGGGACCACATTAATAAGCACGTGCTTCCGGTTCCTTTTATTGTTTTGGCCTTATAATACGGAGAGTGACTTGCCATCAGGAGTTTCTTTGTTTGGAGCCTGTATAGTCGTTCCTGTTGATTACCCTAATGCAGTTTGTCATTCTTTCAAGAGTGTTGAGTCCTTAAAATGCTTCTGTTTTTTATGTTTCCCTTCTTTCAAGCCAGTGTTTGATTATCACTAATTCCAGCCATGGGCCAATTGGATTAGTCACGTCTATAATAGTGCTGTGTAGCAGAAAATTCTAAGATACATATGTTTTACTGAAACAAATTTTATATTACTGACAATTCTGTGGGTCAGCTGGAGAAGCTCTGTCTCTTCTTCTTCCTACCTAGATGCCATTGTGCATATGTGCATGCTAAATCGCTTCAGTTGTGTCTGACTCTTTGCAATCCCATGGACTATAGTCCACCAGACTCCTCTGATGGAATTCTCCAGGCAAGAATCCTGGAGAATCCCCTTTTCCAAGGGATCTTCCCAACCCAGGGATCAAACCCCCGTTTCCTGCATTGTAGGCAGATTCTTTACCATTGAGTCACCAGGGAAGCCATAACACTTGCATGTAATCAGTTTTCAGGTCAACAGATTACTTGGTGTTTTAGACAATCATTTCTGGTACAAAGCTTTCTTTTCATCAAGAAAAGATGCCCTATTTGACTTTCCCTTATGGGCATGTCCTATCTTTCTTAGAAATTAGGTGTACAGACAGAATACATCAACAACAGGACTGCCTGGACAGGGCTGAGTATAAACTGACTCACCTAGGAAAATGGGAAAGCCAGGTTATGGTCTGCAGCAGTTTCTTCTGCAATGCAAGTCTGACTGTGTAACAGAACTGGGCAGGCAGCTGTGGGCCAGCGACATGGGTATGTGTCTCTGGGGCCAACCACGCTCAACAGGTATCCAGAAACAGAACAGATCTGCAATCTTAAGGAAGATATCAAACTTAGATTTAGGGATTTAAACAAAACTCCTTCCAAAAAAAAAAGACACTATGAAACCTCTTGTCCAGAAAGTTCTGGGGCTGTCTTATCCTGGGACCACATTAATAAGCACGTGCTTCCGGTTCCTTTTATTGTTTTGGCCTTATAATACGGAGAGTGACTTGCCATCAGGAGTTTCTTTGTTTGGAGCCTGTATAGTCGTTCCTGTTGATTACCCTAATGCAGTTTGTCATTCTTTCAAGAGTGTTGAGTCCTTAAAATGCTTCTGTAATTAAAATTATATTAGAGCTAGACTAATTATTCCCATGATACTTTACTGATGCAAGCCAGTGTGTCTGTTTCTCATGGTTTTATAGTTTGATTCTGCTTTTTTAAAATATATATTTTATTTAGCTTATATATACAAATTCCTAAAGTACTGTTAGAATTATTTTTATATTTTTTTATATTCCCCAATAGTAATATACTATTTAAAGCTACAAAGCTAAGATTACTGAAGCATTAATTGGGAAAACATTTACGCTGTCTATAGCAAGATGTCAAGCTTGGATTCAAGGTAAGTGCAACACTATAGCTATTCCTAACAGAGCAGAGGTACTGGCAGAAGTTTTCCTGGTGAGTTTTCATGCATTGAAGCTAATTTCTGATTTTTCCCTTGATAATGCAAAGCTGTCTCTCTCTGTCTCTGTCTCTGTGGTAATCTATTTCAGTAATCAACTGTTAGGGCTTCCCTGGCAGCTCAGTGGTAAAGAATATGCCTGCAATGCAGGAGACCTGGGTTTGATCTCTGGGTTGGGAAGATCCTCTGAAGTGGGGGCATGACAACCCACTCCAATCCTCTTGCCTGGAGAATTCCATGGACAGAGGAGCCTGGCGGGTTACAGTCCATTGCATTGCACAGAGCTGGACACGACTGAAGCATCTAAGCTGCATCAGCAGCAGCATCAACTATTCACCCAAGTTAATACTTCCTTATCCTCAGTATAAATACTTAGTCTTCTATTTACCTCTAATTTTGCAAATAAACATTGAGCATCAGTCTCCAAGTCCTCCAACCATACGTCTTCCAATTCAACCATTCTAGTCCAAAATCAGCCTGGACCTTTAGCAAACAAAACTCTGCTTCCTCCTCAACATGTTCTTTCTTTGCAAATACACCAGGAGTTTGCCTCCTTCCTATCTTCCTGTCATTGCACTCCCTCCCCAAAGCCCTCTCCCCACATCCTCAAGCAGATTGACTTCCTGTCCACACACCCATTCAGTCAGACTCTGTACTCTCCTGCAACTTCTGTGCCCCCTCATGCCTTCTGCCCCCCACCCCTATCTAATTTTCCCTTCATCTCTTTCCAGTGTGGCATTACCCACTCTGTTTGGAACTAGGTCTTTGGCAATTATAGAAGGTATGTTATTAACTCTGCCAGCTGCTTCATCACCTGCACTCACTGCAAGCCAATTTTAAAAATCTTTGTTCTTGGATACTCTGCTTATTCTAATTAAAGAGCTTATCATAGGGCTGCAGCAAAATTCTAAAAAAGCAAATTGTTCCCCTATTTTTATATTTTTTTATATTCCCCAATAGTAATATACTATTTAAAGCTACAAAGCTAAGATTACTGAAGCATTAATTGGGAAAACATTTACGCTGTCTATAGCAAGATGTCAAGCTTGGATTCAAGGTAAGTGCAACACTATAGCTATTCCTAACAGAGCAGAGGTACTGGCAGAAGTTTTCCTGGTGAGTTTTCATGCATTGAAGCTAATTTCTGATTTTTCCCTTGATAATGCAAAGCTGTCTCTCTCTGTCTCTGTCTCTGTGGTAATCTATTTCAGTAATCAACTGTTAGGGCTTCCCTGGCAGCTCAGTGGTAAAGAATATGCCTGCAATGCAGGAGACCTGGGTTTGATCTCTGGGTTGGGAAGATCCTCTGAAGTGGGGGCATGACAACCCACTCCAATCCTCTTGCCTGGAGAATTCCATGGACAGAGGAGCCTGGCGGGTTACAGTCCATTGCATTGCACAGAGCTGGACACGACTGAAGCATCTAAGCTGCATCAGCAGCAGCATCAACTATTCACCCAAGTTAATACTTCCTTATCCTCAGTATAAATACTTAGTCTTCTATTTACCTCTAATTTTGCAAATAAACATTGAGCATCAGTCTCCAAGTCCTCCAACCATACGTCTTCCAATTCAACCATTCTAGTCCAAAATCAGCCTGGACCTTTAGCAAACAAAACTCTGCTTCCTCCTCAACATGTTCTTTCTTTGCAAATACACCAGGAGTTTGCCTCCTTCCTATCTTCCTGTCATTGCACTCCCTCCCCAAAGCCCTCTCCCCACATCCTCAAGCAGATTGACTTCCTGTCCACACACCCATTCAGTCAGACTCTGTACTCTCCTGCAACTTCTGTGCCCCCTCATGCCTTCTGCCCCCCACCCCTATCTAATTTTCCCTTCATCTCTTTCCAGTGTGGCATTACCCACTCTGTTTGGAACTAGGTCTTTGGCAATTATAGAAGGTATGTTATTAACTCTGCCAGCTGCTTCATCACCTGCACTCACTGCAAGCCAATTTTAAAAATCTTTGTTCTTGGATACTCTGCTTATTCTAATTAAAGAGCTTATCATAGGGCTGCAGCAAAATTCAGCTTTGACAATGATCTTTCCTCCTTACTTCTATAATATGAAGTAAAGAGCAAATTGTATTGCAGACAGCAGCCTCCAGCCCTCATGTTATTAATTTTTCTTAGTACAATGTTAATGCATGGCATCCACTTACTGTACCAAGCCCTTTCTTCTGGACCTGATTGAAAATATGTGTGAGGAAACTGTTTGAGAGCTCTAAACACTGAAGAAGATGTGATGACACATGGTAGCAGCTGTTTATAAAAGGGAAAATTCAGAGAAACAAGTTTTTATAGCTACATTTTATCTACCTTTTCTGTTTTATTTAAGAGACCTTCTTTCATATTTTTTCCAACTCTCACATAATTACATAGGAAACTGACAGAGGTTAGGTGTCATTTTTGGAGTTCATTTATAGCACGACACAGAAAGAAACCATGAGGGGGCGCTATTGAGCAGAAGAAGTAGTGTCCTTCAGGCATTACCAAATCCAAAAGTTTGTTTACTGGTCTCTTCCTAAAGCCAAAATGATTTCTAAGTCTCCATTCACCTAAGCCTATGTATTAGTATGCTAACTATACTTAACATTACTAATTCATTTATCCATGTATACAAACAACCATGTATTCACTCATTTATCCAACCGTTTAATAATACTTATTTGGGAGCACAATGTAAAGAATCGTACTAAACGCTGAAGACCAACAGAAAGGCGAGGTTTCTGTAAGAAGCTTCAGGCTAATGGCGGAATCAAGTAAGTAGAGAGACAGTAAAATATATTAGAGCACTATGAATACGATCAGTGGAGCTGGGAGTAGTTGCCTTTGCAAGTCTTAAAAGAAGCATAACTGTGAAATACACGAGAAAGCTTTCAGTTGTATTCATTTTTACTGGGGAGATGGCAATAAAAGTATTTCAACATTGGATAGGTCTGTATAGTAACTAATTTATAACAAAAAAAGGAGGTATAAGTAATTCTTGGAAGTATTGTCAGAGTGAATTATTGCATGTCATTGTATGCCAGGAATACATGTCAGGCATAGTTACTAAAATAGCCACTGTGAGGCAATCGCTGTAATTATCTTTCCATGGCCAGATATATCTGTAACAGTCAAACGAAAATCAAGTTGGTCTACGCAGGTTGCAAAATTGAAAGAAAAATAATGAGAAAATGATCTTTCCTCCTTACTTCTATAATATGAAGTAAAGAGCAAATTGTATTGCAGACAGCAGCCTCCAGCCCTCATGTTATTAATTTTTCTTAGTACAATGTTAATGCATGGCATCCACTTACTGTACCAAGCCCTTTCTTCTGGACCTGATTGAAAATATGTGTGAGGAAACTGTTTGAGAGCTCTAAACACTGAAGAAGATGTGATGACACATGGTAGCAGCTGTTTATAAAAGGGAAAATTCAGAGAAACAAGTTTTTATAGCTACATTTTATCTACCTTTTCTGTTTTATTTAAGAGACCTTCTTTCATATTTTTTCCAACTCTCACATAATTACATAGGAAACTGACAGAGGTTAGGTGTCATTTTTGGAGTTCATTTATAGCACGACACAGAAAGAAACCATGAGGGGGCGCTATTGAGCAGAAGAAGTAGTGTCCTTCAGGCATTACCAAATCCAAAAGTTTGTTTACTGGTCTCTTCCTAAAGCCAAAATGATTTCTAAGTCTCCATTCACCTAAGCCTATGTATTAGTATGCTAACTATACTTAACATTACTAATTCATTTATCCATGTATACAAACAACCATGTATTCACTCATTTATCCAACCGTTTAATAATACTTATTTGGGAGCACAATGTAAAGAATCGTACTAAACGCTGAAGACCAACAGAAAGGCGAGGTTTCTGTAAGAAGCTTCAGGCTAATGGCGGAATCAAGTAAGTAGAGAGACAGTAAAATATATTAGAGCACTATGAATACGATCAGTGGAGCTGGGAGTAGTTGCCTTTGCAAGTCTTAAAAGAAGCATAACTGTGAAATACACGAGAAAGCTTTCAGTTGTATTCATTTTACTGGGGAGATGGCAATAAAAGTATTTCAACATTGGATAGGTCTGTATAGTAACTAATTTATAACAAAAAAAGGAGGTATAAGTAATTCTTGGAAGTATTGTCAGAGTGAATTATTGCATGTCATTGTATGCCAGGAATACATGTCAGGCATAGTTACTAAAATAGCCACTGTGAGGCAATCGCTGTAATTATCTTTCCATGGCCAGATATATCTGTAACAGTCAAACGAAAATCAAGTTGGTCTACGCAGGTTGCAAAATTGAAAGAAATAAGAGAAAACATTCTCACTTAATTAAAGCACTGATAAAGGAGAAAGGAAGTTGAACGAATTAGCAATTTAGTCAAAAAGATGAGGTTTTTTTTCTTTTTTTCTTGGTGGAAGGTCATGAGTTTAGAAAAAATAAGCAAATTAATGAAAGAGACACGGATCGCCTTTTTTTTTTTTCCATCTGAGAAAGAAAAGAACAAATCTAGAGAAGATGTTATTCAGGCCTTCTCTGAGATTAACAAGACCTTTCTTGTTTAGGAGAGGGATTGTCTGTCTAGTGAAGCTGAACAAAAACTTGAAGAAGTCATGCCATCAATAACTCTTAATTAACTTTGACAGCAAGATAAAGTACAGTAAGGGCTTGAAAGGTGGGTGCCTTGCCAAGAAGCTAAGGGTCAACCAAGATGTTAGAATTTCTGGTGCTTGAAAACACCACATAAAGACAGAGAATATCTTGGGAATAGACAAAGACCTAAGTTTCACTTAAGAAATATGTGAAAATATAGAAATTATTAGCATATATATTTATTTATACTATTATTTTATATTTCCATCAGTCTTGTTCAATATTGAATCTAGCCTTAAACATGTTCACAATTCAATTACAGTGCAATTAATTAAACGGAGTCCATCACCTTTTGCTCCAGGGAAGTAAACTCATGACTGCATCTCCTGGATGTGCCTGTCCCCTCAAGACTTCAAGAGGCCAATTTGCATTATGACCTCACTTTTCTGAGAAACATCATTGATTTTCAGTTTGTCCAGGTCTTTTCTTTTAGGATAAGAGTAATGATTTTCAAGCTCTTTACACATCAAGCCTAAAAACCAAAATCTTTCAGAGTTTTTAACAAGAAAAGGTATGTTTCTATTATGCTTTCTATAAGGGTTTGCAGAGTAGATTGGAGAAGAGCCATCATGAAAGCAAAAAAAAGGAGGTATAAGTAATTCTTGGAAGTATTGTCAGAGTGAATTATTGCATGTCATTGTATGCCAGGAATACATGTCAGGCATAGTTACTAAAATAGCCACTGTGAGGCAATCGCTGTAATTATCTTTCCATGGCCAGATATATCTGTAACAGTCAAACGAAAATCAAGTTGGTCTACGCAGGTTGCAAAATTGAAAGAAATAAGAGAAAACATTCTCACTTAATTAAAGCACTGATAAAGGAGAAAGGAAGTTGAACGAATTAGCAATTTAGTCAAAAAGATGAGGTTTTTTTTCTTTTTTTCTTGGTGGAAGGTCATGAGTTTAGAAAAAATAAGCAAATTAATGAAAGAGACACGGATCGCCTTTTTTTTTTTTCCATCTGAGAAAGAAAAGAACAAATCTAGAGAAGATGTTATTCAGGCCTTCTCTGAGATTAACAAGACCTTTCTTGTTTAGGAGAGGGATTGTCTGTCTAGTGAAGCTGAACAAAAACTTGAAGAAGTCATGCCATCAATAACTCTTAATTAACTTTGACAGCAAGATAAAGTACAGTAAGGGCTTGAAAGGTGGGTGCCTTGCCAAGAAGCTAAGGGTCAACCAAGATGTTAGAATTTCTGGTGCTTGAAAACACCACATAAAGACAGAGAATATCTTGGGAATAGACAAAGACCTAAGTTTCACTTAAGAAATATGTGAAAATATAGAAATTATTAGCATATATATTTATTTATACTATTATTTTATATTTCCATCAGTCTTGTTCAATATTGAATCTAGCCTTAAACATGTTCACAATTCAATTACAGTGCAATTAATTAAACGGAGTCCATCACCTTTTGCTCCAGGGAAGTAAACTCATGACTGCATCTCCTGGATGTGCCTGTCCCCTCAAGACTTCAAGAGGCCAATTTGCATTATGACCTCACTTTTCTGAGAAACATCATTGATTTTCAGTTTGTCCAGGTCTTTTCTTTTAGGATAAGAGTAATGATTTTCAAGCTCTTTACACATCAAGCCTAAAAACCAAAATCTTTCAGAGTTTTTAACAAGAAAAAGGTATGTTTCTATTATGCTTTCTATAAGGGTTTGCAGAGTAGATTGGAGAAGAGCCATCATGAAAGC
The DNA here is from genome assembly GCA_022376925.1 of Tragulus kanchil. Lineage (NCBI taxonomy): Eukaryota > Metazoa > Chordata > Mammalia > Artiodactyla > Tragulidae > Tragulus > Tragulus kanchil. The sequence goes on from JAIOJX010000028.1 coordinate 184,271,003, forward strand.
AAACTGACAAGGTAGGCGACCACCGTACTCAATAAATTAAGTAAGGGATGCTCATGGTCCTCAACAATGACATAATTCGATACTGTTGAAAGATGTAAAGGACAAGGTCAGCAGATATGAGGACATCAAAGAACTGAGACACCTTGGATGAATGGGTCTACCGCTATACGGTGCTGGTGGTTTAGTCACTAGGTCATAACTCCACGGACTGCAGCCCACCAGGTCCCTCTGTCCATGAGATTTCCCAGGCAAGAATAATGGAGTGGGTTGCCATTTCCTTCTCCAGCAGATCTTCCCGACGCAGGGATCAAATCTGTGTCTGCTACATTGCAGGCAGATTCTTTATGGCTAAGCCAACAGGAAAGCCACTACTGCTATGACCTTGAAGTTATTCGGGATGAGAGATGGACTTGGTTTGAAGAATAGGACACACAGAACAAGGAAAGAAATGTTTCAATAAATGAAGTAGGGAAATGAGGACTTGCTGGATGCAAGATGAAGAAAGGAAGAACATAAAATATTCAAAAGGGCTGAGACTGACTATAACATAATTACATCTTTATGCTTATTTTTAAACAGAGCTGAATGTATAATTGCCTTACCATGGACTGGGGAGAGTAGATGACATCTATTCTATATCCTTACTTTTAAGCACATGGGATGAAAGGAAATGAGGAATTTCTTCTTGATGTAAAGGAAGAAAAACTGGCATCTGCAACTCCAGCTTTTAGGTAAAGTCTTTCAGTGGGTGGAAAGAATAGAAAGTTTAAGACTAGTAGACATTATTAACCCTGAAATGGGGTCCCAGATGGCTCAGTGGTGAGGAATCTGCCTGCCAAGCAGGTGACCCCAATTTGATCCCTGGGTCAGAGAAATCCACTTGAGAAGGAAATGGCAACCTACTCCAGTATTCTTTTTTTTTTTTTTTTTAAAGATTTATTTATTTACTTTGGGCAGGGGTCGGGTTGGGGAGGGAGGGGAGCGGGCGGGACACTTCTATTGGTCTTTCATTTCTCCATTTTCATTCGTCTTTGTTCCTTGGCTCCTGTGGGCCTCCCATCGCGGTGGCCTCTGTTGTCGCAGAGCGCCGGCTCTGGGCGCATGCGCTCCAGAGCTCCGGCTCTGTAATTGGACACATCAGTCCAGCCGCTCCGCGGCACGTGGGATCTTCCCAGGCCAGGAATTGAACCGGCGCCCCTTGCACTGCAAGGCGGTGTCCTTACCCACTGGACCACCAGGGAAAGCCCTACTCCAGTATTCTTGCCTGGGAAATCCCATGGACAGAGGAGTCTGGTTGCAAAGAGTTGGATATGACTTACCCAGTAAACAAAAGTAACAATAATAATTAATCCTGGAATAGGTACTGATATGCAAAAGATCTTTGTGAGAAGTGTGGAGTGAAGTAATTGATCAGATACAGGAAACAGAGAATACCAAAAAAAAAAGTGCAAAAGAGACCTGAATCTTTCATATTATTTGAGAAACAAAAAATGCAATCAAAGTGACTACAGTTCAACAATTCTTAAGGTTTGTGGACTTCCTGATATCACCAAATCCCACTGAGTGTTAGCAGAGCCTGAGCAGTTTTGGAGGAGTCTCAGGGGAGGAAGGTGGCAGCCACACTGGGCAACCCATCAGCATGCTTACTCCAACTAACTAGATGGCAAGAGAAACAACTCCAGTGGGGAGAAGCAGAAGGCTGGGAAACACCTAGTGGCTGCCCGCAGAGTGTGGACATACCTCAAGGGCACTGACAATGTTTGATGCATAATAGTAATTCAATATATACCATATGCTAATTTAAAATTAAGAATGAAGTATTTGGGGAACAATATGGACAGCAGGAGCAGGTGGAGGTGGAAGAGAACATCTGTCATTGGATAGAAACCACTGACACTGAAACAGGTCACTCATCTCATGGCAGCCACCAAAAAATGAGTGGACATCATCCTTTGCTCTCCTTTGTTGCCTTTCCCCAGTCGTAGGCATTTATGGCCTCTTTACAAACTTCTCTCACGTATGCTGGTCTCCTTATTGTCTGTCTAACACCTCACCAGGAACATAGCTCTTTGAGTCTCTTCTTTGTTCATTTTTCTCCAATCCTAGAAAAATCATCTTTTGTATATAACCAATGCAGAGTTCTCAATGACAGAATGTTCAGTCTTGTTAGTGGAAAAGATTTTGCTTTATTTTAGCTTTGTTTGCCCAGGCAAGAACAAAGCATTGTCTGTAGAAAGAAGTATCTGATGGTAGCACAGCATTAACTATAATTTAATGTGTCTATTAGAACAGAAGTCTTTCTTGGGAAAGTCATTTTAAAAATATATATATTTTTGCAAGTTTTCTAGCGGTGTCAGGGCTGCTATTTAAGAACAGACTCATGAGTGAATTACACCAAGGGGGAAGTTGGATATGACTTACCCAGTAAACAAAAGTAACAATAATAATTAATCCTGGAATAGGTACTGATATGCAAAAGATCTTTGTGAGAAGTGTGGAGTGAAGTAATTGATCAGATACAGGAAACAGAGAATACCAAAAAAAAAAGTGCAAAAGAGACCTGAATCTTTCATATTATTTGAGAAACAAAAAATGCAATCAAAGTGACTACAGTTCAACAATTCTTAAGGTTTGTGGACTTCCTGATATCACCAAATCCCACTGAGTGTTAGCAGAGCCTGAGCAGTTTTGGAGGAGTCTCAGGGAGGAAGGTGGCAGCCACACTGGGCAACCCATCAGCATGCTTACTCCAACTAACTAGATGGCAAGAGAAACAACTCCAGTGGGGAGAAGCAGAAGGCTGGGAAACACCTAGTGGCTGCCCGCAGAGTGTGGACATACCTCAAGGGCACTGACAATGTTTGATGCATAATAGTAATTCAATATATACCATATGCTAATTTAAAATTAAGAATGAAGTATTTGGGGAACAATATGGACAGCAGGAGCAGGTGGAGGTGGAAGAGAACATCTGTCATTGGATAGAAACCACTGACACTGAAACAGGTCACTCATCTCATGGCAGCCACCAAAAAATGAGTGGACATCATCCTTTGCTCTCCTTTGTTGCCTTTCCCCAGTCGTAGGCATTTATGGCCTCTTTACAAACTTCTCTCACGTATGCTGGTCTCCTTATTGTCTGTCTAACACCTCACCAGGAACATAGCTCTTTGAGTCTCTTCTTTTGTTCATTTTTCTCCAATCCTAGAAAAATCATCTTTTGTATATAACCAATGCAGAGTTCTCAATGACAGAATGTTCAGTCTTGTTAGTGGAAAAGATTTTGCTTTATTTTAGCTTTGTTTGCCCAGGCAAGAACAAAGCATTGTCTGTAGAAAGAAGTATCTGATGGTAGCACAGCATTAACTATAATTTAATGTGTCTATTAGAACAGAAGTCTTTCTTGGGAAAAAGTCATTTTAAAAAATATATATATTTTTGCAAGTTTTCTAGCGGTGTCAGGGCTGCTATTTAAGAACAGACTCATGAGTGAATTACACCTAAATTAAGAGTTCTTCGAGGAGCCAGGATAAGAAATTATTTCCTGATAAGGTCTAAGTTCCGATTCTATTTATATAATGTTTTGCCAAAGGTAAATCGTCTTCTGAACAAGACAATTCCATTAGTTAAGCAACATGCAAATGTGTAATTCATGTATTTTCAACCATTTCACATGAAAATTCGTATGATTTCCAGGAAGAAAAGCTACAGGAAGAATATTTCCCTTAGACAACACACTCTCCTAGAACGCTTCTAAGTACCAGTGAAACACAGGGATGTAAATATAATGTTTAAAAATCATTATAAACTAGATTTCCTTTTAGCATATACATTGAAAATGAACTAATCAATTTCATGTTATATTTAAGCACAGTAATATCCCTATTTCAGAATTATACAGTTTATCAGAAAGAACAATCAAAAGCAACTCCACATGAATTGGGTTAACAATGTACAATTGCCAGTAACCTCTAGTGGACTTATATGATGGAATTTAATGTGCATAACTCTGGCTGAAATGAATACAGCATAATATGTTCACCCACACATTGTATTAATGTCAGATTAATATAGGAAAACTTCGAAGAATTGGTTTCCAAAGATCATAATGACCCAATCTGAAAAGCCCAAAAGTAAAACAAATAACTTATTATTAATAACAGGAGGTATGTGATAGGCCATGGTATTAGTTTGCTATTCCTGCTGCAGTGCGTGCATCTTGCTGGTCTCCTTATTGTCTGTCTAACACCTCACCAGGAACATAGCTCTTGAGTCTCTTCTTTGTTCATTTTCTCAAATCCTAGAAAAATCATCTTTTGTATATAACCAATGCAGAGTTCTCAATGACAGAATGTTCAGTCTTGTTAGTGGAAAAGATTTTGCTTTATTTTAGCTTTGTTTGCCCAGGCAAGAACAAAGCATTGTCTGTAGAAAGAAGTATCTGATGGTAGCACAGCATTAACTATAATTTAATGTGTCTATTAGAACAGAAGTCTTTCTTGGGAAAAAGTCATTTTAAAAAAATATATATATTTTTTGCAAGTTTTCTAGCGGTGTCAGGGCTGCTATTTAAGAACAGACTCATGAGTGAATTACACCTAAATTAAGAGTTCTTCGAGGAGCCAGGATAAGAAATTATTTCCTGATAAGGTCTAAGTTCCGATTCTATTTATATAATGTTTTGCCAAAGGTAAATCGTCTTCTGAACAAGACAATTCCATTAGTTAAGCAACATGCAAATGTGTAATTCATGTATTTTCAACCATTTCACATGAAAATTCGTATGATTTCCAGGAAGAAAAGCTACAGGAAGAATATTTCCCTTAGACAACACACTCTGCTAGAACGCTTCTAAGTACCAGTGAAACACAGGGATGTAAATATAATGTTTATAAAACTAGATTTCCTTTTAGCATATACATTGAAAATGAACTAATCAATTTCATGTTATATTTAAGCACAGTAATATCCCTATTTCAGAATTATACAGTTTATCAGAAAGAACAATCAAAAGCAACTCCACATGAATTGGGTTAACAATGTACAATTGCCAGTAACCTCTAGTGGACTTATATGATGGAATTTAATGTGCATAACTCTGGCTGAAATGAATACAGCATAATATGTTCACCCACACATTGTATTAATGTCAGATTAATATAGGAAAACTTCGAAGAATTGGTTTCCAAAGATCATAATGACCCAATCTGAAAAGCCCAAAAAGTAAAAACAAATAACTTATTATTAATAACAGGAGGTATGTGATAGGCCATGGTATTAGTTTGCTATTCCTGCTGCAGTGCGTGCATGCATACATGTTATGTTGCTTCAATCGTGTCCTACTCTTTGCGACCTTATAGACTGTAGCCCATCAGACTCCTCTGTTCATGGGATTCTCCAGGCAAGAATAATAAGTGTGCCATTTCCTTCTCCAGGGGATCTTCCTGACCCAGGGATTGAACCTGCATCTCTTACATCTCCTGCAACAGCCAGTGGGTTCACTAGTGCCTCCTAGGAAGACTGCTGCAATGAATAACACAAATTTAGCAACTTTAAATGATACCAATTTATTTTCTCAGTTCTGTGGTTAGAAGTCTGGGTTGGTTCCACTGGTTTCTTTCCTGTAGGTTTCATAAAGCCCAAATCAAGTGGCAATCTGGTTAGTTCCTTATCAGGAGGCTGTGGGAAGCCTCTGGGAGGCTCGTGGGCTGCTGGTAGAATCCAGTTCCTTGCAGCTATGAGACTGATACCCCTTCTGCCCCCTTGGCTGTCAACTGGGGGCTCCTCTTAGCTTTGAGAGGCCTCTCTCTGATCCTTGTACATGGGTCCTACTTGGCAGAGATAGTAACAGCATGTCAACTCCTTCTCTTTGGACTACCTCTAACTTTTCCTTCTACCAAATTTCTTTTTTGCTTCCATCCAGAGAAAGTTCTTGGTCAATAAGGACTCATGTGGTTACACTGTGCCCTCCTGAATAATCCAGGATAATCTCCCTATTTTAAGGTTTATTAACATTAAGCACATTTATAAATTCCCTTCTGCCAAGTAGTAAAAAAATTCAGATACCAGGGATTAGGGGATGGATATCATTGGGTGGGGCTTCCCTGGTGACTCAGTGGTAAAAGAATCCACCTGGCAATGCAGGAGACATTGGTTCAATCCCTGGGTTGGGAAGATCCATGGAGAAGTAAATACCAACCCATTCTGGTATTCCTGTCTGGTAAAATTCCATGGACAGAGAAGCTTGGTGGGCTATGGTCCATGGAGTCACAAAAATGACACAACTGAATGACATTTTTTGGAAGGGGGTCTGATTCTCCTTCCCACACCCACCAAAAATAAAAGAAAATTGCAAAATCACAGAATAGAAACTCTATGAAATGGATGCCATACATGATGCTTAATTAAAAAAAAAATACATATTATGGAGTTTCCCTGGTGGTCCAGTGGGTAAAGGCACTGCCTTGCAGTGCAAGGGGCACTGGTTAGATACCTGGTCTGGGGGGATCCCATGTGCTGTGGAGCGGCTGGACCGATGTGTCCAACCACCACTCCAGTACTCTGGAGCACGTGCGCCCAGAGCCGCTGCTCTGCAATGAGAGAGGCCACTGTGATGGGAGGCCCACATAGTCCAAACAGTGGAGATGGATGAAAACAAATAAATGAAAGACCAATAGAAGTGTCAAAAAATATATATATTATGAAGGAATAGCAAACTATATTGTGACATGTCCAAAGCAGAATATTATGTGGGTTACAAAAAATCTTTAAAGAGTATCTAATTGTCTTGAAGATGGATAAAAAATAGTTTAAGCAAAACCAAGACAAAACTATATTTACTGTATAATATCTATATTTTACATATATTGATATACAGATATTTATGTATCTTTATTTAAATGTATATATGTATATTTGTATATGCATAAGCATACCCATATGTGCATGCTTTATGTGATCCTATGCTATCTTTATATATCAAGGTATACCAAAATATTAGCATAGCAACCTCTGAGTAATCGTATTATATTTTCTTCCTCTCATGTTCTATGAAATCACATTTTCCAAGACATTATAATCAGAAACTAAAGTGCCATGTTTAATAAAAGAATGATATCATGCATGATTTCTCACATAAAATGGAACATTCTAGCAAGTAAATCCATTGAATCTCATACTCTGAATAGATCTCAGTTTATCAAGAATTTGCCATAAAAGGAGATCTGGTCCCCTGAGACAGGGGTAGGAGTAGGGAGGATGACTTCTACTTTATTGACAGACCAGTCAGAGAAAGTAACTGAAGGATCACAGAAATTTCTCTGCTAGATAAAATCTTTTCTGAGTTCCCTTCCCTCTAACTTGCAGAATGAAAAATTAATAATCTTTGCTTTCTGTGTCTTGATTAGCTTTTTTTTTTTTTTTTGTATCTTGATTTTTACATGTAAAGAAACTCTGAGAGAGACTGTGCCTCGAGATCTCTGCAGCTGTTTTAAGTCTCCATGTGGACTTTCAAGACCCTTGCACCATGAGGTCCTCTGAAGTAATACCTTTGTCCTCCCCCCATGACGAGAGGTAAATCAAAGGAAGCAGTGGTCCTTCTTCCACCCTGTATATCAAGTAACCCTGTTCTACGAGTGGAGGGAAGGAGGTGCAGCGCTTTGACAGTGAAGAACATTTACCAGAGCTCCCTGTGCATGCCCAATGTCAAAAAATCTTAAATGGATTTTTTACTCTCGTCTTTTTCTTACAACAGTAGATCACTGCCAAGACAGCTGAGCTCCTTTCTAAGCTCTGTTCCATGCCTTCACAGTTTGTTAATATCAGCAAGGCTGTTTTAAGTGGGGAACGCTGATGTACGTCATCCCATAGGTTATTACTGTCATTGTTCTGTTGTTCTCAACATCCCAAGAAGGCAGTCGTTCCCCTTTGGTCTCAATTGTGCTCTTCTTCACAGAAGGGAAAAGTTAGCATTCCTGCAAACCCATAATTGGAGAAAAGGTTTTCCAGAGGTTGAGTGCTTTTTAGATATGATAGACAGGCCACATGCCGCTGAGACTCAAAAATAGCACGATAAAGGAACAGAGGATTCAATTGTTCTCCATCTTTCCCTAGGAAACCTGACCCACGAGAATTGTGGTGATAAAACTTTCACTTTATATGTTTACTTTTGCTCAGTCTTCAAGAGTAGGAAGCACTGCACAGAAATTACTTGCTTATTAGAAAGTACTGAGACAAATTGGAAATGCTGTCTTGGTCATATGCTATAAATTGGAGGTTTGAGTCTCAGCTGTCTGTCAGTCCATGGGGTGGAAGTCTACAGAAACAGGCTGTGAAAATACACCTGGCTTGGAAAACAAGAGAGTCAAAGCCAGACCAGAAATGATGTCTAAAGATAGTAAAGAGAAAATCCCAAGATTAGGAGAGTGAGTCTGATGACATAAAGGTCACATTTGGGTTTTGCAATGGGGTGCATTTGATACTTGGGAATGCAAACCAAAGGCCTCATTTTAGAAGAAACTGTGGCACAAATGAATTATAATATTTTCCTAATAATCCGCCATACCTGGCCCTCACTCTTTGGTCTGCCCCTGCCAGCTTTAAGATCTGATATTTCTTAGCAGAATATTCCCACTCATTCCCATCCCCTAACAGAAATGCCATTCCCCATGCCAATTTGCATCTTGGACTATTATTTTGATATCCAGCAATATCCCAATCCTGACTCCAGGCTTGAGGCCCTAAAAGTAGGATTTGGTCTCCTCCCTACGTTGCCTTTGGTATTTCTTTATAAACTCCGCCTTATATTTGGCTTTGCTGACAGTGTGATACAGGCACCCACATGCACTCTCCGCCGAGGGTCAAGGCAACATCAAGGGAACACACCACTGGAACATGCAGCCAAGACTGACGGGATAATTTTCTAATTTATCTGCTTCCCATAGTATCTGTCTCAGGCTGTATTTGGATGGCTCTATAGCATGTCCTAGGAAAAGGAGTTTCCACCATCATTTTTTATGGACCAATGGTTCCTATACTTCAGTGTGTCTAAGGATGAACTGGAAAAAATAATTGATTTTAAAAATTGCTCTCAAGGCCCATGACCCAGATATTTGACTTGATCAACCTAGAATGGTGCCACAAAACTGTATTTTAGCGAGGTGGAGAAGCACTGCTGTAAACAGTGTGGGAAGGAAAGAAGACACGAGTCCTCTAAAAACATGGAGGGAAGTAAAAACACCGTCTGGAATATAAAACATGGAATCATCACCTAACACATCAGAGCAGTGCACAGAAATTACTTGCTTATTAGAAAGTACTGAGACAAATTGGAAATGCTGTCTTGGTCATATGCTATAAATTGGAGGTTTGAGTCTCAGCTGTCTGTCAGTCCATGGGGTGGAAGTCTACAGAAACAGGCTGTGAAAATACACCTGGCTTGGAAAACAAGAGAGTCAAAGCCAGACCAGAAATGATGTCTAAAGATAGTAAAGAGAAAATCCCAAGATTAGGAGAGTGAGTCTGATGACATAAAGGTCACATTTGGGTTTTGCAATGGGGTGCATTTGATACTTGGGAATGCAAACCAAAGGCCTCATTTTAGAAGAAACTGTGGCACAAATGAATTATAATATTTTCCTAATAATCCGCCATACCTGGCCCTCACTCTTTGGTCTGCCCCTGCCAGCTTTAAGATCTGATATTTCTTAGCAGAATATTCCCACTCATTCCCATCCCCTAACAGAAATGCCATTCCCCATGCCAATTTGCATCTTGGACTATTATTTTGATATCCAGCAATATCCCAATCCTGACTCCAGGCTTGAGGCCCTAAAAGTAGGATTTGGTCTCCTCCCTACGTTGCCTTTGGTATTTCTTTATAAACTCCGCCTTATATTTGGCTTTGCTGACAGTGTGATACAGGCACCCACATGCACTCTCCGCCGAGGGTCAAGGCAACATCAAGGGAACACACCACTGGAACATGCAGCCAAGACTGACGGGATAATTTTCTAATTTATCTGCTTCCCATAGTATCTGTCTCAGGCTGTATTTGGATGGCTCTATAGCATGTCCTAGGAAAAGGAGTTTCCACCATCATTTTTTATGGACCAATGGTTCCTATACTTCAGTGTGTCTAAGGATGAACTGGAAAAAATAATTGATTTTAAAAATTGCTCTCAAGGCCCATGACCCAGATATTTGACTTGATCAACCTAGAATGGTGCCACAAAACTGTATTTTAGCGAGGTGGAGAAGCACTGCTGTAAACAGTGTGGGAAGGAAAGAAGACACGAGTCCTCTAAAAACATGGAGGGAAGTAAAAACACCGTCTGGAATATAAAACATGGAATCATCACCTAACACATCAGAGCAGTGATAGCCGAAATCCTCAGAGTTCTGACTCTGTTTGTGTGCCTCACGTATCTCCCTTTCAGAGAAAGAATAAGCTGACTGGAGAGCAGGCGTATTTGTTTCCCTGACAGCTGTATCTCTTGTGGGTGTTTCCCCCTTATAGCCTGTCTCTGTGCGGCCAAGCTTTGCGAGCTGGCTCTTTGAGACAGACCTGAGTGGTGCTGGCCAGGTTGGCTGGTATCGGGCCTTGAGACAGCAGAGAACACCAGTGCCTAGACGTCAGTGAACGGATTGAGACAATGGATGCCACCCTCGGGGGACTCTGGCTAAAGCAGCAGACCTGCCCCCCAGGGAGTCGTCCACTGCCTGGCTGCACTGGTGTCACTGTTCTGGATCTTCCACAATGGCTTTTACAAAATAGGCTTAGAGGTCACTGTGTCATCTGTGAGCCTTTGAGAGCACAGACCATGTCTCATTCATCCTTGTGTTTTCAGAACGCAGCACAGAATTCAATAAATGCTGAATAAATGGCTGGATAAAGGAAGGAAATCCCCAGGATTTCCCCAGGACAGTATGACTATATACGCATATATGTATACACATTTATGGGCTGTCCTGGTGACTCAGTGGTAAAGAATCCACCTCCAATGCAGGAGACATGGGTTCCATCCCTGTATCAGGGAGGTTCTCTGAAGGAGGGTGTGGAAACCCACTCCAGTATTCTTGCCTGAAAAATCCAATGGACAGAGGAGCCTCGTGGGCTATAGTCCATGGGGTCACAGAGAGTCAGACACAGCTGCACAGCATACCCTATAGACATTTATAAGAGACAGAGAAGATACTAGTGCTTTAGGAAGAAATGATCTCATTCTCTATTCTATCTGATTTATCCCAGACTAAATACTACTTTCCATTACTCTTCAATTGCATTTAGTCACATAAATATACCACTCACCACCCCGACAACAGTCTGCAAATATAAGACATTTGGGTTACACCATGAAGAAAACCCTTCTACATATTTATATTTATTATTTTCTAAATCTCTTTTATTTATTCTTTAGAAACCCACTGGTGAGTTAGTGTTAAAGTGCTCTGAACAGAACGGCTTTTTGAAGACTAATGTATGTTCTGTTTGAAAGAACTGCTTCTGGTGTCTAAGAATAATTAACGACATGCTTTAATTTATGAATGTCTGTGCTCAAAGGTCTTTCATCCGTGGGAGGGAGAGGGAGAGAAAGAGAGACCAAGAGGCTAATGGGGAACTTTCCTGTCCTTGTGCTCGACTCTGGGGGCACTGCCTGGGAGAGACACTGAAGATGCGAGAGGAATCACCGCTGAGCTGGTTTACACATGGCATCATCAACTGGCAACCTCCATATTTCAGGTCTTAGACAACCCTCGCTCCCTGCCAGTGGCTATGATTTAAGAATAACAATGTGACATGAACACTGAGATGAGAGGATACGTGCATAAAGAAAAGGGATGGTGGTGAATAATTAAAAAGAGGCGGGAGAGGAGGAAGAGAAAGACAGTGACTCATGGGGGAGCGAAATTTATTCCTCATTTCTTTGTCTTTTCCCTGCACTGTACCTCTCAACTGGGAAACCAGATGTCTTGGCTCTCAAAGGAAATAAAAATGGCAATTAAATACTGACAAGAAAAATAATAAAAAATAAAATGGAGGAAAAGAACAGAGAGTAAAGACTGCCTCCTCCCACAAGTTTAAACAGTGCTTCTGACAAACTTCTACCAATGAGAGAACAGTCAGAGGGTTCACTCTTTAGGACCTGGGCAGTGTGCTTTTAAAACATACAACATTATGGCCTCATTTTTCCCACAGCCTCTTTCTTCGTCCTGTCTTCCATCGACCCCACTGACCCTTCCCTATGAGCCAGCAGCTTGAGTTCTCACATCTCCCTCCAGTGGTTCCACTAAGCAGTCCTGCTCACCAGACTGGCCCCAATCTATGACAACAGCCTCCTTTCCCTCACCAGTGGCCTCAGTGATGGTCCTTGGCTGTCTTCAGATATAATGACACCCCAACTTTCATTTCACTCCCACTAGGTACCATCTCTACTCCTCCCTAGGCTCTGAACGTTGCTAGGGAAAATTAGCAAACTAAAAACACTTACCTGATCTTGAAAGGCACTGTCATCAACTTCCACTTTCCAGTAAGACTTGTGTTCTAAGTAACTGCCTCCAATAACACTTCAGGCAGCTCTCAAAACATGCCCTGGCGCCTCCATGCCCTGGATCTCAAAAGATGACAATCTTTCCTTCTACCTACAGGATAAAATCCAGACCACACCATAGACATTCAAATCATTGCCCTTTTTTCCCATCTGCCCAATTTCATACCCTTTGTCTCTGAAACAGAGAATGAAATACCTCCCCCATCCTCCTACTTCAACCCTCCTCCCACTACCACACCACATTCCTACACAGCCCCACCTCCCCCTCTAGCTAGTTACCACTTTCACCGAGTCACTCCCTCCCACAGGCTTCTATTTATCATTAATTTTATTCCCTCCTACCATGAGCCCTGGAGAAGTAAATGGCCACCCGCTCCAGAATTGTTGCCTGGAGAATCCCATGGACAGAGGAGCCTGGTGGGCTGTAGGCCATGGGGTTGCAAAAAGTCAGACACAACTGAGCGACTAGCACTGGGTGACCTGAAAGGCCCCCTTTCTAACTTCATCATTAGCCTGGAGCAGTCGGCCTCCTGTCCTCATTAAGTACTGATTCATCACTGAACCTCACTCCCATCCTCAACTCCTGCCGCATTTTGCCAAAAGTAATCGTGGTCATTCTCTCTTTTTAAACAGTGCTTCTGACAAACTTCTACCAATGAGAGAACAGTCAGAGGGTTCACTCTTTAGGACCTGGGCAGTGTGCTTTTAAAACATACAACATTATGGCCTCATTTTTCCCACAGCCTCTTTCTTCGTCCTGTCTTCCATCGACCCCACTGACCCTTCCCTATGAGCCAGCAGCTTGAGTTCTCACATCTCCCTCCAGTGGTTCCACTAAGCAGTCCTGCTCACCAGACTGGCCCCAATCTATGACAACAGCCTCCTTTCCCTCACCAGTGGCCTCAGTGATGGTCCTTGGCTGTCTTCAGATATAATGACACCCCAACTTTCATTTCACTCCCACTAGGTACCATCTCTACTCCTCCCTAGGCTCTGAACGTTGCTAGGGAAAATTAGCAAACTAAAAACACTTACCTGATCTTGAAAGGCACTGTCATCAACTTCCACTTTCCAGTAAGACTTGTGTTCTAAGTAACTGCCTCCAATAACACTTCAGGCAGCTCTCAAAACATGCCCTGGCGCCCTCCATGCCCTGGATCTCAAAAGATGACAATCTTTCCTTCTACCTACAGGATAAAATCCAGACCACACCATAGACATTCAAATCATTGCCCTTTTTTCCCATCTGCCCAATTTCATACCCTTTGTCTCTGAAACAGAGAATGAAATACCTCCCCCATCCTCCTACTTCAACCCTCCTCCCACTACCACACCACATTCCTACACAGCCCCACCTCCCCCTCTAGCTAGTTACCACTTTCACCGAGTCACTCCCTCCCACAGGCTTCTATTTATCATTAATTTTATTCCCTCCTACCATGAGCCCTGGAGAAGTAAATGGCCACCCGCTCCAGAATTGTTGCCTGGAGAATCCCATGGACAGAGGAGCCTGGTGGGCTGTAGGCCATGGGGTTGCAAAAAGTCAGACACAACTGAGCGACTAGCACTGGGTGACCTGAAAGGCCCCCTTTCTAACTTCATCATTAGCCTGGAGCAGTCGGCCTCCTGTCCTCATTAAGTACTGATTCATCACTGAACCTCACTCCCATCCCTCAACTCCTGCCGCATTTTGCCAAAAGTAATCGTGGTCATTCTCTCTTATATTTGACCCTGCTAAAGTGTTATCTACCCCTGGAGGCCTGGTGTAATTTTTTCTTTCTTGATTCTTCCCCACCTTCTCTTCTTCAGTTGTTTCTCTTTCAGCCTTTCAAAGGTCCCTCAGCAGGCTAGGCCTCAGTGCTCAACCTGTCATTTCACCAGCTGGATTGTAAGCAACAGGCCAGTGGGAACCACATCAGAGATAAAGCACACTATGTTCTGCAGAACAGACTCCAATATTTAAGAGGAAATTGTGCTGAACTTCCCTCCTTGGCTATTCTGGTTTCCATCTCCCTCTAATTCATCCTTTTGTGCCACCGACAACTTGCTCTTTTTCTCCCTTCTTCTCAACGGGACCATCCAGATCCTCAATATTGATCTTGTGTTCTTTGTAATAGTTCGCTTCTCTCAGAGATCACACTCTTTCTCATTATAGCATCTACTTAACATTTCTTCTGAGCTATCTCACTACCCTACCAACATGCAACAGACCCAGTACTAAAACCAGCATCCCTTCCTCCTTAGGCAAAATCCCATTAATACAAATCTCCTTTCAGCTTCTCCATACATCAGGGTCTCCACTCAATATGTTCCTCATGTTCAAACCTCGTGGTTACTTTGGATTAAGTCCTCTCCTTCACCATACCGCTCTCCACAACTAGTCACTTGTGAATTGTGAAATGTATTTCCATTTTCTGAATTACCATGAATGCATGTAATTCCCTTTTTTTACTTGCAAAAGATACGGTCTCCATGTCCTGAACTTCAAAAGATGACAATCTACCACGCTACCTGTGAGGGAAAATCAAGACCATACCATACGCAGTCAGAAAGTTGCTCTTATTCCCCATCTGCCCAATTTCAAGTCCTTTGTCTCCAAAACAGAGGGTAAAACACCCCCCCTCCTCCTGGTCAGGGTCCCTCCCTTCAGGGATAGATCACAATAGCGTGTCCCCTACTCTAGTCCTGCTCATTTCCTTCCTGCTTCTCATTGCAATAGTCATCTTTAATCACCATTTTTCATAAACTCTGACCTAGATCTAAAACACTCAGGCGATCTTTGTATGCTACACAAATCAACTCCTTTGTCACATTAGGAGCAGACTTTACTTGGAAATAAGCAATGTTATTTCACCGCTGCCCAAATATGTGACTTTGCACATTATATTCTGAAGACTTGGGTTTCCTACTGATTCAGACACAGGCAAAGCACATTCTTATCTTAGGACCTTTGAAGTCACAAAGTCTTGGATTCAGATCCTGGATTTTCTCTTTACTAGCTATGCCTCTGAGCTTCAGCATGCTCCTTTGTAAAATGCAGACAATCACGTTACAACCAAATGGTGAGCTCCGTGCCTTCCTTCTCTAACACGACAGCACCCAGCACAGACCTGAGCACAGCCCAGGTGCTCAGTAGCCTCAGGCAGCTGTCAATTCTGCTTAGCTCACCAATGAGAAATCACCTCAACAGTAAAAAGTAGGACCAAATATAGGGATGGGAGAAGCAGAGCAGGAAGGTGGAAGTAGAATCCTTATGGAGACTGAAAAAATGAATATAAAGACTCGAAAAGTAAAAGACCCTCTAGTAGGCCTGGTTTGAAGGTCCCAAGTCACAAAGGCTCACATGAATGTAGCACAAAATGAGTCAAAGGAAAGTTTCCAGTGTTTCACAAGACACTCAGAGGGAAGCCAGGGAGGCCAGGCTGCCACTTGTTTTCTACCTTTCAGTTTGATTCTTCTGGCCCCTTTGTGGGGAGCAAGACCATTTTTCTGCATCTGTCTCTTTACTCTCAAATGAGGGAAGGATGATCCTGTAACAAAGGAGAGTGCTACCTCTCTCCTTTCTGTTTTCCACAGTGTTTAAGCCTATAATTCTGTTCTTGATCACTGCATAATTATCTTCATTATATTAGATCATCATATTATCCTCACTTCATAAATGAGGAAACTGAGGTTCAGAAAGATTAGGTGACTCACCTCCTTAAGAAATCCTCTTAAGACATTAATGTGATGAAATCCCTGTTCCTATAATAGGTCAATTGTAAGAAGCTCTTACATCAAGTTTTTATGACAGATATGTATCACAGAAAATCACTGTGAGTAAAAGCATCCCGACTTGACAGTGCTAGCCATTATCTATTTTGTCCTCTAGAAACATAAAATTCTTTCTGTCGGTGTGTTTGAAATGGAGCGAGTCAGAGTCATTCTTTAGGAGTGATATCTTCCCTGTATACTGGATGGGGATGATCTCCTGGAGAAGAAAATGGCAACCCACTGCAGTATCCTGGCCTGAAGAATCCCATGGATAGAGGAGCCTGGTGGGCTACAATCTATGGGGTTGCAAATGGTCAGACATGACTGAAGTGACTTAGTATGCATATTATACACGAACACACAGATATATTGTTGCTGATGTTGTTCAGTGGCTAAGTCATGTCTGATTCTTTGCAATGCTATGGACCATAGTCTGGCCAGGCTCCTCTGTCCACTGTATTCTCTAGGCAAGAATATGGGAATGGGTTGCCATTTCCTCCTCCAATGATGTTCCCAATGATGTTTTGAACGCAGGGATCAAACCTGCATTCTGTGTCTCTTAATTCTCTTGCAAAGCTACTTAACTGTCCTGCCTCAGCTGTAATGAATTGAGGCATCTTGAATGTAGATCTCCAAGGAGGGGAGTTGACAAGAAACGGAGAAATACAAGGGCCAGAGAATAAAAGTTTTCAGGTTTGACCTCAAAGAGATTAACCAGTTGCTCTGTGTCCAAGCTTCCAGATGGTCTTAGGTTGGTTCTTAACAAGAGACTCTGATTGTTACAGTAAGAACATGGAAATAGGTTAAGAATATGCAGAAAGTGGTAATATTTGGCATCAAATTTATAGACAAACCTGAGGACCAGGGGCATTAATCCCTTTAAAGCAAGACCTCAGGGTCACAAGAGGAAAGCCCAGATCTTAGAGCAATGAGGCCTAGAAAACTAAGGAGGTTATCCCAGGAAGACAGCTTATGCTCAGGTTTCAGTAAAAGAAAAGAAACTCTAAAGTGAATTAAGAAATGGAGGCACATTAATAATGATTATGACAGTTTCCTGTTCCTATAATAGGTCAATTGTAAGAAGCTCTTACATCAAGTTTTTATGACAGATATGTATCACAGAAAATCACTGTGAGTAAAAGCATCCCGACTTGACAGTGCTAGCCATTATCTATTTTGTCCTCTAGAAACATAAAATTCTTTCTGTCGGTGTGTTTGAAATGGAGCGAGTCAGAGTCATTCTTTAGGAGTGATATCTTCCCTGTATACTGGATGGGGATGATCTCCTGGAGAAGAAAATGGCAACCCACTGCAGTATCCTGGCCTGAAGAATCCCATGGATAGAGGAGCCTGGTGGGCTACAATCTATGGGGTTGCAAATGGTCAGACATGACTGAAGTGACTTAGTATGCATATTATACACGAACACACAGATATATTGTTGCTGATGTTGTTCAGTGGCTAAGTCATGTCTGATTCTTTGCAATGCTATGGACCATAGTCTGGCCAGGCTCCTCTGTCCACTGTATTCTCTAGGCAAGAATATGGGAATGGGTTGCCATTTCCTCCTCCAATGATGTTCCCAATGATGTTTTGAACGCAGGGATCAAACCTGCATTCTGTGTCTCTTAATTCTCTTGCAAAGCTACTTAACTGTCCTGCCTCAGCTGTAATGAATTGAGGCATCTTGAATGTAGATCTCCAAGGAGGGGAGTTGACAAGAAACGGAGAAATACAAGGGCCAGAGAATAAAAGTTTTCAGGTTTGACCTCAAAGAGATTAACCAGTTGCTCTGTGTCCAAGCTTCCAGATGGTCTTAGGTTGGTTCTTAACAAGAGACTCTGATTGTTACGGTAAGAACATGGAAATAGGTTAAGAATATGCAGAAAGTGGTAATATTTGGCATCAAATTTATAGACAAACCTGAGGACCAGGGGCATTAATCCCTTTAAAGCAAGACCTCAGGGTCACAAGAGGAAAGCCCAGATCTTAGAGCAATGAGGCCTAGAAAAACTAAGGAGGTTATCCCAGGAAGACAGCTTATGCTCAGGTTTCAGTAAAAGAAAAGAAACTCTAAAGTGAATTAAGAAATGGAGGCACATTAATAATATGACGTTTACTGAGGACTATGTCCCAGGCAATGTTTTAGGCATTTTGTATAAAAATACAAATCAATGCTTCTATTTGGTCATCCTGTAAAAACAGGATTATAAATCTCATGTACAAAAATAAGTACATATTAATAATAAAAGAAACTGAAATACAAAATTCTTAAAGTAACTTGCTCAAGATGCCACAGCCATTAATTGGTTTAAGTCAAGCCATGAATCCCTCTATCTGGTTCCAACACTGGGCTCTAAGGCACACACAGTATCAGACGAGTTGGAGCAGCAGAGCGGTGGGTGTAGCTTGGTGAACATGGAGCCTAGAAGGTCATTCAGGCACACTGTAAGTGGAACTCTGAGCCTCAAGATATATGGGTTTGGACTTCCCTGGTGTCCCAGTGGGTAAAGAGTCCACCTTGCAGTGCAAGGGAAGCCGGTTCGATCCCTGGCATGGGAGGATCCCATGTGCCGCAGAGAGGCTGGACCAGTGTGCCAAATTGCAAGCCAGTGCTCTGGAGTGCATGCGCCCAGAGCCAGTGCTCTGCAGCGAGAGAGACTGCTGCAATGAGAGGCCCACACATGCCAGAGTTAAGATGGATGAAAATAAATAAATGAAAGACCAGTAAAAGAGGCACCCCACCCCACCCCGCCCCCCTAAAAAAAGATATCCGGGCTCTAATCGTATTTCAACATGGTGCTCCTAACAATGAGATATGGTCAGACTGGGCTCCGGGTTTGTGCAGGGCAGATCTTCTGGGTAAACTAAGGCAGCATTTGTAACAAAGGGGACACAAAACACCAAAAACTGAAGGCTATATGAGGAAAAGGAAATCAGTGATTGAAGACTTCATCTTGGAGATAGTCATGAGTAGGAAACTTGGAAAATGTTACCAGATACTTCTATGTATTCAAAAGTAAATTCTTTAAGCCAGACTTTATAAATGACTGCCAGGTGAAGGTGCTGACACATCCCTGGTATACCATCTGGCCTGCAGTCTTATATTAACTAGCAGGTACACTAATGGCCACTTTTTCGACTGCCCACTGACTTCTACTGAGTTTATAGTTTATTATATTATATTACTGAAGTTTCATCTATAACATTTTGTATCTAACTTTGAAAATGCTTAATGTGACTCTTGTCTATAGATATGTTTAATACTGCATTGTGCCTTATCTGCCAAAGATATTTTGTGAGAGTTAAGATGCTATTCCGAAAGAGGAACTCTTACCACTATCTCTTTAAAAGGTCCAGAGATACAAGTGGGTATTAAATCAGGCATTTCAACAATCCAGAAATAGGTTTAAAATACCCCAAATATTAAAGGGTCACTCTGCATATTTTACTTACCAATTCTATATGGTGGTAAACACAACACTAGGAATTCAATAAAGACTACAGATTCAGACACTTTGGTGACTGTTCCGATACTCAGCTTTTTTTTTTTTTTTCCACTGCAAGGGATCCTAGCCTAAATTCTTTAGAGATTAAACCTTAAAGGTGACAATCAAATAAAAAAAGAAAAAACATCTCACCCATGGAACTTAACAGTCTATGAATAACTTAAACATTAAGAACTTGCAAAACTGTATTATTGTACTAAATTAGATAAAAGCTGAATTTTTTCAGACAAAGAGTTTTTCTCTTTTTTTGTATTATTTTTTAATCTTGACAGACCACTATTATATCAGGTGAGCACTGCTGCAAATAGTGATATTTGAAATTAAGGAAACTTTTCCATTTCACTGATGCCGATTTTAACATTTACAATGGGTCTTTTTGGCATTCTAATTATTTTTCTAATTCTATTGATGCTTTCTGTGTAGAATTATACTGCTTCCTCTTCTAATGATCACTAAAACTTCATTAGTAGTTGTAGCACTTCATTAATCATGATTATTTACAATTAATCAAAAGTTCTTTTCCTCACATTTAGGTGTCAGAAATGTTTATCTATACATGAATCATGAATATCAAATTAAGTATCTGTTATCACTTTGGGAGGAAAATCTGGAAACTGAATATGCTGCCTCATATGAGAGATCATGTAAGTTAGCAGTTAAATCTTTGCCCCCAGAGTCAGACTATTTGGATTGAAAGCCAGTTCTTCTTTATACTGAATATGATGGGGAAAGTTACTTCCCTTCTTTGCTCCTGTTTATTTTACTCTATAATATAAACTAGAATCATCATAATAATACCTAACTCATAGAGTAATTATAAGTACTTAATGAAATAGTATGTGTAAAATCAGTCAGTCCTAAAGGAAACCAACCCTGTATCCTAAAGGAAATCAACCAGTCATTCTAAAGGAAATCAGTCAGTCATTGGAAGAACTGATGCTGAAGCTCCAATACTTTGGCTGCCTGATGTGAAAGCCAAATTCACTGGGAAAGAAAGATTCTGATACTGGAAAAGATTGAGGGAAAGACAGGAAGGGGGTGACTGAGGATGGCATCACCAACTCAATGGACATGAGTTTGAGCAACAGCAAAGAACAGGGAAACCTAATGTGCTGCAGTTCATGGGGCCACAAAAGAATAGGACACAACTCAGTGATAGAAAACAACCAACAATAAAGAGTTTTAACAGGACCAGGCACATAATAAATACTCATCAGGCTAGTTTTTTATTATTTGTAAAATAGAAATAATTAGTAAATTGAGTTTTAATTCATAATCTCTGTTCCACTAGCTGCATGGTACAAGTTGTATAACACTCAGCTTCATTTTCTGATTTAGGTACATATAGATACAGATATGGATATGGGTTTAGGTACAGATAATAACACCACTTTTCAAGTTTTATGGGAGGGTTAAACCAAAAAATGATTATTAGAGTTATAACTTAGTATATATACTATATCCACCTTATCCTATGTAAAGCTAAAAAGTATATGAAATGCTGTCCAGAAATAATTTATAATAATTGAGATCTTTCTGTGTAGAATTATACTGCTTCCTCTTCTAATGATCACTAAAACTTCATTAGTAGTTGTAGCACTTCATTAATCATGATTATTTACAATTAATCAAAAGTTCTTTTCCTCACATTTAGGTGTCAGAAATGTTTATCTATACATGAATCATGAATATCAAATTAAGTATCTGTTATCACTTTGGGAGGAAAATCTGGAAACTGAATATGCTGCCTCATATGAGAGATCATGTAAGTTAGCAGTTAAATCTTTGCCCCCAGAGTCAGACTATTTGGATTGAAAGCCAGTTCTTCTTTATACTGAATATGATGGGGAAAGTTACTTCCCTTCTTTGCTCCTGTTTATTTTACTCTATAATATAAACTAGAATCATCATAATAATACCTAACTCATAGAGTAATTATAAGTACTTAATGAAATAGTATGTGTAAAATCAGTCAGTCCTAAAGGAAACCAACCCTGTATCCTAAAGGAAATCAACCAGTCATTCTAAAGGAAATCAGTCAGTCATTGGAAGAACTGATGCTGAAGCTCCAATACTTTGGCTGCCTGATGTGAAAGCCAAATTCACTGGGAAAGAAAGATTCTGATACTGGAAAAGATTGAGGGAAAGACAGGAAGGGGGTGACTGAGGATGGCATCACCAACTCAATGGACATGAGTTTGAGCAACAGCAAAGAACAGGGAAACCTAATGTGCTGCAGTTCATGGGGCCACAAAAGAATAGGACACAACTCAGTGATAGAAAACAACCAACAATAAAGAGTTTTAACAGGACCAGGCACATAATAAATACTCATCAGGCTAGTTTTTTATTATTTGTAAAATAGAAATAATTAGTAAATTGAGTTTTAATTCATAATCTCTGTTCCACTAGCTGCATGGTACAAGTTGTATAACACTCAGCTTCATTTTCTGATTTAGGTACATATAGATACAGATATGGATATGGGTTTAGGTACAGATAATAACACCACTTTTCAAGTTTTATGGGAGGGTTAAACCAAAAAATGATTATTAGAGTTATAACTTAGTATATATACTATATCCACCTTATCCTATGTAAAGCTAAAAAGTATATGAAATGCTGTCCAGAAATAATTTATAATAATTGAGATATTTTTCTTGTGTTATAGATGAAAAGCCTATAACATTTATAATCATTCATTTATCCATCCTTTAAAAATACTATAATGACTAATCTAGTCATTGTGCTAATGGCTGGAGTTAAGTATTAACAGGCAGAGACCCCAGCTTCAAGGATGCTCCATGACCAGTAAGTGAGGCAATGCAACTAAACAACAGGCAATGAGGAACCAGTCTATGCTATGATGCAGGCATTTCTAGAGGGTAATAGAAGAACAGAAGAGGAGCAAGAAAGCTTGTTATACATGTGGAATCTGAGAAGGATCTTATAAGAGTAGGTTTTAGCTACACAACAAATAGACAAAGAGCATTCTGGTTGGGGGATGAGGGCCAAGTTTTGGTAAAGAACTTAGGAATCATGTGGCTAAGTGCAAGGGGGAGAGATTATGCTGAAGGGTCAGCAACAGGTCATTAGAAAGCACACAGGAAACAGGGATCCTTGGGAAAAGCTCATTCACAGGACTTGTATGAGTTGCTTAAGAAGGGTTCTCAGGTTGAAGTGGGAAGTGGGCAGAAGAGAACAAAAAATGGAGACAGAAACCCTAGTTTGTTCCAACCCTGAGAGACTGTTATAAATATCCCAGTGGCAAATGCTTGAGCTCAAATTGGGGTTTTTTTATTTCTACTTATAATTAAAAAATTGAAGATGTATTTCACATGACCTTACAAGATTTTTTTGAATTGTTGGCAGATATTCTTTGAAACAATTTTTCATTTCATGCTATCAGAACCTAAGGAGTACTAGATTGGCTGCTATGACAAACACAGAACAGTGATGGAACCGAAAGTCCAAAACTGAAGGATTCAGACAGGTCCTCCCTCAAGACAGTCACAGTCTGAAAGAGAACACAGACTGGGAGACAGTGCCTTACATCTCAGTGTTCTGAGTGCTCTGTGGTGGCAGAAGGAGCTGCTGGGGAGGCATGTCAGAGGATGCCCTCCCATGGACATGGGGCACAGAGAAGACTTTGTCTGTGCAGTAATGAACTTCACCAGCAACTGAAGATGAATGGGATCGATCCTGAGGAGGCCAAGCAAAGGAAGGAGTCCCACTCAAAGTCAGATGTGAGGAGGGGCATGTAAGAAAAGTCAAGGCTGAAGAAAGAAGGTGCCATGTCACTAAATGTGCAGACATCACAGTAAAAAAGTTTGGACATGGAAAGGTTTTGAATGGCTGGAGTTAAGTATTAACAGGCAGAGACCCCAGCTTCAAGGATGCTCCATGACCAGTAAGTGAGGCAATGCAACTAAACAACAGGCAATGAGGAACCAGTCTATGCTATGATGCAGGCATTTCTAGAGGGTAATAGAAGAACAGAAGAGGAGCAAGAAAGCTTGTTATACATGTGGAATCTGAGAAGGATCTTATAAGAGTAGGTTTTAGCTACACAACAAATAGACAAAGAGCATTCTGGTTGGGGGATGAGGGCCAAGTTTTGGTAAAGAACTTAGGAATCATGTGGCTAAGTGCAAGGGGGAGAGATTATGCTGAAGGGTCAGCAACAGGTCATTAGAAAGCACACAGGAAACAGGGATCCTTGGGAAAAGCTCATTCACAGGACTTGTATGAGTTGCTTAAGAAGGGTTCTCAGGTTGAAGTGGGAAGTGGGCAGAAGAGAACAAAAAATGGAGACAGAAACCCTAGTTTGTTCCAACCCTGAGAGACTGTTATAAATATCCCAGTGGCAAATGCTTGAGCTCAAATTGGGGTTTTTTTATTTCTACTTATAATTAAAAAATTGAAGATGTATTTCACATGACCTTACAAGATTTTTTTGAATTGTTGGCAGATATTCTTTGAAACAATTTTTCATTTCATGCTATCAGAACCTAAGGAGTACTAGATTGGCTGCTATGACAAACACAGAACAGTGATGGAACCGAAAGTCCAAAACTGAAGGATTCAGACAGGTCCTCGCCCTCAAGACAGTCACAGTCTGAAAGAGAACACAGACTGGGAGACAGTGCCTTACATCTCAGTGTTCTGAGTGCTCTGTGGTGGCAGAAGGAGCTGCTGGGGAGGCATGTCAGAGGATGCCCTCCCATGGACATGGGGCACAGAGAAGACTTTGTCTGTGCAGTAATGAACTTCACCAGCAACTGAAGATGAATGGGATCGATCCTGAGGAGGCCAAGCAAAGGAAGGAGTCCCACTCAAAGTCAGATGTGAGGAGGGGCATGTAAGAAAAGTCAAGGCTGAAGAAAGAAGGTGCCATGTCACTAAATGTGCAGACATCACAGTAAAAAAGTTTGGACATGGAAAGGTTTTGAATTGAATATCATCCTGGGTATGCCAGGTATCTTAGCAGAAAACTCAATTCTCAGACTAGACTGCAACCCCAGAGAAGTACACCTGCTATGTTTCTGAAGGTGAAATGAATACACCTGTTTAAATTTTGGATTACATTTTTTTTTTTAATTTGGCTACACAGGCATGTGGGATCTTAGTTCCACGACCAGGGATTGAACCCATATCCCCTGCATTGGAAGCGCTGAGTCACAACACTGGACCATCAGCCAAGTCGCTACATTGACGTTTATATTACTTAAAATCCTAGCAATAGAATTACTGCAAAAAGTACGAGTATCTTTAAGACTCACAAAATCTGTGTGAGAGAAAGGATATTGCAAATATGCTCTAACAAGAAAAACACTTGAACATGTGTGTTTCCTCACATCTTCAGCACATTTAGATTATCCATAAATTTGATAATGATTTTAAATTATTGGTTGAAATACTGGGGAGGAGCTTATATGTGCACTATCTATATTTATTTTGTTAAATACCTGAAATCATGTTCTTTGTCCAGAAAAAAGAAATATTTATTGACTTCCTTTTAATTTGAAAGAAATATATTCAGCCTATGGATTTACCTGTGAGCTACCTTTGGTTAAATCTTGGAAGTTAATTCACTATTTTAATGTCATTTGCTTCTACAAAGATAGTTCATGTATTTGTTCTGTATTTGGTAGAGTGAAATCAATATATCTTTTCCTCGGGGCAGTATAGTATTACAGAATTATAAGCACTTTTCATAAATTAATAACTTCATCTCTTTGTCTTATATGTTCAAATTCATTTCCTATTTGACATTTGCCTTTATTTTGGTCACAGAAAATCTCTTAACATCCATTTATATTTTGTTTTAAAACCTTGTTTTTCCTGCTTTCTATTCCTTGACATCCTTCTGTTTTTGTTTAAAACTTTAGTTTTCTGATTTCATGAGATTATATAATCTGCCATATATTACATTTCATTTTAACTTCATATAAAAACATTTGGTTTTCCAGATGGAGGAGGGCATGTAAGAAAAGTCGTTTCTGCAGACATCACAGTAAAACAGTTTGGAGATGGAAAGGTTTTGAATTGAATATCATCCTGGGTATGCCAGGTATCTTAGCAGAAAACTCAATTCTCAGACTAGACTGCAACCCCAGAGAAGTACACCTGCTATGTTTCTGAAGGTGAAATGAATACACCTGTTTAAATTTTGGATTACATTTTTTTTTTTAATTTGGCTACACAGGCATGTGGGATCTTAGTTCCACGACCAGGGATTGAACCCATATCCCCTGCATTGGAAGCGCTGAGTCACAACACTGGACCATCAGCCAAGTCGCTACATTGACGTTTATATTACTTAAAATCCTAGCAATAGAATTACTGCAAAAAGTACGAGTATCTTTAAGACTCACAAAATCTGTGTGAGAGAAAGGATATTGCAAATATGCTCTAACAAGAAAAACACTTGAACATGTGTGTTTCCTCACATCTTCAGCACATTTAGATTATCCATAAATTTGATAATGATTTTAAATTATTGGTTGAAATACTGGGGAGGAGCTTATATGTGCACTATCTATATTTATTTTGTTAAATACCTGAAATCATGTTCTTTGTCCAGAAAAAAGAAATATTTATTGACTTCCTTTTAATTTGAAAGAAATATATTCAGCCTATGGATTTACCTGTGAGCTACCTTTGGTTAAATCTTGGAAGTTAATTCACTATTTTAATGTCATTTGCTTCTACAAAGATAGTTCATGTATTTGTTCTGTATTTGGTAGAGTGAAATCAATATATCTTTTCCTCGGGGCAGTATAGTATTACAGAATTATAAGCACTTTTCATAAATTAATAACTTCATCTCTTTGTCTTATATGTTCAAATTCATTTCCTATTTGACATTTGCCTTTATTTTGGTCACAGAAAATCTCTTAACATCCATTTATATTTTGTTTTAAAACCTTGTTTTTCCTGCTTTCTATTCCTTGACATCCTTCTGTTTTTGTTTAAAACTTTAGTTTTCTGATTTCATGAGATTATATAATCTGCCATATATTACATTTCATTTTAACTTCATAATAAAAACATTTGGTTTTCCTATGAGTTAAATTTGGCTAAAGCTTTTAGATTAATTTGCTGCTTTTTTAAACAATTTTAATTATGTTCCAAAAATACATGTAGTACACTGCTTAAGAGCTAGAGTTACCATTCAAGACCAAGTCCAAGAATTAAATTCTGGTTTTTCAGTAGCTGTACAACAAACAGGTAGTTCCTTAGCCCTTCTATACCTTCTTTTTTCTCCTCTGAAAAAGTAAGAGTAATACTATCTTATAGAATATGCAAATATTTATGAAGGACCTGCCCTGCTGAGGCACTGATCTAAGTGTCTGTAGTACAGTGACAAACAAGGCAACATCCCTGCCATCACGGAACTCACATTCTCCTAGGAAATGGTCAGCAAACCAATGAAAATATAAACACATCATATAATATCAAGGAGATGATTAGTGCTCAGAATAAAAATCAGTTATGGCAAGGATGAACATGGGGCCAGTGAGATGCAAATGTAAATTGTGAGTTTGTAATACATCACATAACTAAAGTAGTTTTTAGCAGGGCGTGGCATATAATGAATGCTTAACAAGTATTAGCAATTATTAATTACAATTCAACTTCCTCTTAAACTCACACTTTATTCATAGGAATATGTTCTCAGTATGTTTGTTTTAATTCCAAATGACAAGATTATATCCACAGTTTGCTTTTTATTTGTTTGCTTCTTTTAAGCAAAAAATATATCCCTCTTACTTTATGCATCTTAAAATTTTTGATTATTTATTGTGGCTTAACAAAGAAATTATTTTAAAACCAGACTGGAGGCTAGAAAGTTTGTTTTTTGTCTAGAGATGATCTATCAAATTACCCTCATTACTTATTAAGATCCTCATCCTTTATTTTTCTTTTCTGTTTGTTCTATAAAGAACTTACACATATATGTAATTCCAGACTTCTCTATATCTAATAGTATTTGATTTATACATTTTGATATAATGATATTTAGGACATAAATCTTTATGACTCATGTCTTTACTGTGGACTGTATCATTTATCAGAGTAAAATGACATCCTATGCACACTTCACTGTCTTTGTTTCAGGTTTGATATCTACTGAGAACTTCTTTTAGAGTATTTGCTGTTGAAACACTAACACAAGGCTATTAAAAGAAATGAACAATTCTTTTTCTTTGCTTAAATTTTAAGATCTCTTGTTTCAAGTTTGTCTGAATTTGATTTATATTTATCTTTTAAAAGTGCCATTGAGTTTTAAGTGCATCATGTTTAAAAGTGCATGGTTATTTAGTTTTTAACTATAATTGAAAGTCTTTAAAAAGTGTTAATTTGTTTCCACTGATTGTCATAACTGACATATTTATTTATTTTTCACTCATTTTGTTCTATGTTTGTGTCGACTTCTTTTGGTTTTTTCCTTTTTGACCACTTCTACTGGTCTTTCATTTATTTGTTTTCATCCATCTTTGTTCTTTGGCCTGTGTGGGCCTCCCATTGCAGTGGCCTGTCTCGTTGCAGAGCACCCGCCCTGGGCACATGTGCTCCAGGGCTCCAGCTCGGTAGTTGACACATCAGTCCAGCCGCTCCGCGGCATGTGGGATCTTCCCAGGCCAGGGATCAAACCGGCACCCCTTGTGCTACAAGTTGGTGTCTTTACCCACTGGACCACCAGGGAAGTCCCTGTTGATTTCTTTTAATGTAAGATTTTTGTGTGCTGTATTGGCTTTCTCTCTTCTGTGTTTATTATATATTTGTCGCGTGGGATGTATTTAATCTTTTTTAAATTCAACTAATGCTCATTTTAAAGTAAGAACACACACATGTGTGCATGCACAAACATATTCATTATCACAAAATAACCCATATTTATTCTGTAACCCTTAGGCTCTTCTTGTTCCATTTTCTGCTCCAGTAATAACCTAATGTCTGCAGCATTCTTGAGCCCAAAGTGTGCTAAGTGTAGGAAGACAGCCTAGCTTAGTCTAACAGATACCATCATAATGACTGTTTCTCTATAACAAATTTCTTTCATGTCCTAGAGGCCTGCTAAAACCAGAAATTTGCTTATTTGATGAAAAATGTATTAGCTTGGTACAGACCTTCAATAACAGTGATTATAAGGCCCACATCTATACTAAATGACTATAACAGCAAGAAAATATATAGACATTGACTGTAGAGTGACAACCAAAATGTTACATGAGTTGCTCTAACACATAGCTCCCTAGCACCTCTCTATACCACCTGGATGTGCTGATGATGGACTCAGCTCAAAAGCTGTTCAAAAAGGTAAATTTCATTGCATGAATAATGTCAATAGAATTTAGTATCTCATAGCCCCTTTCTCTAACAGTTTTATATTCAGTTACTGCAATGCAAATCATTAGCAACTCTTACCTGATACAATTGACACACATACAAAAAAAAAACCCAGCTTAAATCATATTGGTACAGACCTGACTCTTATTTCCACTCTTTCTACCTCTTCTAAGAAATCAATATCTGGGCATCTCCTAGTTTGGGTATCCCCTAGTTAACCTCTAGGTAAATACAATCCAAATCCAAATCAGTAAGAATAATGTTGACCAAGACAAACATAAGGTGATGATCTGAGCAAAACCACAAGAAATTCACCTCCAGGTGGACAGTAATCCATTAATCAACATGTTTCAGGTAAAACAGTTGTTCACTGTATTTTTAAATTTACCTGAAAGTGACTAGGGGGGCTTAGGACTCACTAAGTTAAAAATTTACTTATTGTATGATTACAAGTTCTACCCAACTCTTTATCTGGATACAAATTTTGTCATACTTACTGCGGTTATAACAAAAATAATTTTTTCCTGCATATGCGCTATGGTATTTCTAGTATTTTCCATAGAATGAATAACTTAGAATCCTTGGGGAAAGAAAGAATGAAGCACATTGGTCTGTTAGCTGAGGGGTAAGGACTTCGAAATGAAGAGAGGTTAACCCTTAATTTCCAAAGATGTGCTCACATGGCAGATGGAGGGGAACTACTTCTCAGTCAAGGAATCTGAGTATTGTCTTGAATTTGTCAGGAAAAGATGACTTTATCAAGATTTTGTACAATAGCAGTGAATCAGGTACTGGAAACTTGCCCTTTGGTAAGAGATGTAAAAAAAAAAACCTCAAAGAGGTTCACTTTAAAAAATTAATCCTCGAAGGACTGAACTAACACCCTAGCCCCTTTCTGTTAGCCTAAGAAGGATGGTAATGGTGCTACTGATGGGGATTCCTTTTATCTCAGTGTGACAAAAGACCACGTTGATGGAGAAAGGAAGACCCCAAACCTCAGAAGACCTTTAATACCAATAAGAAGAGCCAGTGGGGCACATGGTTGCCAGAGCAAATATAGAATGCTCAGTTAACTTTGAATTTCAGATAATAATGAGTCATTATTAGTAAAAACATGTTCTGTACAATTCACTGTTCATCTGAAATTCAAATTTAACTGGGCATACTATAGTCTATTTTTTATTTAATTAATCTGAAAATCTTACTCAGAAAGTTTTCAAAGAAAAAAAGGCCTCAAATATCAGAGTCTTTGTTATTCTTCCAAATAAAAAATTATTTTCATTACTTTGTACATTTCCAGCATATATCCTAACTGTAATCATGCAGTTTGATTCAATCTGGAAAGGTCAGGTAATCGCCCCCTGCCAAATTGATATAATATTCTTAAATGCTTCTGAAACTCCCTTTTGTTATGTTAAATTACTCATTTCCTCATCAATATTTTAATATAAGCACCACTGCCAGAACTTAAATCCAGTGAGTTCTCACTGGTAACAAATTTAAGCTCCTTTAAAAGATATGCTCTATAAAGAAAGGAAATACTGGATTAAATGACCAAATATGTAAGGGAAGACAGGAAGAAGGGGGAAAAAATCTAGTGATAAAAAGAAGACGAAAACAAAAAGTATTTAAATTTGATTATTATAGTGTTTATTTTCTCTTGTGAGCAAATTAAAATTGAATTCCCTACATTTGCATATCTAGCTCAATCTAAAGATTTTCATGGCTGCTTTCTAATTCTTACAGAGATTCATTCTCTAGTGTATTCCTCAAGCTTTAAGATGAGCGTATCCGTTTATCTTGTCACTTGGACAATTTCAATTGAAAGGCCATTTAACTGATGTCAGTAAGAAAATACCGCTATCTGTAAAAAAAGACTGGAGTGAGGCAGTTTGAGAGAAACGTTCCTCCTGCCCACTCGCGCTCCACAAGGAGAAAAGTTGCTTCCATTAAGAAAAAAACAAAAAAAAGGAACAGTTGAACATGTTCAAAGATTCATAATGCAATTGGTAGATGAATGATCGTGTGTGTGTGTGTGTGTGTGTGTAGGTCAAGGCATTAGACCCCTAAAGGCAGCTGGAAAAAACAAAGTATCTCATGAAGTGTTTCCAAGGCAGAAATGATAGGTTCCTTCTTCAGACAACATTCAGAGGCTCCTTAAGCACTAAGTATAAGGACATAAAATGGCTGGACAGGGTCTTTTAAACTCCAGTCAAACAATTATTTTCTAGCCTCCGCACCATACATTTAATCTCAAAATGCTTGTCCTGTGCTGTGCCCTGGCAAGACAAGAGCATCTGAGGAGGGTGTGGCCAGCTGGTTTGCCAGCTGTTGCTCTCCATCCCTTGAGAAATGGAAGGAGATTTCCTGCTGACCCTGTACTACTACCATTCACGGTCATTAGTATACATAGGAGTCTCCAAATTCCCAAGCCTGTCTGTTGGCAAGCCTGTCCACAGTTCAGCAGTCCAGGTCTGGTTCTTTTTATGGACACAGGGAATGTCAACACAGTTGGAGGACAATTGACTCTCGCCTATGAAATCAGAGGTGCCTAGCAAGCTGAAGGTCATACTCACAGGGACAGAGACATGCTGTGAATTCAGAGCTTTGGAGCAGAAGATCGCTGTGCTGAGAATCCTGTTCACTGGACTTTTTTAGGTTAATTCATCCATAGTTCTATGATCTCAATCCTAGGATCAAAATGCTGAAAGAAAGGACTACGGAGACCTCCAGCTGCCTGATCATTTCATTTTACACTGAAGGAAACAGCTGTCCTGAAAAGTAAAGAAGAGGTTGATTAGGTGATCTCTACTGACCTTCTATCACCTTCTTAGCAAGGCGATGCCTTTGGTAACAGAAATTCAACTACAGGGGCTAAAACACAGGCAGCGATTTCTTTTTCTTCACAATAGCAACAGATATGAAAGCTGTCAGCTTTTGTCATTGTAAGAAAATACCGTTTTTATCAATTTCAATTGAAAGGCCATTTAACTGATGTCAGTAAGAAAATACCGCTATCTGTAAAAAAAGACTGGAGTGAGGCAGTTTGAGAGAAACGTTCCTCCTGCCCACTCGCGCTCCACAAGGAGAAAAGTTGCTTCCATTAAGAAAAAAACAAAAAAAAGGAACAGTTGAACATGTTCAAAGATTCATAATGCAATTGGTAGATGAATGATCGTGTGTGTGTGTGTGTGTGTGTGTGTAGGTCAAGGCATTAGACCCCTAAAGGCAGCTGGAAAAAACAAAGTATCTCATGAAGTGTTTCCAAGGCAGAAATGATAGGTTCCTTCTTCAGACAACATTCAGAGGCTCCTTAAGCACTAAGTATAAGGACATAAAATGGCTGGACAGGGTCTTTTAAACTCCAGTCAAACAATTATTTTCTAGCCTCCGCACCATACAT